>NC_069481.1:8575955-8768455 GCF_026875155.1 Cherax quadricarinatus
CACACACACACACACACATTGAAGTACTTCTTCAGTCACAGAGTCGTCAGGAAGTGGAATAGCCTAGCAAGTGATGTAGTGGAGGCAGGAACCATACATAGCTTTAAGACGAGGTATGACAAAGCTCAGGAAGCAAGAGAGGACTCTAGTACGATCAGTGAAGAGGCGGGGCCAGGAGCTGAGTCTCGACCCCCTGCAACCACAATTAGGTAACACCATACACACACACACACACCACGCCAGAAGACTTCTTAGTCTCTTCCCAGTGCAATGCCTACAATGTGTAGTACAGGACACTACATGCTGCGGGTGAAAGTGGAAGCAGTGGGGCGGCACAGTGAAGAGGCGGGGCCAGGAGCTAGTTCGACCCCTGCAACCACAATTAGGTGAGTGACCCCATACCCACACACACACACACACCACAGACCTAGACTCTTACACACAGTGGGCCGTGCAGGTGAGACATTTCTACTCCCTGTCGGGGATCGCCGGCGGTGTGAAGAGAGGGGCAGGCTTTCTCCCCTCACTCACAACTGTGTACACCCCCACACCACCATCTCATCTACCCAGTGCCTGTCAGTCTAGACATTTTCCTTACTTCCCTTCTCTCTCTCGTGTTCTTGTCTTCTAAATAATCTCTTTCTTTTCTCTCTCTCTCTCTCTCTCTCTCTCTCCTCTCTCGCTCTCTCTCCTTGATGTTGGTAAAGGGTTTTTGATCTTAGGAATCAGAGCTACCCTCCACTTGTGTTCAAGTTGATTACGGCTCTTTCTCCATATGCTTAATAACCAGTGTTTCTGCAAATGTAATATATCACTTAGTCCTCACCTTACAACAAAGACTACTCCATGCACTAGCTATTTTATATTGATAATATAGTCTTATATGTTTTTCTTAGTATTTCCTTTCCGTTGAATTTACAGTGCCATTAACCAGGCGGCCTGTTATGGGAGTGGGCCGCTGGATCGGTCACTTCCGGAAGTTACTCCAGGTTAAGATGGGTCATTTTAACTGGGTTCATTTCAAAGCCCTGGTGGCCTGGTGGTTAACGCTCTCGCTTCACACGGTGAGGGCCTGGGTTCGATTCCCAGCCAGAGTAGAAACATTGGACGTGTTTCTTTCCACCTGTTGTCTATGTTCCCCATCAGTAAAATGGGTACCTGGGTGTTAGTCGACTGGTGTGGGTCGCATCCTGGGACACTGACCTAAGGAGGCCTGGTCACAGACCGGGCCGCGGGGGCGTTGACCCCCGGAACTCTCTCCAGGTAATCTCCAGGTATCTATGGTATACTACCAACCCTCTTCCCCAGGATGACACCCATTAACTGTTCAGTGAACAGGGGCAACAGGTGTTACCTGTAGGGTACTTTGAGAGGTCACTGCCCGTGCGGTCTGGTCTCGGACCAGACCTCCTGGCTGCTGGCCTGATTGATTAGGTTGTTGGTACCTGCCTCCCTCAGTTCGACATATGCATCACATATCGACTGATCAGGAATTAATTTAAGGAACTTACGAGTTCCTCTTTAATAGAGCTAGGGGGTTGTTAGGTAATTCTGCATGAGCGGAGGGTGTTGAAGAGTCGTGATCTCTTTACCCTTACCGAGTTCTCTCTATGTATTCATCGCTTCCCTTCATTTCGTTGGAGGTGTCTTGCACTGTCTACCAAGTCTAGTATGTTCATAAGTAGTGATTTCGGTGTGCATATTTGGTACCAGTCCTTTCAGTATCTTCTAGTTGTAGATAATCATGTATCTTGTCGATATTATACCATCAGTGTAAAGTCTTCACCCTCCCCAGGATCGAACCCGATGGGTGTACCATTGAACTACAAGCTTATTTAATATTATGTAACAAAAATATAAGACGGGGTGACGTGTGAGACAGCTTTCATTTGTGAGTCGACCTTTCTTCAATGGCTTTTTATGGAAAGCTTATTCCCATTGTAAATCCGTCGAGGAATGGTTAAAGTGGCGTCCATGAGAAACAGTGAAACTTAAAACAGTGACCAAGTGTATAGCAGTAAGGCCACCCACATCTCTCTTCAATGAAGGCTCTACTGAAATACATTCAATCAGGCCGGGCCGAGGCTAGAGACAGTCACCTTGAGCGGGACTCGACCTTGTTGAGAAGTCAGGGATAGAATAGGATGAAGAGGATTGGGAGGAGCACGCCATCTAAGAACTAGTGATCGCTGCCTGGCAGGGACGAATGTCACTATTCCACTATTGTTAGATTCTTTACTTGTAACTTAATCTTAGGACATGAAAACGTCCCTTTGTTGGCTGGTGTGATGAAATTTGGGTATCACGTGATGTGATGTATATATATATATAATGTTTTTAACTAGGTTTACTGATGTAACTAGTGGGAGGCCTCGGTCACATTACCAAACACCACTGCTGAGCGGGGTCGTCAGATGATCAAGTCTTGCCTCGGGAAACGTTTCGTCATTTCTCCTGTCTAACAACATACTACCAGCACTTCCAATTTTTATGCAAGGTTCACATGACGGTTTTTCATACTCACTGCAACTCGGATTTCACTTCATGGGTGAATATTGCGACGTTAATCTTACACCAGCGTTGGTAGTAACGTCATTTTGTGTATCGTTATTTTATCAGTTATCAGTGTAACTATACTATTATACCTTGTTGGAGGTATTTTCTCAGTGACCAGTATAAAACTATACCTGGAGTATACCTGGAGAGGGTTTCGGGGGTCAACGCCCCGCGGCCCGGCCTGAGACCAGGCCTCGTGGTGGATTAGGTTTTGATCAACCAGGCTGTTACTGCTGGCTGCACGTAAACCGACGTAAAAACTACAGCCCGGCTGGTCAGGTACTGACTTTAGGTTCCTGTTTAGCGCCTTCTTGAAGACAGCCAGGGGTCTATTGGTAATCCCCCTTATGTATGCTGGGAGGCAGTTGAACAGTCTTGGACCCCTGACACTTCTTGTGTTGTCTCGCATTGTACTGGTTGTCCCCCTGCTTTTCATTGGGGGAATGTTGCATCTCCTGCCGAGTCTTTTGCTTTTGTAGGGAGTGATATTTATATGCACGTTTGGTACTAATCCGTCTACTATTAGTACCTTACTGGAGGTATTTTCTCAGTGGTCAGTATAACTATTAGTACCTTACTGGAGGTGGCAGCCATTGGAAGTGTACGATAGATGTTCCTCAACGCAGTGAGCATCTCTTGAACACGGGGAAGTAAAAAAAAAAAAAACTACCCCAAACGAACCTAAATTGAGACAAATAATAAACGAGTACTGATTATTTCGGCCTCGCACCGAGGTTCTCTCCAGAAGGTTAAGGTTCGGCTGAAGAAGGTTCAGTGCCTGGAGAAAATATATAATACTTATCTTATTCTTTGCTTTTTTTTATCACTTGTGATAATGGTGTACAATACCGACATGTCTTACGTGTCTTTCTCTGCTTTGTGATCCCTCTCGTTTGTCTTACTCATCCACCTTTGTGAATCGTCTCACCTGTCTTACTCATCCACCTCTGTGAATCTTCTCATCTGTCTTACTCATTCACCTTTGTGAATCTTCTCATCTGTCTTACTCATCCACCTTTGCGAATCGTCTCGCCTGTCTTCCTCATCTACCTCTGTGAATCGTATCACTTGTTTTACTCATCCACCTCTGAATCGTATCACTTGTCTTACTCATCCACCTCTGTGAATCGTATCACCTGTCTTACTCATCCACCTCTGAATCATCTCACTTGTCTTACTCATTCACCTTTGTGAATCGTCTCACCTGTCTTACTCATCCACCTCTGTGAATCGTCTCACCTGTCTTACTCATCCACCTCTGTGAATCGTCTCACCTGTCTTACTCATTCACCTTTGTGAACCGTCTCGCCTGTCATACTCATCCATCTTTGTGATTCAGACCTGGTCACAGACCGGGCCGTGGGGGCGTTGACCCCCGAAACCCTCTCCAGGTATGCCTTTTTTTTTATGATGCTGCGTAATCTCCCTCGTGGCGTCAACTTCTCTTTCTCCCCTGGGCTCTAGGGGAAAAGACATGGTAGTTGGTGGTTGTAGTCACACAGAAAGGTTCCTAGCTCACTTCTCTGATTGATGGAGGGGATTACAAAGACATGAATTGAAACATGTGCAACATCTGGGTGTCTTTACTTGTAGACTTTTTGCCATCCACTGGCTTTATTAATACATGGTCATAATAGAAATATATACAGTAAATAGTGGAAGATGATTTAATCAGTCCCTCAGCCTAGGATCAAGTGATGAGCACCCAAGTCTTGAAAGAAAGTGTTCATCAGAAACTACCCTGTAATAACGTAGACCATTGGCAAGTAAACAGGATATGGGTGGAAGGCAGAGTAATGCCAGAATGGGTAATACAAACACACTTAGAACAGAGGAAGTATTTATTTAAATCACGTTTCGGTCAGAGAGAGATTGTGTGTGTGTGTGTGTGTGTGTGTGTGTGTGTGTGTTTGTGTGTATGTGTGTGTGTATTACCCAGTACGGGATGCGTTGAAAGTAATAAACTTAAAGTGCATTGTGGTCAGAGATTTTCAACTGACATAGAACATATGGCTCAGTTAGGGATGCAGGGAGACTCGGGGAACAAAAGAGAGTGGAAGAAATACAGAACACAGAGGACAGAAAGTATGACTGACGAACTTTGAGGCTTCGTTTGAGGCCGGGTTGAGGGAGGGGATGATCCTCTAACCATAAACGGAAACAAAAACTGATTCTCGAGACTGATATATGGGCGTGTTTATTATATTCATGGGTAAGCACTAATATCTTTGATATGCCATTGTTGGGTTTCGAGAGGTTTCTTATTCCCACAGCCCGGCCCTGGCCAGGCTTGTCTGGTGGTTTTATGAGTTATAAAACCACCAGGTTTTATAACTCATAAGTTATAAAACCACCAGGTACTCTGATAGTTTTATAAGTAAGTGTATTCAGGTACAGGTACACAAATACAGTTACATAAATTATCATATACAGTCTCTGGGATATAGGAAATCAGGTTTGAGTCAAGGGAAGGGTAGCTACAGTTCCTCAGATGAACCCTTCACCAGCATTGTGTATATGAAGTGTGTATGGATGAGCTGAGAGGGAGGGTTGTGGAGGTTGGGTTCCTGAAGCTGGTGTGATGGTGGAGAGAATGTCGTGTTTACTCTGCTGGGGCTCGCAGATGGAGTTAAATATTTTTATACAAGCCTCTGATGTTTGCACACGTTTGAGTGTTTGCTATGGTTATTAGGCGCCCCCTTTTGTGTGTACAGGGTGTGTATGCATGAATTACTTTCGTAATTTATTTGTAGAGAGAGTGAATAGCGGGGTCTGGCTGAGAGTACAGTGTCATTCATAGTTTGTGATTATTCCTTCATGTATCTGAGATAAATAGAAGTGTGTGATTAACCAATTTGTTTGCAGAGGTCGAGTATCAGCTACTGGCTCCGCTTCCTACACCACTGCTGACCTCTTAAAACTTACAGTATGGTCTCTTGAAACAGTGTATTGAGTTCGCCTCTTCATTCATCTCATTTCACTTCTCAGCCATCCTCAGACTAAAGATATTGTACGTCCTTACATCCGTATGGTTTATCTGTGTCTTCAGCTTCTATGTAATCTTGCTTTTCTCTGGTTCTCTTAATTTAAACTGTTGATCCTTGTCCTCCCAATTAGTTCTTTTGAAAGTTTTGTACACGGTAGTCAAGGTTCGCCTTGCTCCGAGAATATCATCACGGAGAACAAAAGTGTCAATACAGTGCCTGCAACAACTCACAGGTAACCTATATTTTTTACAGGGGAAACTTCAGACTATGTTTCAGTCTGTCCGGGATCAAAACTTGATAGTGGTCCAGACGCCGAAACGTCATCTAAAGTTTGCTCTTTAATTATGGATTATTTACGAAAATGTCGTCAGGTTTAATTCCTTCAACCTCTACTCAAAAGTTCATTCTTGTCAGTTGTAGTAAGAGCCTACTTACAAACTTCTGCACTTTTTGGAGCTTCTACATGTGCTTCAGCAGGTATGGGCTCCAGACGGGAGCCACTTACTCGTATTCCATGAGCTGCCTACCACTGACATTTCCAGTCCCCTTCTACCACAGTGAATTAGGGAAATTAGCCAAAACTCAGCGTTACATATCTATTTCCAAGCAGTCTTCCTTTTTTTACAATGAAACAAATGTGTGTGTGTGTGTGTCCATCTATATAATATTATATATATATATATATATATATATATATATATATATATATATATATATATATAATATATATATATACATACATACATACACATCATATATATGGATAAGTAAAGTGTAATAAACACTTGTCATTGCTCAATAATAACCCACATGGAGACAGAAACTCAGAAAGTTAATTGGTTATGTTTCGATCTCCTTCTGAAACTTTGTTCAGCAAATCTAGAAGGGGATCGAAACATACAAACCAGTTCTTCTGAGAATTTGTTTTTGTCTCTGTTTAGGTTATTGAGCATATATATACATATGTATATGCATACATACTCACAGTTGTGTATGTGAGTGAAAGTGTTGAGTGTAAGGTTGACCAATATGAAGGTTGGTAAGAAGCCTTGAGGCCAGGATTACAATTGTTGTTTGCGGTAAAAACCTTAACAACTCGGAGAGACTCTCTCTGCAATGCTTGTTTCCGTACTTTATTTATATTTCTGTGTTATTCTTGGTTATTACTCATATTTACCTTATTGATTATTTCTCCTTGTTTATTTGTATTGGGTAATGATGGACAGGTTGTGAATGTGTTGTAGCAAGTCGCCAGCAGCAACAGCCTGGTGGTTGGCCAGGGAAGTACCAGAAAAACCTGGTTAAAGGTCAGTCTTCGAGAATAGGTAGCTGTGTTTATCTCGTCTTTGTTAATACCTGGATACCTTCTTAATTATGCTCTTTGTAATTGTTTTATCTTGTTTAATACCTGTAACTGCCTTGTGATTACTTGTCCTTACCTTGTTAATTACCTGACCAGACCTTGTTAATTACTTGTCCTTACCTTGTCGTTGTTGATTGTCTGTCCTTACCTTGGCGTTAATTACCTGTCCTTACCTGGAGAGGGTTTCGGGGGTCAACGTCCCCGTGGCTCGGTCTGAGACCAGGCCTTGTTAATTATCTGTCCTTACCTTGTCGTTGTTAATTACCTGTCTTTACCGTGTTATTGTTAATTACCTGTCTTTACCGTGTCATTGTTAATTACCTGTCTTTACCGTGTCATTGTTAATTACCTGTCTTTACCGTGTCATTGTTAATTACCTGTCTTTACCATGTCATTGTTAATTACTTGTCCTTACCTTGTTAATTACCTATCTTGACCTTGTTAATTACCTGTCTTTACCATGTCATTGTTAATTACCTGTCCTTACTTGGTTAATTACCTACCTTGGCCTTGTTAATTACTTGTCTTTACAGTAATTACTGTCTTCACCTTAATTGGCTGTTTATTAATATTTTCACCTTTGAGTACCTATAGTAGGTATGTAGATAAGAACCATCCAGGTAAGTACCGTCCTCTCAGGATTGTCCAAAACGAAAGCCTGACAAACATTTTGCACTCTGACAGGATTACTTGCTGCTGCTTTCTGTGTCGTGAACACTGAAACGAGAGGAAATTCTTAGAACCTGCTTCTCACATTCACTATTTTAGCCATGTTTACACCTGTTCACATATTTTAGCCATGTTTACACCTGTTCACATATTTTAGCCATGTTTACAACCTGTTCACTATTTTAGCCATGTTTACACCTGTTCACATATTTTAGCCATGTTTACACCTGTTCACATATTTTAGCCATGTTTACACCTTTTCATATATTTTAGCCATGTTTACACCTGTTCACATATTTTAGCCATGTTTACACCTGTTCACATATTTTAGCCATGTTTACACCTCACATATTTACCTTTTTCTACTCCTGTTTACTGTTTACCTAGTTTACTTCTGTTTATATTTTCTTATATTACTATGTGTACATTGTGTACAAGTTTGTGTACTTTGTTTATAATTGCCTTTACAGGTGCTTACCTTGTTGTTTACATCCATTTACGAATGTCTATTTGAATTGCTTTGTCTTGTCATGTTTACTCATGCTTATGTTGTTTGCACCTGTTGAATAAGTCAGTCATGTTGTTTACACCTGTTGAATAAGTCAGTCATGTTTACACCTGTTGAATAAGTCAGTCATGTTGTTTACACCTGTTTATAATGTTTCTTACACCTGTTTTCTTTTGTTTATAATATTTACACCTGATGAATAAGTCATGTTACACCTGTTGATCTATGTTTGTAATGTTTACACCTGTTTATCTATATGTTTTCACCTGTTTGCCTGTTTATAATGTTGCTTACATCTGTTGAATAAGTTAACCATGTTGCTTAAAACTGTTTACATAAGTTTACCTTTGTTGGCAATGTTTACCTTAATTTTTCTGTTTGCCTCAGTATTTTGTTTACCGTGTGGTCAGCGCAGGTCACCCGCTTTGTTTACCGTGTGGTTAGTGTGGGTCACCCGCTTTGTTTACCGTGTGGTTAGTGTAGGTCACCCGCTTTGTTTACCGTGTGGTTAGTGTGGGTCACCCGCTTTGTTTACCGTGTGGTTAGTGTAGGTCACCCGCTTTGTTTACCGTGTGGTTAGTGTGGGTCACCCGCTTTGTTTACCGTGTGGTCAGTGTCACCCGCTTTGTTTACCGTGTGGTTAGTGTGGGTCACCCGCTTTGTTTACCGTGTGGTTAGTGTGGGTCACCCGCTTTGTTTACCGTGTGGTTAGTGTGGGTCACCCGCTTTGTTTACCGTGTGTTAGTGTGGGTCACCGCTTTGTTTATCGTGTGGTTAGTGTGGGTCACCCGCTTTGTTTACGTGTGCGTGATGTCACCGCTTTGTTTAACCGTGTGGTTAGTGTGGGTCACCCGCTTTGTTTACCGTGTGGTTAGTGTGGGTCACCGCTTTGTTTACCGTGTGGTTAGTGTGGTCACCCGCTTTGTTTACCGTGTGGTTAGTGGGGTCACCCGCTTTGTTTATCGTGTGGTTAGTGGGGTCACCGCTTTGTTTACCGTGTTGGTTAGTGGGTCACCCGCTTTGTTTATCGTGTGGTTGGGTAGGTCACCGCTTTGTTTGCCGTTAGTTAGTGTGGGTCACCCGCTTTGTTTACCGTGTGGTTATGTGGGTCACCCGCTTTGTTTACCGTGTGGTTAGTGTGGGTCACCCACTTTGTTTACCGTGTGGTTAGTGTGGGTCACCCACTTTGTTTACCGTGTGGTTAGTGTGGGTCACCCGCTTTGTTTACCGTGTGGTTAGTGGGGGTCACCCGCTTTGTTTACCGTGTGGTTAGTGTGGGTCACCCGCTTTGTTTACCGTGTGGTTAGTGTGGGTCACCTGCTTTGTTTGTCGTGTGATTAGTGTGGGTCACCCGCTTTGTTTACCGTGTGGTTAGTGTCACCCGCTTTGTTTACCGTGTGGTTAGTGTGGGTCACCCACTTTGTTAACCGTGTGGTTAGTGTGGGTCACCCGCTTTGTTTACCGTGTGGTTAGTGTGGGTCACCCGCTTTGTTTATCGTGTGGTTAGTGTGGGTCACCCGCTTTGTTTACCGTGTGGTTAGTGTGGGTCACCCGCTTTGTTTACCGTGTGGTTGGTGTAGGGCACCCGCTTTGTTTACCGTGTAGTTAGTGTGGGTCACCCGCTTTGTTTACCGTGTGGTTAGTGTAGGTCACCCGCTTTGTTTACCGTGTGGTTAGTGTGGGTCTCCCACTTTGTTTACCGTGTGGTTAGTGTGGGTCACCCACTTTGTTTACCGTGTGGTTAGTGTGGGTCACCCACTTTGTTTACCGTGTGGTTAGTGGGGGTCACCCGCTTTGTTTACCGTGTGGTTAGTGTGGGTCACCCGCTTTATTTACCGTGTGGTTAGTGTGGGTCACCCGCTTTGTTTACCGTGTGGTTAGTGTGGGTCACCCGCTTTGTTTACCGTGTGGTTAGTGTGGGTCACCCGCTTTGTTTACCGTGTGGTTAGTGTGGGTCACCCGCTTTGTTTACCGTGTGGTCAGTGTCACCCGCTTTGTTTACCGTGTGGTTAGTGTGGGTCACCCGCTTTGTTTACCGTGTGGTTAGTGTAGGTCACCCGCTTTGTTTACCTTGTGGTCAGTGTCACCCGCTTTGTTTACCGTGTGGTTAGTGTAGGTCACCCGCTTTGTTTACCGTGTGGTTAGTGTAGGTCACCCGCTTTGTTTACCGTGTGGTCAGTGTCACCCGCTTTGTTTACCGTGTGGTTTGTGTGGGTCACCCGCTTTGTTTACAACTTTTTCGCGATTAAATCCTTCTAATAAATGATGCGAATGTAGAGCAGAGATGTGGCAGTCGTAGCCACAGTAACTGCAGCAGCGGGAACAAGATCAACAGTAACAACACAATGTATCAGTAGCTGCAGCAGCAACAAGAGCAGCAATAACAACAAAGCAGCAACAGTAGCACCTGCAACAGTAGCACCTGCAACAGTATCAGCACCAGTAGTGTCAATACCAGCAGCAGCAGTAACACCAACAATCATCATCGCCAACAAGAGCAGTAACAACAGTTCTAGCAGCACAGCAGTAGCAGCAGCAGCAGCGTCAGTAGGTGCCGCCACAAGAGTTGATCCTGAGACTTTGCAACACCAGTATTACGCTGCAAAATCCACTTGCAACGGGGAGGCTGGACCCAGCATCCGCCTAGAAAAACATTGTGGGAGAAGAGAAGTGAAAAAATTCACTAATGAAAAATAAGTCACAATACCGTGGCTGGAACAATTCACAAATAACACAGAAGAACATTGTCACCTGACAGTGGTCTAAGATGGACCGAAACATCACTTGACAATGTTTCATACATTATTTACCTTGCCGGAAGCAAAGGGTTAGTAACCCCATTCCCTGTATAAATTAATAATAAAATTAAGAACAACTTTATAAAGTATTCTTTAGGTTTTTAGGGTCACCATACTTCCGTAGAGTGTCTTAAAAAATGACCTTACCATAGTTACAGGGGAGTGTGTGTACACTTATAACTAGAGGAGGGATGGGCAGCCTTGTTCTGCCTAGGGGCCACAGGGGCCATGTCTGAGCGATGGCGGGCCACACCTATCACCATAGTTGATAAATGAAGGTAATAATATATACTAAACTTTGGCATATATATTTAAGCAATTTTAACGTTTAGTGAATATATTAGTATTCTAAATATTTCTTTATTATTTCTTTTGGGTATTTCTTTGTTTTTAATTTTTAAATATGTAGATTCGTATATGGACTTGTAACAACGCTGATACGAAAAAATATATAATAGAGAGAGTCGCTTCCCGCCATTGTTGATCGTAGTCTGGCTAGGCTTCACTGTCTCCGCTCGTTCTAGAATTCAAGGTGCTGGGGTCCGCAACTTAGGCCCACGGGGCTAAGTTGCGGACCCCAGCACCAGAGGGCCTAGGTCATTATAGAGACGCGTATTTACTTCAAGGATTCCTGGAATGAGACAACCGGCACAGCTCATGGTCCGAAATAAACGTTGGCAAATCCGAGGAGGCAAGAATTACCACCTGGAAGGCGTTTTACCCGGGCTTGTGGAAAACGATACTTGTGTACAGTTCAGGACATTTATCAGAGGAAACGTTTCGCCACTAGTGGCTCTAGGATTGAAGTGGCGAAACGTTTCCTATACATATCTTTTTTCCACATCTGTCGGTATCACCATACTATTTGTCATCCCCTGGCTTACCATACCTCAAGTATTCCAAACCCTGTCAAGAAGACGTGGCGCCATCACAGTGTCGTGGGATTTTACCACCACCAAGGATATATAGACATTCATTCTGTAGAATAATTTGTTGATTTTTTTTCGTGGACTGACTGGTTGCAATAAAATGAGGCTTGCCTAGAGAAGATGTAATTTAGTGAGTATTATGGTACAGGTGTTGTGAATTCTACATGACTGTGTGTGTGTGTGTGTGTGTGTGTGTGTGTGTGTGTGTGTGTGTGTGTGTGTGTGTGTGTGTGTGTGTGTGTGTTTGAAGTTTCAGTCTAATTTGTAGAGGTGTGCCAAAGTATCGGGATCGGATAATTTTGATGGTATTGTTATCGGCCTAAAACTGAGTATCGGTGTCGACAAATTTTGGTCTCGTCCCTATAGTGATTTGTTATGGTATTGAGGGAGTCAGAATTACCTCTACCACTACATAGCACCATCCATTATTATACTTCCTCCACTATTCCACATTGTTATACTTCCTCCACCACTCCACATCCTCCACCACTCTACATCCTCCACCACTCCACATTCTCCGCCACTCTACATTCACCACTCCGCATTCTCCGCCACTCTATATTCACCACTCCACATTCTCTACCCCTGCCAATCCACCCTACCACCACTAACATTTGCCAGCACTAATACAAACGTGGAGCGTGTGGATGTGAGCGGTGGTCAGAGGCTGCAGTGCACGAGGCGTGGTGGGTCGACACAACAGTTCACCGCTGGCGCAGAAATATTGTACTCGTTATAATAGTGAATAACATGACTCAAGAAATCGTAATGACACGATTGCAAACAAACCATACCCCCGGCCGGGATTGAACCCGCGGTCATAGAGTCTCAAAACTCCAGCCCGTCGCGTTAGCCACTAGACCAGCTAGCCACAATAAGATTCATCCAACTAGGTATATTTTTACACCATAGGAAGGTTAGCACAGGCACCACTGTGACCACAAACGCAAGTTTTTACAGACGAATCTCCAGCTAGCGTGTAGAAATATACCTAGTTGGATGAATCTTATTGTGGCTAGCTGGTCTAGTGGCTAACGCGACGGGCTGGAGTTTTGAGACTCTATGACCGCGGGTTCAATCCCGGCCGGGGGTATGGTGAATAACATGTTTTTGGTAAAGTGGCGTCCCCTCACTAAGTCTCCGTGGTTCAATCCCCGACATGGTAGAAATGTTAGGCATGTTTCCTCACACCTGTCACTGTTCACCTAGTAGTAAGTAGGTACCTGGGTGTTAGTCGACTGGTGTGGGTCGCATTCTGGGGGACAAGACTGAAGGACCCCGGTGGAAACAATAGTTTGATGAGGAACCGACTGTCTTGGGTTGGCTGACCCTCCGGGTAAAAATCGGAACAAATCTTATCTTTAGCGGCCTCCTGACGTCTCCCAGCTCAGGCTGACGTACCTATATTTCAACACTGTAACTCATCCTGCGTGATGAAATACGAAACAATACACAACCTACACATAGGAGAGTGAAACTTATAACGAAATTTTGGTAACACTTGAACCATTAACTAGTCACACAGAAGCACGAAGGAAAGGGAGCCAGAATATATACGAGAGGAGATGGTATAATTGGAAAGGCAATGGCAGAGGTAACGGTAGCAGTAGTGCAACAGTTAACAAGGTAAACAAAACTAGGTTTTGTTCCCACTGTGTAACTATCATTTAGAATACTATAGCAAATAAAAGAGAACGACATAGAGAAGTTTGTTACCACAGTATCAGCAGTGTAACTGTCTGTGGTCACATTACGGTCGGTAGTGTTACACACTCAAGTAACGCGGGACTCGCACCACCACCACACCGAGTAACATTTTTCTAATTCACCCTGTAGAGTACCCTTCAGGGGCTCTTGATACAAAGATCTGAAGTTTCCTTCCTCGGATTAAACCTGATGCATGACTCCGTACGAGTTTAATGCTTCATGGTGAATATAATAGTGTAGACTGACACTGCTGCATACACTTTTTTAATTATGCCTGCAGTGTGCTGCTATCCTTCACACTATATTCCAGTGTAACAGTAGCCAGCAGTGTGTCGTCTTGCACACTATATTCCAGTGTAACAGTAGCCAGCAGTGTGTCGTCTTGCACACTATATTACAGTGTAACAATAGCCAACAGTGTGTCGTCTTGCACACTGTATTCCAGTGTAACAGTAGCCAGCAGTGTGTCGTCTTGCACACTGTATTCCAGTGTAACAGTAGCCAGCAGTGTGTTGTCTTGCACACTATATTCCAGTGTAACAGTAGCCAGCAGTGTGTCGTCTTGCACACTATATTACAGTGTAACAATAGCCAACAGTTTTACCCTTCTACAGCAGTGTGCTGCTACCATTCTGTACGATAGTTACAGAGTGGAACAAAAGGCCGTCGTGTTTACCTCTCACATTGTATCACACAGGATGGGTTAAATATATCAAGTGTTGGAATGCGTCAGCCAGAGCTGAGAGACTGCAGGAGGGCGATCATAATATAATCAAACAATCAGCTATGGCTTCAGTAGGTATAACAGCTTCAAACTTTTCCTCCCAGAGCAACAAACAACATGCAACCTTCAACGGAGGGGTTCCTTGATGTTTATGAAGGGCTTTTGATTTAAAGGGCAGGAGTTACACTCCTCTTCAATGAGACCTAATTATCCGTCATCCTCCTCAGGTGCAGTATGTGACCCTTATGGGTTTAGCTTTTACCCGTGAATGTAAATAATAATAATAAATGTAGGAAATGTGGAGTAGATTCGTAGAGAAAATGAGAACACTGGACAGTCGTTAGCTCGTTGGTAGCGCATGGCTCCACTACATTGAGTGTCCGTGGTTCGATCCCGGCACGGGTGGAAACTTGGACATTTTCGTTAAGACACCTGCGTCTGCTACCTACAGAAGTAGGTACCTGGTTTACCGGAAATGTGTTGCATACTGGGGCAAATTAACCTAATTTGCCGGAAATGCTTTGCATAACAAGGGGGCTTTCTATATAGTATGTCATTGATGTCAGCTATGGTCTGTATAAGTTGTATCATGTACTTGTAGAAAATTTATCATCATCATCATCATCATCATCATCATCATCATCAAGAAAATACAGATGAAATACTCGAGATATTAATCTGAAAATATAACGCATTGAAAATGAAGAAAAAGAGCGAAAGAAAATAAGCAAGAATTTTGAAATGAATTTTTCACAGTATCAGAAGTAGGTGTAGATGATGTCGGTATGTCAGGGGTAAAAAACACATGAAAGCCACGATTGGAGCTTTAGCAGCAACAAAGAAATAACTATATTACTCAACGCAGCCTGTGATCTGTAGTTACAGCTGAACACGACACCAGCTTACACACACACACACACACACACACACACACACACACACACACGCCATAAAATTTCTTTGTAGGGTGTTAAAAAAAAAAGGCATAGTTGAGTGCTCCACTAGCAGCCTTGACGTGTTGAATGTCTGGAGATGCGAACTTTTAGATCTTACTGGCGTGTTGAAATATCTGGAAATGCAAACTTTTCGATCTTACTGACGTGTTACGATACCAGAGACGCAAATATTTCGCTCTTGATACGTTACAATCTTAGAAATGCAAATCTTTCGATCTCGAGTTTGCGCAAATGCCTCATCAGGTGTTGGCTCCACACTGGCGCTGCAAACTCAGGTCGAGAAAACATACGTAGCATGCGTCGTATATATAAAGCATGAAGTGGGAGTACAATGCTAGTAGTCCTTTCCGTGGGTGTCCCTGAGTCGAGGTGTGGGCAGTTGACGTAGGCAAGCTTGCAGTCTCGTCCCCCCTTTAAACTGTGTAAGGTTAAAGTGTGTTTGGGATTACATTTTTGCGGCAGTGTAGATTATTTCTGCCACGCTGAATGTAACCTTTGATAGTGCTGTTCAATTATTGTTTCTGTGGGAGTGTAATAATAGTAATAATTTTAACATTAGTTATTATTGCAGTTGTTAGAGTTGATGGGGATGGAAGTATTGCTACAACCACTGACTTTATTATTCTTGCTGTCATGTCACTAGCAGTATATTGTGGTTGATGTTGGTGTCATGTAACTACCAGTGTATTGTGGTTGTTGTTGGTGTCGTGTAACTACCAGTATATTGTGGTTGGTGTCGTGTAACTACCAGTATATTGTGGTTGTTGTCATGTCACTACCAGTATATTGTGGTTGATGTTGGTGTCATGTCACTAGCGTATATTGTGATTGATGTTGGTGTCATGTCATTATCAGTGTATTATGGTTGATGTTGGTATGTCACTACCAGTGTATTGTGGTTGATGTTGGTATGTTACTACCAGTATATTAGGGTTGATGCTGTCATGTCACTACCAGTATGTTGTGGTTGATGTTGGTATGTTACTACCATTGTATTATGGTTGGTATTGGTATCATATCACCACCACAAAGCGTGGTTAATGGTAGTGATCGTCTTCCCACCTATTGACCACTACCACCGCGGTCTGGTCCTGGACCAGACTTGTAGTTGATGGCCTGATCAGTCATGCCAGAGAAAATTAAATGCGAGGACCCACTAGGGGGTAGTGATCACATGATCTATGTTTGGATTAATTACTAGCCTTGAAGAGTTAGGGAGAACTGGTCTTACAGTTCCTTTGCTCCTGGGTTCAACCCCGTTTCTTTTCCCTTTTCTGTATTTCTTCCTCTTCCCCATCTATTCTTCATCTATCCCCACTTCACCCTCACCCTTAGTAGGTGAGTTCTTCTAGTTCTAGTTCTGGATTACTTGGTTGAAATGGGGAGGAAGAAGAGTGAGAATGGAAAGATGCAAGTAACTATATGAGAGGTAATTAATACTTATTGTTCAGAACGAGAATAAAATTTACCTTGAGAGAAAAAGGAGTTAGAGCTCACACACAGGCGAATAATATCAAAAAGGAAATCATTAGGTATAGGGAGGTGACGTAACCCTCAGTGAAGGACAATGAAGGATCACTTCATCTGCCCAGGAATGAGAGTTTTCCTAGAGGAAGTTTTCTTGGAAGATGGTATTTTGTTTATCAGGAGAAATGATGAGGTTTCTTCTGACTGTTTATCTTATTCACATGAAGATTTGCTTCACAGAAGTTGTGGCCTTTGACTGGAACCTTTTGCTGACTGTCCACTCCATCCCTTAAAAAAATAACATAATAGGACATGACAGGTCATCTGTCCCACTGAGAAAGTAAAGGTTGGCAATTTCATGTCCTGGGACAGTGGAAGAGAGAATAGAGAGAGAGAAAGACAATACACGAGATGGTGAGGCTACTTTCGAAAGATATACAAGGAAGCAACAGTGTTTTACAGCCATATATGATGTAACGTACACGGCACGCGGCTAATGGTTTTAAAAAAAAAAGGTTAAAGATTTAAACTTGAGAGTAAAAGCTGAGGGAACAGAAAATTCAGAGATGTTCAATATTACATTGCCAGTGTGTGGGTAGTAAGTGGAACGAATTAAAGGAATTTAAAGCACACACAACATATGTTTTCAAGTGAACCAATAGATATGATGGGGACCTATTGTACCATGAATCAGTGAAGTCAGCTGATGAGAGTTAAAGTGCGGCATGCAGAGCTATGACTTAACCTCAGCCAACACAGCTAGGAGAGTACATACACATGTAAGAGTCCTGACCAAGATGGCGTGTTGCAGAGTGGGCGTGGCATCGTGCGGTCGATGGGGGCGTGTTAGTTTCACCCTAATGACAGGTCGACGTAAAGCCTTTGCTGCCAAGGTTCGCGTTTTTGCAGGTGTGGTGTTTGGGGAGCTGGTAAAGTTGTGGAGTGTGCTGGTGATGATTGATTGACTGCACCTTCATTACCTTCTGGCATCGAGGAATGTGTTTGGGGATTGTGTTCCCTGTACTTGCTTCCTTCACTTATGCTCTCCTATTTGTGGTTGCAGAGGTCGAGTTTCAGCTCTTGGTCCTGCCTTTAAACTTGCCTCATGGACCGTGTCTTAGTCTTAAAACTGTATTTACCATGCCTTCTCTATTTCTTTGTCCAAATCATTCCATTTCCTGATCACCCTGAGGCTGAAGAAATTCTTCCTGACATCCTTCTTTAACTTCCAACTGTGCCCTCGTGTACCCGTTTCCCGTCTCTCATACTGTCTATCCCTGTCCACCCTATTAAGGCCTCTTGAGTTATTCTGTAAATCGTTAACATGTTTCCTTGTGTTCTTTTATCCTGTCATTATTCGTCTTATTCGGCAATAAATTAGCTTCGGCCTTGTTATAACTTTTGTTGCGATGTCGTCTTAGAATTACATTCTGCTTCTCCTGTTATGCTAGCTTATTCAGTCTTTTTTTTTTCTTTTTTTTTTTGCTTGCTTGCTTCCCTGTTTTCTATCATCCTCCAGTTCTTATGCTGTCTATACCTTGTACACTTAACCTTTACTTCACAGTACTTATTTGTTAACCATGCTTTCTCTTTCTAATTTCTATATACATTTATATATACCTACCTAGTTATGCATACAGGGGTCGAGCCACATCACCTGGTCCTGCTTCATAAGTTTAATTCACCGATAATAACAGTATCTGGCTTCATATCCTCTCTTAAAATTATGTATGTTAGGTTAATGGTGCTGGAGATGATCTTCCCCACGACCCAGTTTCATGTAGCCACCATCAACCACTGCCACATCAGTCATTCCACTTTAACACCACTGACAGTGAAGAAGAACCAAAATTTCACAATCCCGTAAGTTAATGTTCCATCACAAAAGTAACAGATGTATTAGTTATACCATGTCCACCAAGCCTAGTGTACTGTCGGTCTCTGTGATTCAGGTGGTACCTGGGCTGCTCCCAGGTACTACCTGGGTCGCTCCCAGGTACTACCTGGGTCGCTCCCAGGTACTACCTGGGTCGCTCCCAGGTACTACCTGGGTCGCTCCCAGGTACTACCTGGGCTGCTCCCAGGTACTACCTGGGTCGCTCCCAGGTACTACCTGGGTCATAAGTATCTCTTTATTATTTACGTAATCTGTAACTTTTTTTATTTTATATAATTAATGTGAAACATTGATTAAAGGAAATCTTAGTAAGGATGGTTGTTGATACTTGACACACTGGTGGGAGTGTATGACACTGGTGGGAGTGTATGACACTGGTGGGAGTGTATGACACTGGGAGTGTATGACACTGGTGCGGAGTGTATGACACTGTGGGAGTGTATGACACTGTGGGAGTGTAGACACTGGGTGGGAGTGTATGACACTGGTGGGAGTGTATGACACTGGTGGGAGTGTATGACACTGGTGGGAGTGTATGACACTGGTGGGAGTGTATGACACTGGTGGGAGTGTATGACACTGGTGGGAGTGTATGACACTGGTGTGAGTATGACACTGGTGGGAGTGTATGACACTGGTGGGAGTGTATGACACTGGTGGGAGTGTATGACACTGGTGGGAGTGTATGACACTGGTGGGAGTGTATGACACTGGATGGGAGTGTATGACACTGGGTGGGAGGTATGACACTGGTGGGAGTGTATGACACTGGTGGGAGTGTATGACACTGGTGGGAGTGTATGACACTGGTGGGAGTGTATGACACTGGTGGGAGTGTATGACACTGGTGTGAGTATGACACTGGTGGTAGTGTATGACACTGGTGGGAGTGTATGACTATGGTTGGGAGTGTATGACACTGGTGGAAGTGTATGACACTGGTGGGAGTGTATGGCACACTGGTGGGAGTGTATGACACTGGTGGGAGTGTATGACACTGGTGGGAGTGTATGACACTGGTGGGAGTGTATGACACTGGTGGGAGTGTATGACACTGGTGGGAGTGTATGACACTGGTGGGAGTGTATGACACTGGTGTGAGTGTATGACACTGGTGTGAGTGTATGACACTGGTGGGAGTGTATGACACTGGTGGGAGTGTATGACACTGGTGGGAGTGTATGACACTGGTGGGAGTGTATGACACACTGGTGGGAGTGTATGACACTGGTGGGAGTGTATGACACTGGTGGGAGTGTGTGACACACTAGTGGGAGTGTGTGACACACTAGTGGGAGTGTATGACACTGGTGGGAGTGTATGACACTGGTGGGAGTGTATGACACTGGTGGGAGTGTATGACACTGGTGGGAGTGTATGACACTGGTGGGAGTGTATGACACTGGTGGGAGTGTGTGACACACTAGTGGGAGTGTATGACACACTAGTGGGAGTGTATGACACTGGTGGGAGTGTATGACACTGGTGGGAGTGTATGACACTGGTGGGAGTGTGTGACACACTGGTGGGAGTGTATGACACACTGGTGGGAGTGTATGACACACTGGTGGGAGTGTATGACACACTGGTGGGAGTATATGACACTGGTGGGAGTGTATGACACACTGGTGGGAGTGTATGACACACTGGTGGGAGTATATGACACTAGTGGGAGTGTATGACACACTGGTGGGAGTGTATGACACACTGGTGGGAGTGTATGACACTGGTGGGAGTGTATGACACACGGCTGGTGGAGTGTATGACACACTGGTGGGAGTGTATGACACACTGGTGGGAGTATATGACACTGGTGGGAGTGTATGACACACTGGTGGGAGTGTATGACACGCTGGTGGGAGTGTATGACACACTGGTGGGAGTGTATGACTCACTGGTGGGAGTGTATGACACGCTGGTGGGAGTGTATGACACGCTGGTGGGAGTGTATGACACACTGGTGGGAGTGCATGACACACTGGTGGGAG
Source organism: Cherax quadricarinatus (assembly GCF_026875155.1). Taxonomy (NCBI): domain Eukaryota; kingdom Metazoa; phylum Arthropoda; class Malacostraca; order Decapoda; family Parastacidae; genus Cherax; species Cherax quadricarinatus. The sequence goes on from NC_069481.1 coordinate 8,596,505, forward strand.
TATATGACACTGGTGGGAGTGTATGACACACTGGTGGGAGTGTATGACACACTGGTGGGAGTATGACACACTGGTGGGAGTGTATGACACACTGGTGGGAGTATATGACACTGGTGTGAGTGTATGACACACTGGTGGGAGTGTAATGACACACTGGTGGGAGTGTATGAGACACTGGTGGGAGTGTATGATACACTGGTGGGAGTGTATGACACACAGGTGGGAGTGTATGCCACACAGGTGGGAGTGTATGACACGCTGGTGGGAGCGTATGACACGCTGGTGGGGGTGTATGATACACTGGTGGGAGTGTATGACACTGGTGGGAGTGTATGACACACTGGTGGGAGTGTATGACACTGGTGGGAGTGTATGACACACTGGTGGGAGTGTATGACACATTGGTGGGAGTGTATGACACACTGGTGGGAGTATATGACACTGGTGGGAGTGTATGACATACTAGTGGGAGTGTATGACACACTGGTGGGAGTGTATGACACACTGGTGGGAGTGTATGGTACACTGGTGGGAGTGTATGACACACTGGTGGGAGTGTATGACACACTGGTGGGAGTTTATGACACACTGGTGGGAGTGTATGATACACTGGTGGGAGTGTATGATACACTGGTGGGAGTGTATGACAAGCTGCTGGGAGTGTATGACACTCCTCGTGAGTGGTGTCTCTGCCAGGAGTGTATGACTATGTCTCTCATCTAATCGTTTTATCTCACATTACCCAGTGTTAACTGTGTGTGTGTGTGTACTCACCTATTTGTACTCACCTATTTGTGGTTGCAGGGGTCGAGTCACAGCTCCTGGCCCCGCCTCTTCGCTGATTGCTACTAGGTCCTCTCTCTCCCTGCCCCATGAGCTCTATCATACCTCGCCTTAAAACTATGTATGGTTCCTGCCTCCACCACATCACTTTCTAGGCTATTCCATGGCCTGACTACTCTATGACTGAAGAAATACTTCCTAACATCCCTTTGATTCATCTGAGTCTTCAACTTCCAATTGTGACCTCTTGTGTCTGTGTCCCATCTCTGGAACATCCCGTCTTTGTCCACCTCGTCTATTCCGCGCAGTATTTTATATGTCGTTATCATGTCTCCCCTGACCCTCCTGGCCTCCAGTGTCGTCAGGCCGATTTCCCTCAACCTTTCTTCATAGGACAATCCCCGTAGCTCTGGGACTAGTCTTGTTGCAAACCTTTGCACTTTCTCTAATTTCTTGACGTGCTTGACTAGGTGTGGATTCCAAACTGGTGCTGCATACTGTGTGTGTGTGTGTGTGTGTGGTGTTGTGTGTGTGTGTGTGTGTGTGTGTGTGTGTGTGTGTGTGTGTGTGCGCTCATGAGTGCATGTAGACCGGTTTTGAGAGTGAATGTACTCTCCTAATTGTCTGTGAACCTCTTAAATATTTTATGGGAGAGTGCACGAAAAAAAACTTGCCAGCATACACAGAGATGACGTCGTAAGTATGCAAACAGTCAGGTAAGCAGACTGGAAGGTAGGCAAGCAGGTGGGCACAACAATGAAGACTGGCAGCTAAGCAGACAGGTAGAAAGGTAGGTAGTTAGGTAGATACAGTTAGGAAGACAGTTGCATAAGTAGGTTGATAGAGATGCAGCTTGACAGATAAGTAGGCAGACAGACAGAAAGGCAGGCAAGCAGGCAGACAGGGAGGCAGGTAGGGGAAACAACTAGGTAGACAGGCAGGTAGGCAGAAAAGAAAGGTAGCTAGGCAGAGGCAGGCAGGCAGGAACTGTTGCTTGTGTTGTTGTCATTGATTACTAACATCCTTCCCCCCACCCTCAGGACGTTCCCCCTTCACCCCTGCGAGGGAGGGGAAGGAGGAGGGGAGAGTACCATTGGACTCAAGGACGGCTGTGTTTTATCGCCTTCCCTTTATTTATAGTTGATCAGTTGACTCATAAGTGGTGGGTGTATGAGTATGATTTATGAGGGTGTATGATTTATGGGAGTTGTATAATTCAAGGGGGTTTGTATGATTCATGGGTGATTGTATGATTCAAGGAGTTTTGTATGATGTATGGGTGGTTGTATGATTCATGGGTGATTGTATTATTCATTGATGATTGTATGAGTGATTATATGATTCATGGGTGATTGTATGATTCAGGTTGTTTTATATGATGGGCGATTGTATGATTTATAGGTGGTTATATGATTCATGAGGGTTTGTATTATTCATGGGTGATTGTATTATGGATTGTGTGATTTGTGGGTGATAGTATGATTCATGAATGATTATATGATTCATGAGGGATGGGGATTGTGCGATTCATAGAGGGTTGTACTATTCATGGCTCAGTATGATTCATTTGTGATTCATATACAGATAACCCGCCCATAGAAGTAAGAAACTTGTGACGATGTTTTGGGCGACTTGGACCACTAACTAGTTACACTGTGACTAGTTAGTGGTGTAGTAGACTGAGGCGTCGAGAAATTTACTTAGCGTCTCGGGAGGCTGGTTAAATATATCGGGTTCGATCGCCGGTTGGTCGCAGTATTGTTATTTGATTAAAAACCACTTGTTTCGTGGATATATATGTATATATATATGTCGTGCCGAATAGGTAAAACTAATCAATTAGCAAGAACTCATTTAGAATTAAGTTCTTTCTAAAGTTTTATACGTTTAAAGATATATTGCTTCATTTGTGTTAATATAAAAATTAATGGTTTTGTACCAAAAGAACCTTAGGAAACTTACCTATCCTTATTATAACAAGCGTAATTTATATATATATATATATATATATATAATATATATATATATATATATATATATATATTATATATATATATATATAATATATATATAATAATTATATAATTATTAGGTTAGGGCTCATTTAAGAAGCACAAACATGAATATATTGTTACAGTACCTATCAATGATTATACATCACGGCGCGCATAACGGAGATAAAACACCTCAATTACTGGGAGCGCTTGAGGTTCCTGAACCTGTATTCCCTGGAACGCAGGCGGGAGAGATACATGATTATACACACCTGGAAAATCCTAGAGGGACTAGTACCGAACTTGCACACGAAAATCACTCACTACGAAAGCAAAAGACTTGGCAGACGATGCAACATCCCCCCAATAAAAAGCAGGGGTGTCACTAGCACGTTAAGAGACCATATAATAAGTGTCAGGGGCCCGAGACTGTTCAACTGCCTCCCAGCACACATAAGGGGGATTGCCAACAGACCCCTGACAGTCTTCAAGCTGGCACTGGACAAGCACCTAAAGTCTGTACCTGACCAGCCGGGCTGTGGCTCGTACGTTGGTTTGCGTGCAGCCAGCAGCAACAGCCTGGTTGATCAGGCTCTGATCCACCAGGAGGCCTGGTCACAGACCGGACCGCGGGGGCGTTGACCCCCGGAACTCTCTCGAGGTAAACTCCAGTTAGGATAAAGTACTGTGTACAGTGATGCCGAGTTTGATGGTTCAGTCGTGATGTGGACTAACATATAATATTTGTAAATAATTTTGCCCCATTGCAAATTATGCTTGAGTGTGTGTGTGTGTGTGTGTGTGTGTGTGTGTGTGTGTGTGTGTGTGTGTGTGTGTGTGTGTTGTGTGTGTGTGTGTGTTTTATTATAGAGGGAAATATGCCGAAATTTTTACCTATACTGATAATTAGTTTTAAGCCGATTCCGATACTTTTTCAGTATTTTATTTTTTAAATTATAATAACTATGCTCAATATACGAGTGAATGGTAATTGTTCAACAGGTATTAAGTAAGACAAGAAAGTTAAATACTAAATATCTTAATATCTGTGAGAGTCATCACACATTACTAATGACAGACACCCTCGTGAGGCTGACAACTTAAAGAAAACATTGAATTTCTGAATGTCTCCTTATTGAGTAAATTGACGAAAAAATCACTTAGGAACCTGACTCAACTCTCTCATAATACTGTTTATTGAAAAAGATTTACAGAAAAAAATGACAACTAAAAATACGTGCATTATTATCACTGATAATCTTAAATTATAGTTGAGAACCTGAGCACCAACTTGGCTCTATTATTAAAGTGAATTACCTGACACATTTAAATTATACAGGTTATTATTTTTTAACCATGAACAAACTCGTCGAAAAATATATATAAAAGATGTAATACCTGAAATTTGTGATTTGGAAAATTATCCCGAGGCAGATGTGTTATCCCGAGGTAGATGTGTTATCCCGAGGCAGATGTGTTATCCCGAGGCAGATGTGTTATCCTGAGGCAGATGTGTTATCCCGAGGCAGATGTGTTATCCTGAGGCAGATGTGTTATCCCGAGGCAGATGTGTTATCCCGAGGCAGATGTGTTATCCCGAGGTAGATGTGTTATCCCGAGGTAGATGTGTTATCCCGAGGCAGATGTGTTATCCGAGGAAGAGTGTTACCTGAGGCAGATGTGTTATCCCGAGGCAGATGTGTTTATCCTGAGCAGATGTGTTATCCCAGGCAGAGTGTTATCCTGAGCAGATGTGTTTATCCGAGGCAGATGTGTTATCCGAGCAGATGTGTTATCCGAGCAGATGTGTTATCCTGAGGCAGATGTGTTATCCCGAGGCAGATGTGTTATCCCGAGGCAGATGTGTTATCCCGAGGTAGATGTGTTATCCCGAGGCAGATGTGTTATCCCGAGGCAGATGTGTTATCCCGAGGTAGATGTGTTATCCCGAGGCAGATGTGTTATCCCGAGGTAGATGTGTTATCCCGAGGTAGATGTTTGTGTGTGAGGTGGTGATGCTGGGAATGTAGCGACTGTCTTTATATGTTAGGTAAACGGACACAAATGTAACGAGTGTGACATTTATCGTGGCAACTTTTCGCTCTCATTATAATGGTATACAATACCGACAAGTAGGGACTGACCACCTAAAACTACTTGAAGACTGATCGCAACATCTTTACCTCTCCACTGGTTCTGTTATCTCCATATATAATCACCTTTGTAATCGAAGACAATTTTGGGAGAGAACATAAAGCCTTGTGGGCCTCAGACAATGTGATGTCCATCGAAGATAAATCTCAGTTGCTTCAGTGTGCAACAATGATGGAAATAAAGACTGAAACTGAGTATATTACAGACTGAGTATATTACAGACTGAGTACATTACAGACTGAGTACAGGACAAACTCAAGTTCTGTGTGCGAGACTTGGGAGTGATGATTCAAGAATCACACCAATACTGCTGTTACTACCGAAAGGAAAAATACAGGCTGGTTAGCTAGAATTTTCAAGACCAGGGTTGCTAAGCCAGTGATGATACTCTCTTAAGTCATTTGTTGTCTCCAGGTTAGAGTACTGCTGTGTACTAACCACTCGCTTCAAGACAGGCGATACTGCTAAACTGGAGAACGTGCAGAGAACTGTCACTACCAGTATATATTCAATCAAACATCTCATTTACTGGGAACGTTTGGTGTCCCTTCGCTTGTATATCTTGGAACACAGGCGGAAGAAAGTACATCATTAACTACACCTGGAAAATGCAGGAGAGACTGGTACTAAACTTGAACACAGGAATCGTAGAGTATGAACACAAGAGACTTGGCGGACCGTACAGAATACCTCCAATAAAAAGTAGGGACGTGACGTGTACAGTAAGAGAGAACTCATTGAGTGTCAGAGGACCCAGACTCTTCAACGCCTTCGTGCAAAAGGGCAATTACTAACAAACCTATGACTGTCTTCAAAGGAACTTTGCAAGTTTGTCGAGTCAGTTCCTGACCAGCCTGGTTGCAGCTCGTATGCTGGACTGCTAGCAGTAACAGTCAGATTGATCAGGCCTTGATACACGGATGCTGTATCATCCTACGGGTTTAACGCTCCCCCATGATTATAATAATGATCCACTGGGAAGCCTGGTCTAGGACCGGACCGTGGGGTCGCTGACCCCTGAAAACATCCTTAAATTATTCTTCAGGACTGAAGAAAACTGTTTAGTTATTCTCAGACAATAACCATAAGCATGAAAGTATGGGAGCTGAATGGAGCGTAGGGTGTCACACCCACAAGGGTGGAAGCTGGGTACTTCTCTGTGTAGTGTTTACACACCTACTGCTTCTCACCTGTTCACCTTCCTCTCTCTCTCTCTCTCTCTCTCTCTCTCTCTCTCTCTCTCTCTCTCTCTCTCTCTCTCTCTCTCTCTCTCTCTCTCTCTCTCTCTCTCCCTCCCCTCCCCTCCCTCCCCCCTCACTCCCCTCCCTCACTCCCCTCCCTCACTCCCCTCCCCTCCCTCTCCCCTTCCCTCCCTCTCTTCCCCTCCCCCTCCATTCTCAGCATCATGATAAAAACACAAAAGACATAATTTTCGTCCCCACTAATAAACATATTATCAAGGTTTAGAGGAGGACGGTTGCTTCAGTTCTGAAATTCCTGGTTGTTCTTTCTCCTCCTCTGTTTTATCTTCATCCTTCTCCAGGGTCTGAATTACTAAGGAGACGTTACCTTCTTCTAACTACAGTTGTAGTGTCGCTACACCTGTAGTAAGGTCTACCATGTAGCTACAGTTGTAATATGATCTAACTTGTAGTTACAGCTGTAGTGTGATTCATCTTGTAGCTACAGCTGTAGTCAGGTCTACCTTGTAGCTACAGTTGTAATATGATCTACCTTGTAGTTACACCTGTAGTGCCATCTACCTTGTATCTACAGCTGTAGTGGGGTCTACCTTGTAGCTACAGCTGTAGTGGGGTCTACCTCATAGCTACAGCTGTAGTGGGTCTACCTTGTAGCTACAACTGTAGTGGGGTCTACCTTGGCTTCGGTCATGCCTTGTGTAGCCTCGGTAGACCGGAAGTTATGTGTCGTTCCTGGGAAGTAGTGAATAACCTTGCAGTGCAAGTCAAGCATCTCAGTTATTATTCCCCTTGGAATGTAGGTGAGAAAGATGCCTTGTAATCTATACCTGGAAATTTCTAGAGGGATTGGTCCGAAATATGCTCACAGCAATCATTCCCTACGAATGATTTCTGTGGACAGAAAATGCTCCTAAAGAAAAGTATGGGTGTCATGAGTACACTAAACAACTCATTAAGTGTGAAGGGACCAAGACTTTTCAACAATCTTCCTGTATATATGTAAGGGGAATTAACAGCCATCTGGCTGCCTTTAGAAGAGAAGTAGATAATTTCAAGTCGGTTCATGAGCGGTGTATATGCAGTAGATTGCACGTGGCTAGCACCAACAGCCTGGTTGATTAGGTCATTCACTGAGAGGCCTGGTCTGGGACCGAGCCACATTAGCGGTGATCCCCGGAACACTCCAGTTGCAACACCGGGTGTGTGGTAAGACGAAGTGACTGCCGACAATATTAGGCACTAATGCCTTTACTTATTGCACTTTTATTGAAGACGTTTCGATCCTTGAGCCTTTATCATTTCAGTGTATTTGAAGTGATCAACACTTGATCGATGAGAGATGTTTCACCCACCAGAGAATTTATCAGTCTAATACACAAACAAGACAGCCTTTTATAATGGAGCTGTTAGAAGACGTGAAGTGATGTAGCAGTAGTAAACGTAGTCACATGTGGGCGGGGGCCACTAATGAAAGTAAGTTAGTGCTGTAAAGTGGGCCAGAGATTTAGTAATCAAATTGTAGAATCTTGCATTTCTGTACCAATATTTCATGGTGTTGCTGTGTCAGGTAAGTGTGGGCCTATATTGCACTAGTGGGTCCCGACCATGTATGGCCACATCTTCTGCTGCTGCATCGTTCCATTTCTTACACTGGCTTTACTATATACAAAGCTACGTTCTCATGTCTCTCTGTTAGTGATAAAACCCTAGTGGGCGAAACATCTCACTCCTACTCCTTTATTTATGGCACCTCCGACGCCTTCATTTACATTTTACTGACTTCAGTAACCCAAGAATTGCTTCCGACTCCACAGCATTTATTTTGAACATGTCTTATTCATGAACATGTCAGTAGTTTGTAGCATGTTTTGTAGCTGTGTTATGTAGTGCCTACTGTAACTGAAGATTGTGTAGCATATGTATGCCCGTCTGGTAGCTCGCGCTGTAGCTGTGAGGTGTCTCGTGTAGCGTGTTGTAGCGCGCCTCCTAGCGCACGACAGAATTAGATTCTAGCGTGAAAATTAATCGTCGGGTCCATCGCAATTTGGAGCGATAATGTCTGTAGGAGATTGGGTTTCGACGTCTCGATTAGTAGAGATAGGGAGAGGGAGGAGGAGAATGATAATGAGAGGGGAAGTGAGGGAAGAAAGTGTTGACAAAGGGGGGGGTGAGGTAGAGGGGGGATTAGAGAAAGAGGTGAAGGCACAGGAGAGGAAGTGGGAGAGGGTGTATGAAAGATAAGTAAAAGAAGGTTAGAACAGGAGGGAGAGGCAGGCACAGGAAGCAGGACAAGTGGGAAAGTACTTACACGCAACAGAGGTGAATGTATATATAGGATGAGCAGGTAGGGTTACAAGGAAAAGTGCTCCACGCAGTCGAAAAATACGTAACGAATATATATGTGATGGTAAAGAGGGAAGCAATTAATGGGGTCCCTCAAGGATCAGTACTGTTGTCGTTACTGTTTTTAATGTGCGCAAATGACCTACGTAATTTTGTTTATCGATTACTAGAAGCTGAGGAGAAGAATTATAAAAGGAGACAATAGAGAAAGGCAGCAGGAAGATTTCTACAGACTACAAGAGAGGTCAAAACATGTGGCTACTTGAGTTCAACCATAACAGGTGCACGGTGAAGCAGATCGGGGGGGGGGGGAGGAGAAATTAGATGGAGTGCATTGTGCGACAACATAAACTATAAATATTCCAGAAAGATCCGGGATTAAACGTCACTGGGAACATATCACCTGGAATGCACCAAACATAACTTTGTGACATATAAGAACATAAAGGAATACTGCGGTAGTACTATTTCTTCGTGCTAGACAGGTCCAACTTTCACCTACTCATGTACCCCGTCCAACCTATATTTAAAGCTACTCAAAGTTCTCGCCTCAGTGACGCTACCTGGGAGTTCTATAACTCTTGCCAGGCAAGTACTTCCATATATCCTTTCTAAATCTAAATTCGTTCATCTTGATTCCATTGCTACGAGCTATGTGTTGATTAGACAGTTTCACTATACTATTGATATCTTCTATATTTATTTTTTTTTCATTTGTACATTTCAGTTATATCTTCCCTAATTCTTTGTCCTTCCAGTGATTGCAGATTCAGTGTCTTCAATCAGTATTCGTAGGAAAGGTTTCTGATACGTGAAATCAACGTCGTCATCCTTCTCCGTATATTTTCCAGGGCATACATGTCCATTCTGAAATATGGAGATCAGAACTGAGCAATATAATCTGAATGAGGCCTCACAAAAGATGTATAAAGTTGAAGTATAAACCTTGGTACTTTATATTTATACTTCTTGATATAAAACCAGAAATATTATTAACTTTATTACGAACACTCATCCACTGTCTTAACTTTAATTTTCCTTCACATTCACTTTGACTAAGACCTACTAGTGTACACTATTAAGTAGTACCATAGTTCTTTTTCTTTTTCTTATAATTACAGCCTTACACTTGTACTAAGGTTTATACAAGCGTTACATACAAGTGACACTTGTCTGCGTTGAACTGCATCTACAATTTCTCCCACCACAACAACAACCTATTCAGGTCATCCTGTAGGCATCTAGTGTCCTCATTAGAAATTATTTGGCGGTCTGTTGTAATGTCATCGGCAAACTTGCCAGTGTTGCTATTTTTGTCCTCACCTTTGTTGGTTGTGTAGAGGGTGAGGAAGAGTCCCAGTACTTACCCTTGTGGCACACCACTTGTAACTGGTCCCCATTCTTATTTCTCTCCTTTAACGAAAACTATCTGTTACCTGCCTCAGCTCAGGAGATATTCTCCTCTTATATACCTTTCATGCTTTGATGATTTTAGAGAGTTTTTGTTCTCCCAGAGCCCAGCCCTGGGTCGGGCTTTGCCTGGTCAAACAGGCTGTTGTTGCTGGCAGCCCACTGGCCCACATATATATCACAAACTGGTTTATCTGGCACTTGGTGGGGGTACTTGTCCGGTTTTGTCTTGAAGACTGCTACACTTGACCAAGGAGTGTTCTGATATTTTCTAGCAAAATATTGAATAGTCTAGAACCACGGATGTTGATACAATGTTCTCTTATCGGGCTCAAGGCGCCTCTACTTTTCACTGGGATTATTTTACACTTCCTCCCATATCTCACTCCAGTATGTTGCTGCGGTAGCTTAGAGATTCGGGACTAGGCTCAAGTAATTTCCACGTTTATATTATCATGTATCTCTCATCCACTCCAGCGAGTACATATGTAGGATTTTTAGGCGTTCCCAGTAATTTAAATGCTTTATTGGCTCTATTTGGGCCGTAAATGATCTCTGTATGTGTTCTGGCATCTCCCCTGCCTGAAGGAGCCCTCAGCATTAAAGAGCACTCGAAACGAGATACCACAAGCAGTTTGAATAGTGTCACTATTAACACTATTTCCCTTATTTTGAAAGTTCTAGTTATCCACACTCATCTTTCTGGCTGTCACGAGAATTGTCATATTGTGTTCTTCGAAAGAATGGTCAGCCGACATAATTACTCCCAGATTTTTCATGTTTCTTTCGTGCTGTTTGATGATCCTCTTCAGTTTTGTATACATTGTACCTTTTGCGTTCTTCACTCTTTCCGTATCTAAGCAGCTGGAACTTATCACCATTGAACGTTGTGGCATGCAGAGAGTACGTAACCTTTATTCGGCGCATGTACACACCCTCGTTGAAAGGCTATCTTCCCAACCAGCGAACCAGTACTAGGGATCGAACGATGGGGCTCCATCGTTCGATCAGTGCCCAGGTTCAGCCAATGAGAAGGTGGTTCTGGCAGTTGTACAGGTGTTGTGGTCACCACCCGCCTGTCTACCCTTGTCATTCCCATACTAGAGCTGGTTGAGCACGGTTGTCCATTCTGTCTCCAGGCTGTGTCTTGGCCTTGCCTAAACCGTGTTCTACACATACATTTTCTAACTGTATATAGTGTACATACCTGTAAATATCCACATTGCTTGTGGTGAAGGAAAACATATTTGAAAGTCATTCAGCTGTGTTCTGCTGCTTGCACTACTTTACACCCAGGATAACAAGTCTTAGTGTCCTTGGCTTGTAATAAACGTCATGTTATTCACCACTGCCCACCGGAATGCTCTCCTTATATCTTCCTGCAATTTTTTCTTCTATCAGAGTGACTTTCATACTTATTTTGGTATCCGTAAATAGTAATACAAAGTTTTAACGAGTGGTGTGTGTGTGTGTGTGTGTGTGTGGTGTGTGTGTGTGTGTGTGTGTGTTATGAATATAAGAAACAGTCGAGGCGCCATGACAGTACTTTGGAATACCGAATTTTTTTACGTCGGTAATGTTGGATTTTGCTCTGTTTACTACTACTATTTGTATGTTGTGTGTGTCAGAAAGCTGAGAATCCATTTGGCTATCTTCCCCTGTTATGAATCAAGCTTTAGTTCTTATTGAGTGTGCAATCACACAACGATCGTATTTGTCAAACCCATTTGCAAAATCCGTGTATACCACGGTCTTCTGTATTGAACTTTATTAAAAGTCTTACTGAAGTTCATATATACAATATCGTAGTCCTTGTGTTGCTTTATCGCCTCTTATACCTTAGTGAAAAAAAAGGTGAGGAAATTTATAAGGTAAGAAAAACCCTTTGTAAAACCTTGCTGAGAGAGAGAAAGAGAAAGCGATATGTCAACACCGACTTGAAATACAAAATAGACCTACCATTTTATGGAAACTGCAAATAAAAACACATCTAGTATTGGGCATTTGTGAAGGACATTGTGATGCTCACTGATGAGAAACCAGTTCAAGAAATGGTGAAGGTACATTGCCACTTCTGCAATGAGATGTTAAACACCAAGATGAACATAACATTGTGAGTTTATCAACAACGTTATAGCAAGGCAGAATAGGTCATGAATCAACTCTATTTTGAAGAAGCAATTCATTTGTTTTATTCACCAGAACTGTGTGGATGTTCAGAGCCTCTAAACACTTTACTTTTCTAACCTTATAATTTTTAAATTTATACTGTTATTTACTCTGGTAATATATAAATCATAACCACAAAGTAAAATAGTTCATGGCAGTTTTGACATTCCATAATTCATATCCATAATTCATATCCATAATTCGTTCCTCATCAAAGGTCGTAAGTATCAGTAAATTTTTTTAAGTATAGTTAATAACTTATCATTGATTCATTACATGCTGGTAGTTTATATGTATTAACCTCAAACATTTATCATCCCATAAACTGACAACCTTTGATACGCTGTTCTGATGTGTGAGATACACGTATCTTTAATGTCGAGGCGTTTTCGCCTTCACAGCAGGTTTCTTCAGTTGAATAGTACAGGCTGTTATAACACGAGACAGTAGAAGTGAAAAATGATTTTGAGGTGATCAGTTCCTCAGCCTTGTTAGGTGGTGGTCAGTCCCTTGAGGTGATCAGTCCCTCAGCCTGGAATCGATGTGTTCAGTCCATCACTCAATCTCCTCCTCTCCTTACCCATTTCTACTTTGTATTGGACTGATGAAGACACTATGTGGCGAAACGTTTTTTTTCAGTAAAGATTCCCATATGTTGCATAAGTGTCTCAATTCTTCAACTTGCCGGTTTTCAAAACCATTCATCACGCTGAGTGAATAAAGAAACTACAACGACCCAAGAAGCAAGGACCATGGCAGACATGATTACAACGTAGAAGATACTTAAAATATTCGTCTAGTCAGATAAAGATGAACACTGCAGAAGGGGAGTATAGGAAGAAACAACAAAATATTCAAAGGGATAATAGAATATGGTTTGTGAAGTGTGTGGCAGTGAGTGAGTAATGAAGTGAGTGAAGAAATGTTGGAGGCAGATTTAATGTTCTCTTTCAAAGGTTAAGATAACATTTTATTCGGATATTTAACCCAGGAGGGTTAGCCAACCCAGGATAAGCCAAGAAAGTCAGTGCGTCATCGAGGGATTGTCTTATTTCCATTATGGTCCTCAGTCTTGTCCCCCAGGATGCGACCCACACCAGTCGACTAACACCCAGGTACCTACTTGCTTGCTAGGTGAATGGGACAATAGGTGTAAGGAAACACGCCCATTGTTTCCACCCTTGCCGGAGATCGAACCACGAGGGCGTTGCCTACCAGACCACGGGCCACTGTGGTAGGATAGATCCCAGACCCACGCAACCAATGATGCCACTTGGTTAGGTAAATAAGTTTATTTAGGCAAAGGTACACAAGTTCAATTATCATACATAGTGTAAATTACATAGGATTACCCAAAAAAAGTTAGACAAAGTGGGTTAAGAGACGGGGCCATGAGCTGAGACATAACCCCGGCAAACAAAATTCGGTGTATACACACAGGTAGACACTGAAAAGAAAAATATGCAGACGCAGACAGTACGCAAAAGAACAATTAGGAACTCTGATGTAGAGGAACCACTTTTGTGACATGGGTTTACCTCTTTTTAATAATAATAATGTAGAGAGAGTGCTAGATGATGAGAGCTCTTAGTCGAGATACAATAAATGAGAGAGTAGGGTTGTCAGACGAGAGCAAGTCTTTGTCGGAGTGCTTCAGTAAGAAGTGTTGGCAGGTCACGTAAAAGATTCATACAAGCCAGGAGGGTAAGAAGTAGAAGACACGAGGATAGACCTTGCTTTAACCTGAGAGGAAACACGAGAACAGACCTTGCTTTAATTTGAGTCAGACGAGACACGAGGACAGACCTTGCTTTAACCTGAGTCAGACGAGACACGAGGACAGACCTTGCTTTAACCTGAGTCAGAGGAGACACGAGAAATGACCTTGTTTTAACCTGAGTCAGAGGAGACACGAGGACAGACCTTGCTTTAATTTGAGTCAGACGAGACACGAGGACAGACCTTGCTTTAACCTGAGTCAGAGGAGACACGAGAAATGACCTTGCTTTAACCTGAGTCAGAGGAGACACGAGAACAGACCTTGCTTTAACCTGAGTCAGAAACAAGCCGTGACACAAGAACCAAAGTTAATGTAGCCATGCTGTCGTGTTTTGAACAAGAAACAAACGACAACTGAACACGTGTGGCACCTCCAGCAGAAGTATTAGTGGAGGCTTGATCCTCGGTTCTCTAAATACATCCAGACTTTTACTTGAGGATAATCAGCAACTTGTATACAGAAAAAAAGGAGAATGACCAAGTAATAAGTTGAAGAAGCACAGAAAATGACAAGAAGAATGAGAGGTCAATAGAGAATTCCAAGAGGTCGTCATTGAGGAGGGAACGACCTGTGTTACAAGATAGTTTTACGAGAGGTTATTGAGGAGGGAACGACCTGTTACAAAATAGTTTTACGAGAGGTTATTGAGGAGGGAACGACCTGTTACAAGATAGTTTTACGAGAGGTTATTGAGGAGGGAACGACCTGTGTTACAAGATAGTTTTACGAGATGTTGAGGAGGGAACGACCTGTGCTAGAAGGTAGTTTTACGAGAGGTTATTGAGGAGGGAAAACGCCCTGTGCTAGAAGGTGTTTTACGAGAGGTTATTGAGGAGGGACGACCTGTGTTAGAAGGTAGTTTTACGAGATTTATTAAGGGAACGACTTGCTAGAAGGTAGTTTTACGAGAGGTTATTGGGGAAAGGGAACGACCTGTGCTAAAGTTTTTACGAGAGGTTATGAGGAGGGGGAACGACCTGTGCTTAGAAGTAGTTTTACGAGAGGTTATTGAGAGAAACGACCTGTGCTAGAAGTAGTTTTACGAGAGGTTATTGAGGAGGAAGACCTGTGCTAGAATTTTAGTTTTACGAGAGGTTATTGAGGAGGGAACGACCTGTGTAGAAGGTAGTTTTAGGAGGTTATTGAGGAGGGAAAACGACCTTGTCCAGAAGGTAGTTTTACGTGGGTTTATTGAGGAGGAAAAACTGACCTGCTGCTAGAAGGTAGTTTTACGAGAGGTTATTGAGGAGGGAACGACCTGTGCAAAAGTGCTTTATTTTACGCAGAGGTTATTGAGGAGGGAACGACCTTGCTGAAGTGTTTTACGGAGGTTATTGAGGAGGACACGACCTGTTAAAGATAGTTTTAACTGGGGGTTAGAGGAGGGAACGACCTGGTTACAAGATGTTTACGTAGATTTAGAGGAGGAACGACCTGTGCTAGAAGGTAGTTTACGAGAGGTTATTGAGGAGGGAACGACCTGTGCTAGAAGGTAGTTTTACGAGAGGTTAGAGGAGGGAACGACCTGTGCTAGAATAGTTTACGAGGTTATTAAGGAGACGACGTGCTAGAAGGTTGTTTTAACCGAGTAGGTTATTAAGGGACGACTGTGCTAGAAGGTAGTTTTACCGAGAGGTTATTGAGGAGGGAACGACCTGTACTAGAAGGTAGTTTTACGAGAGGTTATTGAGGAGGAAAGACTGGCTAGAAGGTAGTTTTACGAGAGGTTATTGAGGAGGGAACGACCTGTGCTAGAAGGTAGTTTTACGAGAGTTTTATTGAGGATGGAACGACCTGTGCTAGAAGGTAGTTTTACGAAGAAGTTATTGAGGATGGAACGACCTGTCCTA
This sequence comes from Cherax quadricarinatus, assembly GCF_026875155.1. Lineage (NCBI taxonomy): Eukaryota > Metazoa > Arthropoda > Malacostraca > Decapoda > Parastacidae > Cherax > Cherax quadricarinatus. The sequence goes on from NC_069481.1 coordinate 8,612,190, forward strand.
GAAGGTAGTTTTACAGAGGTTATTGAGGAGGAAGACCTGTGCTAGAAGGTAGTTTTACGAGAGGTTATTGAGGAGGGAACGACCTGTGCTAGAAGGTAGTTTTACGAGAGGTTATTGAGGAGGGAACGACCTGTGCTAGAAGGTAGTTTTACGAGAGGTTATTGAGGAGGGAACGACCTGTGCTAGAAGGTAGTTTTACGAGAGGTTATTGAGGAGGGAACGACCTGTGCTAGAAGGTAGTTTTACGAGAGGTTATTGAGGAGGGAACGACCTGTACTAGAAGGTAGCTTTCCAAGGGGTTATCATTGAGAGAGAAGGAATGAACAAACGAACGAACGAGCAGTAATAAAATTTATGGAGAATTTAACCAACTAAACAAAGGTGAAAAAAAAGCTGAGAGCAGGAAAATAAGAAGTACTTGAACAACTGAGAGAACTGGACCCGTCCAAGGTTATATAGAGCTAGACTAAATATCACCATGAGTGAAGGTTATATAGAGCTAGACTAAATATCACCATGAGTGAAGGTTATATAGAGCTAGACTAAATATCACCATGAGTGAAGGTTATATAGAGCTAGACCAAGTATCACCATGAGTGAAGGTTATATAGAGCTAGACTAAATATCACCTGAGTGAAGGTTAATAGAGCTAGACTAAATATCACCATGAGTGAAGTTATATAAGAGGCTAGACCAAGTACCACCATGAGTGAAGGTTATTAGAGCTAGACCCCAGTAAACAACCATAAGTGAAGTTATTAGAGGGGGGAGAGCTAGGGGTATCACCATGAGTACTGACACTAACAGGCCACTTTTTCACTTCCCATAGCTAACAATTATAACCTTAGGCCTCGTATTTTAAGAAAATCAGTGATGGCTGGAGGAGCATTGCCCCCTGTAATAATTCAGCAATTTGCTTTTCCCGAGGGGTCCGCGGCCCCCTTGTTGGGAGCCATGGATCTACATAAAGCAACTTGAGATAGTCCTGCCGAAAAAAAATTGATTCTGGTATATACGGTGGAAGTCGAAATAATTCATAGATTCAAGGGAAGATATAATGGATGGTGAATAGCATTTGAGTTTGCTTATAAAACCTAGCAAGCTCGACTAGGTAATGACAGCTAGGTAATTAAAACTAGTAATTGGAGACACAGCTGGTGTACCTCTCTGTGAGGGTTATGAGGGGCTGTCTCCATGCCCCCTCACCCACACCAGGAAATTAATTAATAAGTGGTACCCGTAGAGGATTATTGTGGAGGCTAGCTGTGGTAGTGCTTCTGTCGTGGCTACTGCCACTACTGTGGTAGTGGTGGTGCTTCTGTTGTGGCTGCTGCCACTACTTTGGTGGGTGGTAGTGATGGTGCATCTGTCGTGGCTGCTGCCACTACTGTGGTGGGTGGTAGTGGTGGTGCTTCTGTCGTGGCTGCTGCCACTACTGTGGTGGGTGGTAGTGGTGCTGCCACTACTGTTGCCTCCACACTGCTGCTGTTGGTCGTGCTCCTAGTAATGGTTCTACACTTCTACTATTGCTACTGTTCTTTGTGCTACGAGTACTACTGTTCGTTCTTCCACTATTTTACTACTATGTATACTAATATATATACATCTGCACAAATAACCCGCACATAAGAAAAGTAAACCATATGACGATGTTTCGGTCCAACTTGTACCATTAACTAGTCACACTGTGACTAGTTAATGGTCAGAGTCGGACAGAAATGGCGTCATTTAGTTTGTGCGGGTTAATTGAGTATTTTTCCAGTCACGGTATTGTGCCTTGTGTTTTCATGTGTACTTCTACTTACACTGCTGCTACTGTTATTCCTGTTACAGGCTCTCATACTGCTACTGTTGTTTCTGCTACCAGAATTGTTGGTGCATCTGTTGTACTACTGTTGACTAACATTACTACTCTTGTGTTGTTCTTACTGTTGGTTCTCTTTCTGCTACAGTTAATATTGCTATTGATACTTCTGTTGCTGCTGTTTATTAATTGTTGGCGGTGTTTCGCTTGCAGTTAGTGTTACTGTGCTTGTGTTGCTGCAGTTAGTGTTACTTGTACTGCTGATCTTATTGCTGTTACTGTTTCGTTTGGTTGTACTGCTGTTATTACGCTATTACCGTTGTTTCTGGTAATTATAGTGCTGCTGTTACCATTACAAATAGTGGTGGAGGTACTGTTGCTTAAGCTACTGTTAGTGTTTCTGTTTATGACGCTTTACATATTTGTTTATGCAACTGCTGCTGCTGCTGGCTGCTTACTGCTTTGATGGAGATTCCGTTTTTGAAATAGCTGTTGCTGCTTCTGTTGTTTCTACTATTATGAATGCTTCTACCACTGTGTTCATGATACTGCTCTCTGTGCTGCTCCAACTGCTGCTTCTGTTGCAGTTTCTGCTGCTGCTGCTCTTGCAGTTTCTGCTGTTGCTTCTGTTGCCGTTTCTGCCGTTGCTACTTTTGTTCCAGTTTCTGCTGCTGCTTCTGTTGCAGTTTCTGCCGTTGCTGCTTCTGTTGCAGTTTCTTCTGCTGCTGCTGCTGCTGCAGTTTCTTCTGCTGCTGCAATTTCTTCTGCTGCTGCTGCAGTTTCTTCTGCTGCTGCTGCTGCAGTTTCTTCTGCTGCTGCTGCTGCAGTTTCTTCTGCTGCTGCTGCTGCAGTTTCTGCTGTTGCTTCTGTTGCAGTTTCTGCCGTTGCTGCTTCTGTTGCAGTTTCTGCCGTTGCTGCTTCTCTTGCAGTTTCTGCTACTGTTGCAGTTACTGTTGCATGTACGTCTTTACCTGTGTTGTTGAGGGTTAAGTCGGGTCTAGGAGACGCCACTTGATATACAGTATCATACTCCAGGAATTTTTGTTACCAACTTGTCACAGCAATTAAGACTCGCAATACAAGACCATTACAAATATTTTCTGTGTGTGTTACAGGTACATGTGTGTGTGTGTGTGTGTGGTGTGTGTGTGTGGTGTGTGTGTGTGTGTACACGAGAAGGCTGATGCTGTTGTCTAGGGTAGAGAATAAAGGTGAGTGAAACACAGGGGTTGTTGATCGTACACTTGTTAGCATCTAATGGTTATAATCATAACCATATTTTTTAAATGGGTGGACCGGTGAGCCGGCTGAAGGCCTCGATCAGATGACCTAAAGCTCCGGCTGCGGGTCGTCATATGAATACGACCCACGTTTCTTGACTAACCTTTCCTAACCTAAACTTGTTAGCACTTAGACCACACGGTAGAGGTTGTTGATCGTACACTTGCCAGCAGTCACAATCAGACCACAGGTACTGTAAGTAGAGGTTCTGTGCCTGGGAACCCCTCAAGGAAGCTTCCTTGATGTTGGTGAGGGGCTCTTGATTTAGGGAATTGGATCTGTGCTCCAGTTCCCCGAATTAAGCCTGAATGCCTTCCACATCCCCCCCCCCCCAGGCGCTGTATAATCCTCCGGGTTTAGCGCTTCCCCCTTGATTATAATAATAATAATAATGTGCCTGGGAAATATTGCAGATGTGCTACAACTGGTAAAATGGAACTTTTCAATACGACCGCCCGAAGAAATGCTATACTCTCCTAAATCAAGGAACGTGTCGGGCGAGGCACGACCCTCACTCCATACAATGAATAAGTTTATAAATATGGTGACACTGAAGACCATACATGGGTAGGACTGCAGAAAGTATAGTAAGCAAATAGTAACCTACCCTGATCCTGAGCCCGTTATAGTACCCAGACATCAGTTGATTGTAACCCCGTATGGTACCCAGACACCAACTGATTGTAACCCCGCTGTAGTACCCAGGCACCAGCTGATTGTAACCCCGTTGTAGTACCCAGACATCAGCTGATTGTAACCCCGCTGTAGTACCCAGACACCAGCTGATTGTAACCCCGCTGTAGTACCCAGACACCAGCTGATTGTAACCCCGCTGTAGTACCCAGACACCAGCTGATTGTAACCCCGCTGTAGTACCCAGACACCAGCTGATTGTAACCCCGCTGTAGTACCCAGACACCAGCTGATTGTAACCCCGCTGTAGTACCAGCACCAGCTGATTGTAACCCCGCTGTAGTACCCAGACACCAGCTGATTGTAACCCCGCTGTAGTACCCAGACACCAGTTGATTGTAACTCCGCTGTAGTACCCAGACATCAGCTGATCGTAACCCCGTTGTAGTAACCAGACACCAGCTGATGCTGACTCAGTTACAAACATTGCTTTCAGGTAACTGAGACACCTGTGTCCGCCATTTTGACGGTCAAACACACCGTTTTCATTCAGTAACCATCGAGTGTGAAAGTTTTAAAGCCAGAACTTTATTAATATAACATACCATACAGATATTTGTAGGTCTACAGATACAACGCAAGTCATTATTTGGTACAGCAATAAATCTTGCTGTAAGTAGCCAGAGGTGGGAAGGCGGGTCCTCGAAGATGGATTTTACAAGGTAGAATAAAACTGCTTAGCAGCCCCTGGGGGCAGACTGAGTGAATTTTGTGCAGGAAAGGTATACAATACCGACAAGATGAAAGTTAAGACACATGTGCAACATCTGGGTATCTTTGTTGTAGACGTTTCGCCATCCACTGGCTTTATCAATACAAATTCTAGGGCATAACTTCAAGTTATGTCCTAGAATCTGTATTGATAAAGCCACTGGAATGGCGAAACGTCTACAATAAAGATACCCAGATGTTGCACATGCGTCTTAACTTGGGTGAATTTTACATAATTGTTTTTCTAAATTAAAAATAGCTGAAATAGCCAAAAAAAAAATCAAATGAAATCAAAATAAAACGTCTCTGGCTATGGGGTCCCTTCAGAGATTTACAGCCGGGTCCCGGACCAATGTACCGGCTGAACTCCCCCTCTCATATGCCGTGTGAAGGAAACAGGTTTATTTAAGCAGACTTCAGATATGTACGAATTTTTGACTGGGGGACTAAGGTTCATTTTTTTGTGGATTCTCTCTTACAGTGATCAGATATAAATATGTAAATTTTATTACCACTGTAACTTGGAAATAAATGGTATAAAACACCGACACAATGGAAATATAAACACACATGCAGTGTAATGTGATCCTTTATTGACAACGTTTCGCCCACACAATGGGCTTTTTCAAGTCACAAACAGATCTGAACATCAAACAGATCTGTTTGTGACTTGAAAAAGCCCACTGTGTGGGCGAAACCTTGTCAATAAAGGATCACATTATACTGCATATGTGTTTATATTACCACTGTAACTAGTTCAGCTATCATAACTTTGGGGCCCAGTCCCTGGACCCATTATGTACCTCTGTAATATTTCCACTACCGCCCACAGGATGGGTATGGGGTGCATAATAAACATATTAACCAAAAACCCTCTCACTGTGACTTTCTGGAACATGATAAAGTCGATGTCTTGGCTAAGCCAATAATAAACAAAGTGAATTTTGGCTTCTCAAAACAGAATTTTTTTTAAAACCTTTGCTAGTACATAACTAGCAAACTTATTGGAAAAATAACGCAAGTAGGAACTAACTGGTCCATTGTTAGTCATAATGAAATGTGTCAAGTAAAACATGACTAAAACGAGCAAACTAAAAGACGTCGTCGCTGCTAAACTGAAACTTGACTCTTAGTATCTATGGCAGCTCAGTTTATATGTAGATGTCAGTCACATAAAATATAAAGTACGTGGCCAGAGCAACCACACACTAGAATGAGATTTTAGTGTCCAGACATCAGACTATTTTGAGAGACCTTCAGACAACCTTACGGGAAATGGCGAATCACTTCACCGTTAATGATAAGATGTCTGCAGTCTTGAGATTGTATCTACGCTTATATTACACACAGGTTAAGTTAGCCTCTCCTTGGAGTACAGGATGACAGTATGTAACTCGTGCCTGATGATTAATAAGAGGCAAAATACACAAGTCACACATAGGAGAGAGAGGGGAGAGAAGTTTACGACGACGTTTCGGTCCGACTTGGACTATTTACAAGTCACAGTAACACAGAAGAATGAGGGAGTCAGTATACGGGGTGTTCACAAAAAGATTCCCTGATTTCAAACAGGTATAACATGTAACTGTTATTGTAATAATCTTTCACAGTTAGTAGCTTCAGATGTAGGATATCATTCAGTGTCATGTGGTATAGGGCAGCATTAAAGGCAGTCAATGTGCGTCCCTCTGGTTGCTCGGCAAACATCGATGTGATAATCCAGTTCAGTCCAGACGCTCTGCAGCATATCTGGTGTTATCATGCGAACTGCTTCAGTGATCGAAATTTTCAGCTCCTCCAGGGTTGCAGGTAGTGGTGGTACGTAAACTGTGCCTTCACGTACCTCCGAAGAAAGAAGTCACAAACAGGTCCGTTGACCTCTCAGGCCACTTGCAGAGGTCACCGGACCTAACTGTTTGTGACTTCTTTCTTGAGTGCCTTTAATGCTACCCTATACCACATGAAACTGAATGAAATCCTGCATCTGAAGCTACTAACCGTTAAAGATTATTACAGTAAAATTACGTATTATACCTGCTTGAAAGCAGGGAGTGTTTTTGTGGACACCTTGTATATATGGCGAGGGGGACAGGGACGGGACAAAAGAGAGAGAAAAAAGTAATGGTGGTAATGCTGGTAGTGGATTATTATTGTATTGTTCCATTCACGGTATTGTGCTTTTTTCTTTGTAGGATACAAAAGTTCACAAACTGAGGCTGACTACGAAGAGAGACTTAGGAACTTTTTTAATGTTAATCCGTCTAGACTGATACTGAATACCTGTCAAGGCTGAGAGACTGATCACCTCAAACTGCTACATCATGTCTTCTACACTCAGCAACAGATTCATCAAGACTGAGAGACTGATCACCTTGAACTTCTTCATATCTTCCACACACTCCAGTATTCTTCTCTGTATTGGATTGATGAAGTCAGTGGTAGTGTAGTACTTATCTTATTCGTAATATAACCACACTAGGGACAGAATAAGATGGAATAGTTAATCGATCATGACTGATACTAAATTAACGTGTAAGGGAGAGTGACAAAGTTCACAGTCGTTAAGTCAGCACGCAGCTGGGAACTACACTGAACTTTAACACAGTACTTATTCTCGTTTATGATGAAGTCAGTGGAATGTAAATTTTTATGTATAAACGCTAGAAAACATGGGAACACATGCTTGATAACAAGTATGGTTGACCCGAAGTGCAAGCACAGTAAAGTCGCGTGGAAGGATTTAACATCCCTTTGGTGATCAGCCGAATGTTTTGGTAAGGCTGACATTTAATTGTTACAAAATGGTGAATGCCTGAAAGCAGCATCAGTAAATCTATTTTATTTGTGTTGTTTGGTATTTAATTATCGTAAAATGAAGTAAGCGAAATCGCAGGAGGACACGATTATATTAGATACTGATTGTAAACTAAACACATGGCCAATCCCTACTTTGAAGTTCATACCGCTGTGCATAGCCTGTTTCCGTGACTACACCATTTCACTATTCCTTATTTAAGTAGTTGTATTATTACCCCCAGGTCCTGTATGTGTTCCTTTCGTTGTATTTGGTAATGCTCCTGAGTCTGGTATACAGTGTCCTTTATAAGTTCGTCATTCTTTCCATATCCTTGTTAGATAAAAGGACATAGATGTAACTAACGTGACATTTTATCGTGGCAACGTTTCGCTCTCCAAGAGCTTTGTCAGGCAACTGGGATTTTATTACGGTTGAAAGTTATATTATCTTTCCACTTCCCACTGGAAGACTTTGCTTATATCTTCCTGAAGTTCTTCGGTGTCTTTTACCGAGGTGATTTACATGCTTATTTTGGTATCATTCGCAATTGATGATACACAACTGTGAAGGTATTTATATCTACGTCCGCTGTGAGGATAATAAACAAAGGTGCCAGGATCGTTCCTTGGATACTGGGCTTTTTATTTTGCTAATGCTGGAGTTTTGCTCTGTTTACCACTATTCTCTAGCTTCCAACTCATCCGTGATTCTGTCTTAGTGGTTTTTATGACAACCATAATCTTTCGTCCTAAATCCATGCTGGTTTTGGTTGTTCTGTTCCCAAAGTTCGTAATTTGGCGGCTCATCGCCTTTTGTGGTGTGTGTTGTTAGAACTTTTGGTCTGAAATGTTTGGCTTGACTGCCTAATTTATGTAAAGAAATTATGTCTGCACTTTGAAGGCCCTGGGATTTTTCCTTCTTTAGAGCTAAATTATTCCTGCCAAGAGTACCGAGTGCTCGTGCTACTGGTACTTTGTGCTTCAATGTAAATAAGGAATTCCACGAAACTGAGACCTGGTCTTGTACCGGGCCGCGGGGGCGTTGGCCCCCGGAACACCCTCCAGGTACCTCAAATTCTGCAAGAGGAGGGGAGTCTTAATGCTAATAAAAGGCTTTTGATTCAAGGAATTGGAGCTACCTTCTCCAGTAATGAAAAATAATTACCTTTCAGTCCCAAAGTTATGTATAACTCCCTACCGTTTTAGCGCTTCCTCAGGATTTGAGTCCTGGAGGTGTGAAGTACATTATCTGCACTCTGAAGGATGGGTGGGAATGTTGTGGTCCTGGAGGTGGGAAGTACAGTACCTGCACTCTGAAGGATGGGTGGGAATGTTGTGGTCCTGGAGGTGGGAAGTACAGTACCTGCACTCTGAAGGATGGGTGGGAATGTTTGTGGTCCCGGAGGTGGGAAGTACAGTACCTGCACTCTGAAGGATGGGTGGGAATGTTGTGGTCCTGGAGGTGGGAAGTTAGAAGAGTACCTGCACTCTGAAGGATGGTGGGAATGTTGTGGTCCTGGAGGTGGGAAGTACAGTACCTGCACTCTGAAGGATGGGTGGGAATGTTGTGGTCCTGGAGGTGGGAAGTACAGTACCTGCACTCTGAAGGATGGGTGGGAATGTTGTGGTCCTGGAGGTGGGAAGTACAGTACCTGCACTCTGAAGGATGGGTGGGAATGTTGTGGTCCTGGAGGTGGGAAGTACAGTACCTGCACTCTGAAGGATGGGTGGAATGTTGTGGTCCTGGAGGTGGGAAGTACAGTACCTGCACTCTGAAGGATGGTGGGAATGTTGTGATCCTGGAGGTGGGAAGTACAGTACCTGCACTCTGAAGGATGGGTGGGAATGTTGTGGTCCTGGAGGTGGGAAGTACAGTACCTGCACTCTGAAGGATGGGTGGGAGTGTTGTGATCCTGGAGGTGGGAAGTACAGTACCTGCACTCTGAAGGATGGGCGATAATGTTGTGGTCCTGGAGGTGGGAAGTACAGTACCTGCACTCTGAAGGATGGGTGGGAATGTTGTGGTCCTGGAGGTGGGAAGTACAGTACCTGCACTCTGAAGGTTGGGTGGTAATGTTGTGGTCCTGGAGGTGGGAAGTACAGTACCTGCACTCTGAAGGATGGGCGATAATGTTGTGGTCCTGGAGGTGGGAAGTACGTACACTGCACTTGAAGGATGGGTGGGAATGTTGTGGTCTGGAGGTGGGAAGTACAGTACCTGCACTCTGAAGGATGCGTGGGAATGTTGTGGTCCTGGAGGTGGGGAAGTACAGTACCTGCATCTGAAGGATGGGTGGGAATGTTGTGGTCCTGGAGGTGGGAAGTACAGTACCTGCACTCTGAAGGATGGGTGGTAATGTTGTGGTCCTGGAGGTGGGAAGTACAGTACCTGCACTCTGAGGGATGGGTGGGAATGTTGTGATCCTGGAGGTGGGAAGTACAGTACCTGCACTCTGAAGGATGGGTGGGAGTGTTGTGGTCCTGTGGTACAGAAGCTGTGTTCTCACTGACCGTTGAGCCAAGTGAGGTGCCTCCTACCCATCTTGAAGTATGGGTAGGAATGCTGCAGTTCAGAGCGTCATCCGATTTATAATGTCAACAAGCTTCTGCCTAGACAGTGATTGAATGAATGACGGTTAAAGCATTTCCATTTTTTCGGGTCATCGCACCTTGGTGGGAGATGGCCAGTATGTTAATAATAATTATAATAATAATAATATTAATGGTAACTTGCCGGGGAAGTCCTTGTGATGGACTGGTGTAGTTCTCACGGTGTCTACAGCTCCCACAGGAAATGCTTGAGTGGTGTGGTTAAGGCCAGATGTGGAGGGGCCCAAGGAAATGCTTGAGTGGTGTGGTAAGGCAGATGTGGAGGTGCGAGAGAGAGAGAGAGAGAGAGAGAGAGAGAGCAAGCAAGCAAGCAAGCAAGCAAGCGGAAGACTAAGAGGACTACTACTACTACTGCTGATGCTGCTACTGTAAGTCCATTAACAACACTACTGCGATCACTTATACTATGTATAATATATGTTTGAATGGTTCGTGGGTAGTCCATTAACTACCGTCAAGGTTGTAGTGACCACAGTCAGCCCCTGTGTTGTATCAGTCAGCCCCTGTGTTGTATCAGTCAGCCCCTGTGTTGTATCAGTCAGCCCCTGTGTTGTATCAGTCAGCCCCTGTGTTGTATCAGTCAGCCCCTGTGTTGTATCAGTCAGCCCCTGTGTTGCATCGTCAGCCCCTGTGTTGTATCGGTCAGCCCCTGTGTTGCATCGGTCAGCCCCTGTGTTGTATCGGTCAGCCCCTGTGATGCATCGGTCAGCCCCTGTGTTGTATCAGTCAGCCCCTGTGTTGTATCAGTCAGCCCCTGTGTTGCATCGTTCAGCCTGTGTTATCGGTCAGCCCCTGTGTTGCACGGTCAGCCCTGTGTTGTATCGGTCAGCCCTGTGTTGCATCGTCAGCCCCTGTGTTGTATCAGTCAGCCCTGTGTTGTATCGGTCAGCCCTGTGTTGTATCAGTCAGCCCTGTGTTTGTATCGGTCAGCCCCTGTGTTGTATCAGTCAGCCCCTGTGTTGTATCGGTCAGCCCCTGTGTGTATCGTCAGTCTGTTTGTATCGGCATCTGTGTTTATCAGTCAGCCCTGTGTTGTATCAGTCAGCCCCTGTGTTGTATCAGTCAGCCCTGTGTTGTATCGGTCAGCTCCTGTGTTGTATCAGTCAGCCCCTGTGTTGTATCAGTCAGCTCCTGTGTTGTATCGGTCAGCTCCTGTGTTGTATCAGTCAGCCCCTGTGTTGTATCGGTCAACTCCTGTGTTGTATTGGTCAGCCCCTGTGTTGTATCAGTCAGCCCCTGTGTTGTATCGTCACCCTGTTGCATCGGTCAGCCTGTGTGTATCAGTCAGCCCTGTGTTGTATCATGTCAGCCCCTGTGTTGTATCATGTCAGCCCCTGTGTTGATCAGTCAGCCCCTGTGTTGTATCAGTCAGCCCCTGTGTTGTATCAGTCAGCCCCTGTGTTGCATCGGTCAGCCCCTGTGTTGTATCGGTCAGCCCCTGTGTTGCATCGGTCAGCCCCTGTGTTGTATCGGTCAGCCCCTGTGTGCATCGGTCAGCCCCTGTGTGATCAGTCAGCCCTGTGTTGTATCAGTCAGCCCCTGTGTTGCATCGGTCAGCCCCTGTGTTGTATCGGTCAGCCCCTGTGTTGCATCGGTCAGCCCCTGTGTTGTATCGGTCAGCCCCTGTGTTGCATCGGTCAGCCCCTGTGTTGTATCAGTCAGCCCCTGTGTTGTATCGGTCAGCCCCTGTGTTGTATCAGTCAGCCCCTGTGTTGTATCGGTCAGCCCCTGTGTTGTATCAGTCAGCCCTGTGTTGTATCGTCAGCCCCTGTGTTGTATCGGTCAGCCCTGTGTTGTATCGGTCAGTCCTTGTGTTGTATCAGTCAGCCCTGTGTTGTATCAGTCAGCCCCTGTGTTGTATCAGTCAGCCCTGTGTTGTATCGGTCAGTCTTGTTGTATCGTCCCTGTGTTGTATCAGTCAGCCCTGTGTTGTATCGGTCAGCTCCTGTGTTGTATCAGTCAGCCCCTGTGTTGTATCGGTCAACTCCTGTGTTGTATTGGTCAGCCCCTGTGTTGTATCAGTCAGCCCCTGTGTTGTATCGGTCATGCCCCTGTGTTGCATCGGTCAGCCCCTGTGTTGTATCGGTCAGCCCCTGTGTTGTATCGGTCAGCCCCTGTGTTGTATCGTCAGCCCTGTGTTGTATCGTCAGCCCTGTGTTGTATCAGTCAGTGTGTTTATCGGTCACCTGTGTTGTATCAGTCAGCCCTTGTTGTATCAGTCAGCCCTGTGTTGTATCAGTCAGCCTGTGTTGTATCAGTCAGCATTTGTTGTATCAGTCAGCCCTGTGTTGTATCGGTCAGCCCCTGTGTTGTATCGGTCATCCCCTGTGTTGCATCGGTCAGCCCCTGTGTTGTATCAGTCAGCCCCTGTGTTGTATCAGTCAGCCCCTGTGTTGTATCAGTCAGCCATTGTGTTGTATCAGTCAGCCCCTGTGTTGTATCAGTCAGCCCCTGTGTTGTATCGGTCAGCCCCTGTGTTGTATCGGTCAGCCCTGTGTTGTATCAGTCAGCCCTGTGTTGTATCAGTCAGCCCTGTGTTGTATCAGTCAGCCCCTGTGTTGTATCGGTCAGCCCCTGTGTTGTATCGGTCATCCCCTGTGTTGCATCGGTCAGCCCCTGTGTTGTATCGGTCATCCCCTGTGTTGTATCAGTCAGCCCCTGTGTTGTATCAGTCAGCCCCTGTGTTGTATCAGTCAGCCCCTGTGTTGTATCAGTCAGCCCCTGTGTTGTATCAGTCAGCCCCTGTGTTGTATCAGTCAGCCCCTGTGTTGTATCAGTCAGCCCCTGTGTTGTATCGGTCATCCCCTGTGTTGTATCGGTCAGCCCCTGTGTTGTATCAGTCAGCCTCTGTGTTGTATCAGTCAGCCTCTGTGTTGTATCGTCAGCCCCTGTGTTGTATCGTCAGCCTCTGTGTTGTATCGTCAGCTCTGTGTTGTATCAGTCAGCCTCTGTGTTGTATCAGTCAGCCTCTGTGTTGTATCAGTCAGCCTCTGTGTTGTATCAGTCAGCCTCTGTGTTGTATCAGTCAGCCTCTGTGTTGTATCAGTCAGCCTCTGTGTTGTATCAGTCAGCCTCTGTGTTGTATCAGTAGCCTCTGTGTTGTATCGTCAGCTCGTGTTGTATCGTCAGCCTCTGTGTTGTATCAGTCAGCCTCTGTGTTGTATCAGTCAGCCTCTGTGTTGTATCAGTCAGCCTCTGTGTTGTATCAGTCAGCCTCTGTGTTGTATCAGCGCTGTGTTGTGTCTGCAAGTCTTAACATCAGGCCAGTGCATTTAACAGACAACTGGCTCTATAAGTTTATCCAAGTTATATTCCTATCATATAGGGTTGTAGATGGGCCCACTGTTACACAAATGCAGATTTTTACAGACTAATCCTCACCGCGTGCTGTGTTGTATCTAGCTTAAGTCCTTTGAAGTTCGCCATCATGACTCAAAACTCGTAATAACCAATTAAATAATCACAGAAGGGACTTGTGTAGAGCACGAACATCCACTCTGATGGCGGATTGTCTGTAAAAACCTGCATTTGTGATCACAGTGGTGGCCATCTAACTCTCTATGATGTAAAGATAATACTAGTTGATGATCTTTAGATTAGGCAGCTAGCTGAGTGGTACACAAACTGGCCTGTGAGTTTTAGGACTTGTCATAGGTTCAGCTCACCCGTTCCTGATTTTTTGCAATGTGTTGTATACGATTCGTGAGTCGATGTACATCCTTGGCTCAACGCGTCAGTGAGATGACAAGCTTCTAATACACATTAGAGGGCAACAACACAGTGTAATGTGGTTTTTGTAGATAGACCGTAGGTGTTGTAGAGGTGCGTGGAGGTTAGTACCGAACTAGATACGACTTTATTTTGTAGGTTACGCAGAGGGCTCGTATTTATGAGGTAGCCAGGAAGCCAGTACCTAGTGAGGGAATGTTGTTAGTTACAACGGGTGCAGCAGTGAAAGTGGGGCAAAGGCAGAGCCTGGTTAGCACTCGTACCTGCCCTTTTGGGAACTTGATCAATAGGCCTTAGCCAAGATCCCTTTTAGGGGGAGTATGTGAATCAGGTGGGTGGCATTATTTAAAAAGAATATCTAGTCCGACGTCTCACGGCATCAATCTGAAAACGCTTCTAGACCACAAGTCGGGCAACAAACAGTGTAATGTGTTTTTGTAGATAGACCGTAAGTGTTGTAGAAGGTAGCGTGGAGGTTACGTACCGCAGACTAGATACGACTTTATTCTTGTAAGGTTACGCCAGAGAGGTCGTATTTAAGGGTAGCCAGGAGCCAGTCCTAGGGAGGAGATGTCTGTAGTTCAACAGGGCGGCAAGTGAAAGTGGGGCAAAGGGAAGGCAGCCTGGTTAGAACTCCGGTACCTGCCCTCTTGTGGGAACTTTAGAAACTAGGCCTTAGGCCAAGACTCCTTTTAGGGGGAGGTATGTGAATCAGGTGGGTAGGCATACTGTCTACAACAGCAACTACACTCTAGCCGTACCCGTCTCAAGAGCATCACTTTATCTGAGATCGTTCATTACTAGAGTGCAATCTCTGGCCCACACCTGACTCATCTTGTTCCCTGTCCGTATGTTTCATAAAAATTGTAGTAGAGGTAATGCTAGGGGAAACTATTTAAAAGAACTGAGGCAGGTAAGAACTCTTACCTTGTAAATAAAGATAGGAACTTTTAACGTAACCCTGTAAATCCTTGTGTTAAAGAGAATGAAAGACAGGAAGAGAGAGAGAGAGAGAGAGAGAGAGAGAGAGAGGAGGGGGAGCTCAAATTAAGAAGGCATCTTTTGTATCTTCCTTTATGCCTTCATTCATTCTTCCACTGCCTATCCACCGTATATATATATATATATATATATATATATATATTATATATATATATATATATATATATATATATATATATATATATATATATAATGTCGTGCCGAATAGGCAGAACTTGCGATCTTGGCTTAAATAGCAACGCTCATCTTGCCATATAGGACAAGTGAAAATTTGTGTATGCAATAATTTCGCCAAAATCATTCTGAACCTAACGAAAAAAATATATTTCACTGTGTTTGTTTAGTATTAATTTATTGTAAACAAATCTAAAATATATTTAGTTGGGTTAGGCTAAAATAAATTGTTCTTGTTATAATAAGGTTAGGTGAGTTTTCTAAGTTTCTTTTGGTGCAAAATTAAAATTTTTTACATTAACATTAATGAAAAAAATATATCTTTAAACGTATAAGAGAAAATTTAGGAAAGGACTTAATTTTAAATGAGTTCTTGCTAATTGACCAGTTTTACATATTCGGCACGACATTATATATATATATATATATATATATATATATATATATATATATATATATATATATATATATATATATATATATGCAATAAGATCACAGTAAACAGGTGATTTCAAAATATGCAAAACAACCACTCTGAAAGAATAGAGAAATTCCAAGCGCTTTCGTGACTACTCACATTATCAAGTTCCTTGATAATGTGAGTAGTCACGAAAGCGCTTGGAATTTCTCTATTCTTTCAGAGTGGTTGTTTTGCATATAATATATATTTATATATATATATATATATATATATATATATATATATATATATAATATATATATATATATATATATATATATATATATTATATATATATATATATATATATATATATATATATATATATATATATATATATATATATATAAATGATATTCTCTTACCCACAACCCCCACTCCGTCTATCATCATCCCTCCCAAACACCTACCAGCACTATCCCCCTCTATCATGTCTACCATCATCACACAATTACTATCAGCACCACCACCACTACTACAATCATCCCCCATCTTCGTGGCCGTCACCTGCGTGCGGCAGACATCAAGGAATGCTGGCATCACACCCAACTTGTCTTCCCCAAATATAACCTTGCTCGGTCTCTGTCTTCAGCACTAAAATATTGTTTAATGGAAGTTAAATAGTAGGTTTGAATATTAGAGGAATGCAAGGAAGTCTAAGTTTTGAACCCTCTATGATGACATGAACGATGTGGCTCTATTACCTCTGATAATATGAATGATGTAGCTCTATAATCCTCTATTATAACATGAACGGTGTAGCTCTATAACCCTCTATGATAACATGAACGGTGTAGCTCTATAACCCTCTATGATAGCATGAACGGTGTAGCTCTATAACCCTCTATGATAACATGAGCGGTGTAGCTCTATAACTCTCTATGATAACATGAACGGTGTAGCTCTATAACCCTCTATGATAACATGAACGTAGATGAGTACATTCACGGAGCCACTTGCGCTGTAAACAGACTTACGTTGTAGTCGCCAGGTTTGAGCTAGATTACAAGTACTTCTGGCAACTTTGTACCTGTGATTTACCTGTGACCGGTTTCGAAAGCCTTCCTATTCTCGCAGCCAGGCCTAGAACCAGGGTTCTCTTGTGCTTGCCTGGTCAACCAGGCTGTTGTTGAAGATTGAGACACCTATGCAACATATGGGAATCTTTATTGAAGAAACGTTTCGCCAAACAGTGGCTTCATCAGTCCAATACAAATCAGAAGGGTGTAAGGATGGGAGGAGTTTGAGGTAATCAGTCCCTCAGTCCAGCTGCGAGTCTTCATCTGACTTAAGACTCGCGTCAGGTAACACTTGACCTGTTTCGTAAGAAACCTTACCTTATCTAACTTAACCAAATTGAAGTTTATATCCAGTACTTAGAGGAGATAGAACATACGCTGTTGATAGTAAAAGGACACACGTGCAGTTAATGCCACATTTTATTGTGGCAACGTTTCGTTCTTCAGGCTTGACAAAGCTCCTGGAGAGCAAAACGTTGCCACAAAAAAATGTAGCATTAGTTTCACATGTGTCCTTTTACCAAACATATTGTCTGTAATTTTACCAACATTATTACTGTAAAGTGATTCTGTGTTCAGTGGACCATTCATCAGTGTACCTATCGACGACCTCAGTGTGTTAGTGTGTTTTTTTAATGAAACTCAAATAACTGACATCTCCACAATTACTGATCAGCTCTCTCTCTCCAGAAGTCATCGACAGCATCCTCATGCATTGTGCTCCACAACCAGACTCATGGAGCTCCAGTCATCATAAATTACAAGAAACTACCATCTTGGAACCTCGGTATTTTTTGGAGGAGCCTGGACACAGGTGTCATCCTACAGTCATTAAAAATAACTGATATTACCTCACTTTACAAAGGTGTCAGTAAAACAGTCACGAAAAACTGTAGACCAATAACGCGAAGGTCACACGACTTTTTAAACCAAATCTTTGAACATCCTGAGCAGCATGGGTTTAGAGCGGGTCGCTCCTACTTCTCGCAATTGTTGAACCATTAGTACATTATATGGTCTTGAATGCTTTGGAAGACAATCTAAATACTGGCTGATTGGTAGGTGTACTCACCTACTCGCTTTTATGTGGTTCTAGGAGTCGATTCACAGCTCCTGACCCCCCCTCTTCGTTGACCGCTACTAAGTCTACTCTTATTTTTTTTTCCGGTTCCAAGAGCCTTGTCGCACCTCTTCAATCTGTGTGTGCACCCCTCCTCTACCACTTTACTCCAGATTATTTCACTTCCTGACAACCCTGAGGCTGAAGAAATATTTCCTAACATCAGTATGACTCATCTAAGTTTTTCAGCTGCCAGTTGCGCCCTCTTGTTCATATTTCCCGTCTCAGAAACAGTGTGTCCCTGCTGACTATCTCAATTCCTCTCAGTACTTTGTATGTCGTTATCATATCCTCCCTAGTTCTTCTGTCTTTGTGTCACCAGTTTGCCAGTTCATCTTCTATTTGGTTGTGTCCCTTACATTACTACCTCCAGTATCTTAGCCCTCCACGTGTCTGGTTCCCCCATGTGACTCCAGGTTTTCCCAATCACCATGACCAGTTGAGTATCTTCTTTGCCCTTACCATGTGGGTCCTTCTGGTCACCTCACCTAGTGTATGCACCATTGCTCTCTTGCTTTCATCATACTCTTGTCTTGGCTTCCTGCTATTTAGGGAAGGGTTGTACACCACCACTACTACCACCACCATGGGACCCCCAGTGTGTGTGTGTGTGTGTGTACTAATGTTTGGGTGAGCGTTTCCCTACTTTCAAAGAATCTGTTTCAATACTCCCATATAAGACCTATTAAAGAACGCCTCCAATCGCTTTATTTCTTCACCACCCATTTTAGTGCCTCCACCTACTGTTTTACACCCCTACCCCACTACCACTTTCAGCAGTTTCCCTTTCTTCCCACCTATTTTATCTCCTAGCAACACCCATTTCAATATCCTCCCTACTATACCGTCTGTTCAGCACCCCTCTCCCTTCCCTATTATAGGCCCACAACACCTGGTACACGGTATTCGATCACCCCGGTAATCCCAAGAACGCATCAAGGAGGGCCCCGGATTACCGGATTACTGACTGTAAGCGAGACCCTTCTGCTTAGACGAGTTGGATTATTTAAGCAGTATGGGAGGAGTCTTGGAGATTGTTTACTGTAACTCGAGGTGCTGTAGGGGAGTTAGTTTTTGCGAGTGACAAAGTTGAAAACACTAGCAGTGTGCTACAACTATTCTGTATAATAGTTACATGGAACGAAAGCTAGTTATATTTCTGTCACATTAGTGCTGCTACTTCTGTACTATGACAGTTACATAGTGGGAACAAAAACTAGTTTTGTGATTTTTCTGTCATATTACATGGCAATAGAGAGGTTTTGTAAATTTGGTAATGAATTCTGTCAGCCTGAGACTACAACAGATTTCCCTCTAACAGATTAGATTTTGTCGTCGAGGCGAGTAATTTATTGTGTACTCTATGTCCGTCTTGTGGATGGTAAAAGAAGGTAAATGTCCGTCTTGTGGATGGTAGAACAAGGTATATGTTCATCTTGAGGACGGTAGAACAAGGTATATGTTCTTCTTGACGGTAGAACAAGGTATTGGATACACAAAAGGCCCCGGAACAAGGTTTCAAACGAATAAACTGAAGTACAACTGGATATATATTTATAGTTTATGCTTCGTCTGTTGCCAGTAAATTTATGAATGCTCAAATGTCTAGTATCATTTTTCACTACGCTACTTTGACATATCACAGAGGGTATTATATCCCCGATATAAGCAGACAATAAAACACATACGTAGTGTTCAAGAAAGTAACCCAAAGGCTCATCACGCACTTTTCATTGAATTTGAACACCTACATCTGAAAAACTGCCAGAAGTTCTTGTATCCAAGCCTAAGTCTGGCTACAACAACACCTGTTTGTTTATTTACATTGAAAGTTGCCCCGTAAAAGTCTTTATCTACGTTCATTTTATAGTGAATTATAGATTTGTGGAGACTTTTGACTATATTCTTATGACATTCAGATTCATTCTTGTCTAGTGCTTGATGCAGACCCACCAAGGTTCAGTTCATCATCTTTCTTCAGAGTATTTTCTTTGACAGATTTTTCAGCTTTTATTGTGTAGGGGTAATTCAGTGTGAGATGGAATCCATAAGAACCTTACCTTCATTCCTCTGATTTTGTGAATATCTGTAATTAGATTTTTCAATGCACATATTGTATGAGTCATGTGGTTTCAATAAGCATATTGTATGTGTCATGTGGGTTTCAATGAGCATATATGAGTCATATGGGTTTCAATGATCATATTGTACGAGTCATGTGGGTTTCAATGAGCACATTGTATGAGTAATGTGGGTTTCAATGAGCACATTGTATGAGTAATGTGGGTTTCAATGAGCATATTGTATGAGTCGTGGGTTTCAGTGAGCATATTGTATGAGTCGTGGGTTTCAATGAGCATATTATATGAGTCATGTGGGTTTCAATGAGCATATTGTATGAGTCATGTGGGTTTCAATGTGCATGTTGTATGAGTCATGTGGGTTTCAATGCGCATGTTGTATGAATCATTCGGGTTTCAGTGCGTATGTTGGTCATTATGCGAGTCAGCTATCATCATTGAAGACTTAGCAATGTTCAAGGAGTCACGATCAGTGCCATAAGATAACTTTAGTGTCCTTAGGATGACAAAGACCTCAGTAATATAGAAAATCCAGTTGTTAATTCCTTTACCTAACTTGTTTGCTATAGTTCTTATCTAGGGAGGTGGCAACAAGAGCAGATGCAGCCTTGCCATTAGACTTGTTTAGATCCATCTGTGTGTATAATTTGTGATACCTTCTTACAAAAACAAGATTCTCTTGACATGCTTTTGTAGCTGATTTAAAAGTCACCTTCTTGGGTAGATTTGATATATAAAGAAGTTTTGCATCCACGTAGGATGATGAACCCGTGTTGTCGGAAGTAATCTAGGTCATGCATGTTATAGAATTTAATATAATTCCATATTTTTAGTCTGTTTATATTTACTTCAAGACATTTAGCAAGATTTATTGTGACAGTGTCTGCTTCATTTCTCAACATTTTCAGTGTAAGTCAAGGTCTGGTAGCGGGGGTGGACCCCGGATCGTTAAGGTAAGCGCTTTAAGAACACAAATCCATCATATTAAGGATCTTGTGGCTTTTAAAAAGACCGCCAAGAATAATTCTGAGGCTTCGTTTTGCATTTTAGTTGATGAGTGGAACAGTCTACCTAGTTGGGTTATTGAGGCTAGGACTTTGGGTAGTTTCAAATTTAGGTTGGAAGTAATGATGGAGGGGGGTGAGTGGACTTGCACATCGGAGCTTGTTTCTTGGGTGCCATTGAAAATTGGGTTGGTCAAATGTTTGTTAGTGGGATGAATTGTAAAGGACCTGCCTAGTATGGGCCAACAGGCCTGCTGCAGTGTTCCTCCTTTCTTATGTTCTTATGTTCTTATTAGCTCCAAGAGTGGAAGATACAGGCGCAACATAATTAATGATCTATTATGCTTGTTTAACATTCTTATTATCTTTGTATTTCTTATTGTTGTGGTGGATTTATTGACGGGTACGTCTACACTAAGATATCAGTGAAGGGGAAGATACATCAATGGAAGAAGGGAAGTGGAAGGTGAGAAAGATACATTAATGTTGTAAACGTTAAGCAAAGCGAACAACAACTGGTTAACGGTTAGTTGTTGCTGGTGAGACTTTACGCTAGTTGCCGGTAGTTTAGAGGGACTAACAGGGTAGTTGAGCTGTTAGCTGACATGACGTAAGGTCTTAGGCTAGTTTGTGCGTAATGCTCAGTTATGAATTAGAGGACGGTAGTAAATGGAATGGTGGAGTGCGGTGGAATGACATCCTCTGAAAGCAAATGGAATGATGCCGCAGTGGTAGTGCATGGAGGACAGGGAAGTGATAAATGTGGAGTGACATGGAGTAGAATGACTTTGAAGAATTATAAGTGCTAAAGTAACCTAATTGAAGTTTTAGGTCTCTCTCTCTCTCTCTCTCTCTCTCTCTCTCTCTCTCTCTCTCTTCTCTCTCTCTCTCTCTCTCTCTCGTTCGCTCGTGTAAGCTCATTATAAACATAGATCATGATCAGCATGATGGATGTAGTGATCCAGCCACATTCCCAGAGCTTAGTGGACAACGCTATGTTGCTTTATTTATCACTGTTATGTGTGTGTGTGTCTCTCTCTCTCTCTCCACTATACACTTGTGTGTTTCTTAATACTTCTTAACCACCCTTCCCTTTCCCTCTCATCCACTCTCCTCCCTCCCCTTTCCTTCTCTTCCTCTCCCTCTCCCCTCACACTTGGAACAGTATTATCGTAAATTAAATGTGACAAAGCTCTTGCTTTATATTAGCTTTTAAATTAACTAATTATATTTTATATCTCTGTGTATAGTAGTGGTTTGTAAGTGTAACAGTGGTTTGTAAGTGTAACAGTGGTTTGTAAGTGTAACACTGGTTTTAAGTGTAGCACTGGTTTGTAAGTGTAACACTGGTTTCTTTCTGTGTATGTTGTTGGTGACTGTGTCTAAGTGTGATGGAGGATACCTGAAGGATGTCCCTGTTAAACATATTATTCTCTGAGACTCACTGGAAGACTTGATTTATATGGGCTGGAAGATTTGGTGTGTCACAGAGGGACGCCAGCGAGTCTTCAAGGTGTTAAAAACCGTCTTCCAGTGGACTTCAGACAGCAGTATGTTGGTGGTGTCTTTGTGTATGTTGGTGGTGTCTTTGTGTATGTTGGTGGTGTCTTTGTGCATGTTGGTGGTGTCTTTGTGTATGTTGGTGGTGTCTTTGTGTATGTTGGTGGTGTCTTTGTGCATGTTGGTGGTGTCTTTGTGTATGTTGGTGGTGTTCTTGTGTATGTTGGTGGTGTCTTTTGTGTATGTTGGTGTCTTTGTGTATTTTGGATGTCCTTTGTGTATGTTTGTGGTGTCTTTGTATGTTGGTGTGTCTTTGTGTATGTTGGGTGTCTTTGTGTATGTTGGTGGTTCTTGTGTAGTTGTGGTGTCTTTGTGCATGTTGGTGGTGTCTTTGTGCATGTTGGTGGTGTCATTGTGTATGTTGGTGGTGTCATTGTGTATGTTGGTGGTGTCTTTGTGTATGTTGGTGGTGTCTTTGTCTGCTCCCATTTTGAAATTCCCAGATTTTTCTAAGCCTTTCTATCTAACAACTGATGCTAGTTCAATTGGCATAGGTGCCGTACTAGCTAGAGACTGATGGCAAGTACAACACAGTTGCATTTGCTAGCCGAGTCCTTATGAAGGCTGAACATAATTATACAGTAACGGAGCAAGAAGCTTTAGCAATAGTATGGTCTTTGAAGCACTTCCGAGACATTATTTACCAGTACCCTCTTCATGTCTTGACAGACCATGCACCACTGATACCTTTATTCCAGAACAAACAACCTACTGGAAGGTTAGCCAGATGGACCTTGACTATCCAAGAGTTCAATCCCACTTTTGAACATTTACCTGGCAAGTCAAATGTAGTCGCAGATGCTTTATCTCGACACGTTAGTGTAGTTACTGCAGATCCTCCATTTACTGCAGAGGATGTAAAGAATACCCAAAGAACAGATCCCATGTGGTCTGGTGTGATTCGATTCCTGCTCCAGGAAGATCTTATTCTGACTGTGAAGCCACCAGCACCCATCAGTGACTTTGTAATGAGCCAAGAATTACTGTATCGAACAGCCGAGTTGGGTACTCCAAGTAGAAGAGTGTACCAGTTAGTAATTCCACAGTCACTAGTGAATGTAGCTTTACAGCTCGTTCATGATGCACCAGGTGTTGCACACCCTGGTATGGATCGTTCTGTGAAACAAGCCAGAATGAAGTACTTTTGGCCACGTATGGCAACTGACATTTCAGAGTATGTTAAGAAATGTAGTGTTTGTATGCAACATAAAGGAATTGTCAATGGTCCTAATCCAATCGAGGTGTACCCAACCACTAGCGAACCGTGGGAAAGAGTTGCCCTTGATTTGTTAACCAATTTTAAATGTTCCCTCCAAGGCAACAAACATCTGTGTGTTATGGTAGACCATTTCACCAGATATTGTGAGTTAGTTCCTATTGCAGATAAGACTGCAGAGACAGTAGCTAAAGCATTTAAAGAACGCATTATCTGCAGGCATACCACCCCTAAGTCCTTAGTAACAGATAATGGAGGTGAATTCTGTAATGAGATTCTTGAAAATTTGTGTACTTTGTACAAGGTCTCTAAATCCAACATTGTTCCTCATCATCCTGCCAGCAGTGGGTTAGCTGACCGAACCACTAAGAAAGTACTTGATGTTTTGAGAGCCACTATCAACCCCAATAGTGAAACTTGGGATGAAGTTATACCAGATGTTCAATGTGCCATAAATTCTGCTTACAATGCTTCCATAGGTGATACTCCACATTATGCATTGTATGGTGTAGACAAGCATTTACCCTATGAGTTGTTATATTCCACTCTGAAACCCAATTACAACCCTGATGATTTCGTAGCAACTCGTACAAGCATGGCTCAGAGTGTTTTTAGAAGAATCCGTGAAACACTTCATAAATCAACAGCAGAATTTACTAGAGTAACTAATAGCCTTGCTAAGCCGTCAAAAGTTAAAGTAGGTTCAAGAGTAATGCTGACAAATTTCAACAAAACATCCGCAATGCCTAAGCTCGATCAAAAGTTTGTTGGCCCTTATCGAGTTGTAGAACATATCTCTGACAATAAGTATAAGATGGATGGTTCAGAGAACCGACATGTTGATAAATTAGACACATGTGCAACTCTTGGGTATCTTTATTGAGGAAACGTTTCGCCACACAGTGGCTTCATCAGTCCATACGTAGGAGAAACTTAAAGAACAGGAGGAGAATGAGGTAATCAGTCCCTCAACCTTGAGTCGATGTGTTCAGTCCATCAATCTTGATGGACTGAAGGACTCAAGGTTGAGGGACTGATTACCTCATTCTCCTCCTGTTCTTCAAGTTTCTCCTATGTATGGACTGATGAAGCCACTGTGTGGCGAAACGTTTCCTCAATAAAGATACCCAAGAGTTGCACATGTGTCTAATTTATCAATAAGTATAAGGTTAGAGAAATTAGTACTGGTAAGTACAAAGAATCGCATTTAGATCATATGAAATTAGTATGCGATGTTGATGATATTGCTACCCAGACTAATGTGAAAGATGCTGAAAATCCTCTTGACTCTGTACCCTCTACCTCAAATACTCAGATATTCAACCTGAATGTTGTTACTCCTTGCGTACTCTACAAGTAATGAGAAACCCACAAGTATCTTTTGTAGATACTCGTTCAGATCTCAGATCTCCCTCAGTCAAGGCATGTGTTAGCCATTGTAGAGGAATTCGATCCTCCCAGAGATGATAACCATTCTGCATATGTAAACCTCACCCTTGCAGAATTGGGTTTAAATGTACATAGTCTGTATAACTAGATGTCCGAGATGAAGGAAATTGTCAACTGTTTGCTATTAACTGATCAGTTTTTCGGATTTTTTTTTTTTCGTGTTCACGTTCCCTCCGTATTCTGAGAATTTGACAGTAATGATCTGAGTGCGCACCAGATGCCTTTGCTGTTAATTTCACCTTGTGTAATATATATATATATATATATATATATATATATATATATATATATATATATATATATATTATATATATATATTCCTTCTTCCTTAGAATCCGTAGAGTGCACGAATACAGATCAATCGATCAATTCCATCCATATTGTACATGATTTGTTCTTATAGTTTGTAATGCATTACATTAAAAGTGATTACGTTAACACCCATTACGTAAAACTCATTTTGTTAACATCCAGTATGATACCATCCATTAGTTCTAAGTTATATATGAATTTGTTATTGTATAGAATCAGCCCAGAACCACCTGCCTGTTCAGCCTATAGCATAGTAGTGTATGTCGAGACGACATACGTAACATGACCGAGCTGTCAGCATAGTTGCTGATCCCCTTATATGTGTTATATAGATTAGCTGAGTATCATAGTACCATCCAGGTGTTTATATAGAAGATCCCTTAGACCTGTGACTGTATGACGTCACGGGGTACAGCTTGAGGCAGTGAGACGAGCTGCCTCGCTCTCAGTCGGCGTTTAGACATCCATCCAGGCAGTGACACAGCAGGCTGGGCCCATCCATTCCTTACCACAGTCTGACAATATATATCGTTACCATCCAACAAGTGAGTTTACCTTCAACTCTCGTATCTCCTACCGAACCCCACACGACAGCTCCTGATCAACCGGGTTGTGGTACATACGTTGGACTGCGGGCGGCGGGTACTAGTAGCCTGGTCGATGAGGTCAGTAACCAGGAGACCTGGTCTGGGACCGGGCCGCAGGGGCGGTGACCTCTGGTAAGTTGCAGGTGGTGCGAGGATGAGGTTGGTGGTGAGGTTATTCTTCCCCCCACCCTCCCCTCCACGGTGTGTGTGTGTGTGTGCGCGTGTGTGTGTGTGTGTGTGTGTGTGTGTGTGTGTGTATGTGTATGTGTATGCGTGTGTACTCACCTAATTGTACTCACGTAATTGTGGTTGCAGGGGTCGAGACTCAGCTCCTGGCCCCGCCTCTTCACTGATCGCTATGGATCCTCTCTCTCTCTGCTTCCTGAGCTTTGTCATACTCTTTTTAAAAACTATGTATGGTTCCTCCCTCCACTACTTCACTTGCTAGGCTATTCTACTTGCTGACAACTCTATGACTGAAAGAAATACTTCCTAACGTCCCTGTTGACTCGTCTGAGTCTTCAGCTTCCAGTTGTGACCCCTTGTCCCTGTGTCCCCTCTCTGGAACATCCTATCTCTGTCCACCTTGTCTATTCCCCGCAGTATCTTGTATGTCGTTATCATGTCTCCCCTGACCCTTCTGTCCTTCAGTGTCGTCAGTCCGATTTCCCTTAACCTTTCCTCGTACGACATTCCCTTGAGCTCTGGGACTGCCTTGTTGCAAACCTTTGTACTTTCTCTAACTTCTTGACGTGCTTGCCCAAAGGTGTGGGTTCCGGGACTGTGTGTGTGTGTGTGCGCGTGTATGTGTGTGTGTATATGTGTGTGTGTGTATGCATGTGTGTGTGTGTGTCTGTGTGTACTCACCTAGTTGTACTCACCTAGTTGAGGTTGCAGGGGTCGGGTCCAAGCCCCTGGCCCCGCCTCTTCACTGGTCGCTACTAGGTCACTCTCCCTGAACCATGAGCTTTATCGTACCTCTGCTTAAAGCTATGTATGGATCCTGCCTCCACTACATCGCTTCCCAAACTATTCCACTTCCTGACTACTCTGTGGCTGAAGAAATACTTCCTAACATCCCTTTGATTCATCTGTGTCTTCAGCTTCCAACTGTGTCCCCGTGTTGCTGTGTCCAGTCTCTGGAACATCCTGTCTTTGTCCACCTTGTCAATTCCTCTCAGTATTTTGTAAAATCGTTTCATGTCCCCCTATCTTCCTGTCCTCCAGTGTCGTCAGGTTGATTTCCCTTAACCTCTCCTCATAGGGACATACCTCTTAACTTGGGACTAGTCTTGTTGCAAACCTTTGCACTTTCTCTAGTTTCTTTACTGCTAGGTGTGGGTTCCAAACTGGTTTCCGCATACTCCAATATGGGACTAACGTACACGGTGTACAGGGTCCTGAACGATTTCCCTTTTTAAGATGTCGGAATGCTGTTCTGAGGTTTGCCAGGCGCCCCTTTGCTGCGGCAGTTATTTGGTTGATGTGCGCTTCAGGAGATGTGCCTTGTGTTATACTCACCCCAAGATCTTTTTCCTTGAGTGATGTTTGTAGTCTCTGGCCCCCTAGACTGTACTCCGTCTACGGTCTTCTTTGCCCTTCCCCAATCTTCATGACTTTGCACTTGGTGGGATTGAACTCCAGGAGCCAGTTGCTGGACCAGGTCTGCAGCCTGTCCAGATCCCTTTGTAGTTCTGCCTGGTCCCTTTGATCGAATGAACTCTTCTCATCAAAATTCACGTCTCTGCAAACAGGGACACCTCGGAGTTTATTCCTTCCGTCATGTTCACGAATACCAGAAACAGCACTGGTCCTAGGACTGACCTCTGTGGGACCCCGCTGGTCACAGGTGCCCACTCTGACACATCGCCACGTACCATTACTCGCTGCTGTCTTCCTGACAAGTATTCCCTGATCCATTGCAGTGCCTTCCCTGTTATCCCTGCTTGGTCCTCCAGTTTTTGCACTAATCTCTTGTGTGGTACTGTGTCAAAAGCCTTCTTGCAGTCCAAGAAAATGCAATCCACCCACCCCTCTCTCTCTTGTCTTACTGCTGTCACCATGTCATAGAACTCCAGTAGGTTTGTGACACAGGATTTCCCATCTCTGAAACCATGTTGGCTGCTGGTGATGAGATCATTCCTTTCTAGATGTTCCACCATTCTTCTCCTGACAATCTTTTCATGATTTTGCATGCTATACATGTCAGTGACACTGGTCTGTAGTTTAGTGCTTCATGTCCGTCTCCTTTTTTAAAGATTGGGACCACATTTGCTGTCTTCCATGCCTCAGGCAATCTCCCTGTTTCGATAGATGTATTGAATATTGTTGTTAAGGGTACACATAGCGCCTCTGCTCCCTCTCTCAGGACCCATGTAGAGATGTTATCTGGCCCCATTGCCTTTGAGGTATCTAGCTCACTCAGAAGCCTCTTCATTTCTTCTCGGTTGTGTGCACTGTGTCCAGCACATGGTGGTGTACCCCACCTCTCCGTCTTTCTGGAGCCCCTTCTGTCTCCTCTGTGAACACTTCTTTGAATCTCTTGTTGAGTTCCTCACATACTTCACGGTCATTTCTTGTTCTCTCCTCCTGTGTGTATGTGTGTATGTGTGTATGCGTGTGTGTGTATGTATGTATGTGTGTGTGTATGTGTGTGTGTGGTATGCGTGTGTGTGTATGTTTTGTGTGTGTGTGTGGTATGTGTGTGTTTGTATGTGTGTGTGTGTGTGTGTGGAGGTAGTCTTCAGTACTTCTATTTTCTCTGTTCCTATCTCTTCCGTTGAGCTTCCTCTACCTTCGTTTCTCCTCCCCTGTCACCCCTCCTCCCCTTTCTTATCTTCTCGCCTTTCCTGGCTTCCCTCCCTCTCTTTATCTACCCGCCTTCCTCTTCCTATCTCTAATTATCCCGCTTTCTTTCTCTCTTCCTCCATTTCCTGTATTTTCTCTCTTATGAAACTGGAGTGAGAGATATGGAAGCGTAGTATAAACACTGTTGAAAGTTGGGGTACCATAGGCACAGTATGAGAACATTGTCAACATCAGTGGTTCACGTCTCTTCAACCTGCTACCAGCTGCTTGTAACAGCCTGGTTGTACCAAAGACACGATAAGAGAACACTGTCAACATACACGGGCCACGACTCTTCAACCTGTTACCAGCAGCTGGTAGCATGCTGAACCATAGACACGATACAGAAAAAGCATTGTCAATATCTGGGGTCCAAGACTCTTAATACTACTAACAATTCGTTCCAGAAGCTGAAGAGGAACAAGGGTAGAAATTTTCGAAAATAAAGTTGTTAGGTAAGACACATATGCAACAGTTAGGTATCTTTATTTCGAAACGTTTCGCCTACACAGTAGGCTTCTTCAGTCGAGTACAGAAAAGTTGATAGAAGCAGAAGAGACTTGAAGACGATGTAATCAGTCCATCACCCTTAAAGTTTTGAGGTGGTCAGTCCCTCAGTCTGGAGAAGAGCATTGTTCCAAAGTCTGAAACAATATGGAGTTGAAGTGACAGGATGGAGCCTTATATAGCGCCAGGAGGTGAGACGAAGGTCACTAGAAGAAGTAAGAACGCAGATGTTGGGAGGTCAGGTCCCTCTCAAATCCAGCCGTTCTCACTAGTAGAGGTTGTCGAAGTTGACTGCAGGTCTGTACCAAGATACCCTTGTGTTGCAGTGTCTGACAGATTGAACATTAAAATGGTATAAAATACCGACAGGTTGTTAGGTAAGACACATATGCAACAGTTAGGTATCTTTATTTTGAAACGTTTCGCCTACACAGTAGGCTTCTTCAGTCGAGTACAGAAAAGTTGATAGAAGCAGAAAAGACTTGAAGACGATGTAATCAGTCCATCACCCTTAAAGTTTTGAGGTGGTCAGTCCCTCAGTCTGGAGAAGAGCATTGTTCCAAAGTCTGAAACAATATGGAGTTGAAGTGACAGGATGGAGCCTTATATAGCGTCAGGAGGTTAGACGAAGGTCACTAGCAGAAGTAAGAACGCAGATGTTGGGAGGTCAGGTCCCTCTCAAATCCAGCCGTTCTCACTAGTAGAGGTTGTCGAAGTTGACTGCAGGTCTGTACCAAGATACCCTTGTGTTGCAGTGTCTGACAGATTGAACATTAAAATGGTATAAAATACCGACAGGTTGTTAGGTAAGACACATATGCAACAGTTAGGTATCTTTATTTCGAAACGTTTCGCCTACACAGTAGGCTTCTTCAGTCGAGTACAGAAAAGTTGATAGAAGCAGAAGAGACTTGACGATGTAATCAGTCCATCACCCTTAAAGTTTTGAGGTGGTCAGTCCCTCAGTCTGGAGAAGAGCATTGTTCCAAAGTCTGAAAAAATATGGAGTTGAAGTGACAGGATGGAGCCTTATATAGCGCCAGGAGGTGAGACGAAGGTCACTAGCAGAAGTAAGAACGCAGATGTTGGGAGGTCAGGTCCCTCTCAAACTTTGGAACAATGCTCTTCTCCAGACTGAGGGACTGACCACCTCAAAACTTTAAGGGTGATGGACTGATTACATCGTCTTCAAGTCTCTTCTGCTTCTATCAACTTTTCTGTACTTGACTGAAGAAGCCTACTGTGTAGGCGAAACGTTTCGAAATAAAAATACCTAACTGCTGCATATGTGTCTTACCTAACAAAAATAAAGTTGCCCACTACCTGCACCAACAGCCTGGTTGATGAAGCCAGCAACCAGGAAGCTTGGTCTGGGACTGCACCTCGGGAGCAGTGCCCTCTGGCAGTAACTACAAGTAACCTGCAGGTAACAAGTGCTGATCAACAAGACTGTATTGACTATGGATGCCTGCTGGACGCTGGCACCAATAGCCTGTATGAAATTAGGACAAGTATCTTCACCAGGTGCCAGATCAACCAGGCTGTGATGGATATGTGGGGCAGCGGGCCTTCAGCAGCAACAGCCTGGTTGACCAGGCGAGCACCAGACGAGCCTGGCCCATGGCCGGACTCAGAGAGTAGATATACTCTCGAAATTCTTCAAAGGTATATCAAAGGTATAATTAAATTTTATAAATTTTTCGCTGACTTAGAGCTTCGTCAGTTGGATTGACAAAATTCCTGTTGAGTTAATAAAAACATCTCAGTGTTGCGTATGAGTTTCTTATATATTTTTTAGTATTTGATACCATCTTTGAACAACAACAGGCTAGTTGATCAAGCTTTCACCTAGGATGTGTGATCTCAGGCCGGGTTCTGAAAGTACAATACTGTTATATATACCTTTGAAGGGATTCAAGAGTTTTCTTTCTCCCTCAGACTGTCTCTGTGTATACATTTTCGTTCATTCTTCCCATCTCCTCTCATCCATCCTTCGTCTTGATATCTTGTCATTCCTGTTTCACACCCTTCTTTGTTCTTTTATCTTTCTTTAGTGTTGTGTATACCAGCTTGTGTGTGGTGATAGTCTACAGGTGAGAGTAGGTTGTCCGGGGTGTGGTGATGGTGCCTGGGTGAGAGTAGGTTGTCCAGGGTGTGGTGATGGTGCCTGGGTGAAAGGTTGACCAGGGTGTGGTGATGGTGCCTGGGTGAGAGTAGGTTGTCCAGGGTGTGGTGATGGTGCCTGGGTGAGAGTAGGTTGTCCAGGGTGTGGTGATGGTGCCTGGGTGAGAGTAGGTTGTCCAGGGTGTGGTGATGGTGCCTGGGTGAGAGTAGGTTGTCCAGGGTGTGGTGATGGTGCCTGGGTGAGACTAGGTTGTCCAGGGTGTGGTGATGGTGCCTGGGTGAGAGTAGGTTGCCAGGGTGTGGTGATGGTGCCTGGGTGAGAGTAGGTTGTCCAGGGTGTGGTGATGGTGCCTGGGTGAGAGTAGGTTGTCCAGGGTGTGGTGATGGTGCCTGGGTGAGAGTAGGTTGTCCAGGGTGTGGTGATGGTGCCTGGGTGAGAGTAGGTTGACCAGGGTGTGGTGATGGTGCCTGGGTGAGAGTAGGTTGTCCAGGGTGTGGTGATGGTGCCTGGGTGAGAGTAGGTTGACCAGAGTGTGGTGATGGTGCCAGGGTGAGAATAGGTTGACCTTGGTGTGGTATGGTGCTCTGGGTGGAGCAGGTATGTCCAGGGTGGTGTTGGCCAGGGAGAGAGTTCCAGGGGTAATGGTGCACTGGTGAGAATAGTCCTTGGGTGTATGGTACAGGTTGCCACCCTAGGGGGCTCTCTCCTGGAGGATAAGGTATAAGGCACTGTCAGCTGTCTTGTTTACAGTGTAGGGGGTGTCTGAGGCTTTGTGTGCCTGTGTGTGTGTGTGTGTGTGTGGTGTGTGGTGTTTGTGTGTGTGTGTGTCTGTGTGTGTACATCGAGTTGTGTTTGCGGGGTTCGAGACATAGCTCCTGGTCCCGCATTCTAGACTACTTTGATCGGCATCACTGACTTCTTCCCTGTTGGTACTTATCGTCTCTGTCCATTATTTAACTTCACCACTGTCTCATCTAAATCATACCACTTTTCAATCACCTCGAAACTTCAAAAGTACTTCATTACATCCCAATAGCTCACATGTCTACCCTTGATCCTGGTTCTCTTAATTTAAAGTCTTGCCCTATCCGCCTTATCAATGCCTCTACGATTTTGTACGTAGTAATCATGTCCCTTGTCCTCTCATCTCAGGTGGTCAGGCACGGTTCCTTCAGCCTCACCTCAAAATGCATTCCTCTCGGTTCTGGTACAAGTTTCGTTGCATGCATTTGCTTGTAAGATGAAGCTAGGTGTTAGAGTATATGGAGGGGTTGGTATGGGTATAAACAACTGGCGGCTCTACTATTTGGGTTGCCCCAACTGTTACCCAACCCGGTTTTTATATATAGTTCGCGACATCACAAAAACTATGATGGGGAGTTTGATGTATGCAGGAGGCCCGTGTGGTGTCGGGAACTCTTGAATAAAAATGGGCCGGGCAACATTTGAGCCTACACACACGTGATATTGATAATTCTATAGCATTACTTATAATACCATGTGTGTGTAGGCTCAACTGTTGCCCGACCCATTTTTATTCAGAGTTCCCGACACCACACGGGCCTCGTGCATACATTTAAGTGCCCATCACAGGTTTTGGTGGTGTTGCGAACTATATATAAAAACTGGGTTGGGTAACAGTTGGGGCAACCCAAATAGTAGTGGTATTACAAACACAGAGCCGCCAGTTGTTTATACCCATACCAACCTGTCCATATATATATATATATATATATATATATATATATATATATATATATATATATATATATATATATATATATATATATATGGAAAATAACCACAGGGGGAGTTGATTTTGTATCTTTTATCGCTCGTTCGCGATTATTGCGTATATAAATGTACGCAAATATCAGTTCCACCTCCGCTTCCGCTTCGACACAAACACAAACACGCTCTTTAAATTATGTAACGAGTACTGGGGATCGAACCGGTGGCCCTGCATTTTTAAGCCCACGATATACTGGCTATGCCAAAGTGTGTATATGGACAGGTTGGTATGGGTATAAACAACTGGCGGCTCTGTGTTTGTAATACAATTACTATTTGGGTTGCCCCAACTGTTACCCAACCCATATATATATTATTTTTTTTATTAACACACTGGCCGATTCCCACCAAGGCAGGGTGGCCCGAAAAAGAAAAACTTTCACCATCATTCACTCCATCACAGTCTTGCCAGAAGGGTGCTTTACACTACAGTTTTTAAACTGCAACATTAACACCCCTCCTTCAGAGTGCAGGCACTGTACTTCCCATCTCCAGGACTCAAGTCCGGCCTGCCGGTTTCCCTGAATCCCTTCATAAATGTTACTTGGCTCACACTCCAACAGCACGTCAAGTATTAAAAACCATTTGTCTCCACTCTTATCAAACACGCTCACGCATGCCTGCAGGAAGTCCAAGCCCCTCGCACACAAAACCTCCTTTACCCCCTCCCTCCAACCTTTCCTAGACCGACCCCTACCCCGCCTTCCTTCCACTACAGACTGATACACTCTTGAAGTCATTCTGTTTCGCTCCATTCTTACTACATGTCCGAACCACCTCAACAACCCTTCCTCAGCCCTCTGGACAACAGTTTTGGTAATCCCACACCTCCTCCTAACTTCCAAACTACAAATTCTCTGCATTAAATTCACACCACACATTGCCCTCAGACATGACATCTCCACTGCCTCCAGCCTTCTCACTGCAACATTCATCACCCATGCTTCACACCCATATAAGAGCGTTGGTAAAACTATACTCTCATACATTCCCCTCTTTGCCTCCAAGGACAAAGTTCTTTGTCTCCACAGACTCCTAAGTGCACCGCTCACCCTTTTCCCCTCATCAATTCTATGATTCACCTGATCTTTCATAGACCCATCCGCTGACACGTCCACTCCCAAATATCTGAATATATTCACCTCCTCCATACTCTCTCCCTCTAATCTGATATCCAATCTTTCATCACCTAATCTTTTTGTTATCCTCATAACCTTACTCTTTCCTGTATTCACTTTTAATTTTCTTCTTTTGCATACCCTACAAAATTCATCCACCAACCTCTGCAACTTCTCTTCAGAATCTCCCAAGAGCACAGTGTCATCAGCAAAGAGCAACTGTGACAACTCCCACTTTGTGTGATTCTTTATCTTTTAACTCCACGCCTCTTGCCAAGACCCTTGTATTTACTTGTCTTACAACTCCATCTAGAAATATATTAAACAACCACGGTGACATCACACATCCTTGTCTAAGGCCTACTTTTACTGGGAAATAATTTCCCTCTTTCCTACATACTCTAACTTGAGCCTCACTATCCTCGTAAAAACTCTTCACTGCTTTCAGTAACCTACCTCCTACACCATACACCTGCAACATCTGCCACATTACCCCCCTATCCACCCTGTCATACGCCTTTTCCAAATCCATAAATGCCACAAAAACCTCTTTAGCCTTATCTAAATACTGTTCACTTACATGTTTCACTGTAAACACCTGGTCCACACACCCCCTACCTTTCCTAAAGCCTCGTTTTTCATCTGCTATCCTGTTCTCCGTCTTACTCTTAATTCTTTCAATAATAACTCTACCATACACTTTACCAGGTATACTCAACAGACTTATCCCCCTACAATTTTTGCACTCTCTTTTGTCCCGTTTGCCTTTATACAAAGGAACTATGCATGCTCTCTGCCAATCCCTAGGTATATAGGAAAGTGGGTGCAGGAGGGAAGAGGAGCGATTGGTGGAATGATGATGTAAAGAGAGTACTAAGGGAGAAAAAGTTAGCATATGAGAAGTTTTTACAAAGTAGAAGTGATGCAAGGAGGGAAGAGTATATGGAGAAAAAGAGAGAAGTTAAGAGAGTGGTGAAGCAATGTAAAAAGAGAGCAAATGAGAGAGTGGGTGAGATGTTATCAACAAATTTTGTTGAAAATAAGAAAAAGTTTTGGAGTGAGATTAACAAGTTAAGAAAGCCTAGAGAACAAATGGATTTGTCAGTTAAAAATAGGAGAGGAGAGTTATTAAATGGAGAGTTAGAGGTATTGGGAAGATGGAAGGAATATTTTGAGGAATTGTTAAATGTTGATGAAGATAGGGAAGCTGTGATTTCGTGTATAGGGCAAGGAGGAATAACATCTTGTAGGAGTGAGGGAAGAGCCAGTTGTGAGTGTGGGGGAAGTTCGTGAGGCAGTAGGTAAAATGAAAGGGGGTAAGGCAGCCGGGATTGATGGGATAAAGATAGAAATGTTAAAAGCAGGTGGGGATATAGTTTTGGAGTGGTTGGTGCAATTATTTAATAAATGTATGGAAGAGGGTAAGGTACCTAGGGATTGGCAGAGAGCATGCATAGTTCCTTTGTATAAAGGCAAAGGGGATAAAAGAGAGTGCAAAAATTATAGGGGGATAAGTCTGTTGAGTGTACCTGGTAAAGTGTATGGTAGAGTTATAATTGAAAGAATTAAGAGTAAGACGGAGAATAGGATAGCAGATGAACAAGGAGGCTTTAGGAAAGGTAGGGGGTGTGTGGACCAGGTGTTTACAGTGAAACATATAAGTGAACAGTATTTAGATAAGGCTAAAGAGGTTTTTGTGGCATTTATGGATTTGGAAAAGGCGTATGACAGGGTGGATAGGGGGGCAATGTGGCAGATGTTGCAAGTGTATGGTGTAGGAGGTAGGTTACTGAAAGCAGTGAAGAGTTTTTACGAGGATAGTGAGGCTCAAGTTAGAGTATGTAGGAAAGAGGGAAATTTTTTCCAGTAAAAGTAGGCCTTAGACAAGGATGTGTGATGTCACCGTGGTTGTTTAATATATTTATAGATGGGGTTGTAAGAGAAGTAAATGCGAGGGTCTTGGCAAGAGGCGTGGAGTTAAAAGATAAAGAATCACACACAAAGTGGGATTTTGTCACAGCTGCTCTTTGCTGATGACACTGTGCTCTTGGGAGATTCTGAAGAGAAGTTGCAGAGATTGGTGGATGAATTTGGTAGGGTGTGCAAAAGAAAAAATTAAAGGTGAATACAGGAAAGAGTAAGGTTATGAGGATAACAAAAGATTAGGTGATGAAAGATTGAATATCAGATTGGAGGGAGAGAGGGTAATGGAGGAGGTGAATGTATTCAGATATTTGGGAGTGGACGTGTCAGCGGATGGGTCTATGAAAGATGGGGTGAATCATAGAATTGATGAGGGAAAAAGAGTGGGGTGGTGGCACTTAGGAGTCTGTGGAGACAAAGAACTTTGTCCTTGGAGGCAAAGAGGGGAATGTATGAGAGTATAGTTTTACCAACGCTCTTATATGGGTGTGAAGCGTGGGTGATGAATGTTGCAGCGAGGAGAAGGCTGGAGGCAGTGGAGATGTCATGTCTGAGGGCAATGTGTGGTGGAAATATAATGCAGAGAAATCGTAGTTTGGGGAAGTTAGGAGGGGGGGGTGCGGGATTACCAAAACTGTTGTCCAGAGGGGCTGAGGAAGGGTTTGTTGAGGTGGTTCGGACATGTAGAGAGAATGGAGCGAAACAGAATGACTTCAAGAGTGTATCAGTCTGTAGTGGAAGGAAGGCGGGGTAGGGGTCGGCCTAGGAAGGGTTGGAGGGAGGGGGGGTAAAGGAGGGTTTTTGTGTGCGAGGGCTTGGAATTCCAGCAGGCATGCGTGAGCGTGTTTGATAGGAGTGAATGGAGGACAAATGGTTTTTAATACTTGACGTGCTGTTGGAGTGTGAGCAAAGTAACATTTATGAAGGGATCAGGGAAACCGGCAGGCCGGACTTGAGTCCTGGAGATGGGAAGTACAGTGCCTGCACTCTGAAGGAGGGGTGTTAATGTTGCAGTTTAAAAACTGTAGTGTAAAGCACCCTTCTGGCAAGACAGTGATGGAGTGAATGATGGTGAAAGTTTTTCTTTTTCGGGCCACCCTGCCTTGGTGGGAATCGGCGGTGTGTGATAATAAAAAAATAATATATATATATATATATATATATTTATATATATATATATATATATAATATATATATATATATATATATATATACACACACAATAAGATCACAGTTAAACAATTGATTTCAGAATATGCACAAACAACCACTGTGAAAGAATAGAGAAGTTCCAAGCGCTTTCGTGACTACTCACATTATCAAGGAACAATTGTTGCTTGATAATGTGATTAGTCACGATAGCACTTGGAATTTCTCTATTCTTTCACAGTGGTTGTGTATATTTCGCCTGCTCTTGCGAATTCCTTGCACTGTTAATTTCTCTAGTAAGGCTGATGCATGCAGGGGATGAGATGAAAAGCTGTAAGCCTTCTCCCTGAAAGCTGGCTGCCTTGGATCAAAGTCTAGCGCAAGCTGGACTAAAAGGTATTGGTCCAGTGTGGGTAGATTGGTAAAGCACTGCGTACCTTGTTCCAAGGTTTGTAGATTCGAGTCTCCTTCAGCCAGAGATCAGTGTTTATATAAATTATATATATATACACACATACATATATATATATATACATAAAATACACACATCCATAAGAACATAAGAAACACTGCAATAGGCCTACTGACCCATGCGGAGCAGGTCCATGTCCCCTTCCCCCCCCCCCCCGGATTAGAACAATGACCCACCCCCCGGATTAGACCAATGACCCACCCCCCGGATTATCCCAATGATCCACCCAGTCTGGTCATTCCCACTCAAGGATGGAGCACTGTACCAGACCCAGCAGCACAAGCTACTCAGGTCCAACTCACACCCACCCACACCCACTCATGTATTTATCTAACCTATTTTTAAAACTACACAACGTTTTAGCCTCAATAACTGTATTCGGGAGTTTGTTCCATACATCCACATCTCTATTACCAAACCAGTGCTTTCCTATATCCTTCCTGAATCTGATTTTTCCAACTTGAAAACCATTGCTGCGAGTCCTGTCTTGGCTGGAAATTTTCAGCACACTATTTATATCCCCTTTATTTATTCCTGTTTTCCATTTATACATCTCGATCATATCCCCCCTAATTCTACCCCTTTCGAGGAGTGCGATTGGGGCCTTCAGTCTATCCTCAAGGGAAGATTTCTGTTCATGGGTATCTTTGTATCCTCCTTTGTGTTTTCCAGGCTTTTTACCCATTTGTAATAGGGTGACCAGAATGAGCGCATAGTCAAAAATGGGGCCCAAACCAAAGGATATATAGAGTTAAAGAACAACCTGAGGTTTCTATTTTTTATACTTCTAGAATGAACCCAAGAATTCTGTTGCTTTATTGCGAACACTTTCCCCTTTTTGTTTTGGGTTTTGGTTACTGCAAACCCAGAACCCCAAAAATCCTTTTTGAAATCTGTATATTAAGATTACTTTATTTAGTTTTATGTGGCATGGTTTTTTAACTGCCCAACATTTAGAATTTGTTTTGTCAATTTTAAACGCTCTCCACTTCTCCGCCCTTGCGTAGTCTATTTAAATCATCTGGAGTGCTTAATGTCCTATAGAATGAATTGGACCGCCTCTTTTGGTGTATCGCAAATTTGCTTTTCACTATTTATTCCCCCATTATGTCGTTTATAAATTGTGAACAACCGGTCCCAAAACTGACCCCCGGGAACACCCTTGTGATGTGCCCCCCTTCTGATTTCTCCCCATTTATGCAAACTCTTGCTGTTATTTTTCAGCCATGCCTCTACCCAGGGAAAAAAATTTTCCATTCCGTTGCCCAAAATTTCCCCAAAAGCCTTGGTGTTTGGAAAACTATCGAAAGCCTTTTGAAGTCCATTACACAATATCATATTCATTACCATATCTACCTCCTCAAAAAACCTTAGTGAAAAAAGTTAGTAAATTCGTAAGACAGGAAGCCCCTTTGTAAACCCGGGTTTAGAATCATCAATTTTGCCTGTAAAGTGGCTACGAATTGCTTTGGCAATTATTGATTCCATTTAAAATTTTCCCCCTATGGAGGTTAAGGTTTATTTGGCTATAGTTCGAAGCCAAAGGGCCCCGTCACCCCGCCTTGTAAATAGGGGATTACTTTGCCATTTTTCCCTTATCAGGCACTATGCCAGTTTGTAGTGATATGTTAAAAAGATTAGCCAAAGGTATTTAAGTTCCCCTTTTTCTTTCCCTTTAACACCCTTGCAAACAGTTCATCAGGACCTGGGGGTTTGTTTTTGGGTTTTAGTTTCTCTATTTGTTAGGACCATGCCTAGTTACCGCAATCGACATAGTTTTTATTCCTGTTCACGTAATCTATTATTTAGGGGAAAATCGTAGTTTTTCCTGGGTAAAAATGAGAGGAAGTAGGTATTTGATTTTCACACTATCCTTATCATGTCAGTGTCTGGCCAGAGTTTCTCTTAAATGGGCCAAACTTGTCCCTAATCCCCCCCCCCCCCCCCCCCCTTACTTTTATACCCGAAAAAAACCCTTTTGGGTTAGCTTTGAATCCCTTGCGACCTTAGCCTATAATCTCTTTTTGCTTTTCTTATTCCTTTTTTATTTCTCTTTTTAATTGAATATATTGATTTCTTAACTGCCCATCCCCTCTTTTGATACGCCTATATATGCCTCTTTTTTGACCAATGAGATGTTTTAATCTATTGTTCACCCATTTGGGATCATTTTGTTAGATCTAATTTCCCTACTCGGAACAAAAGTTGTCTGGGCAGCTAGAACTATACTCTGAAAAAAGTCATATGGCAACCAAGATCACCTACCTGACCCTTAGTCAGGACATCCCAATTTAGCCCACCCAAGTAATTTTTCAGTCCCATGAAGTCGGCCAAGCGAAAATCTGGGACAGAGATTTGATTGCATTTTATCTGGATAATTCCACGATATATTGAAACTAAGTGATTTGTGATCACTTTCCCCAAGCTCATCATTAACCTCAAGATTATTAATTAGTGAATCTTTGTTGGCAAGAACCAAGTCAAGGAGATTTTTCCCTCTAGTTGATTCTGTCAAAACCCTATTCTAAAAAGCAAACCTGAACCGTATCAAGAAAGGCAAGACTCAAGATTTCCTGTCATATTGTTCCAATCAATTTGTCTAAAGTTAAAATCTCCCATTATCACAAACATTTTCATATCTAGATGCCTTATGAAAATTTGTCCCATAACAGCTTACTGCACTCCCTACCAAGGTTTGGGGGCCTATAAATCACACCCAAAATTAATTTCTCACGACCCTCGAGAAATGAACCAAACCGATTTTTGTGTTCGATGTTTCTAATCTTATTTTCATGTCTAAGACAACAATTTAAATTTTCTCTGACATACATCGCCACACCACCACCCTTCTGTTGACCGTAAACAGTGTGAATTTGTTTATAACCTGTATGTTGCATTCAAAAGGCATTTCTCTATCTTTCAGGTTGAACCAGGTCTCTGTTATACCAATAATATCTATATTACCTACACTTGCAAGAAATTTTAGCTCATCTATCTTATTTCTTAGACTCCTACTATTTGTATAGTAAACCTTAAGGGAGCTAGTCACTCGTTGCCCTCTACTATCTCTCTCTGTTTGTTGATCAATTGATTTGCCAATACTAGCAACTTTATTTTTAATATTGTCTTTTAAACATATCCCTGAGGTATCCCGGTAATAACTGCTGTTTTTTAACCCTAATGCTGCAGCCTGATTGTTTCCCACAAACACCCATACCTCTATAATCTATCAGTTTAAATTCCTAGACAAGTCATCGATTACCCTCTCAATTGAATTGGCTAATGCAACCACTCCATCCCAGAGAGATGAACCCCATCCCTTGCATACATATCACATAAGACATATGCATAAGATGCGTCCATTTATGAATAATACACGTCTATACTTCAGTAGAGATATCCATGTATAGATAACTTCCATACACGAAATTCTACTCAGGGTCCATCTTATTCTCTAGCTACGAGCGTACAGAATTAAAACCACGGACCAGGTGCGGATTGAACACTTGGAAAGTGAGGACTAAAACTCCCTGTGGTTATATATATATATATATATATATATATATATATATATATATATATATATATATATATATATATATATATATATATATATATATAATAGACACACACCTATAACAATAACCCGCACATGAAAAGAGAGGAATGTATACGACGACGTTTCGGTCGACTTCTACATTTACAAAGTCTAACTAACCCAAAGGAGCAGGACGGCTAATATTAGGCAGGAAAGAGTGTTGGGGTAGTATAGTTAGTACAAGAATGGTATATAATACAACAAGATGAAATTAAGATACATGCAAAATCGTATGTGC
Organism: Cherax quadricarinatus; assembly: GCF_026875155.1. Classification (NCBI taxonomy): domain Eukaryota; kingdom Metazoa; phylum Arthropoda; class Malacostraca; order Decapoda; family Parastacidae; genus Cherax; species Cherax quadricarinatus. The sequence continues at coordinate 8,653,566 of NC_069481.1, forward strand.
CTTTTTTGTATTTATATACACCTAAATTGAATGAATCTATAGAGCAGTGGTCCAGTGGTTAACCGCACTTGGCCATTTAAAGATTAGACTCGTCTTGGGTGAAACCCATCGTTCCGATAATTTGACTTGGTTACGATTTGTGAGTCGTACAATGAACGTTTATGGTGCTGCACAACTGTCTAGTTACCAGGTGTAGCAACCCGTGTTATTGTCCTTTTTTATGTTATATTACGTTGTTCATGGTTTTCCTGTGTCTAATAGCTTAATCCAGCAGTAGGGCTTTGTGTGCAGCCCATGAATACAATATCCATTAGTTTCTGGTGCTGCACACCGTAATGAGAGGGCCTGTAATTGTTTATTATGTATTGTGTTGTTGGCGTTTTTATGTGATTGCTACGGTAGTTTCATGTGAGGTTGTTGTGCATGTTCATTGTGTATGTATGGGTAGGTTTATGTGATATGTTGTGTTGTTGTGGCAGTTTCATGTGATTGTGGGTAGTTTCATGTGTTGTGGATTTAGTGATTGTTGGGTAGTATGTGACTATGTTGTGTAATTGTGGTTGTTGGGTAATCATGTGATTGTGGCTGTTGGGTAGTTTAGTGTGACTTTGGTTGTTGGGTAATCATGTGATTGTGGCTGTTGGGTAGTTTAGTGTGACTTTGGTTGTTGGGTAATCATGTGATTGTGGTTGTATACACCAACTCAGTGAGTCTAGTAATGACAGGATGCGACCTGTTATGTGGCTATTGATTGTTAGGAACTTGGGGTAACGACCAGGCTTGTTTGTCTACTTATGTGAGTTGTCACTCTTCAAGAGCGGGGCCTTGATGCTGCTGAAGGGCTCTTGATGCTAGAAATTGGAGCTGTCCCTCCCTTTCCTGAAAATTCCTGATGAGCCGAGTTGTGGTTGGTAGGTGTGTGGGGCTGTGAGCCGCTAGCGCAAACAGCCTGGTTGATCAAGTGGTACATAAGGCCTGGCCTATGGGCGAGCAGATAGGGTATAAACCTGGAAACAGGTGAAGGGTATATACATGTATACAACATGTGTGGCAGTTGTAAGGGGCACCAACGACCTGTTTTAAATTCTTGTTGCTTTGAGTTGTGTGTGTTTATCAGTCTTGCCTTCTTAAAACTGACAGATATTGATCATGTTTGACGTCAGTACTGTCAGTGTGTTGTTTCTTGACTATTGTTCTACTGTATTACACATCTCTGGAAATTCGTCTGTATCAGTGTTTATTTTTTTTTTTTTTTGTAATGAATATGGATGACTCGTGTGTGCAGGAGTCATCCATAGGAAGCCTCTCCATAGGGTGTTTAAAGCACGTGTTTTGTTGTATTTTTCCTGTTTTGATGAATATTAAATTTCACGAGTCTGAGCCTGAGGCAGAACTAACAAAGACTCAGAACAGTGAATAGAAAACCTGAATGTACAGCGTACCAGTTCTGTGTAAACTCTCTCTCTCTCTCTCTGAGATAGCATAAAAGGACTCGAAGCATTGAGAGACGACATAGAAAACTTTACAGAAGAAAAGTGGTTGCTGAACTACTAAAAAGGAAAAGGCAGTTATCAAGAGAAAGGAGACTTGCACTGAAAATTGTCTGTATAGAACATAAATTACAGCTCTTGTATCAGACAGAAGAAACGCACTGAGCACAAAAGTCGTTCAAGATATTAGGAAAAAAATCGAAAATGCTTTTTCATATATGTAAATACCAAGTCAAACACCTCTTCTTCCAGTGTTGGCTCTGGACTCCAGTGAGATTTATACACAGGTGACGACAAAGAAATTCGCGAGTTCCTGGAAGAACAGTATGAATCAGTGGTCACAAATCCGGTTGACACCAAGAGAACTAAAGACAATTTCTTCAATGATTTATTTCCAGTTGTGACATGGTGTACAAGCGGACCGAAACGTTGTCATAAGGTTCCTCTCCAAAGTGCGAGTTTTGGGCAAATTGTTCCAGTCATAGTATTGTGACTTTTTTTTTTATTCTGTACACCTCATAAATTATATATCTGACATTAGCACAATTCCTTCTCACTTCGGGAAAAAATAGATAACATGATCATGCAGGCATCACCTGCGCCTGAGTCCTGGAATTCTGTATTTTTAAAGAAATACAAAGTTCCACTAACTCGAGCACTCTAAGTGTTCTTCAGAGGAAAAGCTTAGTCACGTCAAATTTCAGAAGCCTTAAAAAGTGCAAATGTAACTCTTCACAGAAAAGACAGCAGAGTATGGTAAAATAAAATACATAACCAGTATCACTAAAAGAAATTTTGAACGAGTGCTGAGACGTCTAGTTACTGTTTTTTTTTTTTATGGAAAAACATGGCCTAGATAACTCAACATTGATTTAAATCAAGACGATCTTCCATGTCACAGCTGTTAGATTATTTTGAGAAAATCACTGACGCTTTGGATGAAAACCAAAACGCAGACTTTGTTTACTCGGATTTTACAAAGGCACTTGACAAATGTGATAATGGAGTAATAACCCATTAAATGAATGGATATTTACTTTTGTAATAGAACACAAACAGTGATAATAAACCAGACAATCTTAGCAAAGTAAAAAGTGCAGTACCTGATGGCACAGTGTTAGCAACTTGACTGTATCATACTCTCAGGAGAGACAGATGAATACACTTTCTGTCAATCTTTACCCACGATACCAAGTTACAATAAGTATGAAAGTCGCCTCAGTAGACGATGCAGAAAATTACATTCAGATATCGACAGTCTTCCAATTGGTAAATGAAAGTAACAATGTTCAGTGGTTACAAATTTCAGTTGCTTACATATAGGAAGAATGAAGAACTCGACAGGTGCACAAAACACAGAAAGCAGGCAAACCGTCTCATAAAATAAACAGGTGAAAGACTTCGGAATAATGTCAGCTGATATGTCATTTAGGGAACACAATAAAGCGAATGCAACAGTGACTGAAAGTGACAGGCTGGACAATGAGAACTTTTAGAACACGAAAAATAACACCACTGAAGGTACGGTTCCTTTTAAGGTAAGAGAGATCAGAGCTGGAAAATGTGGAGATAGTTTACTTTTGTATTGAGTAAAAACATTTATACTAATACAACACCTGAAAGTGCTATTATTATTGTTACTACTACTACTGTTGCTGTTGCTATTATTACTACTGTTATTACTACAGGGAGACCTAACACTACTACTACTACCCACTGCCAAGGGTCACCGTCCCCGCCTCGAGGGAACGGTGACCCCCTGAATGTATTAAAGGTAGCCCGCCACAGATGTGATAGGTACAAGCAACACGAGAGGTGAGTTACCCTACTGCAGGTAGGAAGTACGGTGCTTGCACTCTCAAAGTCTGGTGAAATATTGCATTTGTGTGAGTCCACTTGAGCGTAATGTCCTCGCGTGTGTGACAAGACGTCCACGGAATGATGGTGACGTCTTCCGCGGTGTACACTTTTACTGTGGGTTTTGATGGCGAAAGCTTTCTGCAGTAAAGATAGTCATGTGTTGCACGTGGGTTTTATTCGTGAACCTGTCGGTGTTGTAGGTTAGGATTTGGGAAAGATCAGCTTAGTATGGGCCTGTAGGCTTCTGCGGTGTTCGTCCAATCTTATATTCTTAAAATAATACAATAGGTATTGTTACTTACCTTCATACCGTATTCCACTTCTCTCATTCTTTTGATTTTGTTGTTATCCTTGTCTCACTTCTCACAATTACAGATTTTTAACTCCTCGCACTTTTTCTCTCTTCTCAGATTTTTCCTTATCACTCTTCGCGTTCACCCCGTTCCATTAACCTGTCTCCTCCCCTTCTCACTTCTCCCTACGCCTTCCCCCTCTCAAACCCCCTTCCCCATTCCCCCCTACCCACTGTTGTCCAAGTGACCACAGACACGTGCTCAACCCCACCCCCACCCTCCCCGGAAGTTCGCCTCACCCGGCCCAGTCTCTCTTATCTGGTATTTCCTGTCTGGGCGCTGAATTTTTTGAGGCTGTCGTTAGTGAGAAGCTAACTAACTTACATTGTGACAAGTGTAGCTCTTGTTACTTTCTTGCTTAAGAATACACTCAAGCAGGTGTTTCTTGAATGATGGACCCTTCAGTGTATTTTTTTTTATTTAGCAAATTTATTTATTTGTCAGGGTAGTTACATAGTGGAGGAGGCAGATATGTTTTCTTGTCGTATTCCATCACTGGATGGTTTACCGCAGTTTGTCAGCCTCAGTTGGGAGACTTCAGTAGCTGATATAAACCAAGTCTTCCAGTGGGCTACTGACAACAGTGATTAGATTTTTTTTAGATTTTGCCACCGAAGTGGCTAGTTTATTGTGCACCCATATTCATCCTGTGGAAGGTAGCGCGAGAGTATATGGATACACAAAAGGCGCAGGAACTAGGCCCCATTTCCTAAATTTGCTTGTAACAGATAGGTAAACTATAGATATACATCCAAATCGTTTTGACAACAGTGTAATGTTCATTGAGGACAAATTTCCGTTACTACGCTACGGAAGGATGAAGGAAATAAAGATCAGAGCACCAGACAAACTTAAACCACTGAATAGAGAGTAAGTCGTTCACCGCCAAGTCTCTCACATTAATGTCAGGACATCTCACTTTCAAGAAAGAATAATAGGCGGGATAACTAAAGCTTTCAAAACGAGGGATACCAAGCCAGAGATAATCTTCACGTCGCTCGTTCTCTCTAGGCTGCAACATTACTTTGTACTAACAGTCCCCATCAAAGTGGGTGAAATTGCTGAGCAGGAAAATGTAGAGAACCTTTACAGCTCCTATAAACTGTCAGGCACCTAAATTACTGGGAGTCTAACCCTAGGCCGGGCTCCAGGGGTAGGAAAAACTCTCATCAAGGGTATATCAAAGATGTATGCAAAATAACCACAATGGAAAATTAGTGAAATTTCAAGCACTTTAGTGATTTCTCATATTACAAAAGAATAGTAAAAATAAGAGAACAGAAGACTAGTATATATATGATTTAGATTTTATATAATTATATATATATATTTATATAATATATTAATTATATTTTTATAGATATTATAATGTCGTGCCGATATGTAAAATGGTCAATTAGCAAAGAAGCCATTAATAAATCCTTTCTAAAATTTTCTTTATACGATGGTAAACTATAGATATATAATCATTTTGACAATGTAATGTTCATGAGGACAAATTTCGTTACTACGCTACGGAAGGATGAAGGAAATAAAGATCAGAGCACAGACAAACTTAAACCCACTGAATAGAGAGTAAGTCGTTCACCGCCAAGTCTCTCACATAATGTCAGACATCTCACTTTCAAGAAAGATAAGGCGGGATAATTTAAAGCTTTCAAAACGAGGGATACAAGCAGAGAAATCTTCACGTCGCTCGTTCTCTCTAGGCTAACATTACTTGTACTAACAGTCCCCATCAAATGGGTGAATTGTGAGCAGAAAATGTAGAGACCTTACAGCTCTATAAACTGCAGGCACCTAAATTACTGGAGTCTAACCTAGGCCGGCTCAGGTAGGAAAACTCTCATCAAGGGTATATCAAGATGTATGCAAAATACACAATGGAAAATTAGTGAAATTTCAAGCACTTTAGTGATTTCTCATATTACAAAAGAATAGTAAAATAAGAGAACAGAAGACATAATATATATATATATATATATATATATTATATATATATATATATATATATATATATATATATATATATAATCATTATTTTTTTATTATCACACTGGCCGATTCCCACCAAGGCAGGGTGGCCCGAAAAAGAAAAACTTTCACCATCATTCACTCCATCACTGTCTTGCCAGAAGGGTGCTTTACACTACAGTTTTTAAACTGCAACATTTACACCCCTCCTTCAGAGTGCAGGCACTCTATATGCAAAACAACCACTCTGAAAGAATAGAGAAATTCCAAGCGCTTTCGTCACGAAAGCGCTTGGAATTTCTCTATTCTTTCAGAGTGGTTGTTTTGCATATTCTGAAATCACCTGTTGTTTACTGTGATCTTATTTCATATATATATATATATATATATATATATATATATATATATAAACTGTTCAGCAGCCTCCCATCATACAAAAGGGGGATTACCAATAGACTCCCGGCTATTTTCAGCCGGGCTGTGGCTCGTACGTTGGATTGCTTGTGGTCAGTAGTAACAAACTGGTTGATCAGACCCTGATCCACCGGGAAGGCTGATCAAGGGCTGGGTCGCAGGGACGTTAACTTGGTCTCTCCAGGCTAGAGTACTGCTGTATACTGACCGCCTCCTGTTCAAGGCAAGTGAGATTGCTGAGCTGGAAAACGTACAAGGAATGATTGAAGTCCCTTCAACTATATTCTATAGAACATCGGCGAGAAAGATGCAACATAATTTATAGTTTGAAAATCATAGAGCAACTGGACCCAGATCTGAGCACTGAAATCATGCCATGTAACACCAGACGAGCCTGGCCCAAAGCCGGGCTTTGGGAGTAGAAAAACTCTTAACAGAGATAAGAGGTTTGGCAGACGATACAAAATACCCCCAGTAAAAGACAGAGTTGCAGAGTACACTTAAGAGAGAACTCGATGAGTGTCAGAGGTCCCCGACTTTTCAACGCCCTCCCTCTATGTATAAGGGAAATTACCAACGAGCCTCTGGCTATCTTTAAGAGAAAACTTGTAACATTCCTCCAGTTCCTGATCAGCCGGGCTGTGGTTCGTACTTTAGGCTGTGTGCATCCAGCAGCAACAGCCTGATTGATCAGGCCTGGATCCACCAGGAGACTGGTATGGGACCAAGATCCGGGGTCAATGATCCCGAAAACATCCTTCAAAAGTTTGTGATTAGTTCTTTAATAGTATCTGGTAGAATGACGGAGGGTGTGTTACTGCCTTCTAGTAGTTTATTCAACTATCCATATATAACTAGCTTTGTCTGCTATTTTCCCTGCTATTGCTAGCAGGGCTTGGGACCTTATCACGGCATGGGAAACTATACTTGGATTATTTGTGAGCGAGTCTGGCCAAGACGTTGCATTTGGCATAATATTGGTTGGTGCTGTGTTGGTGAGGAGCCAACCGGGGCTTGTGTCGGTATATTGGTCTCGCTTTTGTTTTGTTGCTCTGTTTCTGGCCTATTTCTTGGTGGTGGTCTGTAGATGAGGGAGAGAGATGATAACCTCTGTAAGTTTAAGTTTAGATAGCCACTCACGCTCCTTGTGTTTACTAGGGAACAAAGTGCAGAATACCGTGACTGGAACAATCCACAAATAACCCGCACCCTTGTCTGGTGTTTGCCTGGTCAACGAGACTGTTGCTGCTGGAGGCCCGCTGCCCCACATATCCATCACAGCCTGGTTGATCTGGCACCTGGTGAAGATACTCGTCCAGTTTCCTCTTGAAGGCTTCTACACTTGTTCCAGCCGTGTTTCTGATATCTTCTGGTAAGATGTTGAATAGTCTAGGACCCCGGATGTTGATACAGTGTTCCCTTATTGTCCCCACCGCACCCCTGCTCTCACTGGGTTTATTTTGCACTTCCGCCCATATCTCTCACTCCAGTATGTTGTTATGACAGTGTGCGGATTTGGGACCAGGCCCTCGAGTACTTTCCAGGTATATATTACCATGTCTCCTCCGCTCCAATGAGTACATGTTCAAGACTTGAAGGCGTTCCCAGTAATTTGGGTGCTTTACTGGCTCAGTGTGAGCCGTAAACGATCTCTGTATTTGTTTCAGCTCTGATATTTCTCCTCAGCACTGAGTAATATTCTAAATGAGGGAGCACTAGCGATTTGGCATTATTTCCCTTGTTTTAAAAGTTCTCAAAACCCACTCCATCATCTTCCTGGCTGTCGTGATCTTTGTCTTGTTATGATCTTTAAAAGGTCAGCTGACATAATTATTCCCAGGTCTTTTACGTGTACCTTTCGTTCTATTTGGTCCCACTCCCATACAGACTGTCTCCCAACCAATCACAGGCAGGCCCGCCAAAGCTGAAGCAACGTGGTTGACTTGCGGTAAGCATTGGCAGACTTGCCCAGACTTGGTTGAGTACGTTACACTTTCTCTGGCTTCTGCTTTATCATGTCACCGTCGTGTTCACTTATTATTCTTTCTGTACATGGTGTACATATCTGTATATAGTGGGTGAAGGCAAAATGTACATTATAGTCTACTGCTGAGTTTGTTTGCTCCAATTCCCATTACGACCAAGTCTCACAGGTCATTCTTTACCTGTGTTCGTAATATATACCTTCCTCTTCAGGCAGAGATCTGTTGTTACTGAATATTTGACCTCACAGTGCGCACTGCTGCTCATCTTTGTTTTTACTGTCCCTGTTCCTCTTTACTTCTGCATAGATACTGCATACGCCATTTTCGATGGAACAGTTTCTGTAAGCGTCACCAAACTAAAAACATTTAAATCATTGTAACATATATTCTTATGAGATGCTCCGAGGACTTTATTATCTATGCCAGCGAAGCCGTTATCTAACATGTTGTTGACATGTTCTGCCTCTTAAACATCATTCAGATTGTTGTATATCTGACTATTTTACCGCCAAATTTAACTGCTTTGACAGCCTTCATCTCAACATTTGGTGCATTTACTCCTGCTAGACACATTTCCTGTGTCCCTGCGGCCAATATGCTGTTTGTTTTGCTTGATACATGCCCTTGCCTGGGATGTTCAGCGTAACTATAGGCTTTCTGCATACACAACTGAATATCCTTGTATCATACTGAAATATTATTATTATTATTATTATTATTATTATTATTATTATTATTATTATTATTAAACACGGTGCTGAAATAAAATTATACACGGTGCTGAAGTTATTATTATACAGGGTACTTTCAGCCATGTTTGCACATGGTAGTGTGGGTATCGAGTTTTTCTTCAGATTAAACCTTATTTCTAAGTTAAGGAGCAGTTTAAACTTTTTCGGTGTGGTAAAATGTTTATTGATTCGTTTCTAACTTCATCTATATCTAGTGAGGTCAATTTTCCCAAGCTGTTCAGAAACCCCATGATCTCACCAGTGTTCATAATCACCATGATCTCACCAGTGTTCAGAAACCCATGATCTCACCAGTGTTCATAATCACCATGATCTCACCAGTGTTCATAATCACCATGATCTCACCAGTGTTCAGAAACCCCATGATCTCACCAGTGTTCAGAATCACCATGATCTCACCAGTGTTCATAATCACCATGATCTCACCAGTGTTCAGAAACCCCATGATCTCACCAGTGTTCATAATCACCATGATCTCACCAGTATTCAGAAACCCCATGATCTCACCAGTGTTCAGAAACCCCATGATCTCACCAGTGTTCAGAAACCCCATGATCTCACCAGTGTTCAGAAACCCCATGATCTCACCAGTGTTCAGAAACCCCATGATCTCACCAGTGTTCATAATCACCATGATCTCACCAGTGTTCAGAAACCCCATGATCTCACCAGTGTTCATAATCACCATGATCTCACCAGTGTTCAGAAACCCCATGATCTCACCAGTGTTCATAATCACCATGATCTCACCAGTGTTCAGAATCACCATGATCTCACCAGTGTTCATAATCACCATGATCTCACCAGTGTTCAGAATCACCATGATCTCACCAGTGTTCAGAATCACCATGATCTCACCAGTGTTCAGAATCACCATGATCTCACCAGTGTTCATAATCACCATGATCTCACCAGTGTTCAGAATCACCATGATCTCACCAGTGTTCATAATCACCATGATCTCACCAGTGTTCATAATCACCATGATCTCACCAGTGTTCATAATCACCATGATCTCACCAGTGTTCATAATCACCATGATCTCACCAGTGTTCAGAAACCCCATGATCTCACCAGTGTTCATAATCACCATGATCTCACCAGTGTCCATAATCACCATGATCTCACCAGTGTTCAGAAACCCCATGATCTCACCAGTGTTCAGAAAACCCATGATCTCACCAGTGTTCAGAAACCCCATGATCTCACCAGTGTTCAGAAACCCCATGATCTCACCAGTGTTCAGAAAACCCATGATCTCACCAGTGTTCAGAAACCCCATGATCTCACCAGTGTTCAGAACCCCATGATCTCACAGTGTTCAGAAACCCCATGATCTCACCAGTGTTCAGAAACCCCATGATCTCACCAGTGTTCAGAAACCCCATGATCTCACCAGTGTTCAGAGACCCCATGATCTCACCAGTGTTCAGAGACCCCATGATCTCACCAGTGTTCAGAAACCCCATGATCTCATCAGTGTTCAGAGACCCCATGATCTCATCAGTGTTCAGAGACCCCATGATCTCATCAGTGTTCAGAGACCCCATGATCTCATCAGTGTTCAGAGACCCCATGATCTCACCAGTTCTCAAAATCCTCATGATCTCACCAGTTCTCAAAATCCTCATGATCTCACCAGTTCTCAAAATCCTCATGATCTCACCAGTGTTCAGAATTCCCATGAACGCGAATTCTGATTCTCAGGGCCTATATTGGTGAGGGTATACATAGTTTCAAGAATATGTATGACTAGGTCCAGGAGGCCAGGAATCTGTGAATGCGGTCGATAAGAGGCGGGACCATGAACTATAAATCGATCCGTGGTAGAGTAGCTACGTGTTAATGAATACAGGCACACACACACACACACACACACACACACACACACACACACACACACACACACACACACACACACACACACACACACACGTCACTGGTTACCCCAATTTCGTTTCGATTATTGCCCAGCTTTTTATGGTAGACGAAAATAATGTGTGGAGGTATAGTTAAGTGGCCACAGTCATGATTGTTACTGTCTCGTGTGTGTGTACTATCCTAGCTGCACTCTCCCTAGTTGTACTATCCTAGCTGCACTCACCCTAGTTGTACTATCCTAGCTGCACTCACCCTAGTTGTACTATCCTAGCTGCACTCTCCCTAGTTGTACTATCCTAGCTGCACTCACCTAGTTGTACTATCCTAGCTGCACTCTCCCTAGTTGTACTATCCTAGCTGCACTCACCCTAGTTGTACTATCCTAGCTGCACTCACCCTAGTTGTACTATCCTAGCTGCACTCACCCTAGTTGTACTATCCTAGCTGCACTCACCCTAGTTGTACTATCCTAGCTGCACTCACCCTAGTTGTACTATCCTAGCTGCACTCACCTAGTTGTACTATCCTAGCTGCACTCACCCTAGTTGTACTATCCTAGCTGCACTCACCCTAGTTGTACTATCCTAGCTGCACTCACCCTAGTTGTACTATCCTAGCTGCACTCACCCTAGTTGTACTATCCTAGCTGCACTCTCCCTAGTTGTACTATCCTAGCTGCACTCTCCCTAGTTGTACTATCCTAGCTGCACGCACCCTAGTTGTACTATCCTAGCTGCACTCGCCCTAGTTGTACTATCCTAGCTGCACTCACCCTAGTTGTACTATTCTAGCTGCACTCACCCTAGTTGTACTATCCTAGCTGCACTCACCCTAGTTTTACTATCCTAGATGCACTCACCCTAGTTGTACTACCCTAGCTGCACTCACCCTAGTTGTACTATCCTAGCTGCACTCACCCTAGTTGTACTATCCTAGCTGCACTCACCCTAGTTGTACTATCCTAGCTGCACTCACCCTAGTTGTACTATCCTAGCTGCACTCACCCTAGTTGTACTATCCTAGCTGCACTCTCCCTAGTTGTACTATCCTAGCTGCACGCACCCTAGTTGTACTATCCTAGCTGCACTCACCCTAGTTGTACTATCCTAGCTGCACTCACCCTAGTTGTACTATCCTAGCTGCACTCACCCTAGTTGTACTACCCTAGCTGCACGCACCCTAGTTGTACTACCCTAGCTGCACGCACCCTAGTTGTACTATCCTAGCTGCACTCTCCCTAGTTGTACTGTCCTAGCTGCACTCACCCTAGTTGTACTGTCCTAGCTGCACTAACCCTAGTTGTTCTGTCCTAGCTGCACTAACCCTAGTTGCACTATCCTAGCTGCACTCTCCCTAGTTGTACTATCCTAGCTGTACTCGCCCTAGTTGTACTATCCTAGCTGCACGCACCCTAGTTGTACTATCCTAGCTGCACTCACCCTAGTTGTACTATCCTAGCTGCACTCGCCCTAGTTGTACTATCCTAGCTGCACTCTCCGTAGTTGTACTATCCTAGCTGCACTCACCCTAGTTGTACTATCCTAGCTGCACTCGCCCTAGTTGTACTATCCTAGCTGCACTCGCCCTAGTTGTACTATCCTAGCTGCACTCACCCTAGTTGTACTATCCTAGCTGCACTCGCCCTAGTTGTACTATCCTAGCTGCACTCTCCGTAGTTGTACTAACCTAGCTGCACTCGCCCTAGTTGTACTATCCTAGCTGCACTCTCCCTAGTTGTACTATCCTAGCTGCACTCACCCTAGTTGTACTACCCTAGCTGCATGTAGCCTACCTATCACCTGTTTCTAGGGTTGGTTTTTTAATCCTCATAACCCGGCCTGAGGCCAGGCTTCATTGTTGGTTGCTCAAACGTGCTGGTCCTGTTATCTGGCCGCTGGTCCATATAGCCAGTAACACTGGTCTAGCACTTGGCGGAGATAATGGCCCAGTTTTCTCTTGAAAAAATCTGTTTCGACTGTGTTTGTGATATCTGCTGCTAGCAGATATCTGCATTTTCTTATTGTGCCCATAACATCGACTGTCGGTGGTCGCCTCTCGTTTCCTGCCTTACTCTCATACCTTTCCGTGAGCCCTGTCGTACCTATCTGGAGTTTATCTGGAGAGAGTTCCGGGGGTCAACGCCCCCGCGGCCCGGTCTGTGACCAGGCCTCCTTAGGTCAGTGTCCCAGGATGCGACCCACACCAGTCGACTAACACCCAGGTACCCATTTTACTGATGGGGAACATAGACAACAGGTGGAAAGAAACACGTCCAATGTTTCTACTCTGGCTGGGAATCGAACCCAGGCCCTCACCGTGTGAAGCGAGAGCGTTAACCACCAGGCCACCAGAGCCCCTAGTGTTAAATCTGTGTATGAAGTCTGCCTCCACTATTTCTTCATGTATGATACAAGTCGCCTTGGACTACCCTCTACTAGGTATTAAAAAAATATACTCCACGACAGTGCAGCATACACAAGGTGGGTACAGACAACTGAAGTCCAGTCTTGTTTCGCAAGTGCTTAATTGTCCGCTTACTGAGAAATATAGAAACAATATAATAACCTACATGATATTTTAAGCAATTATCGTAAGGAATAAAAAGGCACAATACAATGGCTGGCAAAATACACAAATAACTGTCCCCTCTTTCGTATATATTCGTGCTCCTTTCCCTTCGTGATTGTAAGACTAGTTAATGGTCCAAGTTGGACCGAAACATCGTCATAAGTTTCGGTCTCCTGTGTGCGCGTTATTTGTGCATATATACTAAATTTGCTTGCAACAGATGAAGTATAAAATTGTAGATATAAACGCAGATGTACTGTTGATCCTTCTGTGTCAACTGCATCACACATTATAATGTGTGATGCAGTATGACAGGGAAACATAGCCAACTCTTGATTTCACTGTTTCGTACAGAATGGTGCAGTGGAACACTGTGGGTGTTCCCATCGTCTAAGTCATAGAATGGTAGCATAGCTTAGTACAGTGTCACAAAGTTGAGTGCTCCCACCATGTAACTCATGTCCACCCATATATTTTCAAGTACCGTACTACCATGTACACGCATGTAGCGTGTACTAGTGGTGCCCAGGTGGGTTACAGCACCACAAAGACTCGTGGTTCAACGGTCGTCAGTTACACAGTATTTTGAATTCGGAATATTTGATTGTTTATTGATTGGTAGTTCCGGTGTGAACCGTTGCTGTTGTTCTTGTTTGTGTAGTTGTTACTGCTGCTATTGTTGTTGATGTTAATACTGCTGTAGTTGCTTGTGTTGTTGGTATTGTTACTGCTATAGTTAAGACTGCTGTAATTGTTGTTGTAGCTCTTGTTACTGGTATAGTTGGTGGTGGTGGTGTTACTGCTGTTGGTGGTGGATTTACTGCGCTGTTGTTGTAGTAGTTTTGAGAATTGCACATGAGTTATTAGATTTATCAAAGTTTATTGCATGGGTAGCATTGAAAGTGGGTTGGGCAAATATTCTGTTAGTGGGTTTGATTTGTGAAGGACCTGCCCAGTATGGCCAACAGGCCTACTGCAGCGTTCGTCCTTTATCATGTTCTTATGTACTGCTGTTGTTATTGCTACTGTTGTTTGTATTATTGTTGTTTTATTTGTTAGTGCTACTGCTGTTGTTGATGGTGTTGCTGGTGCTACTGACTTGTTATCCTTGTGGTTGTAAGAGGAGTTTAAGGAAGGCAATTAGCAAGGAACCTGAGTAGAGGGAAGCAAGAGACCAGCAGTTGCAGCACAAAAGCAGCTGTTACAGCATCTTCAGTAGCAGGAGCAGCTCCAGTAAGAGTAATAGTAACAGCAGCACAGAGGCAGTAGCAGCAATAAAAGGAACAATAGCATTAAGACGAACAGCAGCAGCAGCAGATAGAAGCCGCAGCAACAGGATGGAAGAATCAACAGTAGCAAGATGAAAAATTATAATATCAAGACGAGTAGTAGCGCAGCACAGCAACAGCAGCGGTAGCAACATCAGCAGTAGCAACATCAGCAGTAGCAACATCAGCAGTAGCAACATCAGCAGTAGCAACATCAGCAGTAGCAACATCAGCAGTAGCAACATCAGCAGTAGCAACAACAGCGGTAGCAACATCAGCAGTAGCAACATCAGCAGTAGCAACAAGCCAAGCAGTAGCAACATCAGCAGTAGCAACATCAGCAGTAGCAACATCAGCAGTAGCAACAACAGCAGTAGCAACAGCAGTAGCAACAACAGCAGTAGCAACATCAGCAGTAGCAACATCAGCAGTAGCAACATCAGCAGTAGCAACATCAGCAGTAGCAACAACAGCAGTAGCAACATCAGCAGTAGCAACAGCAGCGGTAGCAACATCAGCAGTAGCAACATCAGCAGTAGCAACATCAGCAGTAGCAACATCAGCAGTAGCAACAACAGCAGTAGCAACATCAGCAGTAGCAACAACAGCAGTAGCAACATCAGCAGTAGCAACATCAGCAGTAGCAACAACAGCAGTAGCAACATCAGCAGTAGCAACATCAGCAGTAGCAACAACAGCAGTAGCAACAACAGCAGTAGCAACAACAGCAGTAGCAACATCAGCAGTAACAACAACAACAGCAGTAGCAACATCAGCAGTAGCAACATCAGCAGTAGCAACATCAGCAGTAGCAACATCAGCAGTAGCAACAACAGCAGTAGCAACAACAGCAGTAGCAACAACAGCAGTAGCAACATCAGCAGTAGCAACAACAGCAGTAGCAACATCAGCAGTAGCAACATCAGCAGTAGCAACACAATGGGAGTAGCAACATCAGCAGTAGCAACAACAGCAGTAGCAACATCAGCAGTAGCAACAACAGCAGTAGCAACATCAGCAGTAGCAACATCAGCAGTAGCAACATCAGCAGTAGCAACATCAGCAGTAGCAACAACAGCAGTAGCAACATCAGCAGTAGCAACAACAGCAGTAGCAACATCAGCAGTAGCAACATCAGCAGTAGCAACATCAGCAGTAGCAACATCAGCAGTAGCAACATCAGCAGTAGCAACATCAGCAGTAGCAACAACAGTAGCAACATCAGCAGTAGCAACATCAGCAGTAGCAACATCAGCAGTAGCAACATCAGCAGTAGCAACAACAGCAGTAGCAGCATCAGCAGTAGCAACACAGCAGTAGCAACATCAGCAGTAGACAAACAACAGCAGTAGCAACATCAGCAGTAGCAACAACAGCGTAGCAACATCAGCAGTAGCAACAACAGCGGTAGCAACATCAGCAGTAGCAACATCAGCAGTAGCAACATCAGCAGTAGCAACAACAGCGGTAGCAACATAAGCAGTAGCAACATCAGCAGTAGCAACATCAGCAGTAGCAACAACAGCAGTAGCAACATCAGCAGTAGCAACATCAGCAGTAGCAACATCAGCAGTAGCAACATCAGCAGTAGCAACAGCAGCGGTAGCAACATCAGCAGTAGCAACATCAGCAGTAGCAGCATCAGCAGTAGCAACAACAGCAGTAGCAGCATCAGCAGTAGCAACATCAGCAGTAGCAGCATCAGCAGTAGCAGCATCAGCAGTAGCAACAACAGCAGTAGCAACATCAGCAGTAGCAACAGCAGCGGTAGCAACATCAGCAGTAGCAACATCAGCAGTAGCAGCATCAGCAGTAGCAACAACAGCAGTAGCAGCATCAGCAGTAGCAACATCAGCAGTAGCAGCATCAGCAGTAGCAGCATCAGCAGTAGCAGCATCAGCAGTAGCAACATCAGCAGTAGCAACATCAGCAGTAGCAGCATCAGCAGTAGCAACAACAGCAGTAGCAACATCAGCAGTAGCAACAACAGCGGTAGCAACATCAGCAGTAGCAACATCAGCAGTAGCAACATCAGCAGTAGCAACATCAGCAGTAGCAACAACAGCAGTAGCAACATCAGCAGTAGCAACATCAGCAGTAGCAACAACAGCGGTAGCAACATCAGCAGTAGCAACATCAGCAGTAGCAACATCAGCAGTAGCAACAACAGCAGTAGCAACACCAGCACAGCATAGCAACATCAGCAGTAGCAACATCAGCAGTAGCAACATCAGCAGTAGCAACAACAGCGGTAAACAACATCAGCAGTAGCAAAAATCAGCAGTAGCAAACACAGTAGCAACATCAGCAGTAGCAACAACAGCAGTAGCAACAACAGCAGTAGCAACAACAGCAGTAGCAACATCAGCAGTAGCAACATCAGCAGTAGCAACATCAGCAGTAGCAACAACAGCAGTAGCAACATCAGCAGTAGCAACAACAGCAGTAGCAACATCAGCAGTAGCAACAACAGCAGTAGCAACAACAGCAGTAGCAACATCAGCAGTAGCAACAACAGCAGCAGCAACAACAGCGGTGTGGAGAGGGAAAGAAGTGTGAGTGGTTCAACACCTACACTTAGCTAGCACCAGTGATTTTCTTAAGTGACCTTCATCCTTATACCAGGCATACTACCCCCGTCTCCCCACCTCCCCTCCCTCCCTGCCTCTCACACCCAGCTTTCCTCCCAAACTCCACATACCCCTCACACCCCACCCCCAACTCACAATTCATCCCCAAATCAAAATCCACCCCCTAAAATTCCACCCTTACACTGCATCACTCCCTCAAACTCCACCCCCTCATAGTCCACCCCGTCACACACTACCTCCTCAACACATACTACCACCCCATCACACTCAGAGAAAGAATTGAGTGATATCTTAGAAGACGTGTATGAATCAGTGTGTTGGCAACTAATAAACTCAGCTATAGTGGTGGGTGCACAGTTTTTTTCATTTCTCTGACTGTCCTACAAAGAATACATGTATGTATATAACATCCATATATTTCAGTGAATTGGAATAAGTAGAAAATGACCACACATGCAGCACCTGGGCCTGATTCTTAGAGTTAATATTTATGAAGAAATATAAACATCATTACCACCTGGTATTGAACATTAAAATGGTATAAAATACCGACAGGTTGTTAGGTAAGACACATATGCAACAGTTAGGTATCTTTATTTCGAAACGTTTCGCCTACACAGTAGGCTTCTTCAGTCGAGTACTTTTCTGTACTCTACTGAAGAAGCCTACTGTGTAGGCGAAACGTTTCGAAATAAAGATACCTAACTGTTGCATATGTGTCCCACCACCTGGTATTGTTTGGAGAAAGAGCATCGGTGTGGGCGTAATACCAGAGGTCTTTAAAAGTGCAGTCATAGCTTCTGCACGAAATAAAACTGTAGCACTCTGACAGTATTCTTTGAACACTGGCATTAACATCACAGTCTATGAAAGACTGGTGAGACGCTAAATTACGAGCTTTATGGATCAGCATGACTTGCATAACTCAGGCCAATATGAATTTAGAACAGAAAGATCAACCTTGTCCCAGCTGTTGTACCAGTACCACAACATTACGGAGGCTTTGGAAGAAAATAAAAATAAAAATGTGGTCTACGCGGCTTTAACGAAACCATTGGACAAATACGATCATGAAATTATTGCTCATAAGATGAGGTTAAATGGTATAATGGGAAAGTAGGCAAATGAATATTAAATTTCCTGATGAACAGAGCGTAGAGTACTAGTAAATAAAGCAAAATCTAGCCTTGGCAAAGTAAAAATCTTAACAGCACAAGGCACTGTCCTGGCACCTTTGCTGTTTCTCATCCTCATGACAAATGTAAATAAAAACACTAGCCTGGTGGCCTGGTGGTTAACGCTCTCGCTTCACACGGCGAGGGCCTGGGTTCGATTCCCAGCCAGAGTAGAAACATTGGACGTGTTTCTTTCCACCTGTTGTCTATGTTCCCCATCAGTAAAATGGGTACCTGGGTGTTAGTCGACTGGTGTGGGTCGCATCCTGGGACACTGACCTAAGGAGGCCTGGTCACAGACCGGGCCGCGGGGGCGTTGACCCCCGGAACTCTCTCCAGATAAACTCCAGATAAACAGCTTCGTATCATTTGCAGATGTTAGGAAAAATACGCATGATATTCATCATGATGGAGAAAGCAGAAAAAATGCAAGAGGGAGGCCTTGTCATCTACCGGACCGCGGGGGCGTTGATTCCCGTAATACCCTCCAGGTAGAGGGCAATAGAAAATAGCATGGTGACAACTACCATCTACTTAGATATGAAAAATGAACCTAAGTGGGGCACTGTATATAAACACAAGAACCTCCTAATAAAACGAAAAAAAAGACCTGTGTGTAATAATGTCAGCTGTTGTATGATTAGAGATCACAAGGCAAATGTCGCAGAAGCTGGAAAAATGACGGGGGTGAATAACGAGAACTTTCAAAATAAGGGAAATAATGCCAGTTGTGACACAGGAAATAACTTGTGCCCTCACGTCATGTTCTGTATTCATTTCTCCATTCACGGCTGGAGAGAGATCAAAGCTGGAACACACATCGTTTACGGCCCGCCCGCACAGAGTCAAGAAATCATTTGAATAAGCATCCGGGAACGAATAACAGAACTGAATATGTACTCACTGGATTGAAGGAGAAAGCAATACATGACAGTATTTACATGGAAGATACCTGAGCGCCTAGTCCCAAACCTACACACTACCCTAACATACTGGAGTGAGAAATATGGGAGGAAATGCAAGATAGATATCTTCCTTCTTGGTATAAATCTTGGTTATAGATACCGAGACATATTATAAAACGTTTCGGTCCTGAGACCTTAATCACTTCTGAAGTGATAACCCAGGACCGAAACGTTTTCTAATAAATATGTCCTAGTGTTTGATTACGTCTTTTTTAAATCCCTCCTTCTTAAGCGGGTGTGACTTAGACCTACCTAGCACGGACCAGAAGTGTCAGTAGTGTTATTGTGTACTTGTAGTATACTTAGATAATCCCAGCTACTTTATAGATAGACTCCCTTTTTGCGTGACGTCACTAGTCCCGCACATGTGTGCCGCCAGCTAGAGGCCTCCTCAGTTCAGCGCTACCTGGAGGGCATTCCGGGGATCAACGCCTCCGCGGCCCGGTCCACGACCAGGCCTCTCGGTGGATCAGGGCCTGATCAACGAGGCTGTTACTGCTGGCCGCACGCAATCCAACGTACGAACCACAGCCCGGCTGATCCGGCACCGTGTTTAGGTATCTGTCCAGCTCCCTCTTGAAGACAACCAGGGGTCTATCGGTAATGCCCCTTATTGCTGGTGGGAAGCTGTTGAACAGTCTTGGGCCCCGGACACTTATTGCATTTTCCCTTAGTGTACCAGTGACGCCCCTACTTTTCACTGGGGGTATGTTGCATCGCCTGCCAAGTTTTTTGCTTTCGTATGGAGTGATTTCTGTGTGCATATTAGGGACCAGTCCCTCCAGAATCTTCCAGGTGTAGATCAGACGACAGGAAGGCCTGGGTTTCTCCTCAAGACTCTTAACTATATACCTCCAAGACAATCCAAAGTGTGTATTTCTTCAATATCTCCTCACCCCCACGACAGAGGGCCTGTTGCAGTGCTCCTTCTGTATGTTCTTATAGACGCAGTACGGAGAAGGGAAAGCCATAGATACAATAAGGAAACTACACTGGGCCTAGACTGTTCTACACACAGTAACCAACACTAAATATCAGAAATATTGTAAAGTAAAAGGACACAAGTGCAACTAATGTGACATTTATTGTGGCAACGTTTCGCTCTCCAGGAGCTTTATCAAGCCATTGAATGGCTTGATAAAGCTCCTGGAGAGCGAAACGTTGCCACAATAAATGTCACATTAGTTGCACTTGTGTCCTTTTACTTTACATATTGTGGGTAATTCTACCAACTTTATTACAGAAATATTGTAGCAATAGGTGTAGAAGTTTTCAAGATGAAAATGGTTTACGCTATCACTATTTCCGCCAAGTGCCAGATCAGCCAGATTGTGATGGATATGTGGGTCAGCGGGCCGCCAGCAGCAACAACCTGGTTGACCAAAAAGGGGCCCCGGGGACCAGAGTTTTGCCCAGGGTTATTTTTCCTATTCTTCCCTCACTTTTTTTCCCCTTTCCCCCTTTTTTCCACCCCCACCCCCTTTCCCCCTCTTCCTCCTCCCTTTCCCTTTCCCTTATTCCTTCTCCCCTTCCTTTTTCCCTTCTCCCCTTCCCCCTACCTTCCTTTTCTCCCCCCTTCCTTCTCCCCACCTTCCTTGCCCCCCCTCATTTCCTCCCCCACCCTCCTCCTCCTCCTTCCTTCTCCCTACCTTCCTTCTCCCCACCTTCCTTCCCCCCCACCCCCTTCTCCCCCCCCTTCCTTTTTCCTCCCCCTTTCCTCCCTCCTTCCTTCTCCCACCTTCCTTCCCCCCCCTTCCCTTCTCCCCCACCCTCCTCCTCCTCTCTTCCTTCTCCCTACCTTCCTTCTCCCCCCCTTTCCCTTCCCCCCCCCACCTTCTCCCCCACCTTCCTCCTCCCCCCCTTTCTCCTACCTTCCTTCTCCCCACCTTCCTTGCCCCCTCCTCACACTTCTCCCCCCCCCTCCTCCTCCACTTCTCAAAGCTTGTAACTTGATTGGGTTCACTGGCTGGGTAAAATAAACAACACATTTTTCCTTGCTGCCACTTTCCTTCACCTTCACTTCTCGAATTTCTCCCTTTGTCTATCACCCTCAGCCCAGTTCTCCCTTCTCTTCACCCTCACCCTCTTCACCCCTCTCCCCCTTCACCTTCCCCCTTTTCCCCACCCCCCCCTTCACCCCCCCACCCCCCCTTCACCCCTCTCTTCACCCTCACCCTCTTCACCCCCTCTCTTCACCCTCACCCTCTTCACCCCTCCTCTTCACCCTCACCTCTTCCCCCCTCTCTCTTCTCCCATTATTTTCATGTCTCACTATTTTCTTTTATTTACTCTTCCTTCATAATCTACATTGGAAAATCCTAGAAGGAATGGTCCCAAATCTGCACACAGAAATCACTCCCTACAAAAATTATGAGACTGGGCAGGCGATGCAAAATACCCCCAATTAAAAGTAGGGGCGCCTTTGGGTTTACACAAAGAAAAAAACACCATAAGTGTCCGGGGCCCAAGACTGTTCAACAGCCTCCACCAAGCATAAGGGGGAATTACCAATAAACCCCTGGCTGTCTTCAAGAGAGGTCCTGGACAGATACCTAAAAAAGTGCCGGATCGGCCGGGCTGTGGTTCTTTACGTTGGGCTGCGTGCGGCCAGCAGTAACAGCCTGGTTGATCAGGCCTGGTCCACCGGGAGGCCTGGTCGTGGCCCGGGCCGCGGGGGCGTTTGATCCCCGGAATAACTTCCGGGTAGACTCCTTCCTCTCTCTCTCTCTCTCTCTCTCTCTCTCCCCTTCTCTCTCTCTCTCTCTCTCTCTCTCTCTCTTTTCTCTCTCTCTCTCTCTCTCTCCCTCCCCCCCCCTCCCTCCCTCCCCCCCCTTTCCCCCCCCTCCCCAGCACCTGGGGCAGTGCCAGCTAGTGTCATAAAGGTGCCGGCACTGTCACGGCTCCGGATGTAAATTTGTGGAGAACTTTTAACAGTCCTCCATTATGGCCTAAATTATAGGGCGGGTCGTGAGAGGTCGTCTTGGCCTTGGTGCCAGGATCTTCAAAGGTCTTAGTCCTCGTACAAGGAGGGTTGTGAGGTGCCTTACTCTTGATACTAGGGTCGTGAGGGGGCTTGACCTTGATACAAATAGGGTCGTCTGAGGTCGTCTTGGGCACTGTTAGAAGGGTCATCTGTTCAATGTCTTTTGAAGAGTTTAAAAACCCCTGTCTCTCGAGTAGACATATCTCTTGAAAAGAAATCTGTCTGTGGCTAGTCTGGCCAGACAATATCTACCATAACACGCCATTTCTACTCTATAGATAGAGTACATCTGCTTGATGGGTCGTATCTAGTAGATATGGCGTGTCTATCTAGTATACAGGGCCTGTTAGACGCCAGGTTTGGATGATGGCTAGTAAGTACGTTACTGATCTCTGTACATTGTTATTGAAGTGTACAAATTTATGTACTTGCTAGAGTTCCTCTCTCCCGAGGTCGTGCAATATACGATAAAGACCCACATGCATTAAGTGATTAAGTGCCAAAGTTCCTTGCTGGTTTTACCGCCCCTCGGCTTTAAAGGTTTTTTAGGGAGTAATAATCCTTGTGGTGTAAGTCGTTAAGGGTGAGATTCCCTTCTCTAGTGTCTTATATGATGCGCCTCGCAAGGGTAGGTGATTATAGCTCATGTGTGGAGGTTCGGTAAGGGTGATTTTTCTATCCCATTTTTAGTTTTTCTCCTCTACCCATCTCACTTTCTTTTCTCTATTATTTTTCTTCCCTTGCTTCTTATTTATTCCGTTCCCCATCTTCCTGAGCATTATTCCCCTTTCCAAACTCTCGCCTTTCCCTTATCCTTCTCTATCTGCCTCATCACCCCTATTCTTCTCCTCTGATTGTATCCTACTTTTCTTCCCTTTCACCGCGTCTTTATTCTCCCTTCTTTTCAACCTTCTACAGACGAAGACGAAGAATTACAGAGCTTCCTTTAGTGGCTGCAAACTTTCTGAAGAAGGAAAAGAAACACCAACAAGATATATGGAAAATATTGAGCTCAAACTGAATGCATCACAAAAGTCCCAGGAGAGTCAAGAGGCCATAAATGAAAGTGAGATAAATCCTAAAAAGTTTTTCTCATATACAAAGTCTAGAGCAGAAACCACAGACTGTGTGAGGCTCTTGTTTACAGGAGATATAATCTACAAACAGGGAAATGAGTGAAATACTGATGTCACAGTATGATTCTGTGTTTAGTGAGTCATTAATCAGTCTAAATTAATAAGGGTAGAATTACCGACGAAATGTTAGGTAAATGGACACAAATGTAACTAATCTGACATTTTATGTTTGTTAGGGCTTGACGAAGTTCCTGGAGAGCGAAATGTTGCCACAGTGAAGTGTCACATTAATTGCATGTGTGTCTATTTACCTAACAATCAGACCAAAGAGTGACAATCCAAATGAGTTTTTTCATGGATGGGACTCAAAACTATGTCGACTTCGTCATAATTTGACATGGCACCAACCCACTTGACTTCGAAAAAACCATCGATTGCATGCCACTGCACTCTGCCCCATGAACTGACTCGTGGAACTTCATATTCATCAAGAACTGCAGGAAACCTCTATCTTGTGCCTTGAATATTTTGAGGAAGAGGAGCCCGGGCCCAGGAATCATCCCACAGTCCTTTAAAAACTAAAAATACCGCCCCGCTCCACGAAAGTGGCAATAAAGAAATTACAAAAAATTATAGATGGATAACGCTGACGTCCCATTATTGGAATGAGATAATCTTAAGAAGCAAGATTGCTTATCACATGGAATCTCCACACTTGCACAACCCAGGGCAGCGTGGGTTTAGAGGAGGTCGCTCCTGCCTCTCGCAATTGCTTGACCTTAATGACATGGTCTTAGACGGGATACAAGCAAAATGCAGATGTAGTTTACAATGGCTTCCCAAAAATATTTAGCAAGTGTGACCATGGTATAATAGCTCACAAAATGCTTGCAAAGAGGAATATCTGAAATTGGCCAGATCCATATTTAACTTGCTAACCAACAGAGCCCAAAGTGTATACGTGAATAAGAGCGAAATCAGTCGGCCATAATAAAAAAAAACTTGTTTTTTTTTCTCATTCTCATATCCGACACACAGACATAAATCATAACAACGTATCATCCTTTGCAGACGATATTAAACTCTGTATGAGAGTAACATTCATTGACGACACATTTGTTAGTGGCCAATGGGCTACTAACAACAATTTGATGTTCAGTGAGGACAAGTTTCAGCTACAACGTTATGGAAAAATTGAGGAAACGAAGTCTGAAACAGAGTATAAAATAAACTTGAATCACTCAGTAGAGAGGAAGACTAATGTGAGAGATCGGGGAGTGATTGTCATAAGCCCTTGTTCACCTAGCAGTGAGTGGATACCAGGGTGTCAGTCGTCTGTTGTGGGCAGCATCCCAAGACTGATAGTATACCTTAGATAGGAATGTGCTTTGAAATGAGCCGAGGTAAGAGGATTTTGAGGCTTCATGTGGAGTGTGGCTGGGTGTCGCACAGCGGGCCGGGTTACCTAATATTGCCAGTGGAGTTGGGGATAGGGAATAGAGCTGGGATAGGTTGATGCGGATACAAAGACGTTTAATAAGACAGTACACGGGTATAGATCAAGTTTTTGTGAAAACAGCTCTTAGCCTTTAAAATCGATGTTTAAAAATAAAAGATCTCACCTGCAAGAATCATAACATTGTAACTACCACAAGTTCGCAACCTCGAGGAAAATGATAGGCTGAATAACTAGACCCTTCAGAATAAGAGATGCCATGCCAGTGATAAGTCACTTGTTCTCTCCAAGATGAAACACTGCCTAACAGCTCTGTATGAGGCAGTGCAAACTACAGATTTCGAGAAGGCGCAGAGAACCTTCACTGCTGGCATAGATTCAGTCAAACATCTAAATTACTGGAAGCGTTTGACGTCCTTCGATCTGTACTCGGGGAACGTATGTGAGAAATATACATTATAAACTATACCTGGAAAATTCTAGAAGGATTGGTCCTGTATCTGCACATACAAATCGTTCCCTGTGAGTAAAGAGGCTTGGCAGACCCATAACGACAAGCACGGGTGCAGTAAGTACACCGAAGGTAAACTAGGAAAGTGTGAAAGGACCAAAACTTTTCAATACTCTCCCTTCATACATAAGAGGGATTACCACCATTTCCCTGGCTGACTTCAAGAGGGAACTGGCCAAGTTTATCAAGTCAGTTCCTGATCAGCCGGGCTGTGGTGCTTACGGTGGATTTTATGCACCCAGCATCAACTTCCTGAATCATCAGGCCATACACCGGGAGACCTGGTTTAGGACCAGGCTGCGGGGACGTTGACCCCCGGAACACTCTCCAGGTAGACTCCAGGAAGGTAGATCACTGCAGCAGTAAGAGAGAGAGTACCTGTTGCAGGTGTACAAGTGTTGACTTGCAGCTATCCCTCTATCTTACGTTAATTAAAAAAGTCTTTCTACCCTCCCGACCCCCTACCTATCTCTCATTTCTCTATTAATCTCCCCCAACCCCACCTTCCTCTACACCCCTTCTTACAATCCCTCTCCTCCATACCCCCTTCACAACCCGTCTCCCCCACACCCCCTTCTGACAACCCGTCGCCCCTATCACAGTGGCTGGAGGCAGTCATAAACCAACGAATGTAACGAATTTATTGACGACTTACTGGTGGATAGGTGTGTGTGTGTGTGTGTGTGTACTCGCTTATTTGTACTTACCTGTTTGTGGTTGCAGGGGTCGATCATAGCTCTTGGCCCCGCCTCTTCACTGATTCCTAATAGGTCCTATCTCTCCCTGCTTCATGAGCTTTATCAAACCTCATCTTAAAACTGTGTGTGATCCCTGCCTCAACTACGTCGCTTTCTAGGCTATTCTACTGCCTGACAACTCTATGACTGAAGAAATACTTCCTAACATCCCTTTGACTCATCTGAGTCTTCAACTTCCAATTGTGTGTGTGTGTGTACTCACATATTTGTGATTGCAGGGGTCGAGTCTTAGCTCCTGGTTCCCGGTTGTCAGAAGGGGGTATGGGGGAGAGGGGTTGCGAGAAAGGGGTGTGGGGGAGAGGGGTTGTGGAGGAGACGGGTTGTGAAGGGGGTATGGAGGAGAGGGATTGTAAAAAGGGGTGTAGAGGAAGGTGGGGTTGGGGGAGATTAATAGAGAGAAATGAGAGATAGGTAGGGGTCGGGAGGGTAGAAAGACTTTTTTAATTAACGTAAGATAGAGGGATAGCTGCAACAGGTACTCTCTCTTACTGCTGCAGTGATCTACCTTCCTGGAGTCTACCTGGAGAGTGTTCCGGGGGTCAACGTCCCCGCAGCCTGGTCCTAAACCAGGTCTCCCGGTGTATGGCCTGATGATTCAGGAAGTTGATACTAGGTGCATAAAATCCACAGTAAGCACCACAGCCCGGCTGATCAGGAACTGACTTGAGAAACTTGGCCAGTTCCCTCTTGAAGTCAGCCAGGGAAATGGTGGTAATCCCTCTTATGTATGAAGGGAGAGTATTGAAAAGTTTTGGTCCTTTCACACTTTCCTAGTTTACCTTCGGTGTACTTACTGCACCCGTGCTTGTCGTTATGGGTCTGCCAAGCCTCTTCACTCACAGGGAACGATTTGTATGTGCAGATACAGGACCAATCCTCCTGTGTGTGTGTGTGTGTGTGAGGCCTTTGTTAGTTTGTGACGTCTATAAATTCTGCTTGTTCTCACACATTACTCAAGAACGTGCTGTTTTCAACGTTCTCACGTGCAGTTTACAAAGTGACTCACTATAATTCGTTATAAAATTAGTGGTATAATGTAACATGTTTCTGTGTTGGATTAATGAAGTTCCCCCCTCCTCCCCCGGTGTCCGAAACGTCTCTCAATAACGACACTCAGGTGTTGCACGTGTTTTATTCATCAACTTGTCGGACAGGTATTACCATATTTCTGTAGTTAATGTAGCCTAATAAGAATGCAGGAACACTGCAGTAGGTCTACCTGGAGGGTATTCCGGGGTCAACGCCCCCACGGCTCGGTTCATGACCAGGCCTCGTGGTGGATCAGGGGCTGATCAACAAGGCTGTAACTGCTGGCCGCTCGTAGTCCAACGTACGAACCACAGCCCGGGTGATTCGGCACTGACTTTAGGTATCTGTCCAGCTCCCTCTTGAAGGCAACCAGGGGTATGTTGGCAATTCCCCTTATGGCTGGTGGGAGGCTGTTGAACAGTCTTGGGCCCCGGACACTTACTGTGTTTTCTCTTAGTGTACTAATGGCGCCTCTACTTTTCACTGGAGGTATGTTGCACCGCCTGTCCAGTCTTTTGTTTTCGTAGGGAGTGATTTCTGTGTCCAGATTAGGGACCAGTCCCTCCAGGATCTTCCAGGTGTAGATTATGATGTATCTCTCTCGCCTGTGCTCCAGTGAGTGACACGTCAAGTGCTTTCAAGCGTTCCCAGTAGTTAAGGTGTTGGATGGAACTTATACGTACAGTAAAGGTTCTCTGTACATTTTCTAGATCTGTAATTTCACCTGCCTTGTATGGAGATGATGATGCACATAAGGCAGTAAATGCCGCCAGCTAGAGGAAAATGAATACAAATGTCTGCACTTAGGACACTTTTATTGAAGACATTTCGATCGTGGGAGCGCGATCACTTCAATTACATAAGTATGGGAGAACACAATCTATGTACAGTGGTCAGAGGGAGAGTTATAGAAAGGCTGTCAGTGTCAGTACCCGATAAGCCGGGCTGTAGTTCGTACGTTCGTATGTTGGACTACCGCGATGGATCAGGCCCTGATCCACCTCCAGGCCTGGTCATGGACTGGGCCACGGGGGCGTTGACCCCCGAAACACCCTCCAGGTAGGTAGGTAGACAGTCTCGGGGACGTATGCTTCAGCATCATACACCTGCCACCTTTTTGAACTGTTGTGTTGGAGGTGCTGATGAGTGGTATGTGAAAAATACCTGAAGGATGTTTTCGGGGGTCAACGCCTTCGTCTTCCGGTCCCAGGCCTGGTGGTTCAAGGCCTGATCAACCAGGTTGTTACTGCTGACCGCGCGCTTTTCAACATACAAACCACAGACCGGCTAGTCAGAAACTGATTAGAGAAACTTTATGCCGAGGCAGTGGTGTCTGAAATCTGATTAATGTAGATATTATGCTTTGAACACGTTCGTGTGTGTGTTATTAGTGTCATTCGTCCTACAGGAGTGTGTGTACTCGTCTAATTGTGGTTGCAGGGGTCGAGACTCAGCTCCTGGCCCCGCCTCTTCACTGAGTGCTACTAGGTCCTCTCTCTCCCTGCTCCATGAGCTTTATCATACCTCATTTTAAAGCTATGTATGGTTCCTGCCTCCACTACTTCTCTTGCTAGGCTATTCCACTTCCTGACTACTCTGTGACTGAAGAAATACTTCCTAATATAACTTTGACTCATCTGAGTCGTCAATTTCCAATTGTTACCCCTTGTTTGTGTGTCCCCTCTCTTGAACATCCTGTCTCTGTCCACCTTGTCTATTCCACGCAGTATTTTGTAAGTCGTTATCATGTCTCCCCTAAACCTTCTGTCCTCCAGTGTCGTCAGGCCGATTTCCGTTAACCTTTCTTTGTACAACATTCCCCTTAGCTCTGGAACTAACCTTGTCGAAAAACCTTTCCCAATTTCTCAAAAATTTTTTTGACGGGGCTTGAAAAATTTTTGGGGGTTTCCAACGGGGTGTGTGTGTGTTGTGTTGGTGTGTGTGTGTGTGTGTGTGTGTGGTGTGTGTGTGTGTGTTTTTGGTGTGTGGGGTGTTTTTTTGGAATGTGTATTTTTGTGAACACGCCCTGTATGTTAGGGGAAACCCCAAAAAATCACTTTTGGTTTACACTGGAATTAATGAAAGAAAGACACATTGCAAAATGGTGAAATCTTTATTGTAGACGTTTCCCACCCCAAGGGGGTTTTGGGAATAAAAGGGTTTTCCTATTTTTTTCCTTGTTTTCCCTTTATTAATTAAAAAATTCATTAGCCGCCTTCACATAAAAGTACAAATACCCGTGTGTATTATAATTGAAGAGACTAAGTAAGGGCTCTCTGACCCTCCGTTTTTGCATTTTTAAAGCCCCTTTTAAAACATTTGGGTCGGGGCGGGTGACTTTAAAACCAGTCCACCGTGTATACTCATGCCCCCACTGACTGGGTTTATTACATTTTTTCCCTGGGGTTTCAAATCAGGGATCAATTTTTTTTTGTTTACCCTTTTTAAGGGAAGTCGAGCACATTTTTTTGTGTTTAGGAAGTTTTTTTATAACCACATAAAAGGGCGCTCGGTTTTTATTTCCTTTTTTTTAACTGTGGTTTTTTTAACAGTTTGTTAATATTTTTAAACACTGCCCACTTTTATTTTTAAGGGGACCCAACTTTTCCTCTTTTTTTTTTTTATTAGAAGAAATTTTTCCTTTTATTCTTTGATTTTTTTGTGATTTAATTCGATGGTCTCGTTTAGTTTTTTCAAAACCGGTGCCAACTTGGCGAGGGTCAGTTCTTCCCCTCCTCGCTATACCCACGTAGATTAAAAGGGTCTGGGGGGTTAGTAAATTCCCAAAGATTGGGAATTTAAAAAAAAAAATGGGGGGGTTAGGATTGATGGCAGTGCACAGTTGAAAAAAAAGAATATTGGTGTGGTAGTGACCATTGTTTGGGGAAAAGGGGGGTAAGGAAGGGGGGGTTTAGGGGAAAGATTGATAAAGGGGGGGGGGGGGGTGGTATTACAACAATGGGGCAGGCAGTTTTCCTCCCCCCCCGTGCAAGAGGGTGAGTGAGGGGACGAGAGAACCGCTCAACACTCACTCAATGACCTGCAACACCCTTTCCCTTTCATGGGGCCTAGACGAGGACCCGGGGAATTTTTTTGCACTTATCATAATTAACACTTTATTGCCACTTTTTGCTACCCTTTTCTTTATGATACCCTAAACTGGGTTAGTAATTTGTTTTTTTTAAAAGGGACACGATTTCCCAACTAGTGGGGACTTTTTTATTGTGGCAACTTTTTCGCTCTCCGGGAGCTTTGTCAACCCTGTTGGGACTTGAAAAAGGGCCCTGGAGAGCGAAAGGGTTGCCAAAATAAAATTCACTTGAGTTGCACTTGGGCCTTTTCCCAAAACATATTGTTTGCTATTAAAAACCAGTTTTAAGGGTTTTGAAATAGTAATATATCAAACTCAAAAAACGACAGCAACACCCTGCTGGATCGGGTAAATTGCTAAAAATGGTGCCCCCTGAAATTATTAAATTTTTCATGAGTCTCAAAATTTAGGACAGTTTTCCACTTTTTTAGAGGTCAAACCCGGATGAAACGATTTCCGTTTTTTTTTTCTTAGTTCAGGAAGAAAAAAAAGAAGGCCCGGGGTTTGAGGACCCATCAAGGTCGTGCTTTGAGAACAAAAATGAAGATTGGGTTTTTTAAAAACCCCGTGTCGGGCTTGGGAACACAGTCAGGTGGGGCTTTGAGAACACAGTCAGTGTCGGGCTTTGAAACACGTCTAGGTCGGGTTTTGATAACACAAAAAAAGTTGGGTTTTTAAGAACACAATCAAGATCGGGGCCCTGAGAACAATACATAACCTATACCAACAAACACGCACTAACAACCAATAACATTATTTAAACACCGGGAATCATCCACAATCTTGAATTTTAAAAAGCGATTTTATTTTTCCCAGAACCTAAATCCCTGTGAACACCGACATCACATCTGGGCTGACTTAAAAGGTGACTTAGGACTACTTCGGGACCTCTCTCTCTAACCCCCTGTAAATACTAAGGTTTTAAACTTTAAAAAAAGGGTATAAAATACCGACAGTTGTTAGGTAAGACACATATGCAACAGTTGGGTTATTTTTAAAATTTCCCAAAAAGTAGGTTTAAAAAATTTTTTTTACAAGCCCGGGAAAAAGATTACTTGTGTAGGGAAACGTTTTAATAATTAAAAGATCCCAAAAATGTTGCATATGTGCCCTTCCCTTTAAAAGGTCTTGTTCTTGGGGGAACTGTTTGTAAATTTCCCCGAGAACAAACGTCTTCACATTAAAATGCCATAACCCCGCACCCATGATTTTGGGTTTACATATAAACACGTTCGGGGTTTAAGGGGAAAGTCCTTACCCCTTTTTCTAATAAAATTTTATTTCCCCCTTTCGTCAAACCTTGCCCCCTTAAAATTTTTACTACCCTTTTTGCTTTGTTTGTTTTTCCCTTAAGGTGAAGTCCGGGATCTTTCCAATTCTTTGGTAAAACTTCCCAAAATTTTTGAGGACAATTTTGTGGGAAAGGCTAAAACCTCGCAACACAAAGTTTTGTTAAGTTATACCATAAATTAAAAAATTCTAGACTTCACCTTACAAAAGCAAAACAAAGCAAATGCGAAAAAAAATTATGGATAAGGAAAAATTAAATAGGGGAAAAAATATACACATATTTGGATACGGGGAAACTCTCGCGCCTCGGGCCCCTACCCTAGCGGGTTTTTAAACCCCCCAAATAAAAAAACAAAAAAAAACAGCCCTTTATAAAAATACCAGGGGGGTTGCAGATACTGGCTGTGGGTTCTGGGAAACAGTGAACGTTTTCTTGTGAAATGTGGGTTTTTAAATTAATCATGGCGTAAGTCGGTTTAGGGGGGAGGCAAAGTAGTTGCTTGAAGCAGACGTTATCTAGAAAAGTAGGGGAGATTTGATCCCCCGGCAAAACCCTTTGCAAAAGGGTGTCGAAACAGCTTCTGTAATTGTAAAACAATTTTCCCAGTAAAATTATACCTCTTACCCCGGGGCCACCTACATTATAAATAAACTTTTGCAGCTTTTTTCGTGTTTTATTGATCGACTTGCTACATATTTTGATCGTCTTTAATTTTATGCGGGTACACGAGAGGGTTTTCTGATTTTCCCTTTACTTAGTTTACTTTTCTCACCCCCATTTAAAGAAACTCCAATAGGGTTAATATTTGGGGTAACCCCTTTTTAAAAAAACTGAAGGAAAATAAACTTATAAACCTTTAATAATTCTTTTGATCGCTGAAGAAGCTTTTAAAAAGAAAATGAGATAACACCCTTTTTTGTGTTATATAAAATGTTTTTTATATATATATAAAATATATATATATATATAAAAATATATATATATATATATATATATAAAATATATATAATAATATATAATATTAAAATATATATATATAATATAAAGGGATAAAGGGTTCCCAGGACCGGAAAACGTTTTCTAATAAATATGTTATAGTGTTTGTTTACGGGGTTTTTCCCAAAACCAAACTTGTGGGAATTTATTCCCAAATTTTTATACCATATATAAAATATATAAATATATATAATAAATATTATTTTATATATATATATATTAATAAATATTTATATATAAATGTAAAAATAGTATATATAAAATGTATTTTATATATGTATAAAATGAAAATATGTAAAAAAATATAATATATAATAATATATATAATAAATATAAAAATTATATATAAATGAAATATAAATAAATATATAAAAATATATATAATATATATAGTATATAAAAATATATATATTTTGTGTGGTGTGTGTGGGGGTGTGTGTGTTTT
Organism: Cherax quadricarinatus; assembly: GCF_026875155.1. Classification (NCBI taxonomy): domain Eukaryota; kingdom Metazoa; phylum Arthropoda; class Malacostraca; order Decapoda; family Parastacidae; genus Cherax; species Cherax quadricarinatus. The sequence goes on from NC_069481.1 coordinate 8,686,478, forward strand.
TGTGTGTGTGGTGTGTGTGTCGTCCCGAATAAGCAAAATTGCGATTTTGGGGTTTAAAAATAGCAACTTTTTCATCTTGCCATTTTGGGAAACAAGTAAAAATTTTGGGGTGTATGCAATAATTTCGAAAAAATCATTCTGAACGAACGAAAAAAATATATATCACTGTGTTTTTTTAGAAATTAAAATTACTGTAAACAAATCAAAAATAAATTTATTTTGGGTTTTGCTAAAAAAAATTTTTCCCTTGTTATAAAAAGGGTTTAGGAAAGTTTTTCTAAGATTTTTTTGGGTGCAAAATTAAAAATTTTTACATTAACATTAATGAAAAAAATATATCTTTAAACGTATAAAAAAGAAAATTTTAAAAAAGGGACTTAATTTTAAAATGGGGTTTTTTGCAATTTGACCATTTTTTACTTTATTGGGCCCACGACATAAAAATTTATTATATAATAAATATATATATAAATTTTATAAAATATAAATATAAATATATATAAATATATATATATAAAATATAATAAGGTTTAAAGAAGAAAAAATTTGGATTTCTTCATAAAACATTTGAAAATTTCAATTTCCCCACCACCCCCATTTTTTCACCCCTGTTTTTACGAATGGGGATATTTTTTTTTTTAATTTTTGCAGGGGGCCTACAGCAGCAACCCCGGGTTTTAAACCAGGAAAAGCCCAAACGACCCCTGGCCCAGGGCCGGGGCTCAGAGAATAAAGAAACTTCAAAACTTTAAAATTATATATCAAGGAAATTTATAGTACAAAAGATTTAAGAGATACATTGTTGAAATAAAGTTGGAAACATAGAAACATACGTGTCCCATGAAATACATGTCGGTGCATATTTTACGTATTTTCACGATTAAAAAGGCGAAAATCTCATCCACTCCTCAGGGGCGGGGAAAGTCCCCAAAGATACGCAACCCATTACCCCTCTGAACAGGGGCGTTTGAGTCGCTGGAACAAAAAACTAGCTGCCCGGGGACCCCCTATTTTACCCTGAGGGATTTTTTTGCCTATTTCCTTTAAAGGGAAACTAAAAAACACTTTTTCCCCATGACCAAATTTCCTCAAAACCTATGGGAACAAACAAATAATGATGGGCCCAAGTTCTCCGTTTTTTCAAATTTTTTGTAACCCCTGAAGATGGGGCTGCCCCCCCTTTTCCGGGGTGTTTTTGGGAATGGGTTATCACCCCAAGGGTACAGATACCATGTGTAGCCCCACAGCACCTGCTTGCCGCTGTCCAGGCTTAAGGGGTTTATCCCAAAGTGACGTTTTTTGGCTGCCATCAGATCTCCCTATTTTGGGGTGGTTCTCTTATTGCTGGGAAATTGGGCCTTTTTGTGAGGCCCTCTTAAATAAATTTTTAACCTCTTCATGTCTTGAAATTTCTTTCCCCCTCGGTTTACGGCACAAAAGCCATGGTACCCGAATCGGTCTGCTGCTTCACCCCCAACAAATACACCTGTGTTCGGCGGGGAATAGGGGGGGGAAATTTCCAAAGGGGCAACACCAATGCGGAGGGTCTGGGGGCCCGAGGCGTGGGGGCCAAGGCTGGAGTTGGGGAACAGCCAACAAAAAGTCCCCTGATGAGGAGCCTCACTGCCAGAAGGCCCCTCTACCCTTTCCCCCTAAACACCCACTGGAGCATTGTTGAGGCTACGTTCTCCATACTGGGCCATCCCAGTGTAACTTTTTGTATTTTTGGGGAAAGCGGGTCGGGTTTTCAGACCCCTTTTAAAGATTATCCTAGATCATGGTTTCCGAAACGAACTTTTTTTCATTTACCCCCGGGTCTTTTTCCTATGATGTTCAGGGAAATCCCCGCAAAACTTTGTCCACGGGATGAAACGCATGAGAACTGGAAAGGGGGTAGCCCCGATCTGTGTTTGACTTGCGTACACCAAAGTCCCCCTATCTGACTGGAAGGGTAATTTTGGCCCCACTCCCATTTTTTAGAGAAAGGGTTTTAAATATTTTCATTTTAAAATAAAATAAATATATATATATATATATATAAAAATATATATATAAAAAATTAATAATATATATTTTATATATATACGTATATATATATATATATATATTTTATTATCAAAACCGGGCCGATTCCCACCAAGGCAGGGGGGCCCAAAAAAAAGAAAAACTTTCGCCATCTTTTCATTTCCATCACTGTCTTGCCAAAAGGGGGGGCTTTAAAAACTCCCGTTTTAAACTGCAACTTTAAAACCCCTCCTTCAGAGGGGCGGGCCCACTGTTTTCCCCATCTCCGGGTTTTCAAGTCCGGCCTCCGGGTTTCCCTAAACCCCCTTCAAAAATTTTATTTTTGCTCAGACTCTAACAGCACCCAAAGTATTAAAAACCATTTGCCCCTCCATTCACCCCCAATCAAACCGCTCAGGGACCCCCTGCGGGGAAGCCCAAGCCCCCCCGCACCCCAAAACCCCCTTTTAAACCCCCTCCCCCCAAACCCCTTTCCTACCGACCCCTACCCCGCCCCCTTTCCCACTACAACGAAAAAACTCTTGAAGCCCTTCTGTTTCGCCCCTTTTCTCTCTACATGCCCGAACCACCTCAAAAACCCCTTCCTCAGCCCTTTTGGACAACATTTTTGGTAATCCCACACCCCCTCCTAATTTCCAAAACAAACAATTCTCTGCTTTAATATTCACACCACACATTGCCCTCAGCCCATGACATCTCCACTCCCTTCCAGCCTTTTCCTCGTTTGGCAACTTTTCCATAAACCCTTTCTTCAAAAAACCCATATAAGGGGCTTTGGTAAAACTAACTCTCAAAAACATTCCCCTTTTTGCCCCCAAAGGGACAAAGTTCTTTTTTCCTCCACAGACCCCTTTAAGTGCCCCACTCACTCTTTTTCCCTCATAAATTTCTATAAATTAAACCTCATCTTTCATAGACCCATCCGCTGACCCCCCAACCCCCCAAATATCTGAATACTTTACACTCCTCCATTTTCTCTTTTTCCTTTTCCCCAATCTGATATTCAATCTTTCATCCCCTAATTTTTTTTGTTATCCTCATAACCTTACTCTTTCCTGTATTAAACCTTTAATTTTTTTCTTTTGCACACCCAAACCAAATTCATCCACCAACCCCCTCTGAAATTTTTCTTTTCCCAAAAATCCCCCCCAGTGCACAGGTCATCAGCAAAAGCACGTGACAACCCCCATTTTGGTGTTTTGGTTTTCTTTAAATTTTTTTTAAAACTCCACCCCTCTTGCCCAAGGGACCCTCGAAATTTACTTCTTTACAACTCCTCTATAAAATTTTTAAACAACCAGGGTGACATCACACCTCCTTGTCAAAAGGCCTACTTTTACGGGGAAATTTTTTCCCCTTTTTTTCCTAAAATCCCTCAACTTGACCCCAAACAATCCTCGAAAAACTCTTCACTCCCTTTCAGTAACCAAACCTCCTACACCATACACTTGAAACATCTCCCACTTTTCCCCCTATCCACCCTTCAAAACGCCTTTCCCAAATCCATAAATGCCACAAAGACCTCTTTAGGCCTTACCCTTAAATACTTTTCACTTATATTTTTTCACTGAAAAACACCTGATCCACACACCCCCCTCCCTTTTCCCTAAAGCCCCCTTTTTTTCTCTGCTACCCCTTTTTCTCCGTCTTCCCTTTTTTTTTTCTTTCAAAAATAACTCTACCATCATTTTCCCCGGGTATACCACAGATTTAATCCCCCAAAAATTTTGCACTCTCTTTTTTTCCCCTTTTGCCTTTATAAAAAGGGAAACCCATCCCATGCTCCTGCCAATCCCTGGGAACCTTACCCTTTTCCATACTTTTTATTAAAAAAAGGGCACCCCAACCACTCCAAAAGAAATCCCCACCGGGTTTTTAACATTTCTATCTTTATCCCACCAACCCCGGCTGCCTTACCCCCTTTCTTTTTACCTACGGCCCCACGAACCCCCCCACACTAAAACAACGGGCTTTTCCCTCACCCCCTACAAATGTTTTTTTCCCCCTTTTCCCCTAACACGAAATCACGGGCTTCCCTATCCCCATCAACATTTAAAAATTTCCCCTCAAAATATTCCCTCCATTTTCCCCCAATCCTCTAACTCTCCATTTAAAAAAACCCTCCCTCCTTTTTTTAACTGACAAATCCATTTGTTCTCTGGGCCTTTTTTAACTTTTTAAATTTCTCACTCCCAAAACTTTTTCTTATTTTCAAACAAAATTTTTGTTGATAGCATCCACCCACTCTCTCATTTGCTCTCTTTTTACTTTGCTTCACCACCCTCTTAATCTTCCCCTTTTCTCCATAAACCCCTTCCCTCCCTTGCATCACTTCTATTTTGGGAAAAAACCCCTCTCATATGCTAACTTTTTCCCCTTACTAACCCTTTAAAATCACCCTTCCCCCAATCGCTCCTCTTCCCTCCCGCACCCCCCTTTCCTGTAACCACAAACTTCTGCTGAACACTCTAACACTACTTTTTTTTTAAAAACCCCCCCCAAAATACCTCTTCGACTTCATTCCCTATGCCTCTTTTGCCCATCTATCCTCCAATAGCTGTTTTTTCTACCCTAACTGCCTCCTTTTTTAGTTTATAAACCTTCACCCTCCTTCCCTGATTTTTCTATTCCCTTTACCCCATTTTCCCCTTTTTTAACTCTCAGTGTAGCTACAACTAAAAGTATCTGATATATCTGGGCCCCCTATAAACATGTAAAATCCTGAAGCCCCTACTAAACAGTCTTTTATCTCCAATACATAATCCAAAAAACTACTGTCTTTTTCCCCCCTAAAACATATCTTGTATATTTATCCTCTTTTTTTTAAAAATATGTTTTACCTATAACTAACCCCTTTCTATAAAAAGTTCAATCAAAGGGCTCCCATTACATTTACACCGGGCCCCCCAAATTTAAACCTACAACCCCCTCTCTAAAATTTTCTCCTATTTTAAGAAATTCAGGTCCCCTACCAAAATTTTACTCTCTCACTTGGTTAAAAGGTTCCTATACTTTCCCTTTTAAACATCCCCCAAAAATCTCCCCTCCCCCTCCCTTTTCCTCTTTTCTCCAGGTGCTACCCCCCTTTTTATGACCCTCTTCTCACATCCAACCTTTACTTTTAAATCCACATAATTCTTAAATTTTAACACATTCAATTCTCTTTTCTCCTTCCATAACTATCATTTAACATTACTGCTACCCCTTCCTTTGCCTAACTCTCCAAACCCCATTTTTAAAATCCCATTTTTTTTCCCCCCCCCTGAAACTCCCCCTCCCCCTTAAACTTTTTTTCGCTTAGGGCCAGGAAAACCCAACTTCTTTCTTTCATAACATCAGCAATCACTTTTCTTGTCATCCCGCACTACACCACCACTTTTAAAAGCACCCCAGTTTAAAAAAGGTTTTTCTTCTTTTTTTTTAGAAAGTGTCTACAGGAAAAGGGGTTACTAGCCCATTGCCCCCCGGGAAATTTTAGCCCGGCCTCATACGACACGCAGGGCCCTTCCCGGAGGAAAGATTTTTTTCCCCATTCCCCATGGACAATAGAAAAATAAAGAAGCACAAGAGCTATTTAGAAAAAGGAGAAAAACCTAGATTTTATGTAAATATTTATGCATGTGCGTGTCGGGTGAAGTGTGACCAAATTTAAAGTGGGATAGCAAGATACCCCTGTTACTACCCGTTTTTAGGAGACAGAAAAAAAAACCCAGCAATCCTCCCAACATCCCAAAACTTTTACAGGTTTCTTTTTTCACGTCATCTGGCAGGAGGGGTAACTTCCCTGGGGGGGTTTGCTGTCCCCAAACCTCCAACCAATACATATATATATATATATAATAAAAATATAAATATATATATAATTTTATAAAACCATATATTTTATATAAAATTTTTTTTTTATTATCACACGGGCCGTTTCCCCAAACCAAGGCAGGGGGGCCCGAAAAAAAAAAAACTTTCCCCCTCATTCACTCCATCACTGTCTTGCCAGAAGGGTGCTTTACACAACTTTTTTTAAACTGCAACTTTAAAAACCCCCCTCCTTCAGAGTCCCCCGGGCCCCCAAACGGTTCTTCCCATCTCCAGGACTAAAGCCCCGGCCTCCCGGGTTTCCCTAAATTTCCCCTTCATAAATGTTACTTTGCTCACACCCAACACCCTAAAAGTTTTAAAAACCATTTTGTCTCCTTTCCCACTCCAAATCAACACCCCTCACGCTTTCCCTGCGGGGAAGTCCAACCCCCCTCCACACAAAACCTCCTTTCCCTTTCCCCCCTCCAAACCCTTTCCCTAGGCCGACCCCTACCCCGTCTTCCTTCCACTACAGACGATACACTCTTGAAGTCATTCTGTTTCGTTTCCTTTCCCTCTCACAGTCCAAACCACCTCAAAAACCCCTTCCTCACCCTCTGGAAAAACTTTTTGGTAATCCCGCCCCTCCTCCAACTTCCAAACTACAATTTCCTCTGCTTATATTCACACCACACATTGCCCTCAGACATGAAAATTCTCCACGCCTTCAGCCTTCTCCTCGCGCAACTTTCATCACCCATGTTTTCACACCCATATAAGATTTTTGGGTAAAACTATATTTTTCATACATTCCCCCTTTCCCTTTCCAAAGGACAAAGTTCTTTTTTCTCCACAGACCCTAAGTCCCACCATTTCACTCTTTTTCCCTAAATAAATTTCTATGATTCATCTCATTTTTCCATAGACCCACCCCGCCTGACATTTCCACCCCCCAAATATCTAAATACGTTCACCTCCCCATACTCTCTCCCCCCCCCCAATCTGAAAATTCCCAATTTTTTCTTTCCCTAACTTTTTTTTTATCCTCAAAAACCTTACTTTTTCCTGTATTCACCTTTAATTTTCTTCTTTTGCACAGCCACCAAATTAAATCCCCAATCCCCGCAGCTTCTCTTCAGAATCCCCCAAGAGCACAGGTAATCAGCAAAGAGCAGCTGTGACAACCCCACTTGGTGTGATTTTTTTAAATCTTTTAACCCCAAAGCCTTTTGCCAAGACCCTCTTTTTTACTTCTTTTAAAACCCCATCTATAAATAATTAAAAAAACCAAAGGGTGACATCACAAAAACCCCCCTTGTCAAAGGCCTATTTTTTACGGGGAAAAAATTTTCCCCTTTTTCCCTTTACAAAACTCTAACTTTGACCCACTATCCCTCGAAAAAACTCTTCACTTTTTTCCAGAAACCAAACCCCTACACCATACCCCTTTTTGCAAATCTGCCACATTGCCCCCCCTATCCACCCGCCCAAAACCCCTTTTTTTCCAAAATCCATAAATCCCACAAAGACCCTTTTACCCTTATTTTAAATACTTTTTCCACCTTATATTTTTTCACTGTAAACACCGGGTTTCCACACACCCCCAAATTTTTCCTAAAGCCCCCTTGTTCATCTGTTTATCCTTTTCTCCGTTTTCCCCCTTTTAAATTCTTTAAATTTTAAAACCCTCTCCCAAAACATTTTTACCGGGAACACTCAACAGACTTACCCCCCTAAAATTTTTTGCACTCTTTTTTACCCCTTCCCCTTTTATAAAAAAGGAACTATGCAGCTCTCTGCCAACCCTAGGAAACCTTACCCTCTTCCAAACATTTATTAAATAATTGCCCCCAACCATCCAAAAGTATACCCCCAAACCTCCCTTTTAAAACATTTCTATTTTTAAACCCCCTAAATCCCGGCCCCCTTACCCCCTTTCTTTTTACCTACTGCCCCCAGAACTTCCCCCACACTCACAACTGGCTTTTCCTCACCCCTACAAGTTTGAAAATTCCCCCTTTCCCCTATAAAACGAAATAAACAGCCCTTTTCCCCTATCTTCATCAACATTTAACAATTCCTAAAAATTTTCCCCTCCATCTTCCCCTTTACCTCTAACCTCCTTTAAAAATAATCTCCTCTCCTTTTTTTAACTGACGAACCCTTTGTTCTCAAAGGTTTCCCTTAACTTGTTAATCTCACTCCAGAATTTTTTCTTTTTTTCAACAAAATTTTTTTGATAAAATCTCACCCACTCTTTTCATTTCCCCTTTTTTTACATTGCTTCACCCACTCCCTTAACCTCTCTCTTTTTCCCCATAAACTTTTTTCCCCCCTTTGCATCATTTCTATTTTTTAAAAACTTCTCATATGCTAACTTTTTCTCCCTTACTACTCTCTTTACATCATCTTTCCACCAATGTTTCCCTTTTCCCCTTAATTTTTTGTGAAACAACTCCCACGGTCCGCTCTCAAATTACAAGCAGATATCAGAAGTACTGCAGGAAATTGGTAAGGGAAATCGAGAAAAAATTTAAATGCACATCCCCCAAGAAACAGAACAACCAGGCGGTCCGGGGCCCGCTACCCTAAAAGGGGCCGCTAGCGGCACCAGCCTCCATGACCCGGGCAACCCCCGGGCCGGGAGTATGGGAGTAGAAAAAACCGAAACAGGTCACGGGAAATGGGTTAATACCCGGGTTTTTTTCAGGCTGTTGGCGATTGCCTCTTAAAAATATAATTTGTATCGATTATTTTCGCTTGAGGTCATTGACAGTTTTATGTTTGACGGGTTGGGCTGCAGAACAGAGGCGGTTTTGTGCATCGGGAAGTTACAGTCAGCTCCCTGCCACTGAGGGCGGGTGCCGCGTCAGGAAGTTGTTAAAGGGGTTGTACACTGAAAAACTTTGTGCATCGTATTTTTTACACTGATATACAGATCGGGGGTTCATGCTGCCCCTTATTAATATCATTTTTTGTACATGATGAATGAAACCATCAGTGGGGTGTGTGGGGCTTGGTGAAGCCCGACTCTGACATGTCTTACACTGCCCCATCCTACTCTCTCATGCACACCCCAACACACCACACCAAAACACACACACACACACACACACACACACACATATAAAATAAAATATATATATATATAAAATAAAATATAATATTATGGGAAAGTAGGGGGGTAGACCAACCGCCCAGGGAGGAAACTCCCGCCCGGGGGGGCCCCCAAGTGAGTTTTAAAAACGAAAGCCTGTAATTGTTTTACATAGGGTTGATTGCGGGTTTGCCCTTTTTTTCCCTTTTTCTCATGAAAAAGAAAAGATTTCAGGTACTTCTTGCTACTTCTACTTACACTTAGGTCAAACTACCCCATACTGTACAAGCCATTTTATAACACCCCTCTGGGTTTTTTCTATTTTCTTTCTAGTTTTTAATTCTTTTTTTTATTTCCTCTTACTCCAGGGGGAAGTGGAACAAAATTTCTTCCCCGTAAGCCCATGCGTGTTGTAAAGGCGACAAAAAGGGCCGGGCAAGGGGCTAGTAACCTTTTCTCCTGTATTATTACTAAATAAAAAAGGGGAAAACTTTCTTTTTTCCTTTTTGGGGGCCCCCCGCCTCGGGGGATACGGCCGGGGGTGTTGAAAAAAGAAAGATATATATATAAATATTATATATATTTATAAGTTATAAAATAATATATATATATATATTATATATATATATTGGTATAAATATAATATATATATAAAAATATATATATATATATAAATATTTATATATATATATTTGTGTGTGTGGTGTGTGTGTGCAAGGCAATCAGGGGGCGAAAAGATTTTACCCCGAGGCCTTTCGTTTTCCCAAAAAGCGTTTTCTTAAGGAGTAATGCATGAGGAAATTAAAAGCAACAGTCCCCCTGCAGGTATAAAATGCGGAAATTCGATTCCCGTGAGTCATTTCCCCAATCTCCACCCCAGCTCCCCTACCACTTACCACGAGGGTTTAAATATTAACCCATGAAAACCAGAGGTCAGTTTCATCCCTGCTGCCACTCTAAAACAAAAGTTTTTAAGGACAGACCCCCCCTGCACCATAGCTTTGGTAGACTATATTTTGGTTTTTTCGAAATTCTGAAATATCGTAAAAAGACTCCAGACCTTCCTGCGGGGGTTTCCAGCTTTAAAATAAATGGTAACCGTATCTAATGATGAAAATAAAAATACATTTCCCTTTGTCCTTCTGTTTCCCTTCCTTTCTCTCCGGGTTTTTTCCCTCCTTTCGCTTCATTTTCCCTCCTTTTTTTGTCCCCTCTTCCATCCCCCCTCTCCGGGCCCCACTTTCCCTATCCTCCTCCCCTCCGTCCCCCCTTTTCCCTTTCCCCGTCCCCTGTTCCCAAACCCCCCCCCTCTTTCCCATCCCCTCCCCCCCTCTCCGTCCCCTCTTTCCCCCCCGTCCCCTCTGCCTATCCCTCCTCTCTTCCTATCCCCTTCCTCCTCCCCCTCTTTCCCAACCCCGTCCCCTCTTCCTTTCCTCGTCCCCCCTTCCATCCTCGTCCTCCCCTTCCTATCCTCCTCCCCCTCCGTCCCCTCTTCCTATCCCCCCCCCTCTTCCTACCTCCTCCCCCCCGGTTTCCCCCTTTTCCCCCCCTCCTTTTCCCCCCTTCCTCCCCCCCGTCCCCCCCCTCCTATCCCCGCCTTTCCCCCCCCCAAAAACTTGCTCATGCATGGAGGAGTTTTCGGAGGGCGAGCTCCCCCGGGGGGTCCGGCACTCTGCAAGCCAATAAGTTTTTAGAGAAGCACTGAGAACGCACCACCAGGAAAACCAACCACGTTATTTCACTGCAACATTTTTCAACCCCAATTTTGGGACTCTCCTTTTTTTCAGTAATGAGATCAGCAAATCCCCCCTCTCTCACCCCAACACACACACACAAACCCCACAACACACCCCACCACACACAACACACACACACACACAACACACACACACAAAACACACATACACAAAAACAAACCTCATATATATAGACTTTTGGGCAAAATAATGGAAACCCTAGCCTCTTCTCATCATAATGTTGTTGGGTTTAACCCTCATAACATTTTGCTATTTTTTATGTTTTTATATTTAATTTAAAAGTTTTGCTTAATTTCCCTTTTGCTGAAATGAAAATTTTTTTTACAGATATACCATGAATATTAAAAGAAAATTCCCTAAAAAAGACAGATCTGTCAGACCCTTTGAAACGGCGAATTCTTTGGGGGCTCGTATGGGTGGTTTTAAACTAACGATAAAACTGGAGCTTTTGGGGGATCAAGAGGGGCTGTTTTCGAAGGTGGGTGCAGCCTTTTTCAAAAGAGGGGGAAAACCTTTTTCATCAAAGAAAAAAATCCCGGGAGGAAAACGAAAGGGGTTTAATAGGGATCGACGAAAATTTTTTCTCGATTTTTTTGGAAAGGGGTCAAAAGGACTACAGCACCAAAAATTTCATCAAGCTTAATGAACACCTCCATAACCCCTTTTCCCCAAAAAATGTGAGGGGGAAACGCCTAAAGCTGAAATTTTTTGGGAGGGCTGCCCAAATTTTAAAACCCCCTTTCTAAAACAAAAAAAAAAAAAAAAGTTGAGAAGCGTATAGAGTGGTTTTAAAAATCCCTCAAAATGGTCCTTAAAACCCTGGAAAAAATGTTATTGTCCCCCGACGATTTACTTTCACCTTTGATAAAAGTTTTGAAAAAACCCACAAGGGGAAGATTGAACAACTTATTTCAGCATATTGGGGAAACTTTATTCCCGAAAACGTTTCGCCACACAGTGGCTTCATCAGTCAATACAAAGAGGAAGGCTTAAAGGGGAAAGGGGGAGTATGAGGGTTTAGTCCCCCCAGCCTGGAAACGATGTTTTCGGTCCTTTAAACTGAATAAAGATTCCCATATCTTTATAAATTCTCAATCTTCAAACCCTTTCGGTTTTTTTAAACCATTCATCACAAAGTCAGACAAAAAGGGAGCATCATGGGTCGTTACAAAGAATTCTTCAACACTTTTTTCAACCTTTGACGAAGACCTACTTCGACTAGTGGGGTGGTACCACTAGACCCCGCCTCCCCCTGCCCTTCCCCCTCACCTCACTACATATATAAGCTAAAGTCTACGGCCCTAAGCTGTGCATTTTACAAGATTTAGGGCTGAACACATCGACTCCCGCTGAGGGACGATTACCTCATACTCCCCCCTCTCCTTTCGCCTTCCTCTTTGTATGGACGATGAAGCCACTGGTGGGGAAAGTTTCCTGAAAAAAAGTTTTCCCCCATGCTGCATAAGTGTCCCCCAATCTTCATCTTTCACCTTATTTCCAAAGTCAGGCCGAGTTTTACGTTGGGGGAACAAACCCAAAAAAAGCATATTTATCCCGACGTCTTTCCAACTGGGGGAAAGATCTGGGGGTGCTAAAATCTTTGGGAAAACTTCAGGGCCCAAAGGTTGCCCTTCATGGGAAATTAAAAAGGGCATGATTTTTTTTAAACCTTTTTTGCAGAAAACAACTTCATCCCATAGTTACAACACTGTTTCCAGAAGGGAACGCAATATTCCAGGACGATAATCCCGAAACACGCAGAAAATCGTCCCCTGAGTGGCACGAGGAAAATTCCCGTGAGTTTAGCATCTTTTATACCGCCCCAATCCCCAGATCTTTTTTTTCATTGACAATTTATGGGGCATTTTTTGGGAAAAAAAAGTGAGGGTCGATACCCCCCCCACCATCCCTCAAATTAAGAAAAGGAGACTTTTTACTGACGAAGGAAAATACCCCCCGGAATCTATTCAAACATTGTAGGGAAACCAAATTTCCCCGTTTAATTTAAACGATAATTACTGCCAAAGGTGGGCCCACACCATATTTTAAAAAAAAAATGTTTGACAATTTTAAGGTGTTTTTCCCTTATTTTTTCCAACCCCTTTAAATTATATATATAAAATATATATAAATAAATAGTATAATAATTATATATATATAAAAAATATATATAAAATATATTAAAATGTGTAATTTTTATTTTGCTTCAAATTTGAAATCTAAATTGAAGGAAGCAGTTTTTTTAATCACACAGTAAATGTTCCCTTATCAAATGTTTATGCAGAGAGTGTGACCTTTAAGGAAGAGAGGACCTTCTTTTTCCATCTTGCCTAATCAAAAAGGTTTTGGTGCTAGCCACCGCCCTTCAAAATAGGCACCCCAACCCCCTTGATAAAACTTTTTGGGAGTCAAGGGTTGGGTTGGGGAATTTCCCTTTTGTAAAGAAGGTAACCTGTTTAAAAACCCTTTGGGCCCTTTTCACTTAGTGGGGTTTTTTCCCCTTTGGGGTTTCTTGGACCACTGCTTTTCCCTGAAGGTGGGTTTTTCAAATGTCTGCTGATCTTTTTTCATCGCTGGGGGGTAATTTTTTGTGCACCTCAGATTTTTTTTGGTTAGTTTCCCCCAGAATTTTTTCCCGTGTGAAAATATGGGACATTTTCTCAAATGTGTTCCAGCTGGGCATCCGAATACAAATTTTGGGGGGTCTTCGCCCCCAGAATACAGTTTTGAGGGTTTTTCAACGCACCCCAGAAGACAGTTTGAGGGGCCCTTTAAGCGCCTTTAAAAGTACAGTTCGAGGGGATTCAAGCCCTCCAGAAGTACATTTTTAAGGGTCTTCAAGCGCCTCCATAAGTACAGTTCGAGGGTTTCCCCCCAATGCCCCAGAAGTACGTTCGAGGGGCTTCAAACGTCTCCTGAAGTACAGCTCGACATCCCAAGTGCCTTTTTCCAAAAATACAGTTCCCAGGATCTTTAAGCGCCTTCAAAGTACAGTTTTTGAGGGTCCTTCAACGCCTTCAGAAGTAAAGTTCGAGGATCAAGCGCCTCCAAAGTACAGTTCCCAGGGCCCCCCAAACCCTTTCCCGAAGTACATTCGAGGATCTTTTAAAAACCCTCCAGAAGTACAGTTTTGAGGGGCCTCAAGCGGCCCCCAAAAAATACAGTTTGAAAGGGGTTCAAGCGGGCCTTTAGAAGTACATTTGGGTCCCCCAAGCGCCTCCAGAAAAAAAAAAACAGTTTTCGGGATCTTTAAAACCCTTCAAAGTACAGTTCCCAGGGCTTCAAGCGCCTCCAGGGAAATAAAATTCGAGGGGCCCTTTAAGCCCTTCAGAAGTACAGTTCGAGGGCTTCAAACGCCTCCAAAGTACAGTTTTTGAAGGGCCTCAACGCCTCCGAAAAACAGTTCCCAGGGTCTTCAAGCCCTTCAAAGAAATTCGAGGGTCTTTTAAAACGCCTCCCCGAATACAGTTCGAGGGTTTTTTCAAGCGCCTTTGAAGTAAGCTCGAGGGCTTCAACGCCTCCAAAGTACATTCGAGGGTCTTCAAACGCCCCTTTAAATACAGCTCGAGGGTTTTTCAAGCGCCTCCAATTTCTTTTATATTTGACTGAAGGTTTTTTATGAGCGTGAAGGGGTAAAATAGGTTTCCTGGGAAATTTTTCGACTGCTGTAGGTCCATCCTGGGGGGGGTTTGTATATCTCAATAGGGGTGGGCTTCAAAATGAGCTAAGGGTTTTGGGTAACAGATCTTTAAAAGGGTTTAAAACCTTTATCGTGAAAAAAAACAAAATATTTAAATGTACATTTAAAAATCGTAATCTGGGCTTTCCTTTAAAACGCGGGGTTTGTGCACGGGACTACAGTATTCCTTTTTAGAAAGAACCCAAATGAATTAAAGAGTATCATCATTGCTTAACTCTCTTCTTTTAAAATTTTTAGCGATCAAGTCTGTCATTTCATTGCGGTTGTGACACCAACACTCGTCCCTTCGGGAATATCTGACCCTATCCCTACTTAAAATCCCCACACTTCTGAGATTTTCATTCTTTTAAACCCCCACACTTCTGACATTATCATTCTTTAATCCCTCACACTTGACATTATCATTCTTAAAATCCCTCCCCCTTCGACATTTTTTCATTCTTAATCCCCCACACTTTTGAAAATTTTTCCAAATTTTTAATCCCCACAAATTTTGACATTTTCATTCAATCCCCCCAAACTTCCGACATTATCATTCTTAATCCCTCACACTTCTGGCATTTATCATTCTTAATCCCCCACACTTCTGACATTACATTCTTAATCCCTCCACCTTCTCTCCCGGGCCTTTTAGATGTTTGGGTTTTTGGTTTTTTTACTCTTTTTTTTAGTCTTTATTTCTCCTTTTTTATCTTAGCAAAGTAAACTGAAATTTACCTTTTTTTGAATTTTCACTAGAAAGTAGCCTAGTAATGTTTTTTTTTTCCCGTAAATTTTGTGACCGAGGGAGAGGAAAACGGGGGGAGAGCCTTCTGCTTTACTTTCCGACTTTTAGGAGATTAAAAAATCGTGCAGTGTGACTGTACAAGTCAGGTGGGGAAGTATTTTAGACAGAAAGGTAAGTAAAAAAGAGGAGTAAGAGAGGGAAATTTTAAAAGAAATACCCTAGAGTAGTACAGGGGTGAGTCCAAAACAGGGGGCTGAAAGGGAAAACAACACAAATCTATTGTAATATAATGTTAAAACTAGGAAAAATCAAACGTGAGGAGGGGGAACAAATGTGGGGGCTAATTACTGAACTGCTCCCACGTTAGTCTTAAAACGGATGACCATGCCCCCCTCATGTGTGAAACCCGGCAACATGAGGTTTGGGGGGGGGGTCTATTTATGTGGGAAAAAACGTTTGGGGGGGGTTTAAATGGCGATGTCTTTAAGCGTTTGGGAAGGGGAGGGTTAGGGAAAAATTCTAAGGAAACAGGACAAGTGCTTCTTTACGGGCCCGGGGGTTTGTCCCCCTGATGACCCCCCCGGGTGGGGTTTTTTTCATCGACCTGATGGTAAGAAAAAAATGAATAAGAAACAACATTTTGGGCGAGCCTGGCCCCAAAGGGTGGGCTCTGGGAAGAAAAAACCCCTTTGGATCTCATCGAAGATAAAAAGGGATACTTGTTTCTTTTGGGTTTTTTTAGTGGGGGAAAATTTTTCCCCAACCATGGGTTTAAAAACCCCCAAACCCCGCAGGAAAAAAGGGGGAAACGTGAAGAGGGGGGTTTGAGGAAAACAGTCCCTCAGACGGAGATATGTTCGGGTCGTCACTTCATTTAAAACCGCTGCTTTTACAAGATTTTTCCCCCACTGAAAAATAAACGTATTGCAAAAATTCTTTTCATCTACTGGTTTTTTTTTTCTAAACCATTAAATATTTAATAATGGCAAGAGAAATAAACAGAGTGGGTATGACCCCTATGGGTGATTTTTTGGGGTTTTTCCCCAGGGGTTAAAGCTTGGACCCCCAACATTGTTAAAATAAATAATATATATATATATGTCGTTTCCGAAAAGGCAGAACTTGCATCTTTGGGTTTTAAAAAGCAACGTTCATCTTGCCATATAGGACAAGTGAAAATTTGTGTATGCAATAAAATTTTGCCAAAATCATTTTTGAAACCCAACGAAAAAAAAAAATATATTCACTGTGTTTGTTTTTGTATTAAATTATTGTAAACAAATCTAAAATGTATTTTTGTTTGGGGGTTTGGCTAAAATAAATTGCCTTGTTAAAAATAAAGGGTTTGGGAAGGGTTTTTTAAGTTCAAATTTTTGGGGCAAAATTTTAAATTTTTTCATCAACATTAATTTAAAAAAAAATATATCTTTAAAAGTAAAAGAAAATTTTAGAAAAGGACTTTTAATTTTTAAAGATTTTTTGCTAATTGACCAGTTTTTCAAAATTCGGCACAAAATATAAATAAAATATATATATTATTTTATTAAAAAATATATATAATTATAAATATAATTATAATTTTAAATATATATATAAAGAACACATAAATACATATATATAAAGACTGCCCCAATAAATTGGAAAAGTGGTTTTTCGTGTGGATAATACCAGTTAATGGGAAAATAAACCCTCTGAGAAGAATGAGAGACTCCAAAAAAAAATATAACTTAACAGGGAGAAAACATGGTCAAGGTTTACTATTTAATTTAATCCTAAAAATCAAAACAATAAGTAAAGGGGAAAAAAGTAGGGAAAACCGGGTACAGGATAAAGTAGGGGGGAGAGACGCCCCCCAAAAAGCGTACAAAACGGAAAATCTGAAATAGGCATTAACCCAAGCAAAATCACCACAATACACATAAATTTTAATATAAAAGCTGGTAACCTAGAGTTTCTTTCGTTTTAAAAACATCTTGGATAAGGAAAACCCACACCATTTTCCCCAAAAAATATGAAGAAACTAGAAAAGATCCAAAGTTTTTAACGAAGTTATAACTGGAAGGGCTGGGGTTAAGAAAGACTAAAAAAAAGTCAAACCCTTTTTATACTAGATGGAAACAGGAAAGGGCTTTTTTGGGGGGATGTTCCATTTACGAAGGGCGACGGCAAACATGAGAGACAGTTTTTGATGCGAAGAGAGAGAGAGAAAAGAGAGAGAGAGCAAATGGATTGGGAGGCTACGCTATGTCCCTCATGACCCACCTTCATGGTAAATCTCTAAGTTTATTTTTCAATGGAACGGGATCAGCAAGACACCAAAGGGGCAAGTTTTTCCACAAAAAAGCCTTTCTGGGGCCATTTTTTGGGAAAGTCTACTTCAACGGAAACCCTTTTTCAAACCATCCCAGAATCACATCATATGCAACGACTGTACACTGACATTCAATTATCCAAGAGAAGAAAAGGGCCCCGCTGCTCCCAAGCTACTTTAATCACCAGCAAAGCCATATCACTTGGGGAAATGATGGCAAGTAACATTTGCACCTGAGGGAAAACGGGAAATGGAAAGAACGTCTCTAGGGACCAGAAGGGGAAGCCCGGTGCATAAATAAGGGTGAATGGGAAAGGGTGTTGGGACCTGGGGAAAAGTGATAAACCTTGTGTGAAAAATTTTACTCCCAAAAATTTAAACCCTGAAGAACCCTGGGTTTTAAATTTGGGGAAACCCCCCGGGAGCCAGGAAGCTTACCCATTCGCCGTATCTCCCCTCCTTTACATAGGGGTTGCAAAATTCTGTAAAAGGCCCCCAAATACGCTCACACCTTGATATGCCCCCACTTTCTTTTTTTGCCCGCCCCCCCTCTCATCGGGGACGCTTGACAGAGTAAGAACAGAGCAAACGTCCCACTCTCGCCTGGACCCATCCCGGGTAGATCTGTCATTTTAGCAAAGCCTTCAACATAGGAGGGATGTGGGGGTCCTTACTGTTATGTACAAGGCCAATATTGTCAAAATACCACACTTGGAAACCCTTTTGAGCCCGCCCTGAAAAAAAAGCTTTTAAAGCCACAAGACGGGCAAAAGCAGCAACTTTTCCCCTGGGGTTACCCTTCTCCCCGAACAAAAACTTTCCCTCTGAAAATCATACAAACCCAGGATGAAATCCCAGTATGGAACACATTTGGACAGCATAATAGCCCAAAGAATAAATTTAGTTGATCAAAAAGAAAAGCTGGGGCCCCCAGAATTTGGGTCCAACTTCATCCTTTTTCCCCCACTTGTATTGTTCCTTTCCCCTTTAAAAATAAAAGCTTTTTAAAAAGGCTGATGTAGGTAACAGCTCTTACTTTCCAAAAAGTTTTGGAATCCCTTTAAACCCGTAAATAGCTGTCAAAAAGCTAGGGACCTTAACCTTGTCAAACCCTGTGTAAAAAAAAAAAAAAAAAAAAAAAAAAGGGAGAGAGAGAGAGAGCAGCTAAAAAGGCCAAAGAACCATAGGACGTTTGGAAATACTTCTTTTTTCTCAAAATGATGTTCCTTTAGGGAAAAATTTTTTATTTCCCCTATTAAACATTTTCTGAAAAAAACGGTTTTGGATATTAAAGGGAACTGGAATCGCCCCCCATAAAAAAGACACAAAAATAGGGGGAAAAAGGGGTAATAACGTTTTGAGGTCACTTTCACGTGTTTTCCCAAAAATATTTTCACAAAAACCCCCAAGGGCAATAATAACTAATAACTAGAACCTTCAAAACAAAAAAATACCCAAATTTAAAGAAACTGCTTAGGGTTTCGTGGTTTTTCTCTGGGGTGGAATACGCTATACTATGATAGTCCCCTTTTACGTAGGCGAAAATTTTTAGAAAATTGGAGAATGTACAGAAAACCTTTATTGCACGTATAAATTTTTTTTCACGCACCTAAATTTTGGGGAACACTGTATTTTCCCGACCTGTAATTTTTTGGAACAGAAAAGATACAAAATATATACCTGAAAAATTAACCCAAGATAATCCCAATTTTTTACTCAAAACTCATTCCCTTGAAAAGAACGAGGCTTGTCCCCCACGGTCAGAAATTTCCCCCCCTGTACAGCAAAGGGGTGACGTTTATATTTTAAAAAGATAATACAATAAGTGTGAAGGAAAACCCAAAACTCGCCCCTTCAGCAAACATGATTTTGTGTCTCGAAACCCCCGTAAACCCCAATTAGATTAATTTCATAAGTGGACTCGAAAACCTTTGTAAAAACAAACCCGTACGAGCCCCACATATCTTGACTCAAACCCCCCAGACTCAGCCCAGGGGGGTAAAAACTCACTTTCCCTCCCCTTGCCCCCTGCTTTAATAATGTTTAGGGGCGGCACACTGGGGTTGGGTTTAAAGAAGTGCTGTTTGGGAAAAGAAAACGATTGCCCAGTGGGGTTTGTGTCCCTTTGTCTGTTCTGTGTCTGGGACTCACCTATATTTACTTGCAGGGTCCCATTTTTGCTTCCCGCTCCTCAGCTTACTGCTTTCCGGATTCACTCCTATCGTTGTGGGCACATCATACCTATTTTTAAAATTTTTGTAAAACCTGGGAGGGTTTCGGGGGGCCCAATTTTTCCCCCGCGACCCCGGTTTTGTGACCAGGTCCGTTGGTTTGGGCCAGGGGCCCGATCAAACCCGGCTGTTACCTTTTTGGGTGGACCAAAATCGACGTAAAAAGGGAAACCCCAGCCCGGCTGGTTTTGGTACTGGGCTACGAAATCCCTAATGACACATTGCAAAAAGAATACCAAGGGCGGGGAAAAAACTCACGGCGAGTGGGGTCGCCTCCCCCCATATCTTCGTCGAGGGATTCTGAATCCCCATCACCCGGGACTGAATAAAAAACCCTTTTCTGACCCCTGTCCTCTTCCAGCTGGGGCCCCCCATACCTTTTTTCCGCCTCTCAGCCTCTCCCGTCTGTCGTATCAGTTCCTCCCAAAAAACCCTTTAATTTTTTCATTATGCCCTTTCCCCCCAGGGGCGTTTTGAATTTTAATTTTCCTTTTTTCCCTTTTTTTTTAGCCATTTCCCTTTTCTCTGGAAATTTCCTCTTTCTTCCCTTTTGCACGTTCTCCCGTTTTTTTTAACGTGCTTCCCCAGGTTGGGGTTTCCCGGGGGGTTTCTGCAAACTCCAAGATAGAGATACATCCCACTCAGTTCCGCTTGATGTCGTTCACATAAACCAAAACACACTGGTCCTATTTGTTAACCTTTTGGAAACCGCTTGTCACTCCCTTTCCCCCTTCTGACATTTTTTTCCAACAAATTTTTCTTTGCTTCTTTCCCATAAGGTACTGTTTGAGCCACCAAGTTTTTTTCCATTTAAATTTCCGCCCCCTTTTCAAATTTTTTTCCCCAGTCCCTTTTGGAGGGAAAAATATCAAATGCCTTCCTGCAGTCAAAGAAAATGCAATTTTTTTCTCTCTCTCTCTCTTCCCCTCTCTCTCTCTCCTCCTCTTTTCTCTCTCTCTCTCTCTCTCTCTCTCTCCTCCCCTCTCTCTCTCTCCTCTCTCTCTTTCTTTCTTTCTACTGTGTCATTTCTGTTTTCCTGGCCCAAAATTCCAAAAGGGGGTAAGGGCAAACTTGGCCCTTCCCTTGAACCCTTTTTTGGTTTTTTATTGCAACGACTTCCCCTCTAAATTTTTGTCCCCCACTCTTCTGACTATCTTCTCCAATCGTGAGCATACCTGTCAGCACAAATTGGGCCCGTAAAAGGGCCATTCTGCTTTCCTCCTCCTTAAAATCAAATCGCTACGTTTACTTTTCTTCCAGATCCTGGACTTTCCCGATCATAGCTAGCAGTTCGGACAGTACTTCTGCTCCCCTTTCAGAAACTAAAAGGGGACACCCGTCAAGGGCCCCCCCTAACAGGGTGTGCGCGGGCCCCCCAATTTCTGTAAATGGCCCTGGCCCCCCCGCTTGTCTGCCATTGTTAAATTGGGAGGGGGGAGGCCCCCCGCGCCGGTGCCCAGGAGGGTCCTGCAACCCGGTATAAAGCTATACACACTTTTTCTTTAAAACCCAAAGGGCCCCTAAAATTTATAAATCAACCCCTAAAATGTTAAATATTTAACAATGTTAATGTATAAAAATTTTTTTTGATTTGTTAGTAGAGGGTGACCAGCCCCGGGGGCGACACCCAAAAAATGCTAGAGAGAAAAAAAAATGAACAAAAGAATTTTTTTAATTTTTCACTAGTTTGTGAAAGCCAAAATTTTTCTCCCGTGGGGTGGCCAAGAGGTTATTTGGGTAAAACCCAAAAAATCAGGAAAATAGGGCTTAATAGGGTTTTTCAGGATGAAAAATCAAAAAGGGGATACAAAACCGACAGGTTTTTTAGGGAAGAAAACATTTTGCAAAAAGTTAGACAACTTTAAATTTCCCAAACGTTTCGCCTAACAGTAGGGTTCCTTCGTCGAATTTCAAAAAAAGGCAGGGAACAGTAGAATGTGAAGACCCAAAGTAATCATCCCCCTCCCCTTGTAGTCGTAAATTTGAGGGTTTTCAGTCCCTCGGGCCCGGGGAAATTTTAGTTTCCCTAGTCAGGAACTTTTCTGAAGGCAAGCGACAGTTTCGGAGACTTAAATACTGTCGGGAAAGGGGAAAGGGGCAGGGTAGTAGTAAATAGTAGTATGAAGGCAAAATGAGAGGTCATGTCCCCTCAATCCAAAACCCCTTTTCACTTGAAAAAACTTTTTTTCCCAAAGGGGTTTTTGGGATTTGACTAAAACCTACTGTTTAGGGGAAAAAGTTTTTGGAATAAAGTTGTCTAACGTTTCAAAAAGTGTCTTACAGGTTTTTCAGGGGTTTTATCTGGATTTATATCTACAATTGTCTTAGCTTTGCAAACAACATAATATAAATATAATATATATATATATATATAAAAAATATATATATATAAATTTATTTGTAATATAAATATGTATATATTATATATAAAAAATTTTATATATAATATATATATATATTTTATATATATAAATTTTAAAAAATATATATATATATATATATGGTTAATAGGGCTGACATCTTGGTTTTATTACTAAAAATTTTTAAATTTTTACAGAGGTTTTTATAAATAACTTTCTAAGGGGAGAGAGTGACGGGGGTAAAACCCAAAAGGGGAGAGCGTGACGGAGGTAAAAAAAGAAGGGGAGAGAGTTGGGCGGGGGTAAAACCCGAGAGGGGAAAAGAGTACGGAGGTAAAACAGAGAGGGGGGAGGGGGGACAAAAATTTAGGAGGAAAAGTGAAATGTATAGGTTATTGAGACTGAAAAAACTGAAAGGGAATGGGGGGAAGATGAAGATTTATGGTGAGGGGACAAAAGGGGACACGAGAACCGCAGGGACAAGGGAGGCGATGAGATAGGGGGGAATGGGAAGAGGGGAAAAAGAAAAAAAGGGGAGGAGAGGTAGGGAAAGGCAGAACGGAAAAGGGAGAGAAATAAGAGAAAGAGTAGAGGAAGAGAGATTAATTTGATTTTATTTAGATTTTTTCCCCCGAAGCGGCTATTTGTGCACCCCTTATTCATCCCCTATGGAAGGGTAACGCAAACATATATGGATAAAGACTAAAAAAGGGACAATAAACCCTGACTTTAACAATACACAAATATCCCGCACATAGGGGAGACAAAATCAGAACGGGTTTTTTTTCAACTTAGACCATTTACAAGTCACCACCCACACACAGTGTGAGGGAGGCCCGTCCCCCCTTTTACCCCCCCGCCTAAAAATACACACTAGCTTCCTCGCTCTTTTGTGTCGTGTGACTTGGAAAAAGGGTTTAAAATCGGACTGTAACATCTTGCTCCCTTTTGGCGGGTTTTGTGTAGCATATGGATAACCCCCAAAAACCAAGCAACGAGGGCCCGAAGAATTTTCAAGAATTTTATCTGTTTTATTTCCCAGTTATCTTTTTATTTTTTTCAAGCAAATTTAGGATCCTTTCTCAATTTTTTTTTTTTTTTTAAATTTGTGAAATATCACAAAATATTTTGGAAAATAACCACAAGGGGGTTTTTGAATTTTACCTCTAGGCCTTTTTGTGCAGGCAACACATCAGGGGCTTGCATGTTGCGAATTTAAATAGGGAAAAACCCGGGGAAAAGATTTTCTCCCGGGGTCACACTAACGACTCTCTCCCCAAATGTCACACTAAAAATCTCTCTCTCCCAAATCAACCCCTTTTAACCCATCCCTCTCCAGATCACACCAACGCTCTCTCTCCAGAGTCACACAACGGGTCCCCTCCCCTTTTAGATCCCCCCTAACGGGTTCCCTCCAAAGAGTCACAAATAACGACTCTCTCTCCAAAGATCACACTAAGGGGTACTCCAAATCACACAACGGGCTCCTCTCTTCAGAGTCACACTAACGCTCTCTCCAAGCACACTAACGGCTCCTCTCTTCCCGAGTCCAAATAACGGCTCTCCTCTTCAAAGTCACACTAACGGCTCTCTCCAGAGCACACAACGGGCCCCCTCTCTTCAAAAGTCACACAACGGCTCTCCCCCAGAGGGCCCCACTAACGACCTCTCCCAGATCAACTAAAGACTCCTCCCCCCAGAGAGTCACACTAACGATCTCTCCCCCGAATCCCCCACTAACGGCTCCCCTCAGGTCACACCCAACGACTCTCCCCCAAAGAGTCACACTAACACTCCCCTTTTCCCGAGATTCACACTAACCCACTCTCTCCAAGATTCACACTAACGATCTCTCCCGAGATTTACACCAACGAAATCTCCCCAGAATTCACACTAAAAACTCTCTCCAGGAAAATTTCCCCTAACGGCTCTCTCCAGAGATTCACACTAACGGCTCTCTCCAGAATTCACATAAAGACTTTTCCCCCAGAGATTCACACTAACGGGTCCTGGGAGAGATTCACAATAACTCTCCTGCAAGATTCACACTAACGAAATCTCCCAAATTCACACTAACGCTCCCCCTGCAGAGATTCACACTAACGACTCTCTCTTTCCCGAGACAACTAAAGACTCTCTCACTCCCCAGAGTCAACTAACGACTCTCCTCCGAGAGTCATACAAAAGACTTAGATCGTTTCCCCGAACGATTTTGGCCAGAATGTTATTACATCACGAAAAATCCTAGAGCTATCAATTTAACCCACTCCTGTGGGTTTTTTTTGCATCGTCCCATCGCTCGTTTGCGATTATTTCATAATAGATCATTAATTATCTATCTCCAAAATTCCCCCAGTAAGTGGAAAAATATGTACACATAATTTAAATTTTTTTTATTTAAAACTGACCACATACCTAACCTTCCTTGAAACTTCGTCTGGGGTCTGCTAACTAAACCCAAAATAGGGGTACCGTCTACACAAAGTGACCCCACTCTACTTTTGAGACCCCTCTCTTTCTTTTGGGTTTCTCCCTTTCCGTTGCACCCGCTTTTAAAGACGCACTGAAAGTGTGAAAGTACTTGAGCTAAAGAAATTTTTCCCCCCTTCCCCCGGGGTTTCCTGCATATATGTTTGTAAAAACACACACAATTTTATATATATATTATATATAAAATATAATATATTATATATATAATTATATATATATATATATTTTATATATATTTTATATATATTTTATTTGCAAAACAACCACTCTGAAAGAATAGAGAAATTCCCAAACGCTTTCGTGACTACCACATTAAACCCAAAGGGAAATATGAAAAATAAAGCCCCCCAAGGAAGCAAAATAAGGGGCGGGGCCAGCACCTCACTATCAGATCCCACAACGGTTTAAACACCTGACGCGCGCCGACCCAACTTGGATAGGTCCTTTGCACAACTCACCCCACAAACTATTCTACCCAAGAAAATTTTAAAAATTATTTGTCCAGTGTTTTATTAAATTCTTCCCAAATTTCTATTAATTATAAATGGATCTAATTTATATAAACCAAAGGAAATATTCATATTATTGTCAAAACTGCTTTTTATGAAACAAGATTCAATTATATTCCTGTCGACCATGGACTTGCTTGATACTACTTTCTCAACTTTTTAAAAATCAATTGGATGGTTAAAATCTCTTACATGAAAAATAGAGCATTGGAATCTTGTCCAGTTCTAAATGCTATATTTATGTTTTTTAATCTTAGTTCGAGATTTTTACCAGTTTGACCGTAATAAACTTTATCGCAAATTTTACAAGGAATCTTATAGACACATCCATCAGCATTTTGGGGGAATTCTTTTCAAAAGTTTTTTTACTGTATCAAGATTTTTGAATACAACTTTAAAATTAAAGTCTTAAGAAGAGAAGGCATATCAACCAAGTTTTCATGGTAAGGGAGAACCAACATATTTTTAGTTGAATAAGGCTGGTTGTCCCTTTTTGGATTGTAAAAAGTATTTCTAGCAACTTTAAAAGATTTATCAATTACATTTCTTGGGTATTTTAAATCATTACCTATTTCATAAATTTTGGATATTTCCTCATCTATGAACTCAGGACTACAAATTCGTAAAGCTCTCAAAAACATTGGTGAGAAAACAGACAGTTTGACTCTATCTTGATGCGAGGAATAATAGTGGACATAGGAACAGTTATTTGTAGGCTTTCTGTAAATGAATTCAAATTTAAAATTTACAGAAAGCCTACAAATAACTGTTCCTATGTCCACTATTATTCCTCGCATCAAGATAGAGTCAAACTGTCTGTTTTCTCATCAATGTTTTTGAGAGCTTTACGAATTTGTAGTCCTGAGTTCATAGATGAGGAAATATCCAAAATTTATGAAATAGGTAATGATTTAAAATACCCAAGAAATGTAATTGATAAATCTTTTCAAGTTGCTAGAAATACTTTTTACAATCCAAAAAGGGACAACCAGCCTTATTCAACTAAAAATATGTTGGTTCTCCCTTACCATGAAAACTTGGTTGATATGCCTTCTCTTCTTAAGACTTTTAATATTAAAGTCGTATTCAAAAATCTTGATACAGTAGTGGTAGTGACAAAAGTAATACAATATGGTAGAGCAATTAATTCGTACATGAGTAAAAGGATATAAAAGCTATTACTTGGGTAACATAAAAATAGATTGGACAAATATTGAGTTTACACTATACCCTGTGGAGGCTGTGACAAGATTTACGTAGGTGAAACAGCCAGAAACCTCGACACCCGCCTCAATGAACACATTTACGCATGTAGGAACGATAACTTGAACAACGCCTGTGTACATCACCGAAATTCCACCAATCATCTCATGAAATTCAGAGACGCCCAATTAGTGATCAAAGAAACTAATTTCCGCAGACGCAAGTGCCTCGAATCAGCACTGATCGCTGTTTCGAATACAATTAAACAAAACAACGGCAGCTTCACCATCTCCGAAGTCTTAGCAAGAATCCTCCTGAAAACAGTAAACCCTGCCATCACAAGTCTCTCCTGTTATACTACACAAGCACAGAGAGTGAACACTGAAACAAGCTGCCTCATTCCATGTCAATTATTTGTCCAACCTATTTTTATGTTACCCAAGATAATAGCTTTTATATCCTTTTACTCATGTACGAATTAATTGCTCTACCATATTGTATTACTTTTGTCACTCCACCATACTACTACTACTACTACCACCACTAGTGAACATCGAAATGGTACCTCAGTATTATTACACCTCTGAGCCTTTATACCCCTCTGTGTCCATGTATGGTTTGTAATGGCTTGATAAAGCTCCTGGAGAGCGAAACGTTGCCACAATAAATGTCACAATAGTTGCACTTGTGTCCTTTTACTATACATGTTGTCGGTAATTCTACCAACTTTATTACAAGATTAAAACAACATAAATATAGCATTAGAACTGGACAAGATTCCAATGCTCTATTTATTCATGTAAGAGATTTTAACCATCCAATTGATTTCAAAAAGTTGAGAAAGTAGTATCAAGCAAGTCCATGGTCGACAGGAATATAATTGAATCTTGTTTCATAAAAAGCAGTTTTGACAATAATATGA
This sequence comes from Cherax quadricarinatus, assembly GCF_026875155.1. Classification (NCBI taxonomy): domain Eukaryota; kingdom Metazoa; phylum Arthropoda; class Malacostraca; order Decapoda; family Parastacidae; genus Cherax; species Cherax quadricarinatus. The sequence goes on from NC_069481.1 coordinate 8,713,605, forward strand.
ATATTTCCTTTGGTTTATATAAATTAGATCCATTTATAATTAATAGAATTTGGGAAGAATTTAATAATACATGGACAAATAATTTTTAAAATTTCTTGGGTAGAATAGTTGTGGGTGAGTTGTGCAAAGGACCTATTCAAGTTGGGTCGGCGCGCGTCAGGTGTTTAACCGTTGTGGGATCTGATAGTGAGGTGCTGGCCAGACCCTTATAAGCTTCCTTGATGCTTTACTTTCATAGTTTCCTTGATAATGTGAGTAGTCACGAAAGCGCTTGGAATTTCTCTATTCTTTCAGAGTGGTTTGTTTTGCATATTCTGAAATCACCTGTTTACTGTGATCTTATTGCATATATATATATATATATATATATATATATATATATTATATATATATATATGCTTTAGTGCATTACTTTCGATTTCAGTGTTCAATCTTCTAATATTGTTTCTGATACATGATACATACTAGTGTTAAAATCGACGTTTTTTTTGGAAGAGAGAGAGAGAAGGGGAAGTGGGAGGGGGGCAGGGGAGAGGCACTGAGGCGAGAATAAAAAGAGTCGCACACAGAGCTCTCAGTGAAGCTCTCAAGCAGAAATAACGAGACTCTCACAGCTTCAGAAACACACAAGACGAAAAGTGACACGTTTCAGAGGAGGAAAGTGGCACGTCTCAGAGGAGGAAAGTGGCACGTCTCAGAGGAGGAAAGTGGCACGTCTCAGAGGAGGAAAGTGACGCGTCTCAGAGGAGGAAAGTGACATGTATCAGGAGGAAAGTGACAGGAAAATAACCATGCCACATATAAACTAAATAATGTAGATCTTAACACTACTGATTGCGAAAAGGATTTAGGAATTCTGGTTAGCAGTAATCTAAAACCAAGACAACAGTGCATTAGTGTTCGCAATAAAGCTAACAGAATTCTTGGCTTCACATCTAGAAGTATAAATAATAGAAGTCCTCAGGTTGTTCTTCAACTCTATATATCCTTGGTTAGGCCTCATTTAGACTATGTTGCTCAGTTCTGGTCACCGTATTACAGAATGGATATAAATGCTCTGGAAAACGTACAGAGGAGGATGACAAAGATGATCCCATGTATCAGAAATCTTCCCTATGAGGATAGACTGAGGTCCCTGAATCTGCACTCTCTCGAAAGGCGTAGAATTAGGGGGGTATGATAGAAGTGTATAAGTGGAAAACAGGAATAAAGGGGATGTAAATAGCGTGCTGAAAATTTCCAGCCAAGACAGGACTCGCAGCAATGGTTTCAAGTTGGAAAAAATTCAGATTCAGGAAGGATATAGGAAAGTACTGGTTTGGTAATAGAGTTGTGGATGAGTGGAACAAACTCCCGAGTACAGTTATTGAGGCTAAAACGTTGTGTAGCTTTAAAAATAGGTTAGATAAATACATGAGTGGGTGTGGGTGGGTGTGCGTTGGACCTGAGTAACTTGTGCTGCTGGGTCTGGCGTCGTGCTCCTTCCTTGAGTGGAGGTGACCAGACTGGGTGGGTCATTGGGCTAATCCGGGGGGGGGGTCATGGGGTTAATCGGGGGGGGGACATGGACCTGCTCCGCATGGGTCAGTAGGCCTATTGCAGTGTTCCTTCTTTCTTATGTTCTTATGTCTCAGAGGAGGAATGTGACACGTCTCAGGAGGAAAGTGGCACATCTAATAAAGTAGGAAAAAGACACATCTTTTAATAAAGGAAAGTAGACACAACTTTTAACAAAGAAAGAAAGTAGACACAACTTTTAACAAAGAAAGAAAGTAGACACAACTTTTAACAAAGAAAGAAAGTAGACACAACTTTTAACAAAGAAAGAAAGACACAACTTTTAACAAAGAAAGAAAGACACAACTTTTAACAAAGAAAGAAAGTAGACACAACTTTTAACAAAGAAAGAAAGACACAACTTTTAACAAAGAAAGAAAGTAGACACAACTTTTAACAAAGAAAGAAAGACACAACTTTTAACAAAGAAAGAAAGTAGACACAACTTTTAACAAAGAAAGAAAGACACAACTTTTAACAAAGAAAGAAGTAGACACAACTTTTAACAAAGAAAGAAAGACAACTTTAACAAAGAAGAAATAGACACAACTTTTAACAAAGAAAGAAAGACACTTTTAACAAAGAAAGAAAGTAGACAAACTTTAACAAGAAAGAATAGACACAACTTTTAACAAAGAAAGAAAGTAGACACAACTTTTAACAAAGAAAGAAAGTAGACACAACTTTTAACAAAGAAAGAAAGTAGACACAACTTTTAACAAAGAAAGAAAGACAACTTTTAACAAAGAAAGAAAGTAGACACAACTTTTAACAAAGAAAGAAAGTAGACACAACTTTATACAAAGAAGAAAGTAGACCAACTTTTAACAAAGAAAGAAGTAACACAACTTTTAACAAAGGAAGAAAGTAGACACAACTTTAACAAAGAAAGATAAGAACTTTTAACAAAGAAAGAAAGTAGACACAACTTTTAACAAAGAAAGAAAGTAGACACAACTTTTAACAAAGAAAGAAAGTAGACACAACTTTTAACAAAGAAAGAAAGTAGACACAACTTTTAATAAAGAAGGAAAGTGACACATCTCTTAATGAGAAAAATTTTCACATTTTGTATCAAAAAGTTGCGCTGACACTATCAAGGAGTCACTGACGCGAACACGTCTTCATAACTTGCTGACGACAGTAACGTCAGCCAGGGCAGTAACATCAACCAAGGCAGTTTCTCCCACTGTGTGGGCGAAACGTTGTCCCTCCCCCTTTACCTGGGGGGAGGGAGGCTGAGCCTATATAGAGGGAACTTAGTGACGTGAAGAGTCATGTGAGATGAAGTTAATTTCTTGGACTGGATTTCTTTTAGATTTTTTTGATAGATTGAAAATATTCTGTTTGAGACTTCAGCCCATTGTTACTTTGTCATGGGATGGACCATGATAGTGTTACTTTGTCATGGGATGAACCATGATAGTGTTACTTTGTCATGGGATGGACCATGATAGTGTTACTTTGTCATGGGATGGACCATGAGTGTACTTTTCAGGGATGAACATGATAGTGTTACTTTGTCATGGGATGGACCATGATATGTTTTCTTTGTCATGGGATGGACCATGATAGTGTTACTTTGTCATGGGATGAAATGATAGTTTACTTTGTCAGGATGGACATGAAGTGTTACTTTGTCATGGGATGGACCATGATAGTGTTACTTTGTCATGGGATGGACCATGATAGTGTTACTTTGTCATGGGATGGACCATGATAGTGTTACTTTGTCATGGGATGGACCATGATAGTGTTACTTTGTCATGGGATGAACCATGATAGTGTTACTTTGTCATGGGATGGACCATGATAGTGTTTACTTTGTCATGGGATGAACCATGATAGTGTTACTTTGTCATGGGATGACCATGATAGTGTTACTTTGTCATGGGATGACCATGATAGTGTTACTTTGTCATGGGATGAACCATGATAGTGTTACTTTGTCATGGGATGAACCATGATAGTGTTACTTTGTCATGGGATGAACCATGATAGTGTTACTTTGTCATGGGATGAACCATGATAGTGTTACTTTGTCATGGGATGGGAAACCCTGATAGGTGTTACTTTGTCATGGGATGAACCATGATTTGTGTTACTTTGTCATGGATGAAACCATGATAGTGTTACATTGTCATGGGATGAACCATGATAGTGTTACTTTGTCATGGGATGGACCATAATAGTGTTACTTTGTCATGGATGGACCATGAAGTGTGACTTTGTCATGGGATGGACCATGATAGTGTTAAATTTGTCATGGGATAACCAGATATGTATACTTTGCATGGGATGGACCATGATAGTGTTACTTTGTAACGGGATGACCATGTAGTGTTACTTGTCATGGGATGGACCATGATAGTGTTACTTTGCATGGGAAAGGACCATGATACTGTCACGTTTTTCATGGGATGGACCTGATATGTTATTTGACTGGATGGACCCTGATAGTGTTACTTTTCATGGAATGGACCATGATAGTTTACTTTGACCATGGGGAACCATGATAAGTTTACTTGTCATGGGAATGACCATGATACGTTTACTTTGTCATGGGATGGACCATGATAGTGTTACTTTGTCATGGGATGGACCATGATAGTGTTACTTTGTCATGGGATGGACCATGATAGTGTTAAATTTGTCATGGTTGGACCATGTAGTGTTACTTTGTCATGGGATGGACCATGATAGTGTTACTTTGTCATGGGATGGACCATGATAGTGTTACTTTGTCATGGGATGAACCATGATAGTGTTACATTGCCATGGGATGGACCATAATAGACAGTGTTACACTGCCATGGGATGAACCATGATATTGTTACTCTGCCATGGAATGGATCGTGATAGTGTTACAGTGCCATGGGATGGACCATGATAGACACAGTTAAACTGCCATGGAATCAATGATAACGTCACAATGTCATGGGAACCACCAAGATAACGTCACTACCATGGGAACCACCGAGATAACGTCACTACCATGGGAACCACCAAGATAACGTCACTACCATGGGAACCACCGAGATAACGTCACTACCATCGGAACCGCCATGATAACGTTACACTACCATGGGAACCACTATAACGTCACACTACCATGGGAACCGCCATGATAACGTCACACTACCATGGGAACCAACATGATAACGTCACACTACCATGGGAATCGCCATTACCCCACACTACCATGGGAACCACCATGATAACCTCACACTACCATGAGAACCACCATGATAACGCCACACTACCATGGGAACCACAATGATAACGCCACACTACCATGGGAACCATGATAACGCCACACTACCATGCTAACCACAATGATAACGTCACACTACCATGGGAACCAACATGATAACGCCACACTACCATGGGAACCACAATGATAACGTCACACTACCATGGGAACCACCATGATAACGTCACACTACCATGCTAACCACAATGATAACGTCACACTACCATGGGAACCAACATGATAACGTCACACTACCATGGGAACCGCATGATAACGTCACACTACCATGGGAACCACATGATAACGTCACACTACCATGGGAACCACCATAACATTATTATAACGATCTAATAAGCTTGTTAGGCAGCAATTTTACGATACTAGAATATTAAAAATCCTTAAAAATAGATAACGATGAGATATAACCTAAGTCAACAAAGAGGCGGCCCAAGAACTGAAGCTCAACACATGCTAATTTACTTAGGTAATTACAGCTCGGTAATTACACACGCATTTAGGTAATTACATACATAATCAATAGTTAGGACCACCTCTCCATCCCCCTCCCCCAGCCCCTATGTTCCAGTCTCTTCCTTGCTGGTACTTCCATCTATGTTGCTGCTTCTTCCATCTATATTGCTGCTTTCTTCCAATTCTTTTATTATAGCTGCTGCCCTTCCATCCATAGTGCTGCTGCTCCTTCCATCCATAGTGCTGTTCTTTCTGTCCTTGCTCCTCCTTCCATTCATATACATATTGCTCCTTCCATCCATATTGCTCCTTCCATCCATATTAGTCTTTCCATCCATATTTCTCATTCCATCCATACTCCCCCTTCCATCTGTATTCATCCAATACTCCTCTTCATTTCTCACATGTTTCCATTTCCTTCCATCCACCAGTTACCTCCAGAACTTCTCCCACATCATTTTTATCCCTACATATCTTTTCCAAACACATTCCCACACCATTCCCACCATAATGTTCCCTTCTTCCCTTCGTTCAGACTCCCCATTTCCCAGTTTTTTTTTATCACTTCCAAACCTTACCACATCCGTTGATTCCAACTGAACCCTTCCGCTTCTAATCCTTTTGTAGTTTTCCCCTTAAGTCTATCCTTCTTACATCCTTCATCCCACTAAACATTCAGTCAGCTCGACATTAAACATGTCCTCCAGTTCTTTCTCCTTTATGTGTGTTCATTGGCGACTTCTCACCTGCATATATACAAATAAAAATCTCTTTCATTCTACGTATTACAACCTCCCTCACTCTGAGTCACAACCCTTCCCATATCTACTCAGTCCTTATCCAACCATTCCATCCTATCATATCCTTTCAGTCCGTCCGTCCGTCTCCCTGTCTTGCTGAACTTCATTCCATCCCTCACCTCTCCATCTCCGACAAGAGAAGCATAAACAGTCACCCATAAGTAGAATATAAAGGCGATGTGCCGAGAGAATGGAATACAAAACTTATACGCAAAACTATCTTTCGTGAGAAAATGTATAAATGAAATCTCGCTTTGCAGAGTGTGGTAAATCAACGTAGTGCCACTGACAACACGGCCAGCTTAAAACATCATAGCCCTCATACGGATTAAAATTCTTGTTTGTAGTAACTGAAATTTTCCCAGAGGTGTACCACATAGCCAGAAAACACGGAATAATGGAGGAGCTTGATCATGATAAAAAAAAGGAGATTCGAGGAGCTTAATATATACACAGGATAATTTAAACAATAAATAGGGGTGACTTACTTCCTAATGAACAGCAGGAGACCCCGGATGAAGTATGAGGTAAACAACAGATCAATGGTTAGGATCTTGGAGACACCTCACAGTGTAAGCAGATGATGATCAGGAAAACTAGGACTTGTATGAGAAGGGAAAACGATATTTAGATATCACTGCTAAAAAGGGAACAATGGAAAATTTTGTAAGAGGTGAAGCAAGCCACAAGTTCAATCCCGTCTGCCTTGAAGTTGACACTTATTATACAGCTGTATCCTAGCCTTTAGAGAACAAGTGATTTCAACATCGCCTGTCTTGAAAGGTCTAATTATCCAGTCTTGCATTTCCCCTCGTGGTAGCAATAGCAACATTGTTGTGATCCTTGAATGCTAGATCTTCTGACATCATTACTCCCAAGTCTCGCACATAAAACTTTTGCTCTATTGAATGATTTGAGTTTGCCCTGTACGCCGTCACAGCCATTATTTCTTTCATTCTTCCATAGCATAGCAACTTAAACCTGTTTGAGGCCCATTGCTTGAGGATATACTGTGTCTTCGACGGACACCACCTAGTGTTCTCCGTAAAGAATGTTACGGTGTTATGATTTGTGTCCTGTCACTATCGAATATAAGAATGAGAAACAAAAGTGGGGTGAGTACCATGCCAAGAGGAACAGCTCTTCACTGTGGCAGCCTCCGACTACACTCTCTTTACTACTGTTTTCTGGGTTTGTTAAGAAGTTAAATATCCATCTGCCCACTTTACCAGTTATTCCTTTTGAACGTATTTTGTGCGCTAACGCACCATGATCGCAACTTGTTAGACGCTTTTGAAAAAAAGTGTATACTGCATCAGCATTTAGCTTGTTTACCAGTGCATCCAGGATCACGTCGTAATTGGTCTAGTAGTTGTGAAAGATAGAGGCAACCTGCCCTAAACCCATTCTACCTTGGATTATGCAACTGTTATAATTTCATGTGACTGGCAGTCACATGAAATCATAGGACCAGTTCAAAGATTTGTTTAAAGGGTCCTAAGAAGTTATCGCTATTGGTCTATAGTTTCTTGCAATTTCCACCTTTGTAAAGTGGGGCAATATCCGTGGTGCAATTTTTGACGAATATACAGAATGCATGGGCATGCTGTCATTGTCATTTTCAGAGTCAGTTGGGTATTAGGCTACATCAGAAATTGTGGAGATGTTGGCACTCTTTGAGTTCCATGTCTAACTCATTTGATGAGAGAGCCATTGAACTCACTGGCATTTTAGCTTCAGTATTTCACTCATTTCTCTGTCATCATTGTACGTTCCATCTCCTTTAAGTAAAGACCCTATACCGGAGCTAACTAATGGGATTGTACTGAACCTTAAGATTTAACAGAATTGGGAGTGAAAGAACAAATAGGAGTTAAGAATAGAAAATCAGGCTAAAGAGGGAATGGAAGAAATAAGAGGAGCGAGCCCGTGGTTCAACCATGAAGTCAGAGAAGCCAAGGAGAGGTGGAAGAAATACAAAGAATATTAAACAACCGAAAGAATGGAAATGTGAAGGAGAACCTAGAACGAATAACACGAGGTCAAGGAAAGGTGGTAGATGGTTGGGTAATGATGGAGCTTCCAAGGTCAGAACCGAGTCCAAGTTATAACTCTAAGTCACCTGAGAATGAGCACTGAAGGATGACCTCAACTAGTACCGCCACCGCTACCACCATTACCACCACCACTACCATCACCACCACCACTACCATCACCACCACTACCACTACAATCACTACCACTACCATCACCACCACTGCCACCAATACTACCACCACCATTACCACTACCATTACCACCGCTACCATCACCGCTATTACCATCACCACCATTACCACTATTACCATCACCACCATTACCACTATCACCATCACCACCATTACCACTACCACCATCAACCTTACCACTACCACACTCCACACTACCATCACCACTGCCACTACCAGTACACCACGCCACCAATACTACCACCACCATTACCACTACCACCACCAATACCACCACTACCAGCACCCTCCCTCACCACCTTCACTACCACCCACCACACCAACCACCCTCACCACCCACCTTCAACACCACCAACGTCCTCCACCTACACCTACAACCCCTCAAACTAACCACCACCAACTACACCTACACACCACCACCACCCTACCGACCCTCATCACCACCAGCTACCACCCTCACCACCACTAACGCCGCCACCCTACTGCTGCTGCTGGGTATTGATCTGCTGCGTTATGCTGCTTTGGGGACTCTGCTGCTGCTGCTGCTGCTGCTGCTGCTGCTGCTGCTGCTGGTGTTTGTGCTGCTATTGCTGGTGGTGATGCTGTTGTTGTTACTGCTGATGGTGCTGTTACTCCTGATGGGGATGGTGGTGATGGTGCTGCTACTGGTGGTGTGAGTGGTGATGTTGGTTGTGGTGGTAATGGTATAGCTACTGGTTGTGTTGTGGTGTTCATAACACTGGTGTTGGTGGGGTGGTGGTGCAACTGCATCTGGTGGTGACGGAGGGGAGTGTAGTGGTGCTTGCTGCTGTTAGTGGTAGTGGGGTGGTGGTGCAGCTCCAATTGGTGGTGATGGTGGTGGGTGTAGTGGTGTTTGCTGCTGCTGCTGCTGCTGCTGCTGCTGCTAGTGTTGGTGGGGTATCAGTGATATACCTGTGATCGGTTTCGCGAGTTTTTCTACCCTTTTGCCTAGAAAAAATGAACTCTGTGCTTTGTGAGATCTGCTCAAGACATATTCCATTAAGAAAATGAAAGAGATGTAGACTAGAAAGAGAGAAACGCTCCCTATACAGATGAAGGCGAAGAGTCACAGAGCTGCTGAGAGGGGCCAATATATCTGAAATACGACGGGAGGCACTGGTCAGTGAAATTGCAAATATCGAACTCAAGCTGAAGGTATCTTACAGGACAAGAATCACAGGAAGAACTAAAGCTGTAAAGAAAATTGAAAAAAAAACCAAAATATTTCTTCTCTTATGCCAAATCTAACTGAAAAACAACATCCAATGTTGGGTCCCTACTTAGGGGGATGGGACATACACAACTGACAACCAAGAAATGAGTGAGATATTAAAGTCCCAATACGACTCAGTGTTCAGCGCGCCGCTGCCCAGACTAAGGGTCGACAATCCAAATGAATTCTTTATGAACGATACCCAAAATTTGTACATCTCAAAAATCGCGGATATTATCCTAACTCCACAAGACTTTGAAAAGGCAACAAATGACATGCCCATGCACTCTGCCCCAGACCCAGACTCATGGAACTCCGTGTTCATCAAGAATTGCAAGAAGCCCCTATCGCATGCCTTCAGCATTCTATGGAGAGGGAACATGGACACAGGGATCATCGCATACACACTAAAAACAACAGACATAGCCCCACTCCACAAAGAACTACAGACCAATTAAACTAACATCCTATATCATAAAAATCTTCGAGAGGGTTCTAAGAAGCAAGATTGCTAACCACCTAAATACCCATCAGTTACACAACCCAGGGCAACACGGATTTAGAGCAGGTCGCTCCTGCCTGTCCCAGCTAATGGACCACTATGACAAGGTCCTGGATGCTGTGGAGGATAAACAAAATACAGATATAGTATACACAGCTTTCGACAAGTGTGACCATGGTGTAATAGTACACAAAATGCGGGCTAAAGGAATAACGGGAAAAGTTGGTAGATGGATCTACAACTTCCTGACAAATAGAAGAAAAAGAGTAAAAAGTAAACAGAGTAAAGTCCCAGGCAGCTACGGTGAAAAGCTCTGTTCCACAAGGCACAGTACTCGCACCCATTCTGTTCATCTTCATCCTTATTTCGGACATAGAGATGTAGGCTATAGCTCCATGTCTTCCTTTGAGGATAAACCCGGATCACCATGGCACCGCGAGACTCCAAGGGGACATCAACAAAATCTTCAAATGAGCCACTCAAAACAATATGAAGTTCAACGAGAAGAAATTTCAACTAAGGTATGGAAAACTTGAGGAAATTAAAAATGTATCAGGGTATACGACAAATTCTAACCATTCAATAGAGTGAAGAAGAAATGTGAAGGACCTGGGACTGATAATCTCAGAGGATCTCGCCTTCAAAGACCACAACAATGTATCTACCTCATATGTTAGGAAAATGATAGGATAATGAGAACCTTCAAAACTATGGACGCCAGCCCATGATGATTCTTTTCAAATCGCTTGTTCTCTTTAGGCTGGAATACTGCTGTACACTAACGGCCCCCTTCAAGGCTGGAGACTGTGAGGGAAAAGTTCAACAGATAGGAGTAGCGAGTGAGTATATGGTAACGATAGTTTGATTGCCGGCTGCTTGTTAAGGTAGGGTCAGTCTAGCTCCGGCTATCTCCTCCCCCCCCTTTCTCCCCACCACGAAAGGTGACGTGTGGGGCTCCGGCCAAACAGTAATCACTCCACTCACAGCTCCCATCACAACTGTAAGTAAAAACCTCTGCTCCTATTCTGGTGGATATTGGTTGAAAGCTTCACTTTTGACCAATAAACTTTGACCTTTCAGTTTTAAGCTCCACATGAGACTTTTAGATAGTCACCTTTTTTTAAGTATCTTGCACTTATCATGGAGAGTAATTTCTTAAGCAGTGGGTAACCTGTCTCTTTTCAGCGTGGAATGACAGGTCGGGTCACCTGCCAACCAACGATAAGTGTTGAAGGAGACGGACTGAAACCGGTCTTGGGACGTCACATTATAATCTACCTACCTGATTACTTACAGTCAACCGCAGACGACTACCCCTCATCTTCGCAGTGGTAAAGAACCTGCGTTCCTGTCATCAGGACTGATTATTCAAGGCTATAGACTCTGTGAAGAACTAGTCGTTGGGTTGTCACCAACACCTGTGACCCCTCCCCCCCCCGCCACATCAGCAACGGCTACAATTTCTACAAGACAGTGTCAACATCAACCAGACAACCCAGTATAACTGTATATATTAGCGTTGAATTCAAATGTCATTTTCCATTTCATTTTTCATTTTTCTTTCAAGTAGGATACACCTTCATTTTTTAATGTTTTATCTTTGCATTACTAAATAATAAAGTGTTTATCTTTGTGAATTATTTTTCTTTTTCTATTCATTAATTTTCCTGAGGAGGAGCCAGCCTTGGTAATACTGTCTGAAGTTGTTACAGGGCTGAGTAAGCCTTCACAAAGACATTGCTGACCTGGAGAGCGTACAAAGAACTTTCACAGCACACACAAGTACGATAAGGCACCTAAATTACTGGGAACGGTTGAACGTCCTAGATCTGTATTCCCTGGAATGCAGTCGAAAGAGATAAATGATAATATACACTTAGAAGGTTATGGAGGGATTGGTACCAAACCTGCACACGAAAATCACTCCCTACGAAAGCAAAAGACTCTGCAGGAGATGCAACATTCCACCGATGAAAAGCAGGGGTGCCACGTGTACACTGAGAGACAACACAATGAGTGTCCGGGGCCGAAGACTGTTCAACTGCCTCCCAGCATACATAAGGGGGATTATCAATAGATCCCTGGCTGTCTTAATAAGACACTGGACAGGCACCTAAAGTCAGTATCTGACCAACCGGGCTGTTGTTCGTACGTCAGTTTGCATGCAGCCAGCAGTAACAGCCTAGTTGATCAGACCCTGATCCACCATGAGGCCTGGTCTCAGACCGAGCCGCGGAGGCGTTGACCCCCGAAATCCTCCCCAGGTAAACTCCAGGTAAACTGCTTGTATAACAATATTCCCTGGGCGTACACTTGTCATACTAAAGGCAGTGAGGTCTACCACTTGACTGCTTGGTAGAGCTCTTACCACTTAGCCAGCCCGTTAAATTATCATGGAGGAAATAAGTAGTAATGACAGAGAATAAAGTTATTTATTACACAATAAAGTATATGGAATATTCAATTATCACTAAATATTACTTGAGAAACAGAGGTTAGTGAGATGGGTGGTAATATAGTGCTAGAGATGAGTTAAATATAATGATATATTTTATGAGTATCAAAATGGTATACAATACCGAGAGGCTGATAAGTATGACTCATGTGCAATAGTTAGGTATATTTATTCTGTAATGTTCCCCCTACACAGTAGGTTTCTTCAGTCGAGTACAGAGAAGTTGGCAAAAGCAATAGAGATGTGAAGACGATGTAATCAGTCCATCACCTTTGAAGACGTAGTTTTGAGGTGATCAGTCCCTCAGACTAGAGAAGTTTTGTTCAATAGTCTGTTGCTGTGGAAAAAAATTCTTCAACATATAAGAACATAAAGGAGGATCACTGCAGCAGGCCTGTTGGCCCATACTAGGCAGGTCCTTTACAATCCATCCCACTAACAAAACATTTTCCAACCTAATTTTCAATGCTACCCAAGAAATAAGCTCTGATAACTCTATCCACTCATTTGCAAGTCCTACTCACATCCAACCTCTCTCACTCATATATTTATCCAACCTAAATTTGAAACTACCCAAAGTCCTAGCCTCAATAACCCAACTAGGTAGACTGTTCCACTCATCAACTACCCTATTTCCAAACCAATACTTTCCTATGTCCTTTCTAAATCTAAACTTGTCTAATTTAAATCCAGTACTGCGGGTTCTCTCTTGAAGAGATATCCTCAAGACCTTATTAATGTCCCCTTTATTAATACCCATCTTCCACTTATACACTTCGATCATGTCTCCCTCATTCTTCGTCTAACAAGAGAATGTAATTTAGAATCTTCACTCTTTCTTCATCAGGAAGATTTCTAATGCTATGTATTAATTTAGTCATTCTACGCTGAATGTTTTCTAACGAATTTATGTCCATTCTATAATATGGAGACCAGAACTGAGCTGCATAATCTAGGTGAGGCCTTACTAATGATGTATAAAGCTGCAGTATAACCTCTTGGCTTCTGTTGCTTACACTTCTTGATATAAATCCCAATAATCTATTTGCCCTATTTCGTACGCTTAGGCACTGCTGACTTGGTTTAAGGTTGCTGCTCACCATAACCCCCAAGTCCTTTTCACAATCTGTATGGCTAAGTTCTACATTATTTAACTTATAAGTGCTAGGGTTATGGACACTCCCGAGCTTCAGAACCTTGCATTTATCTACATTGAACTGCATCTGCCACTTTGCTGACCAGGTATTGAGTTTGTCTAAATCCTCCTGATATCTACATTTGAATCAATTATCCTACCTATCTTTGTGTCATCGGCGAATTTGCTCATTTCACTAGTAATTCCCTCATCAAGATCATTGATATATATTATAAAGAACAACGGGCTCAAGACTGATCCCAGTGGAACTCCACTTGTTACAGATCCCCACTCGTATTTAACCCCATTTATAGACACACTGCTTCCTGTCTGTGAGCCATGACTCGATCCACGAAAGCACTTTTCCCCCAATGCCATGAGCTGCCACTTTCTTTGACAGTCTTTGGTGCGGAACTCTATCAGAAGCCTTACTAAAATCTAAGTAAATAATATCAAATTCTTTATCGTGATCAACAGCCTCAAAAGCTTTACTGAAGAAAGTTAATAAATTAATTAGACAAGAACGGCCTCTCGTGAATCCATGCTAAGTATCATTAATCAAGCTATGCTTATCGAGATGGCTTCTTATAATCTCAGCTATAATTGACTCTAGTAATTTGCCTACAATTGAGGTAAGGCGTATTGGGCGGTAATTTGATGGTAACGACTTGCCCCCTGTTTTAAAAATAGGAATTACATTAGCCATCTTCCACATATCAGACACTACACCTGTCTGAAGAGATAGATTGAAAATATTAGTTAATGGTTCACAGAGTTCCATTTTGCATTCCTTAAGAACCCTTGAAAAAGGCTCATCAGGACCCGGTGACTTACTTTGCTTCAGTCTGTCTATCTGCTTCACATCCATTTCACTAGTGACTGTGATGTTACATAATTTATCTTCTTCTAGCCCACTATACAAATTAATTTCTGGAATATTGTTAGTGTCTTCCTGTGTAAAAACCGAGAGAAAATAATTATTTAAAATCGAGCACATTTCATTCTCTTTGTCAGTAAGATGCCCATAGTTATTTTTAAGGGGACCTATCTTATCTCTAACTTTTGTTCTATAGACCTGGAAAAAACTTTTTGGGTTAGTTTTCGAATCCCTAGCAACTTTAATTTCATAGTCCCTTTTAGCTTTTCTTATCCCCTTTTTAATGTCCCTCTTAATGTCAATATACTGATTCATAAGATGACCCTCACCTCTTTTGATACGCCTATAAATTCCCTTCTTATGCCCTAGTAGATATTTCAGCCTATTATTCATCCATTTTGGGTCATTTCTATTTGATCTAATTTCTTTATACGGGATAAACGTTCTTTGAGCAGCATGTATAGTTTTCAGAAAACTGTCATATTGATAGCTCTCTTCGTTACCCATGTCAACAGATGACAAGTGTTCTCTAAGCCCATCGTAATCTGCTAAGCGAAAATCTGGGACTGTTACTGAGTTATCCCTACTATCGTACTTCCATTCAATGCTAAATGTAATTGATTTGTGGTCGCTAGCACCCAGTTCCTCTGAAATTTCTAAATTATTAACAAGGGATTCATTGTTTACCAGAACTAAGTCATTCAGGTTATTACCCCTTGTAGGTTCTATCACAAACTGCTTCAAAAAACAATCCTGAACTACTTCTAAGAAGTCGTATGATTCTAAATTCCCAGTCAAGAAATTCCAATCAATATGACTGAAGTTAAAGTCTCCTAGAATTACTACATTATCGTGCCTTGTGGCCTTAACAATTTCCTCCCATAGTAGTCTCCCTTGGTCCCTATCTAAGTTTAGGGGATGGTATATCACACCTAAAATAAATTTTTCATGCCCCTCTGAAAATTCTATCCAAACAGACTTTGTATGTGTTACTTCAGACTTAATACGCGTATTTATGCAACAGTTCAAGCGATCTCGGACATACAATGCCACCCCACCCCCCTTCCCGATACTTCTATCTACTTGGAACAATGTAAAACCTTGAATGTGACATTCCGCAGGCATGTCCCGATTTTTCATATTGAACCACGTCTCAGTTAAGGCAAGTACATCAATGTTACCTGCACTAGCAACTAGTCTCAACTCATCCATCTTATTCCTAGCACTACGACTATTTGTGTAATATATATTTCAGGACCCTCCTTTCTCTTTACCCTTCCTGCTATTTTCTGTTATTCCACTAAACCTATTACTGTCCTTGTCAATTAGTGCCACTGGCTTTCCAATATCCACCTCATTTTGCCTATTACTAGTTTTCCTAGTATCTGTATTACTACACTGCGACTTCACTGTTTTACCGCCAAAACCCATACCACTAACTATTCCTAGTTTAAAGACCTAACAGCTCCCTCCACTGCGTTGGCCAGTGCTCCCACCCCACACCTAGATAAGTGAACCCCATCCCTGGAATACATGTCATTTCTGCCATAGAAGAGGTCCCAGTTGTCAATGAATGTTACCGCATTTTCCTTGCAGTATTTGTCCAGCCAGCAATTTACACCAATTGCCCTGGACAACCATTCATTTCCAACTCCTCTCCTTGGCAAAATACCACATATGACAGGGTTCCCACCCTTCCTCCTAATTATCTCTATTGCTGACCTATACCTGCTAATCAGGTCCTCACTCCTACGTCTGCCAACATCATTGCCTCCAGCACTGAGACAGATAATAGGATTTCTCCCATTACCTCTCATGATGTCATTCAGATGGCTAACAATACCCTTCGTCCCAGCCCCAGGAAAACACACACTCTGCCTCCTACTCCTATCCTTCAAGCAGAATGCCCTATCCATATACCTAATCTGGCTATCCCCAACAACAACAATGTTTTTACCTTCCTTGGCGACGTCCGTCGTGATGTTCCCAGTAGTCGACTCACATTCGTTAGGTAGCACTACACCTTCACTTGTGGAATTCGCCAAGACGTTCTCGATGGTTTTCGTTGGGGTTTCTAGGGATGTGTCACTCATGTCAGCCAATGTTTCCTTGGTGCTCTTTGTGACATTCCCAGTAGAACACCCACATTCGTCAGGTAGCACTGAA
Organism: Cherax quadricarinatus; assembly: GCF_026875155.1. Taxonomy (NCBI): domain Eukaryota; kingdom Metazoa; phylum Arthropoda; class Malacostraca; order Decapoda; family Parastacidae; genus Cherax; species Cherax quadricarinatus. The sequence continues at coordinate 8,730,283 of NC_069481.1, forward strand.
AATGTGTTGGAAGTTTCCACAGTATTCTGGGTCCTCGTTGTTTCTGCCTCGCCAACAGTCTTCTTGATCCTCAGCTTGGTTCCATGTTGCCCAGCCACTGACCAAGCTCCCCTCACAACAGGATTACTTCAAATCCTCTTGTTCTCCTCCATTAATTGCCGTATCTCCTGCTTAGCAACCCTAAGCTCTTCTTTCAGCTGCTTGTAAAGTTGCTCAAGAGAGGGCATCCTGGTTCAGATTCACAGAGAGCACACAAACAGGTCTTCACAGAGCTAAGTACATGTCACCACTGAGAGCTAATTTATAATTTATAATGTTGAGAAGCTTTACCTGGAGGTCACTTCCGGAGGTCACCGCCCCCTTGGCTCAGTCCCAGACCAGGCTTCCTGGATGCTGGCTTGATCCATCAAGTTGTCAGTGCCCGCCGGCCACAGCCCAGCGTATGCACAGCCCAGTTGATCAGTAACTGATTTGAGGAACTTGTTGAGTGCCCTGCCCTCTTGAAGACAACCAGAGGTCTAGTGGAAATCCCCCTTGTGCATGAAGAGATGACATTGAAGAGTCGTGGTCCCTTTACACTTAATGAATTCTCTGTATACTCATCGCTCGTCTGCTTTTCACTGGAGGTACTAATCAAATCCAGCCCTTCTCTCGGGAATGTAAATTATGATTGATCTTACAAGTCTCTTATGTTCTTAAAGCTTATATTCCTTAGGTAGCATTGAAAATGGGTTGGACAAATATTTTTTGTAGTTTAGGTTTGAGAAGGACCTGCCTAGTATGAGTCCAGTAGACCTGCTGCAGTGTACCTCAATTCTTGTGTTCTATGTTCTAATGTACTCCAGGAGTACATTGTATTTATGGGTTTTATCACCTCTGCAAGGATTTTAGACGTTCCCAAGAACTTGAAGTATTTTAATGGATTCAGGAATTTAAAGTTCTTGCTGCACATTCTCCAGGTCTGTAATTTGGTCGGACTTAAATGGTGCTGTTAGTGTTGAATAATATTGCACTTCGACAACCTCTTCTAGTGAAAACGGCTGGATTTGAGAGGGACCTGACCTCCCAACATCTGGGTTCTACTAGTGACCTACGTCTCACCTCCTGGCGCTATATAAGGCTCCATCCTGTCACTTCAACTCCATATTGTTTCAGACTTTGGAACAATGCTCTTCTCCAAACTGAGGGACTGACCACCTCAAAACTTTAAGGGTGATGGACTGATTACATCGTCTTCAAGTATCTTCTGCTTCTATCAACTTTTCTGTACTCGACTGAAGAAGCCTACTGTGTAGGCGAAACGTTTCGAAATAAAGATACCTAACTGTTGCATATGTGTCTTACCTAACACTCCAGGAAGAGTATCATCACTCCAGGAAGTTAGAGTATCATCACTTGCTTGGCATCTTTTTTCAAGATTCTTGTTATACAGTTGATAGTTTCCCTTGATGTGGAAAAAGACACTTATGTACAGTTCAGGACATATATTAGAGGAAACGTTTCGCCACGGGTGGCTTCTTCAGTCCTAATGAAGACTGAAGAAGCCACACGTGGCGAAACGTTTCCTCTATTAAATGTCCTGAACTGTACATAAGTGTCTTTTTCCACATCTTGTCGGTATCACCATTCCATTTCCTCAGTTTCCCTTGAGTTACACAGATACAATACCTGGTATCTTCAGTCTCAGGAAGTTTCGCTTTATCAATTCATTACAGAGGTGTTAACTGTTGACGTTCTTCAGTAAAGTTTTTGAGGCCGTTGATCATGATAAAGAATTCGATATTGTTTACTTAGATTTTAGTAAGGCTTTTGATAGAGTACCGCACCAGAGACTGTTGAAAAAAGTGGCAGCTCATGGCATTGGGGGAAAAGTGCTGTCATGGATCGAGTCATGGCTCACTAATAGGAAGCAGAGAGTGTCCATAAATGGGGTTAAATCCGAGTGGGGATCTGTAACAAGTGGCGTACCACAGGGATCAGTCTTAGGCCCGTTGTTGTTTATAACATATATCAATGACCTTGATGAGTGTATTACTAGTGATATGAGCAAATTCGCCGATGACACAACGATACGTAGGATAATTTATTCAAACGTAGATGTTAGGGAACTTCAGGAGGATTTAGACAAACTCTATTCTTGGTCAGAAAAGTGGCAGATGCAGTTCAGTGTAGATAAATGCAAGGTTCTGAAGCTCGGGAGTGTCCATAACCCTAGTACTTATAAGTTAAATAATGTAGAACTTAGCCATACAGATTGTGAAAAGGACTTGGGGGTTATGGTAAGCAGCAACCTTAAACCAAGACAGCAATGCCTAAGCGTACGTAATAAGGCAAATAAATTATTGGGATTTATATCAAGAAGTGTAAGCAACAGAAGTCCAGAGGTTATACTGCAGCTTTATACATCATTAGTAAGATGAAATTGAGACACATGTGCAACATCTGGGTATCTTTATTGTAGACGTTTCGCCATCCAGTGGCTTTATCAATACAAATTCCAGGACCATTATGTCCGCTCCAGTGTTTCTCCATTCTTATATTCCTCAGTCTTAAGGGTGTAGAAACTGGAGACAGTAAAAGATGAGATAATCAGTCCCTCAATTGTAATAGATATTCTATCATGGTTACTCCCAGGTCTCTCGCACTTCTCTTCCACTCTACAGTGGGAGAGAAGTGCCATTTTATACTCTGTTCGACTTTGTTTTCGTACCGGATGAGCTAAAAATGTGTGTTCTTGAACATAGTTTTCTGTGGCACACTCGAAGATCTGGTTTACATCAGGAAGTTTCTTGTGTCCTCGCTGGATGGTAGGGGGTTCCAGGCTACTCGAAACCAGACACTCGAGGGCTGCCGCCTTTCTCTTGCAGTGCCTCAGTGTGGCGTTCCAGAGAGGGAACGCATGCCGCATCTTGGGTTACCAGCCAGCCTCTGAGCAGCTCCACAACTTAAATTAAAAATTTACACTATGGAAATAGAAAAAAAGTCCCAATTGCAAAACAAGCTTTAAGTGGAACAACATTTTGCTCAGATAAAGCTCTACATAAAGTGAAACGTTGTCACAAAAGCTTGCTCTGTTTGTTTCTTTTCTCCACTATTGTCTACATTTTTGCAGACCCTTATAGGAATGATAACTATAATTTAAGTCTTTGCATTATTATATATATCATTGTCCAGTAAGATAAAGAGGAGGACTGAGGGAATATTATGCTCTGAGGTACAAACTTTATCACACTAGTATGATGCTCTGAAACAGTCTTGTAGCACAATACTAACACCTGCATTCACTATACACTAAAGTTTTCTGTGATTTTTTCTGGTTCTGATTCATATATTTTTTTCAGTTTAGGTCTGGTCTGGGACTTTCTTTTGTGTATTTAATATTTTTACAACCTAATATATGTTTATACTATTTTGGTAGAGCTTGTCACTCCGATAATAATAATAATAATAATAATAATAATAATAATTACTTTCTTGCCAGGTGAGTTGTGAAGTAAGGGGGCGGAGCCGGGATGGCAGCAATAAGTATTGCAACTAATCTTAGTGCCAGGATGTTGGATGACACCAACAGCCTGGTCGATTAGGCCTTCGACTGGGAGATGTGGTCTGGGACCGGGGCCGCAATGGGAAGGAGGTAACTCTCAGATCGTCTCTAGGTAAGATTGGAATCTTTCAGTAGTTTATAAACCCCCAGCGGGAGTGCTGAGTGACTCACGCTTCTTCCTATCCACATATTGCTACATTAATATTTTATGTCTACCTAGAGAGTATTCCTGGAATTAACGCCCCCGCGACCCGGTCCAGGACCAGGCCTCCCAGTGGATCAGGGCCTGATCAACCAGGCTGTTACTTCTGGCCACAGGTAGTCCAACGTACGAACCACAGCCCGGCTGATCCGGCACCGACTTTAAGTATCTGTCCGGCTCCCTCTTAAAGGCAGCCAGGGGCCTATTGGTAATTCCCCTTTTGCTTTGTGGGAGGCTGTTGAACAGTCTTGGGCCCCGGACACTTATTGTGTTTTCTCTTAGTGTACCAGTTGCGCCCCTACTTTCCATTGGGGATATTTTGCACCGCCTGCCCAGTCTTCTACTTTCGTAGGGAGTGATTTCTGTAATGTATATATGTATCTGTGACTGAGCAAGTCTTTCTGTGGATGAATATTCATTCTAAATAGACCTTAGAACGATGTGCCCCCTTCAGATGTTTTTACCGGTATCAGATTTAATTAATCAGCTGTAGATACTTAATGTAGATACTACGAGCGTGTTGGCAGATGTAGATAGTCTGATTACATCAGTCCATCAAGATTGAGGGACTGATTACATCGACTCCAGGCTGAGGGACTGATTACCTCAAACTCCTTCTGATCTTCTTCATTCTTCATTGTATAGGACTGATGAAACCAATGTGGCGAAAAGTTTCCTCAGTGAAGATACCCAGATGTTGCACGTGTCTACTTTATCATCAGCGTAATGTTGCACGTGTGTCTACTTTATCAAGAGCGTAATTATTACCTAAGTTTCGCTCCAGGAGAGCGTCCTCATATGTAAATGTTTGTAGTTGATTTCAGAACTATCATCCTAGTCACTGTGCAGGCTTCTTGGCTGGTGGTCTGATCAATCAGGTTGTTACAACGTTGTTGTTGCAGTGGTCACGCGTCTCGTCATCTATCTAAAGATATCTGTAAGCTCTTCACTAAAAGCGAATGTCTTTTCACGAATTACAGATATTACCACCTACAAATGTGCTATGACTCGTCAAGAAACTAAGCCAAGCCACAATCTGCCTGGCTTTTTCCACGTGAAAGGAACCAAGTGATTAAAGCCACATGGACCTTCAGTTGACCATGGGAATTGAAGCCTCGCTCACGTACGTTGCAGAGGAAGCCTCTGTTAAAACCTTTCACCGTTTAGACTATTATTGTCTTTAAGAGAAAGCGCTAAACACTTGGAAAACACATAATGCACCTTTGGAATGTGATTCAATCAGATTTAATGCGAGACGCAGCTTAATGGTGAGAGTTGTTGTTGTCATCACCCAGGTCTTGGACTCTCCATCTCCAGTCTCTGGAAAGAATTCACTGAGAGTCGATGTAATCGACTCCAGGCTGAGGGACTGATTACCTCAAACTCCTGATCTTCGCCATTCTTCTTTGTATAGGACTCATGAAGCCGCCACAGTTTGGCGAAACTTTTCCTCAATAAAGATACCCAAGTGTTGCACGTGTCGAATTTATCAACTAGTCGGTTCTCTGAACCATTTATTTACAGAATTCACTGTGTAGAGTTTTATCGAGTCGTTATTTAATGAAGTTCAGCAGAGAAGAACATTTTCCCAATAAAATCTTATATTACAGCCAAATATCTTTACTGTTGTTGCCACTGCAGCTGACTTACCCTTATATGGAAGAGCAAACCTGTGACGGTGTTTCGCTTCATCCTGGACAAGTGTCAAGTCACTTGACAGTGGTCGAGGGCGGATTGAAACGTTGCAATACGTTTCCCCTTCCTGTGTGCGGGTTATTTCTGAATTGTTCCAGCCACGGTATTGTGACCTATTCTTCCTGGTGGCATATTCCTAGTTCATCCCTAGTAGGATTGCCGCCAGGAATGACGGAGAATGTGTAGGATTGCCATCAGGGATGACGGAGGGTGTGTAGAATTGCCATCAGGTATGACGGAGGGTGTGTAGGATTGCCACCAGGGATGACGGAGAATGTGTAGGATTGCCGCCAGGAATGACGGAGAATGTGTAGGATTGCCACAAGGGATGACGGAGGGTGTGTAGAATTGCCACCAGGTATGACGGAGGGTGTGTAGGATTGCCACCAGGAATTACGGAGGGTGTGTAGGATTGCCACTAGGGATGACGGAGGATGTGTAGGATTGCCGCCAGGAATGACGGAGAATGTGTAGGATTGCCATCGGATGACGGAGGGTGTGTAGAATTGCCATCAGGTATGACGGAGGGTGTGTAGGATTGCCACCAGGAATGACGGAGGGTGTGTAGGATTGCCACTAGGGATGTCGGAGGATGTGTAGGATTGCCATCAGGGATGAGGGAGGGTATGTAGGAATGCCACGGGGGATGACGGAGGGTGTGTAGGATTGCCACCAGGTATGACGGAGGATGTGTAGGATTGCCATCAGGGATGACGGAGGGTGTGTAGGATTGCCACCAGGGATGACGGAGGATGTGTAGGATTGCCACCAGGGATGACGGAGGGTGTGTAGGATTGCCACCAGGGATGACGGAGGATGTGTAGGATTGCCATCAGGGATGACGGAGGGTGTGTAGGATTGCCACTAGGGATGACGGAGGGTGTGTAGAATTGCCACCAGGGATGACGGAGGGTGTGTAGGATTCCCACCAAGAATGACGAAAGGTGTGTAGGATTGCCACCAGGGATGACGGAGGGTGTGTAGGATTGCCACCAGGGATGACGGAGGGTGTGTAGGATTGCCACCAGGGATGACGGAGGGTGTGTAGGATTGCCACCAGGGATGACGGAGGGTGTGTAGGATTGCCACCAGGGATGACGGAGGGTGTGTAGGATTGCCACCAGGGATGACGGAGGGTGTGTAGGATTGCCACCAGGGATGACGGAGGGTGTAGGATTGCCACCAGGAATGACGGAAGGTGTGTAGGATTGCCACCAGGGATGACGGAGGGTGTGTAGGATTGCCACCAGGGATGACGGAGGGTGTGTAGGATTGCCACCAGGGATGACGGAGGATGTGTAGGATTGCCGTCAGGGGTGACGGAGGGTGTGTAGGGTTGCCACCAGGGATGACGGAGGATGTGTAGGATTGCCATCAGGGATGACGGAGGGTGTGTAGGATTGCCACCAGGAATGACGGAGGATGTGTAGGATTGCCACCAGGAATGACGGAGGATGTGTAGGATTGCCATCAGGGATGACGGAGGGTGTGTAGGATTGCCACCAGGAATGACGGAGGGTGTGTAGGATTGCCACCAGGAATGACGGAGGGTGTGTAGGATTGCCACCAGGATGCCGGAGGGTGTGTAGGATTGCCACCAGGAATGACGGAGGGTGTGTAGGATTGCCACCAGGAATGACGGAGGGTGTGTAGGATTGCCACCAGGAATGCCGGAGGGTGTGTAGGATTGCCACCAGGAATGACGGAGGGTGTGTAGGATTGCCTCCAGGGATGACGGAGGGTGTGTAGGATTGCCACCAGGGATGACAGAGGATGTGTAGGATTGCCACCAGGGATGACGGAGGGTGTGTAGGAATGCCACCAGGGATGACGGAGGGTGTGTAGGAATGCCACCAGGAATGACGGAGGATGTGTAGGAATGCCACCAGGAATGACAGAATATGTGTAGGTGGGGCACCAACCCGCCACCCCATTTCAAAGTGGAAAAGTATTACTATAGGAAAAAGAACTTAATAAAAGGCACAAACAGTTAAAAATAAAAGAATATTGAATGTAAACAAAAGTTTGTAAGACATACCAGCTGTTTTAATTGTTTGTCAGACAAGTCTATAAAAGCAATCCTGCCAGAAAGCAAAACTGGCATTCTTATTACAATCTCGTGACAGGAGGGTTGTATCTCTCTGGGACGAGTACAGATGCAGTTTCATAGGTTGGGTGTAATATACAAAGACATAATTGTTGGAGCTACACAGACTATCCGGAGTAATATTTATGTCTGTAAATAGTTTCTTTGAATTAGTGTCCCCTGCGGCCCGACCTCAGGCCAAGTCTCAGGCCAGGTCTCAGGCCAAGCCTCCTAAATTGGAAATAATGAATAAAAACTATTGAGAAACGGGAAATTTAAGTGTCTGCCTGTTGTGGGTATTGGGAGTGACTGCTGCCTGGGCTAGGTTGGTCCTCCTGGTTCCAGGTCAGTCTTAGTATGGTCCAGATCAGCCATAGTAGGTCCCAGGTTAGTTCTCCTGGTTCCAGGTCAGTCTTATTAGGTTCCAGGTTAGTCCCCCTGGTTCTAGGTCAGTCCTGGTTCCAGGTCAGTCTTAGTAGGTTCCAGGTTAGTCCCCCTGGTTCTAGGTCAGTCCTGGTTCCAGGTCAGTCTTAGTAGGTTCCAGGTTAGTCCCCCTGGTTTCAGGTCAGTCTTAGTAGGTTCCAAGTCAGTTCCCCTGGTTCCAGGTCAGTCTTAGTAATTTCTAGATTACTCGTCTTCGTCACCCCCGCAGTTTGTATGATTTACTTGTCACCTAAGAGCGTGCTGGATCTTCTAGGCAGTTGCTGACCAGCCTGACCTTGGTGCCTACGTTGCAGATGCTTTACGCTAGCACAAATAGCCCCACTGATCAGGCTAGCAACCAGGAGCCCTATATGCAAAATCAGGCTGTGGGCCATTTAAAGATTGACACTGAAACCCACTTAAGTTACCAAGGTGTTTATAATAAATCCTTAGAGATAACAATAAAAGCTATTATAAGATTATTAATGCTAACATTCAAGTGAATTTAGTACATAAATTGTATAATACATAATACTAGGTATGGGAGGGCCCCCGCATTACAGCGCTTCGCTTTACGGCGTTTTGCTTATGCAGCGGTCTTTAGTTATACAGATTCTTCATCTATTCAGACTTCACCACTCGCTATAAACTAAGGTTGAAAATATTTTAAGGTAAGTAATGCGTGTCCTGTACATACATTTTTTTAGGCCTAGATCTATATGATAGCGTAAATATGTTTATCAGGTTTTATATGCATCTGACAGTGGAAAAAAATGCGGTTTTCGTTTTACTGTAGTAGCCGGGAAGGTAACCTGCTGTGTGAGCGGGGGCCATCCTGTACTGGAACATTAACCATTATATCTTCAAGGTGAAGAGTTTGATTAATCACTCAGGATGGCTGGGAAGCTAAGAAGTACAGAGAAATCCACTTGCAGGATAATTTTTCAATGTACCGGCCATATTCCACCGAGGATGGGTGACCCAAAAAGAAAAACCAATGTTTCTCTTTTAAAATTTAGTAATACAGTATGTATTCTCCAACTGATGAAAAACCATAAGTGTGTGCTAATTATCTCTCTGCTTCATACTAAGAGTTCTTCCACATGGGAAGTTCTTCCTCCGTCTTGCCTCACGTGCACTAATGCGACATTTTATTGTGGCAACGTTTCGCTCTCCATTAGCTTTATCAGTCTTCTGGAGAGCGAAACATTGCCACAATAAAATGTCGCATTAGTCGCACATGTGTCCTTGTACCTAACACGATATAAAGAGGTCAGTGGCCTCCCCGCACTCAGCAGTGATTAATGTGGCTTTAGTCACAACATGAATGTTGATCTTAGTTTACAACACCACTCTTACACAACAAAAAGCTTTAAGTCTTAACTGACGAAGAGACATAATTGAATAGTCATGCTCTACATCTGTGTACTGAACCTACCTTCTACAGAGAAACATCACAACACACACTTGAGAATGTTAAAACACTGGACCAAAAAGGCTAATTGGTAGATGACATTTACCTGCCACCATAAAACACCCTGGCCAGGATGGAGAGGTCCCCTTGGATGGCTAATACCAGCGACGGCGGTGTAGTTACTAGTTGTTAAAGGCACTTGGCAATGGACACTTTGCCTGTTTTGTGTGTGAGAGTTGAATATGGGTGTGTGTGTGTGTGTGTGTGTGTGTGTGTGTATACAATCACTGTATACACTCTTTTGTACTCATTTATTTGTGGTTGCAAGGGGTCGAGTCTTAGCTCTTGGTTCTGCCCCTGAACTTGCCATTTGTGTGTGTGTGTGTGTGTGTGTGTGTACGTACGTACTAACCAATATGTGGTTGCAAGGGTTGATTCATAGCTCTTTGCCCCGGCTCCAAGAGTCTTATCGTACCTCTTCTTAAAGCTGTGCGTCAATCCCGTCTCTACTACTTTGCGCTACGGATTGTGTATGTGAGAGAGAGATATATATATATAGAGAAAGAGAGGCGGGGGTCAAATGAATATAGTAATGGGCTGTGTGAAAAAAAGGACAGTGTGTGGAACTGAATAACGAGAACATGGAGAAGGGTGAATACAGAAAGGAGAGAGAAGATAGCGAGGAGGAGGAGAAGGAAGAAGTAGTGGAGGGGATGGGAGGTGAAGTATAATGGTGACGGGCGGGAGAGTAATCAGGTAACATTAAGGGATAAGAGTGAGTGGCAAAGATTGGCGAGAGGGTGAGGGGCAGGGCGAGAGTAGAATATGAGGGTGGAAATGAGGGAGGGAGGTCAGGCGAGGAGAGATGGAGAGTAGGAGGGGAGGGAGGGTTGGGCGAAGGATGGATAGGAGGGAGGGTTGGGCGAAGGATGGATAGGAGAGGGAAGGTTGGGTAAAGGATAAGTTGGGAGGGAAGGCTGTGAGAGGGTTGGATAATAGGTTGTATTTTTAACAAAACTGGATACATATGCAGTGTGCTGTTACACTATTCTATATGATAGTTACACAGTGGGAAGAAAAAGTTAACTGTTTTCCCTGTCACATTCCATCACGCAGGAAGAGTTACACTGTGCTGTAGTGTCAGCCGGAGCTGGAGACTTCAGCAAGGCAGTGAGGATATCATCAAGTATTCCATTAAAGGCTCAGTAGCTATGGCAGCTTCAAAGGTTTCCTTCCAGCAGACCTGGAATTGTTACTTGAGAATTGCCATCTCTCAGAATGATCTTTCCCATAAACAGGAATGCATAAATTTTTTGAAGGTATCTCCATCACAGAGTGGGACGACAAAAATTATATCTGTAGGAGACAAGTGCAGTAGTAGTGTAGGGGAATTTAAACTGCATTGTCATATATCTAAGATTACTTGGAAGAAATCACGCGTGATTGCAGATAGGTAAAAATACCGCGGTGAAAATAGGAAATAAAATCTGATCGCTTTCACATGCTGACACACCTCGTCAGAGGAATAAGAAGAGGAGGCAAGAGAAGCAAATTTTAATTGTTAAACACTGAAGTGATATCTCACTCAGAGACGGTGACAACACCTCACAAAAACCTGTCCCACGTATACATTTGTCCAACATCAAATTGCTTGTCTGGCAAAGAACACACATTGTAGTTTTTGTGAAAAATATTTTTACCTTTAAAATTATGAACAATATTCCTGACTATAAGAATACATGTAGACTTACACATAAAAACAGTGCAGATTTACTGTTACAATAGCTTCTCTGCATTTTAAAACAATGTTAAAAATACTTGGCTACAACCAGCCTGAGCATCAGGGAATGCACTGTACTTGTACTTATCAACACCCACTAAATGTACTATGACTCAGGATAAGTACAATAGGACAGAAGTGGGAGAGGGAAGAGGGTGACCGTGAAGGAAGATTTAAAGGAATTTGGAAGTGACAGGGACTCAAGAGGATTGCTGGAAGAGATGGATAGAGGGGCGACACAAGAAAGGGAGGGGTGGTGAGAGAGATTGGGAAGGGAGGGAAAGGAAGGGGGGGTGAAGAAGGTGAACTTCGTATTTAACAATATTACTAAAAACTCAGATAAAAGTCACTGGTGTTATGGATCTACGAACTTAAACTTAAGACAGCTCTCAGCCAGTAATATCGCCCGACATTGAGATACCATATTCAAAACTAATCCCCACACTGCAAACTACTTTTCGGTCTGTCTTAGTTGCGACTTGGTAATAGTTCATTACGCTCCGAAACGTTGCCCCGAGTTTCTTCTTGGAATTGTGGATTATTTATGAGCCTTCCAGCCACTGTACTGGAACACACATTCCTCGGAGTGGAAGTGTGTAATTATTATTATTATTATTATTATTATTATTATTGTCAGTATTTTCAGCCAGCCAGGGCACAAGTTCAAGTCGGTTTCTGATCATTCGGGCTGTGATGCTTACGTTTGACTTTGTGTGGCTAGTACCAACAGCCTGGTTGATCAGGTCATCCACCGGGAGGACTGGTTTGGAATTGGGCCGCGGGGGCGTTGACCCATTGAACACTCCAGGTAGGTAGGCAAGAAGGTCTACCTACCTGGATTTAATTTCAGGGTCACCCCCCCCCCCTCCAACAGCCTGGTCCCAGACCAGTTCTCCTGGTTGCCTATATACTTATAAGATTAGATAGGCCTCTAGTAGATGTTCATATGTGTGGATATTAAAGACATGTGCAGCACTGTGGTATTTTTTTTATTAAGCAGACTTTTCGCTCTCTTGAAACTGTGTTACCTCGGTGTGCTGAGCACTTTTATTGAGCAGACACCGGGGGCATTGACCCCCTTCCCCGGAACACCCTCCAAGTAGAGCTAAACGTAGTGTGTGAAGGTTTGGTCTGCACGCATAGTGTGTCGCTACAATACTTGTGGGTTAGTCCGTTCACTGAGAGTGTTCGGAGGGTCAACGCCCCCCTCGGCCTGGTCCCAGAGCAGACCTACCGGTGGATGGCCTGATCAACCAGGCTGTTGGTGCTAGCCGCTCACAGTCCAACATCAAGCCTGGCAGATTAAGGTCTGACTTATCCAGTTCAGTTTTGAAGACAGCCAGGGATTCTGTTGGTAATCCCGATTTTGTATGAATACAAGATGTTGGAGTCATGGTTCCTTTGCACTGATCGACTTCTCTTGCAATAAGTGGGCAAGTCTTGCTTCTGAGTGGGTTTCTCTTGCTCTGAGTGGGCGCCTGTTTTCCTGTGAGTGAGCTTCTTTTCCTCTGAGTGGGCCTCTCTCTTCCTCTGAGTGGGCCTCTCTCTTCCTCTGAGTGGGCCTCTCTCTTCCTCTGAGTGGGCCTCTCTCTTCCTCTGAGTGGGCCTCTCTCTTCCTCTGAGTGGGCCTCTCTCTTCCTCTGAGTGGGCCCCTCTCTTCCTCTGAGTGGACCTCTCTCTTCCTCTGAGTGGACCTCTCTCTTCCTCTGAGTGGGCCTCTCTCTTCCTCTGAGTGGACCTCTCTCTTCCTCTGAGTGGGCCTCTCTCTTCCTCTGAGTGAACCTCTCTCTTCCTCTGAGTGGGCCTCTCTCTTCCTCTGAGTGGGCCTCTCTCTTCCTCTGAGTGGACCAGTGTGACAGCGAGAACATTGTCAAGGTCGCTATCCTCTGTTTATTTAGTAAAGTTAATTACAAATACAAAATACAAATAAAAATACTTTATACTTTTCTGCAGTATACAGGTAATGTAGTTTACATATAATAAAATATTGCTAAGCACAGAATAAAGGCAGTATCACGCGGGGCACTTCAGGCAGTCTAATACTGATGCTGCGAGACCACTTAACAACTACATGTACGTTATTTACTAGGCGTTTTTAATGGCCTTGATAAGTAAGTTCCTATTCAGGTAGGTACAGGTACACACCAATAGTTACATAAATTATCATACATTGCAGCATGTGTGTAGATTACCAGGATAACCCCAGAAAAGTCATCACTATACATCTAACATCACTATTACGCATCTATCATCACTACACATTTACCAGCCCTACTCTACACATCTACCAGCCCTACTCTACACATCTACCAGCCCTACTCTACACATCTACCAGCCCTACTCTACACATCTACCAGCCCTACTCTACACATCTACCAGCCCTACTCTACACATCTACCAGCCCTACTCTACACATCTACCAGCCCTACTCTACACATCTACCAGCCCTACTCTACACATCTACCAGCCCTATTCTACACATCTACCAGCCCTACTCTACACATCTACCAGCCCTATTCTACACATCTACCAGCCCTACTCTACACATCTACCAGCCCTATTCTACACATCTACCAGCCCTACTCTACACATCTACCAGCCCTATTCTACACATCTACCAGCCCTACTCTACACATCTACCAGCCCTACTCTACACATCTACCAGCCCTATTCTACACATCTACCAGCCCTACTCTACACATCTACCAGCCCTATTCTACACATCTACCAGCCCTACTCTACACATCTACCAGCCCTACTCTACACATCTACCAGCCCTACTCTACACATCTGTGTACGAATGGTATATAATACCGACAAGATGAGAGTAAGACACATGTGCAACATCTGGGTATCTTTATTGTAGACGTTTCGCCATCCAGTGGCTTTATCAATACAAATTCCAGGACATAACTTGAAGACAGTAGAACTATGTACAGAAGATGAGGTAATCAGTCCCTCAACCTAGGAGTAGGTGCGAACAGCACCATAGTCGTGGAGATTCTGAAGCAGAAGAAAGAATCCTGGCGCTTATATAGTAACGTCAGGTGAAGCAGACGAGGGCAAATTCACTGGTGGGCGGGATTCCCCAGTGGAAGTAGGTCCTTCCCAAAGAGATGGGTTAGTTGTAGTAGTAGTTGTCGTAGTTGTGAAGGTTATGTACATGTCCTCAGAATTAAGATTCCATGATGTTGCAGTGTCTGACAAGTTGTGTACGAATGGTATATAATACCGACAAGATGAGAGTAAGACACATGTGCAACATCTGGGTATCTTTATTGTAGACGTTTCGCCATCCAGTGGCTTTATCAATACAAATTCCAGGACATAACTTGAATCTCAATTCTGAGGACATGTACATAACCTTCACAACTACGACAACTACTACTACAACAACTAACCCATCTCTTTGGGAAGGACCTACTTCCACTGGGGAATCCCGCCCACCAGTGAATTTGCCCTCGTCTGCTTCACCTGACGTTACTATATAAGCGCCAGGATTCTTTCTTCTGCTTCAGAATCTCCACGACTATGGTGCTGTTCGCACCTACTCCTAGGTTGAGGGACTGATTACCTCATCTTCTGTACATAGTTCTACTGTCTTCAAGTTATGTCCTGGAATTTGTATTGATAAAGCCACTGGATGGCGAAACGTCTACAATAAAGATACCCAGATGTTGCACATGTGTCTTACTCTACACATCTACCACCATTACTCATCTACCAACACTATAATAGATATCTAAGTATCTGGATACGTCGAACAACAGATCGTGTGTGTGTCTTTGTGATAAATAATTATATAATTTTAGGTTGGTTCAGTACATTATACCGGGTGCCTTTGTGGCAGTATCTTCCTTTCATCCTCCCACACTTCCCTCACTCTTCTAGCCTCCCTCCCTCCCACATCCTAGAGACCTTCCCTCAACTAGCTCATCACTGCCTCCCTACCTCCTGCCATCCCTCCTCCCCTTCCCTCCCCATCCCAGTGAGGAGAGGGAAGGTGTGGGATGGGGTGGAGCGGCTCAAGTAAACAATTTGGGCGTCCGTCTGTTCAAGTCTTCCTGCCACGCTGGTGTTGGGCTTAGTTTAACCCTCCTACTCCCCATAACCCCTACTCCCTCTCTCTCTCTCTCTCCCTCTCCCCTTCTCTCTCTCTCTCTCTCTCTCTCTCTCTCTCTCTCTCTCTCTCTCTCTCTCTCTCTCTCTCTCTCCTCTCTCTCTCTCTCTCTTCTCTCTCTCAGGTCCTTGAAATGGGTGATAAGACACCACACTATAAACCTTATGGAATATATTAACCTACAGAACATAAGGCAGCATGGATTTAGAACTGGAAGATCATACTTGTAACAGCTAATAATCCACTATGACAATTACGCAGGCCTTTCTTTCAAAGAATACAATGAAAATATGAAAAATCGGGAAAATTACAGGGTGGATAATTAGAGCTTTGAAAACAAGAGAAATGCCAGTGGTATTATTGTGCATTACTGTTCCGTGTTGACAGCTTTTTTCAGGGCAGGAGAGATGTTAGAGCTGGAGAAGATAAATAGAACATATACGGTCCGCGTGGAGCTATTAAAACTTTAATTACTGGGAACGCCGCAAAGTTCTAAATATGTACTCATTGGAGCGGAGGAGCGGGAGACATGATAATGTATAGAAGGAAGGTGCTTGAGGGGCTGGTCCCAAATCTTCACACTGCCGTAACATACTGGAGCCAGAGATATGGATTATTATAATAAAAAAGAAGCGCTAAACCACAAGGGTTATACAGCCAGAGATATGGAAGTGTAAAACAAACCCAGTGAATTGCAGGGGTGCGTTGGGCACAATAAGGGAACACTGTATCAATATTCGTGGTCCCAGATGATTCGACATCTTACCAGATGATGTCAGAAGCACTGATGGAGCAAGTGTAGAAGTCTTTAAGAGGAAGCTGGAGAAGCATCTTCTCCAGGTGCCAGGTCAACCAGGCTGTGATGGATATGTGGGGCAGCAGGCCACCAGCAGCAACAGCCTGGTTGACCAGGCTAGCACCAAACGAACCTGGCCCAGGGCCGGGCTTCGGAAGTAAAAAGACTCGGAATTAATCTCTGGCATAATAAGAGACATACGCCAGATTTTGTGGGATGGCAAGGGAAGAAAATATCTCGGAGGAGAAATTTCCGGATTTTTATCGGAATGGAGTTTATTCTCTTCTCCAAGGACTGGGGGACCCTACCTGCTACCTTCCTGGAGGTAGGTAGCAGGTAGGGTCCCCTAGAGATCCAGTGTTGCACATGTTTTACTCATCCTCTCAGATGCTTATTCCTGACGTGTTATGCTCACACCTGAACTGAAATCTCATACCTTACTTGTTAACGAAAGTGGCAACACATAGTATCGGAGGAAGAATTCTCTCTTGGATCAAAACATGGCTGACAAAATAGGCAGCAGCGAGTTGGTATAAATGCGGTGAAATCAGAATGGAATGAGTCTGGAGTGGCACTCCACTAAACTGCTTTCTTATAACCTTTCGGATATAGGAAAGTAGCGTCTTGACAATTAAATAGACCTGTTGCAGTGCTCTGTTCTATGCTCTCAGGGACTGGGACTGGTATGGTGGAGGTAGGGATTGATTTGAGTGGTGGAAGGTTAGAGAACGGTGGGGTTGGTGGGAGGAAGGTGTAGGGGGATGGTAGGAAGGGAATAAGAGGGGATGGGGCATAAAGGGGAAGGGGAGATGACAGGAAGGGGAAGAGGGGAGGGAGGTGCAGTAAAGGAGAGTAATGATGCACTAAACACTTGTGTAGGAGGGAGCCACTCTGCAGGAAGTGCCTCACTTACACTCACCTCCCTGAGAGAGAGAGAGAGAGCGATAGCCAGCCGTGAAAACACACACACACACACACACACACACACTGGACAGGCTGCAGGCCTGGTCCCGAAACTGGTTCCTGGAGTTCAACCCTACGAAGTGCAAAGTCATGAAGATTGGGGAAGGGCAAAGAAAACCGCAGACGGAGTACTGTCTAGGGAGGGCCAGAGACTACAAACCTCACTCAAGAAAAAAAGGATCTTGGGGTGAGTACAACACCGGGCACATCTCCTGAGGCGCACATCACCCAAATAACTACTGCAGCATATGGGCGCCTAGCAAACCTAGGAATGGCATTCCGGTATCTCAATAAGGAATCGTTCAGGACCCTGTACACCGTGTACATTAGGCCTATATTGGAGTATGCAGCACCAGTTTGGAACCCACACCTAGCCAAGCAGGTAAGGAAATTGGAGAAGGTGCAAACATTTGTAACAAGACTAGTCCCAGAGCTAAGGGACATGTCCTACGAGGAGAGGTTAAGGGAAATCGACCTGACGACACTGGAGGACAAGAGAGATAGGGGGTATATGATAACGACATATAAAATACTGAGAGGAATTGACAAGGTGGACAGAGAATGTTCCACAGATGGGACACAGCAAGAATAGGTCACAGTTGGAAGTTGAAGACTCAGATGAATCACAGGGATGTTAGGAAGTATTTCTTAGTCACAGAGTTGTCAAGAAGTGGAATAGTCTGGGAAGTGATGTAGTGGAGGCAGGATCCATACATAGCTTTAAGAAGAGGTATGATAAAGCTCATGGAGCGGGAAGAGTGACCGAGTAGCAGCCAGTGAAGAGGCAGGGCCAGGAGCTGTGAATCGACCCCTGCACCCACAACTAGGTGAGTACACAGTGTGAGAGAATGCTAGAGCCTGGAGGCAGCTGCTCACCTGTACAAACACTGGGTGGCGCTGGTGAGGAAAAAGTGACATTACTGTTAGCGTAATTTAGGTAATTCGAAGTAATTATTGTAGTGATGAGAGGCAGCCTTGAAGCACTCGTGGCAGACGCTACCACGTGACGGAGGTGGTGTTGGCAGGGGAGCACATGTTAGTACTTTTCGTTTTGCTCATGAAAATTTGATACAGGAACAGTCCTGCTACTGTATTCTATATGATAGTGGGAGTGGGAGTATCCCAGTTATATTCCATCACACAGGATTGATGACAGGGATGGATCACATGGTTCTGTGTTTTGAATACATAGTAGAGTTACAAGTAGAGAGGGTAATAGGAGTTGGATGGGAAAAGTCAAACTATAAAGGGGACTGCACAGGTATGAGGAACTTCCTGCAGGAGGTTCAGTGGGACAGTGAATTGGCAGGAAAGTCAGTAAATGAAATGATGGAATACGTAACAACAAAATGCAGGGAGGCAGAGGAAAGGTTTGTTCCCAAGGGCATTAGAAATAATGGGAAGACCAAAGCGAGTCCTTGGTTTACCCGAAGGTGTAGGGAGGCAAAAACTAAGTGCACCAGAGAATGGAAAAGGTACAGGAGGCAAAGGACCCAGGAAAACAGACTAGTCGAAGAGCCAGAAGCGAGTATGCACAGATAAGGAGGGAGGCCCAGCGACAGTACGAAAACGACATGGCATCGAAAGCCAATTCTGACCCAAAACTGCTGTATAGCCACATTAGGAGGAAGACAGCAGTCAAAGACCAGGTGATCAGGCTGAGGAAAGAAGGTGGGGAACTCACCAGAAGCGATCAAGAGGTATGTGAGGAGCTCAACAAGAGATTAAAGGAAGTATTTACAGTGGAGACAGGAAGGCCTTTGGGTGGACAGAACAGAGGGGGAACCCCAACTAGGAATAAATCAACAAGTTGTTATTGCTGTTCTTCCTGCTGAACAGCGGTTTAGTGCCGATGAAGGTAGCGTAGGTAGCAATGATACGGCCGTGGACTAGTTTGGCTTTAATTGGGTAGGAGTGAGTACACAACGGGCAGTGTGAGGGAGTGACCGCAAGCCAGTCCGTGGAGGGGGAGCACTTGTGTCTGTCAAGGCCGTCGGCCTAGGAGTGAGAGAGGGTGGGCTGTGCTTCCCACTGACCTAGGTAAGCCTACAGAGGGCAGCACTGAATGCCGCGAAATATGAACTAGTCAGAGCAGACGGCTAGGCTGTGTGCTCTGACAGTACAGGCTGTCTACAAAGTGTTGGATGACATACACACAATTGAGGAGAAGCTGCTGCTAAGGGACCTTGATACCTCAAAGGCAATGGGACCAGACATCTCCCCGTGGGTCCTTAGAGAGGGAGCAAGGCACTGCAATGGATCAGAGAATACCTGACAGGGAGGCAACAAGAAGTCATGGTACGTGATGAGGTATTACAGTGGGCACCTGTGACGAGCGGGGTCCCACAGGGGTCGGTCCTAGGACCAGTGCTATTTCTGACATATGTGAATGACATGATGGAAGGGTGAGACTCAGAAGTGTCCCTGTTCGCAGATGATGTGAAGTTAATGAGGAGAATTAAATCAGATGAGGATCAGGTAGAACTTCAAGGAGACCTGGACAGGCTGGACACCTGGTCCAGCAAGTAGCTTCTCGAATTTAACCCCGCCAAATGCAAAGTCATGAAGATCGGGGAAGGGCAAAGAAGACCGCAGACAGAGTATAGGCTAGGTGGCCAAAGACTGCAAACCTCCCTCAAGGAGAAAGATCTTGGGGTGAGTATAACACCAAGCACGTCTCCGGAAGCACACATCAACCAGATAACTGCTGCAGCATATGGGCGCCTGGCAAACCTGAGAATAGCGTTCCGATACCTTAGTAAGGATTCGTTCAAGACACTGTACACCGTGTATGTCAGGCTCATACTGGAGTATGCAGCACCTGTTTATAACCCACACTTGATCAAACACGTTAAGACATTAGAGAGAGTGCAAAGGTTTGCCACAAGGTTAGTTCCAGAGCTAAGGGGAATGTCCTACGAAAAAAGGTTAAGGGAAATCGGCCTGACGACACCGGAAGACAGGAGGGTTAGGGAGACATGATAACGACATACAAAATACTGCATGGAATAAACAAGGTGGACAGAGACAGGATGTTCCAGAGAGGGACACAGAAACAAGGGGTCACAATTGGAAGTTGAAGATCCAGATGAGTCAAAAGGGATGTTAGGAAGTATTTCTTCAGTCATAGAGTATTTAGGAAGTGGAATAGCCTAGCAAGTGAGGTAGTGAAGGTAGGAACCATACATAGCTTTAAGATGAGGTATGATAAAGCTCATGGACCAGGGAGAGAGAGGACCTAGTAGCACTCAGTGAAGAGGCGGGGCCAGGAGTTGAATCTCGACCCCTGCAACTACAATTAGGTGAGTACATGTAGTGCTGAAATCTGTCAGCATGAGCTGGGGGTTATGAGGATATCTAGGGAGCACAAGGATAGCGAGGGTTTTTTTGTGGGTAGCAGAGGGAGAGGCGGTTGTTTGGTTTGTAGAGAGGAAGGTTGGTTGGTTGCTTGTAGGCAGATGGAGGTGGTGGTTGTCTTTGGAGAAGAGGGTGAGCGAGATGGTTTGTGGGTCACTTGTCGGTATAGGAGTTGAGGTCGTTAGGGCATTGAGGATTAGGGTGTAAGCAGGTCGTTCTTTGTATCCTAAAAAGAGAAGAGGTAGTTTGCCTTGCATTCTTAGCAAGAGTGAGGCTGTGTGAAACATGTCTTTGTCGTGAATGAAAGATGAATGTAAGTAAAAAAGAAACCTTGAAATAATTAAGATTAAATGGTTTAAATCACCGTGGTGGCTCGCCTCCAGCACTCCTGTGTACACTGCACCGGAGGCCAGATATCACTCGTAATTTATACACGGAACATAATACAAGGTCACCACCCTAATCTGCACACTGCTATAAAAACTTCCTGAAGTGAGAGATAAGAGAGGAAGTGGTGCTGGTGCTTGTGGTGGTGGTAGTTCTGGTGCTTGTGGTGGTGGTAGTTCTGGTGCTTGTGGTAGTGATTCTGGTGCTTGTGAGTCTGGTGGTGGTGGTTGCTCTGGTGCTTGTGGTGGTAGTTTTGGTGTTTGTGGTGATGGTTATTCCGGAGCTTGTGGTGGTGTTAGTCGCTCTGGTGCTGGTGCTTTTGGTGTTGGTGGTGTTAGTGGCTCTGGTGCTTGTGGTGATGCTGGTGGCTCTGGTGCTTGTGGTGGTGCTGGAAGCTCAGGTGCTTGTGGTGGTGCTGGAAGCTCAGGTGCTTGTGGTGGTGCTGGTGGCTCTGGTGCTTGTGATGGTGGTGGCGGCTCTGGTGCTTGTGGTAGTGCTGGTGACTCTGGTGCTTGTGGTAGTGCTGGTGGCTCTGGTGCTTGTGGTAGTGCTGGTGGCTCTGATGCTTGTGGTGGTGGTGGCGGCTCTGGTGCTTGTGGTAGTGCTGGTGGCTCTGGTGCTTGTGGTAGTGCTGGTGGCTCTGGTGCTTGTGGTAGTGCTGGTGGCTCTGTTGCTTGTGGTAGTGTTGATGGCTCTGGTGCTTGTGGTGGTGCTGGTGGCTCTGATGCTTGTGGTGGTGCTGGTGGCTCTGATGCTTGTGGTAGTGTTGATGGCTCTGGTGCTTGTGGTGGTGCTGGTGGCTCTGATGCTTGTGGTGGTGCTGGTGGCTCTGATGCTTGTGGTAGTGTTGGTGGCTCTGGTGCTTGTGGTGGTGCTGGTGGCTCTGGTGCTTGTGGTGGTGTTGGTGGCTCTGATGCTTGTGGTAGTGCTGGTGGCTCTGGTGCTTGTGGTGGTGATGGTGGCTCTGGTGCTTGTGGTGGTGCTGGTGGCTCTGATGCTTGTGGTGGTGCTGGTGGCTCTGATGCTTGTGGTGGTGCTGGTGGCTCTGATGCTTGTGGTAGTGCTGGTGGCTCTGATGCTTGTGGTGGTGCTGGTGGCTCTGATGCTTGTGGTGGTGCTGGTGGCTCTGATGCTTGTGGTAGTGTTGATGACTCTGGTGCTTGTGGTGGTGCTGGTGGCTCTGATGCTTGTGGTGGTGCTGGTGGCTCTGATGCTTGTGGTAGTGTTGATGGCTCTGGTGCTTGTGGTGGTGCTGGTGGCTCTGATGCTTGTGGTAGTGCTGGTGGCTCTGATGCTTGTGGTAGTGTTGATGGCTCTGATGCTTGTGGTGGTGCTGGTGGCTCTGATGCTTGTGGTAGTGTTGATGACTCTGGTGCTTGTGGTGGTGCTGGTGGCTCTGATGCTTGTGGTGGTGCTGGTGGCTCTGATGCTTGTGGTAGTGTTGATGGCTCTGGTGCTTGTGGTGGTGTTGGTGGCTCTGGTGCTTGTGGTGGTGCTGGTGGCTCTGATGCTTGTGGTGGTGCTGGTGGCTCTGATGCTTGTGGTAGTGTTGATGGCTCTGATGCTTGTGGTAGTGCTGGTGGCTCTGGTGCTTGTGGTAGTGTTGATGGCTCTGATGCTTGTGGTAGTGCTGGTGGCTCTGGTGCTTGTGGTAGTGTTGATGGCTCTGGTGCTTGTGGTAGTGTTGATGGCTCTGGTGCTTGTGGTAGTGCTGGTGGCTCTGGTGCTTGTGGTAGTGCTGGTGGCTCTGGTACTTGTGGTAGTGCTGGTAACTCTGATGCTTGTGGTAGTGCTGGTGGCTCTGGTGCTTGTGGTAGTGCTGGTGGCTCTGGTGCTTGTGGTAGTGCTGGTGGCTCTGGTGCTCGTGGTGGTGCTTGTGGTGCTGGTGGTGAGCTCAGTGGCACTAGCAGTGTTGTGTCAAACACACACCACTAAGACAAGAGAAGATGCAAGTTAGAGAGAGACGATAATCGAGCTTTAATTAACCTAAAGTTCTTGTCTCAATGTCTCAAGAGCAACAGAAAATACCATGGAAAATACTGCTATAGAATGAGGGCTTCTTAACCTTTCTACGATTACAGAGCCACGATGGATATAAACACACAAACAGTATAACGTGATCCTTTATTGACAACGTATATCACCAGAACTACCATCACAGTACACTGCTTGTGTGTTTATTTTTTCATTACATACGCGGCCAGCAGTAACAGCCTAGTTGATCAGGCCCTGATCCATCGGGAGGCCTGGTCGTGGACCGGGCCGCGGGGGCGTTGATCCCCGGAATAACCTCCAGGTAACCCACAATGGCTTGCCCAACGTGTGCCCATAGTCCCTTTACTAGACTGGGAATTATTACCACCACCACCAGTCCTATTAGGTACCAGTGGTACTAGACTGGGAATTATTTACCACCCCACAGTCCTATTAGGGTTACCAGGTGGTACTTCATTTAGATGTGTTAGTATCTTGGTTTTACTGTACATATGGATAGCTAGTAACAGAACAATTAAAAGAAAATCATAAGAATTGTATCATATAGAAAAACGGTAAATTGTTCGGATATCGAGTCCCATACCGTCATTATTTGGTTCCCATACCCCTAAGGGATCCGCCTGGAGGGTGTTTCCTATGGTCAGACGCCCCCCGCGACCCTGTCCTTGACCAGGCCTCCAGTCAAGGACTGAGAATATATCATTCAGAGCCGATGAGAGACAGAGGGGACAAATAACTGTTAATAAAATGTAAAGAAAAATAAAATACTGTTCTCATATGGCAGATCTGTACCAAAAACAACATCCAGTATCGGACTCTTGCTTCAACAAGATGAGACTCACAGTATCGGACTGTGCTTCAACAAGAGGGACTCCAGTATCGAGACTGTCTTAACAAGATGGGACTCAGTAATCGGACCTCTTGCTTCAACAAGATTGAGACTCACATATCGGTAATGTGCTTCAACAAGATGGGACTCACAGTATCGGACTGTGCTTCAACAAGATGGGACTCACAGTATCGGACTGTGCTTCAACAAGATAGACTCACAGTATCGGACTGTGCTTCAACAAGATGGGACTCACAGTATCGGACTCTTGCTTCAACAAGATGGGACTCACAGTATCGGACTGTGCTTCAACAAGATGGGACTCACAGTATCGGACTCTTGCTTCAACAAGATGGGACTCACAGTATCGGACTCTTGCTTCAACAAGA
This sequence comes from Cherax quadricarinatus, assembly GCF_026875155.1. NCBI lineage: Eukaryota > Metazoa > Arthropoda > Malacostraca > Decapoda > Parastacidae > Cherax > Cherax quadricarinatus. The sequence continues at coordinate 8,754,263 of NC_069481.1, forward strand.
TGGGACTCACAGTAGCGCATCTCTTTGCTTCAACAAGATTTACCTCACAGTAGTCGGACTCTTGCTTCAAAAGATGGACTCACAGTATCGACCTTCTTGCTTCACAATGGACTCACAGTATCGACTCTTGCTTCATCAAGATGGACTCACAATATCGGACTCATTGCTTCTACAAGTATGTGGACTACACAGTAAATCGGATTCCTTGGCTTCAACAAGATGGGGACTCACAGTATCGACTCTTGCTTCAACCAAGATGGGACACACAGTATCGAATTCTTGCTTCAAAACAAGATGGGACTCACGAGTATCGGACTCTTGCTTCAACAAGAAGGGAACTCACAGTATCGGATTCATGCTTCAACAAGATGGACTCACAGTACGGACTCTTGCTTCAACAAATGGACTCACAGTATCGATTTCTTGCTTCAAACAAATGGGACTCACATTATACGGACTCTTGCTTCACAAGAATGGGACTCACAGTATCGGATTCTTGCTTTCAACAAATGGGACTCACAGTATCGACTCTAGGCCAACAAATGGGACTCACAGTATCGGACTCTATGCTTCAACAATATGGGACTCCAGTAACGACTCTGGCTCAACAAGATGGGACTCACAGTATCGGACTCTTGCTTCAACAAGATGGGACTCACAGTATCGGACTCTTGCTTCAACAAGATGGGACTCACAGTATCGGACTCTTGCTTCAACAAGATGGGACTCACAGTATCGCACTCTTTGCTTCAACAAGATGGGACTCACAGTATCGGACTCTTGCTTCAACAAGATGGGACTCACAGTATCGGACTCTTATGCTTCAACAAGATGGGACACACAGTATCGGACTCTTGCTTCAACAGAATGGGACCACAGTAAATAGGACTCTTGGCTTCAACAGAGGACTGGCACATTTTACAATCGGGTAAGAAAAAAAACTTCTTTGCTTCAACATGATGGGACTCACGAGTAAATCGGACTCTTGCTTCAACAATGGGACTCAGCAGTATCGGAACTTCTTGCTTCAACCAAGATGGACACACAGTATCGGACCTTGCTTCAACATGGAGATGGTGACTCCCAAAAATATCGGACTCTTGCTTCAACAAGATGGGACTCACAGTATCGGACTCTTGCTTCAACAAGATGGGACTCACAGTATCGGACTCTGCTTCAACAAGATGGACTCACAGAACGTACTCTTGCTTCAACAAGAGGGACTCACGTATCGGACTCTTGCTTCAACAAAGGGGACCACAGTGATCGGACTCTTGCTCAACAAGATGGGAAGGTCACAGTATCGGACTCTTCTTGCTTCAACAAGATGGGACTCACATTATCTGACATCTTTGCATCAACAAGAGAGACCTCACAGTATCGGACTCTTGCTTCACCAAATGGGACTCACAGAATCGGTCTCTGCTTAAACAAAAGGAACTCACAGTAATCGACTCTTGCTTCGAACAAAGATGGACTCACATACGGACACTTGTCTTCAATAAGATGGACTCACATATCGGACTCTTGCTTCAACAAGATGGGACTCACAGGTATCGACTACTTGCTTCAACAGATGGGACCACAGTATCGGACTCCTGCTCCAACAAGATGGGACTCACAGTATCGGGACTCTTGCTATCTAACAAGATGGGACTCACAGTAACGGACTCGCTTCAACAAGATGGGAACTCCAGTATCCGACTCATTGCTTCAACACAAGGATGGGACGCACATATCGGGACTCTGCTTCAACAATACGGACTCACAGTATCCGGACTCTTGCTTCAAGATGGGACTCACAGTATCTGGACTCTTGCAGTAAACAAAGACGGACTCACAGTACGGACTCTGCTATTCAACCAAGAATTGGAACACACAGTAAATCGACCCTTTGCTTCAAACAAGATGGACTCAGTAATAGATCGTTCTCATAATTCATGGTAAGGCCTTAAATTGTTTATGACAATCGTGTTTGCAGTATGCCTGAGCTTTGTCTACCTCTGCAACACAGTTTGTCATACAGAGAAACGCGGCTGGAACAATGCCTTGCACTAATACCCACTGCAGGTGAAATAGCAGATCTGGAGAATGAACAAGAATCATCACTGCCCACGTAACTCAGTTGTCTAAATTAAGTGGACACTCCTAAGTCCATCGAACTGTATTTCCAGGAAATTCTTCTCGCCAAATCTGCACACTGAAATCAACTCCTTGATATTGAGGGGCTGTAGACGTGTCAGATAGCCCAGGAGAAAAACAGAGGTCAGGGATTTCACTGAGAGAAAGGTCAGTAATGCAAATGGAACCAAGCCTCCCAGCACTCCTCCCTTACACCCCCCATGGTCATGGACATGGACCGGTCCGCGGGGGACGTTGATCCCCGATTGCCCACCAGTAAGCTGTCCTTCAAAAGGGAACGATAAGTTCAAGTTACTAGGTGGAAGTCGAGGCTGTGATGCACAAGTTAGACGGTGCGGCCAGCACCACGTTTGGTTTAACCCAGCACGTAACCGGAAGACCTGGTCTAGGACACGGTCGCTGAGGCGGGGGGGTGTGACCCTTGAAGCACTTTTCTGGTAATTTAGGAAGATGTGCACGGAAGGATGGTGCCTACTGTCTATATACATGAATGACCTTGATCCAGGTTATTCCTGGATCAAAACGCCCGCCACCCGCGGCCACCGGACCATGACCGAGGCCTCCCGGTGGATCAGGGCCTGATCAACCAGCTGTTACGGCTGGCCGCACGCAGTCCAACGTACGAGCCATATCCCGCGCTGATCCGTACTGACTTTAGGTATCTGCCAGCTCTCTTGAAGGCAGCAGGGGCTTTATTGCAATTCCCCTAATGCGTGATGAGAGGCTGTTGAACAGTCTTGGGCCCCGGACACTTATGGTGTTTTCCCTGTAGTGTACCAAAGGTGGCCCGTACTTTTAAAAGGGCATTTTGCATCGCCTGCCCCAGTAATTTTTACTTAGCGTAAGTGAGTGGTTGCGATTATAGCTTTGTGGGCAGATGCGATTGGGACCGACATTCCAGGATCGCATAGCTATCGGATGTCCAAGAGAGGTCTACTATCACGTACGTATATGATTTAGAGCTCACCAGCCTCCTAAATGGACAGTGGGATTTCTTCTACGATGTAAGGGAGTGTGCTTGGGCACTTAAGAGAAGGGGGGGTTTTACGGCCCATAGTAAGTGCTAGACAGAACTTAATACCTGCAGTAAAGGATCTCGTGTACACTCGTTTAGATTTGCAATTACCCCACCTGCTTTGAATTCAGATGTTAATTAACAGCATCCTGCCTAGAAGAACAAGTGATTGAAAAGGATCATCAATTGGCTTGCAACTCTCTCTTGAATGTTTCTCATTATCCATCCTAATCATTTCTTTGCACTTGCGAACATGGCACTGTTGTGATCCTGAAAGTGAGATCCTCAGACATTACTACTCCCAGGTCCCTTACATTATTTTTCTGCTCTATTGTATGGCCAGAGTTCTGTAGTATACTCTGTTCTAGTTATTATCTCCTCCAGTTTTTCCTAACGTGAGTAGTTGGAAATTTTCCTCATGAACATCCATATAGTTACCGTTGCCCACTGGAAAACTTTGTTATATCTTCTTGGAGGTTAACCGCGTGTCCTCAGCAATGACAGCCTCATGCAGACCCTAGTATCTCCCGCAAAGGATGATACGGTGCGTGTGGTGTATATCCTGTCCTATGTCTGATATGAGATGAGGAATCAGATGGGGGCATTACTGTGCCTGTGGAACAGAGCTCTTCACTAGGCAGCCTCCGATTTTAACTCTGTTGACCTACTACTCTTTGTGTTCGATTTGTTAGGAATTGGAAGATCCATCTCCCCACTTTCCCAGTTATCCTTTAGCACGTATTTTATGGGCTATTACGCCATGATCGCATTTTGTCAATGCTTTGCAAGTCTGTGTATATTACATTCTTCATTCTGATTTTCGTCCAGTGCATCCAAGGCCATATCATATGATCCAGTAGTTGTGAGAGGCAAGCGACCTGCCCGTGAACCCATGTTGCCCTGGATTGTGTCAGATTTTGGAATCCAGGTGATTTGCAAATCCTGCTTCCTTAGCACTCTTTCAAAGAGTTTTATGATGTGGGACGTCAGAGCTATTGTTCTATATTCTTAGCTAATGCTTTGCTGCCACCTTTATGGAAGTGGGCTATATCCTTTGTTTTAAGTGACTGTGAATTTCACCCATTCCAAGCCCTCCATCCATAGTTACGTAGGGCACGCGAGTGGTTTCTTGCAGTCGTAATAAATTCAGAGTTTCCACGAGTCTGGGCCGGGTTGAAGTGCATGGCATGTGTCAATTGGCTTTTTTTCGAAATCTTCGGAGTTAGGTAAGTCGGAAATCTGCATACATTATGGAGTTTTGAGGCTCATTCATGAAGAAATCATTGGGTCGGCGATCGGGCAGGGGGGGGGGGGGGGGTGTTATAAGGTTACTCAGACTGATAGTGTTCACTAAACTACAGAGACCGTACTGGATTTCAATATAGCACCTCATTTCTCTTGTTGTCATCTGTGTAAGTCCCATCCTGTCTGTAGGGCCCGATACAAATGTGGTATTTGCCTTGTTTTTGGCATATGAGAAAAAGAAAAGTTTTTGAATTTCTTTCAAGTTCCACTAATGAGCATTCAGCTCCTCCTGCCTCTCCTGGTTCCTGTAAGAGTCATTTATCTTAAGTTCGATAGTTTCCACTTCCCAGTCAGCGCCTCCATTCGTGAATCAATGATTCAGCACTCCTGAGGAGCTCAGTGACTTGGTCGTCTCATGTAGAGGGAAGCGTCTTTCTCCAGTTTTAACTCCTGCCTCTTCTTTCTTAGGGGAATATGCCAGAACATGCCTTCAGCTTGCAGTAAGTTGATCCCTTTCATGCATCTGGTTTGGATCCATGTCATGAAGACTCTTCCACAATTTCATTTAGGACCACGGTTTACCTGGTCCCAGTTGAGTCTTGTTGTTGAAGTTGTATTTTGTGAAGACACCTTCACAGGTACATGTATTCCTGCTGATCAGACCCTCTATGCATGAACTTCTGGACATCCCCCCCCCCCGGAAAAAAAATAGGTTGTGATCGAATTAGTTTGTTTTTGGTATTCTTATGTCTACTTATCAGTCCTCGATGTACACGGAAAGATTGTGCTGTACTGTCCCCGTATATACACGAAGATGTGCCGTACTGTCCGTAATATACACTGAAGATGTGCTGTACTGTCGTATATACACGGAAGAATGGTTCCGTACTGTCTTACATACACCGGAAGATGGAGCTGTACTGTTCTATATACACGAAATGTGCCAGTACTGTCGTACATACATGGAAGATGGTGCTGTACTGTCCGTATATTACACTTAAAATGGTGCTGTACTGTGGTATATCGCTCCTATTTTCACGTTGACCACCCCTTCCCCCCCTCCCCCCCACTGCGTGCGTATTAATAGTTGAGAATTTGCGTTAATATTGCCATTACGGTTGACAATTAGAAGGAAGGTGGAGGAAGTAGCCAACGTTGACACAAGTGATCGATGGAGTCAGAGAATAATACTGACTCGGTGTCAGGTGCCGGGGGAGGGAAGGTGGGATATTTAGAACTGCGTGAGGTAAGGGAATGGAGAAGGAGATGTTGGGGGGTTGGGCGTATAGGGAGGAGGTGGGAGAAGGAGTCGCAGTGGAAGGACGGTATGTTGACCCCTACACTGGCAAGGTCCACACCAGTGAAGGGGTGGTGGTGGTTTAAATGATATTCCTGAGGTCAGTCAACGTTAGGTTCCTTTGAGACTATACAAACAGTAAAGAACAGCGTCCTGGAAATCTTATTTTGGTTTATTTAAAAAATATGGAACACTGTATTATGCTTTCCTGACTCACGGAATCGTAATAGCTTATTGCAACCACGGTAACTGCTGTGTTGAGAACACTCGTAGTGTGCTGCTACCTTGTTCTGCATGATAGTTATATGGTGGGAACACAAGCATTGTGCGGCTACCCAGATATATATAGGGAGGTTCCACCTCTGAAACTGTCCTGAGGACCCCTCATCCTCAGAGAAAAGAATAAACTTGCTTCAGGGAAAACTCAAGGTTCTCCCTGAAGCTGCTTGGAAATTTTCTCCTACCACCCCCCTATATTTAATATAAATTTTATTTAAAAACAAAATACATTGACAAAAAAATACAATAAAGAGTAAAACAACATCGATAACAAGTCGGATCTACGTCTCAAATACTTCGTCCAGCTCCCCGGCGGTGGGCCGCGTTCCCAGAATGCTGCAGGCATTTACCTTCTGGATCGCAACACTGAGTCTCTGAAAGAGGAAGGTGACCGTCCTGTGGTCCTTGGTTTCTTTGATGAGTTTTTCACCCAGCTCTTTGAGGAACTTTAGAGCACACTTGCCCCATGCTCCAAGGGTCTCTGACCCTATTGAGATGAAGTTATAGCAAGGGGGAAGGCCTTCATATTTGCGGGTCTTCTGGGTCTCCCTGTGGCTGGCAGCTCCACCCCCTTCAGCTATGGAGTATGGGAAGTAGGTGTCTCCCAATGTGGCAGCACATATGTAGTCCCAGGCAATCTGCTTTCCATCCTTCCAGGGTACCATAGTGGCTCCATCAGGACGCTTTTGATTCCCGTCTGACCTCTGCACTTGGAGTTCCCGTTGCGTGTATATATATATATATATATATATCTTTCTTTCAACACACCGGCCGTATCCCACCGAGGCGGGGTGGCCCAAAAGGAAAAACGAAAGTTTCTCCTTTTACATTTAGTAATATATACAGGAGAAGAGGTTACTAGCCCCTTGCTCCCGGCATTTTAGTTGCCTCTTACAACACGCATGGCTTACGGAGGAAGAATTCTGTTCCACTTCCCCCATGGAGAATATATATAATATATATATGTATATATATATATATATATATGTATATATATATATATATGTATAATATATATATATGTATATATATATATATGTATATATATATATATATATGTATATATATATATATATGTATATATATATATGTTCCTACTTAAAGAATCACGCACCCAGCAGAGCTAGGATTGTATCGTATGGTCCCGTGGGTAAGAGCGTCGTGGAATTTTCGCTTACCATGATCGGGCTAAAACAACACGGTTCGAAACCTCGGCTAGTCGCAGTGTTGTTTATTAATATATATATATATATATATATATAATATATATATATATATATATGTGTGTGGTGTGTGTGTGTGTGTGTGTGTGTATAAATATATATATATATATATAATATATAATATATATATAATAATATATATAATATATATATATTATATATATATATATATATATATATATAAATATATATATATATATATATATATATATAATGAGAGTTGCATAGTGACAACACCCGCAGTGTGCTGCTACCTTATTCAACATTAGGGTTACATAATGAGAACATAAATTAGTTGTGTTTCATTGTGATTTCATCACACAGGATGGATTTCTTATTTAAAATATCGAAATATTTCAGCCTGAGCTGGGAGTCTTCAGTAAGGCAAATAAAATATTGTCAAGTATTCTAATCTAGGTTTAGTAGCTACGACAGCTTGCAAGGTTTCTTTCTAGCAGAACTGGAGTTACTGTTACCTGGAAACTACCATCTTTCAGGATTGCCTATCAATATATACTTACAGGGAAGTGTAAACATTAGGAATAGTCACTGGGCTATTAATGGCACGAACAAGGGTCAGAATAAAGTGACTTTCTCAGAAAAATTAATATATGCAGCAGCTTGGGAGAATAAATAAGCCACACAGAGAGGTGGAAACTGGAGGTGTTGAAAGGGAAAGTTAGCATAAAGGAAAGTAAAAAATAATACTAATAAAAATGGAGAAGCTCAAACAGGACATTAAACGAGAGAGACGCTGCCACTGGAGGATCATGTACCAGATCAGAGGAAACCTGAGGCAGTGCCACTGGAGAATCATGTACCAGATCAGAGGAAACCTGAGGCAGTGCCACTGGAGAATCATGTACCAGATCAGAGGAAACCTGAGGCAGTGCCACTGGAGAATCGTGTGCCGAATCAGGGGAAACCTGAGCAGTACCACTGGAGAATCGTGTGCCGAATCAGGGAAACCTGAGGCAGTACCACTGGAGAATCGTGTGCCAGATCAGAGGAAACCTGAGGCAGTACCACTGGAGAATCGTGTGCCGAATCAGGGGAAACCTGAGGCAGTACCACTGGAGAATCATGTACCAGATCAGAGGAAACCTGAGGCAGTACCACTGGAGAATCGTGTGCCGAATCAGGGGAAACCTGAGGCAGTACCACTGGAGAATCGTGTGCCAGATCAGAGGAAACCTGAGGCAGTACCACTGGAGAATCGTGTGCCGAATCAGGGGAAACCTGAGGCAGTACCACTGGAGAATCATATACCAGATCAGAGGAAACCTGACGCAGTACCACTGGAGAATCATGTACCAGATCAGAGGAAACACCCAGGGGAAGATAAACAGTCGATAGTCAAGGGAAATGAAGGAAAAACGTGGGGTATCACAAACCACACTGTGTTAGCCTCTGGAGACGGTGAAAACACAACCCACACTGTCAATACACACAAGAAAATCAAGACACTTCAGGTGGTATCAGTACAGATACAAAACAAAATGTAAATATTATAAAAAAGGAAATTTAAATATGGGGGGAAAATGAATTACTCGCAACAAAAGAAATGCTTCAGCGTGCTAGTTGAAAGTTGTAAATTCTACATTTTGAAATGTTTAAAAACAACTCGCTACATACCGAGACTGACAACAACACCGCCACATCCTAGTCATACCGAGGAGGAAGTTTTGTCCCAGATCTGCAATGAAACCTTTGAGGATTTTGTACCTCGTAATCTGTAAATACCTTTGTAACTTTCATGATTGGACTAGACCTACCTGGAGTTTATTACCTTTGTAAATTGTGAGTTCATTACCTTTGTAAATTGTGAATTCATTACCTCTGTAACTTGCTCAGCTATCAAAAATTTGAGGCCCAGTCCCTGGACCCATTATGTACCTCTGTAAATCTTTTGACTACCGCCCACAGGATGGGTATGGGGTGCATAATAAACATATTAAAATTAAATTTCTGTAGCTAGTGAACCCTTAATGGAAACAGATATCCTCATGTCCTAGTGAATGTGAGACATGTATCAGCTCTATGATCACTTTCTTGAACAAAATTTACTTATTGGTAATATAAGTACATTGACCTGTGAATAACAGGAATCTTAGTAATGAAAATAAGATACCTGAAATTCTATGCACACCCATCTACCGGGAGGCATGGCCTGCGACCGGGGCGGGGGGCGTTGACCCCCGAACACTAGTCAGGGAGACTCGGGGAAAATGTTATGAACAGAATGATTCTGTATAAATTTCATAAAATGTAGGCTGTACTCGTAAACTTCTTGAGGCCGGTTATAGGCCTTTGTGTATCCACGTATTCTCGTGCTACTCCATGACACCACAATAACGTAGCCGCTTCTGGTTGATGGCCTGATCAGTTAAGCGTTGATGGTAGCAGCACGCAGTCCAACGTAGGCACCAAAGTTCCCTTGATAACGATCTGCCTGAGCACTAACTTGTCCAAATTTCCCTCTGGAAGAAAATCAAAGATCCCACTTATATATAAATGGGAGGGGAGTATAAAAAGTCATGGGGCCAACACACCTTAATGGAGTTTCTCTCTTTTTTGATTAAAATACTTTCAACAATAAAAAAAACGAAAATCTGATTCTTGAAAATGAAATAGAAACTCCAAATAAGCCAATTGATTTTTTTTTCAAAAACCAGAGAGAAAAGACTGAAAGTCAGATTTGTTAAAGACTAACTGCCACCTCGGCCAGTGACCTTAAGTAGGAATTAGTCTGTTTCAGATTCCTAAGGCAGTAGAACTTCCTGAGAATAGTGCCAGGAAAGGAGGTCCATGGAATTGGTGCCAGGAACGTAGGTACATGGAATGGTGGCCTGGACGAATATTATGGAATGAGCCCGTGGAACGTAAGTACCTGGAATGGTGTGAGGAACTCATGGGTTTCATGGAATGGTGGAAGGAACGTAGTTCCTGGAATCTGGGTGCCAGGAATGTAGGTCCATGGAATGGTGCCAAGAAATGAGGTTAATGAGTGGTGCCAAGGAAGTAGGTTCATGGAAATGGTGGCCAGGAAAATGAAGGTTCACGGAATAGGCCAGGAACGTAGGTACATGGAATTATACCAAGAACTTATGTCCATGGAATGGTGCCGGGAATGGTCCCTGGAATGATGCCAGGAATGGTGGTCCTTGTAATGCCAAGAATGGAAGTGCTTGGAATAGCGCCAGGGATGGAGGCAACTGGAATAGCGCCAAGAATTGAGGTCCCTGGAATAGCACCAGGAATGGAGGTGCCTGGAATAGTGCCAAGAATGGAGGTCCCTGAAATAGTTCCAGGAATCGAGGTCCCTGGAATAGCTCCAGGAATTAAGATTCCTGAAATAGATCCAGGAATGGAGGTTCCTGGAATAGATCCAGGAATGGAGGTCCCTGGAATAGTGCCAGGAATTGAGGTGCATGGAATAGCTCCATGAATTGAGATTTCTGGAATAACTCTAGGAATGGAGGTTCCTGGAATAGCTCCAGGAATGAAGGTTCCCAGAATAGCTCCAGGAATGGAGGTCCTCTTGGATTAGCTTCCATGAATGGAGGTCCTTGTAATGAGCTTCCAAGGAATGGAGGTACCTGAAAAGCTCCAGGCATGAAGGTTCCTAGAATAGCTCCAGGAATGAAGGCTCCTGGAATAGCTCCAGGAATGGAGGTTCCTGGAATTAGAGGTACCTGGAACGGTGTCAACATGTAGCATTTTTAAAATTATATATAGTAAAGTATAATAAAATTTTCGGTTTTGTAGACATTACTATTGAACTCTGAAAGAGATGTTCATTACTTAAATACGTTTGTTCTTTAAAAGACTTCATAAAAATTACGATGTTCTTCATAGAGCTCATATATAAATTATTTTATTCGACAAACTTCAAACATCAGCTCAAGAGTCTTTATTTTAAAATTACTGTAATAAAAGCCATTCAAGAATCTGAAGACCCAGAGAATGTTCTTCCAAAGCTTCAAAGGAATTCTTAAAGTGACACCTTAATTCCCTCTATTAATCACTATAATATTAGTGGAACTACAATTCCGGAGATTAATGGCCGTTTTTTTCAGCAGTGTTTTAGGCGATTATTGCAACTTCTGCCACGATTCAAGTAATATTCTCTTTTTTCTTTGACCCATTCAACTTTGTAGTTGTAATTTTGGGTAAATTCAGGTTAACTATTGATTTTTTTTGTAAATTCCTGTTAATTATTACAACTTTGGGTAAATAAATAAGGTAAATTCCAGGTTATAATTGCAAATTTGGTTTAATTTTCCCCAGGGTTAAATTATTGCAATTATTAATAAACTCAGGTTAATTATTGCAATTATTAATAAACTCAGGTTAATTATTGCAATTTTTTAAAATTCAAGTTGATTATTGCAATTTTTAATAAATTGAGGTTAGACCTAATCGTGGATCAAAGCCTGATCAACCAGGCTGTTATTGCTGGTCATGTACAGTCCATTCTACCAACCACAGCCAAGCTGTGGCATGACTGACCACTACAAACAGGTGTATGACTGACCACTACAAACAAGTATATGACTGACCACTACAAACAGGTGTATGACTGACCACTACAAACAAGTATATGACCACATTAACAGGTGTATGACTGACCACTACAAACAGGTGTATGACTGACCACTACAAACAGGTGTATGACTGACCACTACAAACAGGTGTATGACTGACCACTACAAACAGGTGTATGACTGACCACTACAAACAAGTATATGACCACATTAACAAGTGTATGACTGACCGCTACAAACAGGTGTATGACTGACCACTACAAACAAGTATATGACCACATTAACAAGTGTATGACTGACCACTACAAACAGGTGTATGACTGACCACTACAAACAAGTATATGACCACATTAACAGGTGTATGACTGACCACTACAAAAAGGTGTATGACTGACCACTACAAACAGGTGTATGACTGACCACTACAAACAGGTGTATGACTGACCACTACAAAAAGGTGTATGACTGACCACTACAAACAGGTGTATGACTGACCACTACAAACAAGTGTATGACTGACCACTACAAACAGGTGTATGACTGACCACTACAAACAAGTGTATGACTGACCACTACAAAAAGGTGTATGACTGACCACTACAAACAGGTGTATGACTGACCACTACAAAAAGGTGTATGACTGACCACTACAAACAGGTGTATGACTGACCACTACAAACAGGTGTATGACTGACCACTACAAACAGGTGTATGACTGACCACTACAAACAGGTGTATGACTGACCACTACAAACAGGTGTATGACTGACCACTACAAACAAGTATATGACCACATTAACAAGTGTATGACTGACCGCTACTAACAAGTGTACGACTGGTTCATGACGCAATTGTGACTTTGTACATGTCAATGTCCTGACGTCAGGTGGGTTGGTAATCTTGGAAGAATCTTGCCTCTTGCTCCTCCAGCCGCGTCTCTCCTCTCTCCATACGGTGGTGTGGACGCCTCTGAGCTAATTTCATTCTGCTTCCTGTTTGGTGTCCTAACCCAACGAGAAGTATTTTATATTATTGCAACCGCAAACGAGTGGTATTGATCAGTAACACTGCGACTAGCCAAGGATTCGAACCCATGTTGTTTTGGCCCACTTGGGTGCGTCATTCTTGTAGGATTTGGTGGTCCTGTGGATTAGAGCGTCATGTGGTTTTCGCTCACCATGAGACGGGCCAAAATAACATGGGTTCGAATCCTTGGCTAGTCACGGTGTTTTATACATATATATATAATATATATAAAATATATATATATTATATATATATATATATATATATATATATATGAGAATGAAAGAGAGAAGAGAGTAGAAGAGAAGAGAGAGTAGATGGAAGTGTATGTATAACAACATTAATGGTAAAAATAAGAGTTAGTCACAATAAAGTGAGCATCACTGGAAGTTCAGTGAAGCTCATAAACGTGAAATACGATTACAGGATTACTGAAGGTTGATTTACCAAACCCCAGCCTCGCTTTTTTTGAAGAGTTATACCACAGTAGCAAATTCTCTCTCTCTCTCTCTCTCTCTCTTCTCTCTCTTTTTCCCCTCTCTCTTCTCTCTCTCTTCTCTCTCTCTCTTTCTCTCTCTCTCTCTTTCCTCTCCTCTCTTCTCTCTCTCTCTTTCTCTCTCTCTTTTCTCTCTCTCTTTTCTCTCTCTCTCTTCTCTCTCTCCTCTCTTTCTTTTTTCTCTCTCTCTCTCCTCTCTCTCTCCTCTCTCTCTCTCTCTCTCTCTCTCCTCTCCTCTCCTCTCTCTTCTCTCTTCTCCTCTTCTCTCTTCTCTCTCTCTCTCCTCTCTCTCTCTCTCTTTTTTTACACAGGGTTTGACAAGGTTAAGGATCCCTAGCTTTATTGACAAGCTATTTACAGGTTAAGGATTCCTAACTTTATTGGCAAGCTAAGAGCTATTACCTACATCAGCTCATTTGAAAGCATTTTTATTGTTAAGAGACATACAAGTAGGGAACAGGATGAAGTTGGAGCCATCTGTGGGCCAGCATTTTCATTTGATCAACTGACTTTATCTCGTTGACATCATTATGCTGTACGAATGTGTTCCATACTCGAGTCATCCTGGGTATGTATGATCTCAGATGGAGTTATGCTCTGGAGAAGGGTACAACCAGAGTGAAGTTGCTGCTTTCTGCCCGTCTTGTGGCATAAAAGCTTGTTTCACGCTGTCCTCGAAGTGGATCCAAGTGTGGTACTTTGACAATATTGGCCTTGTACATAACAGTAAGGACACCCACATCCCTCCTATGTTGAAGGCTCTGCTGAAATGACAGATCTATCCAGGATGGGTCCAGGCGAGAGATGAGACGTCTTGCTCTGTTCTCTACTCTGTCAAGCAGTCGCGGATGAGAGGGGAGGCAGGCAAACCAAGAAAGTGGAGCATACTCAAGGTGTGAGCGTACTTGCACCTCGTACAGGAT
>NC_069481.1:8778455-8815802 GCF_026875155.1 Cherax quadricarinatus
GTCGAAGTCTTCTAGAGGAAATTGGACAAGTATCTTAACCAGGTGCCAGATCAGTCATGGCCTGTGGCCGGACTCCAAGAGTAGAAAACTGGTTGGTAACTTGACTTACGAAATCGTAATGACACGATTGCAAACAAACCATACCACGGGCGGGGATAGAACCCGCGGTCAGAGAGACTCAAAACTCCAGCCCGTCGCGTTAGCCACTGGACCAGCTAGCCACAATAAGATTCGTCCAACTAAGTATATTTCTACACCATAGGAAGGTTAGCATAGGCATCACTGTGACCACAAATGCAAGTTTTTACAGATGAATCTCCAGCTGGTTGGTAAGTAAGACACGTTGGCAACAGTTAGGCACCTTTATTCCGAAACGTTTAGCCTACGCAGTAGGCTTCTTCAGTCGAGTACAGAAAGTAGGCAGGAGCCTACTTTTACTTACCAACCTGTCGGTATTGTATACCATTTTGATATTCAATAGAAAAACTCTCAGAGGTATATCCCTGTAGTCGATTCCGTGGGTCATATAGATGTACATAGCGGGTGGCTGGATCGTGCACCATGGCTCCTGATAAATTAGACACATGTGCAACTCTTGGGTATCTTTATTGATTAAACGTTTCGCCACACTGGCTTCATCAGTCCATACGTAGGAGAAACGTGAAGAACAGGAGGAGAATGAGGTAATCAGTCCCTCAACCTTGAGTCGATGTGTTCAGTCCATCAATCTTGAAGATTCTTCAAGATTGATGGACTGATTACCTCATTCTCCTCCTGTTCTTCAAGTTTCTCCTACGTATGGACTGATGAAGCCACTGTGTGGCGAAACGTTTCCTCAATAAAGATACCCAAGAGTTGCACATGTGTCTAATTTATCAACATGTCGGTTCTCTGAACCATTCATCTACAAACCATGGGTCCTGCTTGATGGCTGGTCAGACAATGGAGACCAGCACAAGGCACTAGACACACCAGTCACATCTTTTTATAGCACGGAGATAAAATAAGAATAATAAGAGTTGATAATGTCAGACAACCTGACGTTCAAAAAGCACAACAAAGCCAAGGCCAGGACTGGTGGAGTGGATTATGAGAAGCTTTAAAATATGGGATGTTACTAATTAAGATCATAAGAAAGGAGGAACACTGCAGTAGGCTTACAGCTTCACAATACTGTTTTTACTGCTCTCGTTAAATTTGTAAACTTTTGAAACTATTGCGACTGCCTTAAGTTGTGTACGAATGGTATATAATACCGACAAGATGAGATTAAGACACATGTGCAACATCTGGGTATCTTTATTGTAGACGCTTCGCCATCCAGTGGCTTTATCAATACAAATTCTAGGACATAACTTGAAGACAGTAGAACTATGCCTTAAGTTATCTGTATGCATGAGAGAGAGAGAGAGAGAGAGAGAGAGAGAGAGAGAGAGAGAGAGAGAGAGAGAGAGAGAGAGAGAGAGAGAGGAGAGTGTGTGTGAGTGTGAGTGTGAGTGTGTGTGTGTGTGAGGTCACCAGTTGGAAGAGACCCGGGCCGGTCATACTGGGGAACCTCGTCATCAGAGAGAGAGAGTTCCGTATGTGGGAAATATTTGTCTCGGTGCCCAACGAAGATGTACGGTAAACAAAATACTTCATAGGTAAAAAATAAAAACCAGGTTATAATCATGACCGTGATTTTTAAAGGGGTGGAGGGATAAGCCAGCGGAAAGACCTCGTTCACATGACCAAAAGCTCCAGATGCGGCTCATCACATGACTAAAATCTGCGTCAGGAAACACTTGTTCTGTTTCCTGACAAATCTTACCTAACCTAATCCTAACTGCATTGGTTGCTGTTAACATATACAAGATTTTATAAACTTCAAACGTAGAGAGCTAGTGTAGGAAACATTCCTGAAGACAGAGACAAAGCAGGCCTTCGTTTTTTACCAACGTTTCACCCAATCCTGAGCGAAACGTTGTCTTAAAATCAGTGTTTAGCTCGACATATCAGTAAATGGAAAATAAATGACTTCTGAAATGATGAGGCAGTGAGCGGGGAAGCCTGGGGTTAACGTGAGAAAATTGGGGAAATGAAATAGGAAACTGGGAGGTAAATGAGACAGGAAGAGGAAGCCGTGGAGGAAGTAGGAGGAATGAGTAGTGCTGTGTGTGGGTGATGATGTAACCTGATGGTTTGTTGAGGCTTGATGATGATGGTCTGAGTGGTGGTGACTGGCACTCAGACATACACACACACACACACACACACACACATATACAGTGGTCAAGTAACTATTGACAAGTTCATTTGACAACTAGTAGCTACTATACACCCCCACACACTCAAGAGAGAATGGATCTTGTATCGACTAGCGAAGAGGCGGGCCGGGAGCTGTGGATCGACCCTGTAGCCACAAATAGGTGAATACACAGACATACACGTGTGTGCACACTTGTGCAGCATTTTGATATCCACTGACGAGCCGTTTCGCCCACTTGGCAGGCGAAACGGCTTCCTCAATCTGCGTATTGGACTGAGGAAGCACTGGCGGGCGAAACATCACAAAATTTCCCAAGTGTTGCACAAGTGTCTTATATATCAACCGGAGAAGGTTTCTATCTTGAATTTTTTTGTGTGAAAAATATTTTGGATTTTTCTGAATGACTTTGTTCATTCAGTATTTATGTTCATATAGAGTTTTTTAATCGTATGAATGTTTTAGTTTGTTTCACACTGGCAGTGTCTGGCTGTATATATTATGTTGAAATTAAGACACATGTGCAACATCTGGGTATCTTTATTGTAGACGTTTCGCCATCCAGTGGCTTTATCAATACAAATTCTAGGACATAACTGTGACGCTTGTTATTGTTTCAACCCTTCACCAGCTTTATTAGTGTGTCAAGTCTGTTGCAGTCTCTCTATTTGCTCTTTTGGGTCTTTTCATTTCTGCGGGGCATAATTTTCTTAGATTTTTGTATTCTTTTGTAGTTATGCAAGAAAGGTATAAAATACCGACAATATGAAAGTTAAGACACATGTGCAACATCTGGATATCTTTATTGTAGACGTTTCGCCATCCATTGGCTTTATCAATACAGATTCTAGGACATAATAGGAAGACAGTAGAACTATATACAAAAGATGAGGTAATCAGTCCCTCGGCCTTGGAGTTAGTGTTCACAGCATCGTGGTGGAGGAGAATCTGGAGCAAAGGCAAGAAGACTGGCGGTTATATAGGCGTCAGTGGAAGGGACGGGCAGCAGACGAGGGCAGTCACTGGTAGGCGGGATTCCCCAGTGGAAGTAGGTCCTTCCCAAAGAGATGGGTTAGTTGCAGCAGCCGTGAAGAAGGTCTTGTAGATGTCCTCTGAACCAGATTCCATGATGTTGCAGTGTCTGACAAGTTGTGCAAGAAAGGTATAAAATACCGACAATATGAAAGTTAAGACACATGTGCAACATCTGGATATCTTTATTGTAGACGTTTCGCCGACGTTTCGCCATCCAGTGGCTTTATCAATACAGATTCTAGGACATAATAGGAAGACAGTAGAACTATATACTTCCACTGGGGAATCCCGCCTACCAGTGACTGCCCTCGTCTGCTGCCCGTCCCTTCCACTGACACCTATATAAACGCCAGTCTTCTTGTCTTTGCTCCAGATTCTCCTCCACCACGATGCTGTGAACACTAACTCCAAGGCCGAGGGACTGATTACCTCATCTTTTGTATATAGTTCTACTGTCTTCCTATTATGTCCTAGAATCTGTATTGATAAAGCCACTGGATGGCGAAACGTCTACAATAAAGATATCCAGATGTTGCACATGTGTCTTAACTTTCATATTGTAGTTATGTTTTCCTCTCGTTTACTCCACTCTAAGGAAATATAACTAACCTTTATTTACACTGTATAACTAATATCAATCAGAATACTTCTGTTCTCACTTTTATTTTGATAAACTCCCCAAAGGATTGTGCAATGATATTTTTCTTTTCTTTCTCTCTTTCTCTCCCCAATTGCCCCATCCCTCCTCCCTTACAATCCTTCTCATGCACCCCCTGCATCCCTACTGTCAGGAAAGTGGAAGAGGAAAGCAATATGTCAGTGGTCAGTCTGTGCTGTCCGCCTCCTGATTTTCAACTACACTTGTAGTGAATCTCACTGATTGAACGCTGCCTTCCTTCCCGTCTGCCACCATGACTTTAGTACAGGATTATCCTGCCTGCCTCTAACTACTATTTAGTGACAAAATCACTGGGGTATTGAAAGAAAAAAATATAGTTGTGGTTTATAACTTTTTTTAAAAGGTATCTGACAAATGTGATTATTGAGTAATAGTTTACAAAATGAGGTCGACAGGTATAACAAGGTAGAAAAATTCCTTTTCAGATTTCTAACAAGATCACAGAGTAATGATAGTAAACAAAATAAGGGAAAACTCTTAAGTGTGAAGGGACCAAATTTTTTCAAAGTTCTCATTTTCTACATAAGGGAGATTACCAACACGCCCCTGACTGTCTCTAAAAAAAAACTGGACAACTTCCAGTTAGTGCCTGATCAGCTGGGCTATGCTGGACTTCGTGCAGCTATCACCAACAGCCTGGTTAATCAGGCCTTCCACTGGAAGGCCTAGTCTAGGACCGGGCAGCGAAGGAGCTAACCCTCGATACACACTTTAGATATTGTAGATGAATGGTTCAGAGAACCGACATGTTGATAAATTAGACACATGTGCAACTCTTGGGTATCTTTATTGAGGAAACGTTTCGCCACACAGTGGCTTCATCAGTCCATACAAAGGAGAATCTTGAAGAACAGGAGGAGAATGAGGTAATCAGTCCCTCAACCTTGAGTCGATGTGTTCAAGATTGATGGACTGAACACATCGACTCAAGGTTGAGGGACTGATTACCTCATTCTCCTCCTGTTCTTCAAGTTTCTCCTACGTATGGACTGATGAAGCCACTGTGTGGCGAAACGTTTCCTCAATAAAGATACCCAAGAGTTGCACATGTGTCTAATTTATCACACTTTAGATATATTCCAGGTAAGTAAAAATACTACTCCAAAACTTGAAACTAGCAACTTAAGGTTCCTCATTCTCGTAGCAGAGTTAAAATCACGAGCCACAGCTTCATGTCTCTTGCGGCCGATACCAAAATGTGAAAGTCGCCTCAGTAAGAGAGAGGAATTACAAACATATAAAGTCTTCCAAGGGGCAAGAACAATAACATGATTTTTAAAGGTAATAAGTTCCATCTTTTTTAAATATGAAAATAATGACGAACTCAATACAAACACAGGATACACAAAGCAAGCAGAAAGAAATGAAAGAAACAATTTTCTGTAACGCACCGAGGCAGGGTGATCCGAAAAAAAGAGGAGATACTTTCACCATCATTCAGTCACCATCTTACTAGAGGCGCACCAACACTACATTTCAGATGCCCCTTCAAACTGTGGTACCCCCCACCCCCTCCTTCAGAGTGCAGGCACTGTACCTCCCACCTCCAGGACTCAAGTCCGGCTAACCAGTTTCCCTGAATCCCTTCATAAATGTTACTTTGCTTACATTCCAACAGCACATAGTCATAAAAACCACTTGCCTTCACTCAATCCTAACAGGCTCACACATGCCTGTTGGATGTCCAAGTCCCCCCTCATACAAAGCTTCCTCTTTCCTCTCCCTCCAACCTGGAGGTTACCTGGAGGTTATTCCGGGGATCAACGCCCCCGCGGCCCGGTCCATGACCAGGCCTCCCGATGGATCAGGGCCTGATCAACTAGGCTGTTACTGCTGGCCGCACGCAGTCCAACGTACGAGCCACAGCCCGGCTGATCCGGCACTGACTTTAGGTATCTGTCCAGCTCTCTCTTGAAGGCAGCCAGGGGTTTATTGGCAATTCCCCTAATGCTTGATGGGAGGCTGTTGAACAGTCTTGGGCCCCGGACACTTATGGTGTTTTCCCTTAGTGTACCAATGGTGCCCCTACTTTTTATTGGGGGCACTTTGCATCGCCTGCCCAGTCTTTTACTTTCGTAGGGAGTGATTTCTGTGTGCAGATTTGGGACCATTCCTTCCAAGATTTTCCAAGTGTAGATTATGATATATCTCTCCCTCCTGCGTTCCAACGAGTACAAGTCAAGTGCTTCCAAGCGTTCCCAGTAGTTAAGGTGCTTGACAGAACTTATACGTGCAGTAAAGGATCTCTGTACACTCTCTAGATCTGCGATTTCACCTGCTTTGAATGGAGATGTTAATGTACAGCAGTATTCCAGCCTAGAGAGAAGTGATTTGAAAAGGATCATCATGGGCTTGGCATCTCTCGTTTTGAAAGTTCTCATTATCCATCCTATCATTTTCTTTGCACGTGCAATCGTGGCACTGTTGTGATCCTTGAAACTGAGATCCTCAGACATTACTACTCCCAGGTCCCTTACATAATTTTTCCGCTCTATTGTATGGCCGGGGGTCAGTAGTATCTCTGTTCTAGTTTTTTATCTCCTCCAGTTTTCCATAACGGAGTAGTTGGAATTTGTCCTCATTGAACATCATTTTGTTTACCGTTGCCCACTGGAAAACTTTTTTTTATATCTTCTTGGAGGTTAACCGCGTCCTCAGCAGATGACAGCCTCATGCAGATCCTAGTATCATCCGCAAAGGATGATACGGTGCTGTGGTGTATATCTTTGTTTATGTCTGATATGAGGATAAGGAATAAAAATGGGGGCGAGTACTGTGCCTTGTGGAACAGAGCTCTTCACTATGGCAGCCTCCGATTTAACTCTGTTGACCACTACTCTTTGTGTTCGATTTGTTAGGAAGTCGAAGATCCATCTCCCCACTTTCCCAGTTATTCCTTTAGCACGTATTTTATGGGCTATTACGCCATGATCGCATTTGTAAAATGCTTTTGCAAAGTCTGTGTATATTACATCTGCATTCTGTTTTCTTCCGGTGCATCCAAGGCCATGTCATAGTGATCCAGTAGTTGTGAGAGGCAGGAGCGACCTGCCCTGAACCCATGTTGCCCTGGATTGTGCAGATTTTGGGAATCCAGGTGATTTGCAATCCTGCTTCTTAGCACTCTTTCAAAGATTTTATGATGTGGGACGTCAGAGCTATTGGTCTATAGTTCTTAGCTAATGCTTTGCTGCCACCTTTATGGAGTGGGGCTATATCCGTTGTTTTAAGTGACTGTGGAATTTCACCCATGTCCAAGCTCCTCCTCCATAGTGTACTTAGGGCATGCGAGAGGGGTTTCTTGCAGTTCTTAATGAAAAACAGAGTTCCACGAGTCTGGGCCCCGGCGCTGAGTGCATAGGCATGTTGTCAATGGCTTTTTTCGAAATCTATCGGAGTTAGGGTAATGTCGGAAATCTGGCATACATTTATGGAGTTTTGAGGCTCATTCATGAAGAAATCATTTGGGTCGTCGATCCTCAGACCGATTAGTGGTTCACTAAACACAGAGTCGTACTGGGATTTCCATATTTCACTCATTTCCTTGTTGTCATTGTGTAAGTCCCATCCTGTCTGAGTAAGGGCCCGATACTAGATGTGGTATTTGCCTTGTTTTGGCATATGAAAAGAAATATTTTGAATTTCTTTCAATTTCACTAATAGCTTTAAGCTCCTCCTGCCTCTCCTGGTTCCTGTAAGAGTCATTTAGCTTAAGTTCGATAGTTTCCACTTCCCTGGTCAGCGCCTCCTTTCGTGTATCAGATATTCTAGCACTCCTGAGGAGCTCAGCGACTCTTCGTCGTCTTCTGTAGAGGGAGCGTCTTTTTCTCTCCAGTTTACTCCTGCTCTTCTTCTTTCTTAGGGGAATATGCCTAGAAACATGCTTCGGCTACCAGGAAGTTGATCCTTTCAAGGCACTGGTTTGGATCCATGTCATTTAAGACATCTTCCCAACATGTTTCGTTTAGGACATGGTTTAACCTGGTCCCAGTTGATGTTCTTGTTGTTGAAATTGTATTTTGTGAAGACACCTTCACAGGTACATGCATTCTGCTGTTCAGGACCCCTATGCATGTACGTCTGGACTTCGATTAGATTGTGATCAGAATTAGTTGTTTTTGATATTCTTATGTCTCTTATCAGGTCCTCATTATTTGTGAAGATAAGGTCAAGTGTGTTTTCTAGTCTTGTTGGCTCCACTATCTGCTGGCTTAAGGTGTGTTTTTCGCAGAGACTTAGTAGCTCATGTGTGTGTGACCTTTCATCTGCGCTACCTCCGGGGTTTGTTTCAGCTATAACATTATTTGCTACATTCTTCCATTTTGTATGCCTTATGTCATGATTGTGACTAGACCTACCTGGAGTTCATTACCTTTGTAAATTGTGAGTTCATTACCTTTGTAAATTGTGAATTCATTACCTCTGTAACTTGCTCAGCTATCAAAACTTTGAGGCCCAGTCCCTGGACCAATTATGTACCTCTGTAATCTTTTGACTACCGCCCACAGGATGGGTATGGGGTGCATAATAAACATATTAAACTAAAACTAACTGTATGCCTTAGGTTGAAATCACCAAGCAGTAAGATGTTTGGGGATGGAGCTGGAAGGTTTTCCAAACAGTAATCGATTTTCAGTAGCTGTTCCTTGAACTGTTGTGAGGTTGCATCTGGTGGCTTGTATACAACCACAATGACTAGGTTTTAGTTCTCGATCTTTATTGATAGAACTTCAACTACCTCATTTGTGGTGTTCAGCAACTCCGTGCAGATAAGGGACTCTTTGACATACAGGCCAACCCCCCCTTGTTGCCTGTGTTTTCTGTCGCATCTAAAAAGGTTGTAACCACTTATCCATATTTCACTGTCAGAGTGATCTTTTGAGTGAGTCTCTGTGAAGGCTGCAAACATTGCATTAGACTCCACTAGAAGTCCACTGATAAAAGGTATTTTGTTGTTGGTGGATGGCTTAAGGCCCTGTATATTAGCAAATATGAACGAGGTTGTATTCTGTGTTTGTTGGGGGATTTTCGTTATAAATGGTTTGGAAGTAATCATGTCAAATGAATAACAAAAAAGGCACAATACCGTGACTGGAACGATACACAAATAACCCGCACATAAAAGAGAGAAGCTTACGACGACGTTTCGGTCCGACTTGGACTTTGTGACTTTGTCAATGGTCCAAGTCGGACCGAAACGTCGTCGTAAGCTTCTCTCTTTTATGTGCGGGTTATTTGTGTATGTCAAATGAATAATTGTTTAGAAAACAGCAATTCAAAAAGATGATAGATCGACTTTGTGATTCCTGGTTAAAGATGAACCAGTGTAGCGATTACTCATGGACCGAGTGAAGATGATTACTCTGGTCAATTATTGTCATTACAGAGATCAAGGGAGATTGGCCTCTTTCCAGGCTGCGCGCTAAGAACCACTCTGGAAACTGGTGACAGATTTGTCAAAGGTATAAATGATCCATCAGAACCTCCAGATCTCTATGTTTCTTTGACAGGTTGGTTAAAAAAGTTGTCCGGTGTTGAGTCTGGGGCTCTACAAATCCCTAGCTCTCTTTTTCCCCTAATCCTAATGTGTGTCTTTCTCTTTCAAATTACAGAATTCTTTCACTCTCTACGCTGAGTCCAGCACTCTGCAACTCTCCAATCTTTTTTCTTTTCCCATGTCAAGTCCAGAAATCTTTTGTAACATTTTTCTGGGTCACTATGAGAGTCTTAAGTTGTTCTCGTCACGCTATGATTGAAATTACACACAGTGAAGAGCATGGCTGCAGTCCTCTTGACCTTGTTGGTCTGTCTTGTATGTAATGGGTCGTGACACGGGAGAGGGAGGGGTACAGCAGTATATTATTACGATAACTAAACATATACAGCTTCAGGCTCCGTCAGTCTATATTCCTTCCTTCTGCCACCCACCATAAGTTGCCACTCGTAACACACATTACCACTCACAACATACGCTATCACACACAACATACGCTACCACCCACAACACACGCTACCACCCACAACACACGCTACCAGTCACAACACACGTTACCACTAACAACTTATGCTACCGTTAACAACACACGCTACAACCCACACCACTCACTACTACCCACGCCACTCTACCACCCTTCTACCCACTGCCACCATCCACGCCTGCCCTCTGCTTTGAAACTGGATACCTGTGACGTCCCTCGGGAATCTGGCCTCTCTCTTGTTAGTGTGATCCATCCCTTCCTACTCTTCCCCCACCCCCCATCCTCTCTCTCTCTCTCTCTCTCTCTCCCTCTCCCTCTCCCTCCTTGTTATGCATATTATTATATGCACTTATATACACTCAGTGGCCACTTTATTAGGTACTGGGTACGCCTCCCCCCATTTGTCCCCAGAACAGCCTGAATTCTTTGTGACATGAATTCATCAAGGTGCTGGAAACGTTCCTTAAAGATCCTGGTACATGTTGACATGATAGCATCATGCAGATTTGTCGGCTGCATATTCATGTTACAGGTCTTCAGGTCTTCCGTTCCACGACATCCGTAAAGGTTTACGACAAATTCTGACCCTGCCAAGCCCTTGATGATTCTCTTCAAATCGCTTGTTCTGTCTAGGTTGGAATATTGCTGTGCACTGACTGTCCCCTTCAAGACAGACGAGATTGCTGACCTGGAGAATGTGCATAGAACTTTCACGGCACACATAAGTAGGATAAAGCACCTAAATTACTGGGAACGGTTGAAGTCCCTTGATTTGTATTTCCTGGAACGCGGGCGAGAGGGATACATGGTAATATACACTTGGAAAATCCCAGAAGGATTAGTACCAAACTTACACACCTGAATCATTCCCTATGAAAGCGGGGGACTCGGCAGGGGCGCCATGTGTACACTAAGAGACAATACAATAAGTGTTCGGGGCCTCGAGACTGTTCAACTGCCTCCCAGCATACGTGGGGATGATTACAAATAGACCCCTGGCTGTTTTCAAGAAGGCACTGGAAAGGCACTTTAAGTCAGTACCTGTTAGCCGGGCTGTGGTTCTTATGTCGGTTTACGTGCTTTCAGCAGTAACAGCCTGGTTGATCAGACCCTGATCCACGAGGCCTGGTCTCAGACTGGGTCGCGAGGGCGTTCACCCCCGAAACCCTCTCCAGGTATACTCCGAGTATACCATGTGCATGCCGCAGCAAAAATGGCAATTCATCAGACCATCCCACATTTTTCCAAACCTCCACATGACCAGCTCTGGTGAGCCTGTGCCCACTGTACCCTCAGTTTCCTGTTCCTAGTTTACAATAGTCAAACCCAGTGTGGTTTTATGCTGCTGGTACCCATCTACTCCAAGGTTCGAAGTGTTGTGCATTCATAGATGCTCTTCTGCATATCACTGTTGTAACTTGTGGTTATTTGAGTTAGTCACCTTCCTGTCAGCTTGAATTAGCGATTCTCCTCTGACCTCTCTCATTAACAAGGTATTTTCGCCCACAGAACTGCCACTCGCTGAATATTTTGTGTTTTTCGCACCATTCTCTGTAAACTCTAGCCTGTTGTGTGTGAAAAAAACCAGGAGATCAGTTTCTGAGATACTTAACCACCTCGTCTGGCATCAACAACCATTCCACGGTCAAAGTCATTTATATCACATTTCTTCCTCATTCTTATGTTTGGTTTGAACAGCTGTGCTTCTGTTTTTTGGGCATTGAGGTGCCACCACGTGTTTGGCTGATTAAATATTTGCATTAACGAGGTATACAGATGTACTTAATAAAGTGGCTACTGAGTGTGTCTCATTCAGATTTCTTTTTCTCATTTTTTCCTCTATCTCCTATTTATAAATTATGTTGCCTCCACTCTTTGATGATGGAGATATATAATAATTCCATTTCTCTTATCTGTCGGATAGATCATGTTAAGAAAAGATGATTCCCAGGTAATAGTGACTCCAACTCACCTGGAAGGAAATCTCTGAGGCTCTTGAAGCTGATGAAGCCATAATGGAATGCTTAACGACATCCTCATTGCCTTACTGAAGTCTCCCAACTCAAGTTGACATGTTTCAACAACTATATAACTCACTCTGTGTGATGAAATATGAAAGAGAAATATAAACCACGGAATGGGTAGAGTTTGAACCCCATGGCGAGTGAGTCTTGTTCCTCTATATTTGGTTTGTTTACGGTCGTATTATTACGATTTCGTGAGTCATAATGAGGGAAAATATGACTAGCTGTTGTTGTCACTGTGTAACTGTCACATAGAATATTGTAGCAGCACACTGCTGATGGATCCAATTTTAATTAAAAAAATATTTTTACTTGTTGTTTTAGCCTCTTCCTGTTCTTTCATTACCCGTCCCCTCCTTCAGTTCTTTCTTTGTTTTATTTTCCTTTACACGTCTTTCCGTTTCCTTCTGCTTCTTCCCCGTGGTTTCTTTGTCTTTCTTGCTGCGTCTTTCCTGTTCCACTGTTGAATTCAGTCCTCCCTCTGAGACATTGTCATGTCATAATTCATTTCACAGGGTCAGTTTCATGTCATAGATCATTTCACAACGTGGCCCTGTTGCTTTGTCATAGAGTGCAGTACCAGTACCATGTATAATATATTCGTCAGTGGTAGAGGGTGAAGGTGCCTCCGTCTTTGTTTTGGTTCAGTTCCCAATCTTTTGGTGGACGAGGACTCCCTTCTCAGCCTCAAGATTCCCTCTAATGATTGTAGCAGAGAAAATGCAAAGTGATCACGATGTGGTTGTATATAAATTTGAGGGCGTTAGTTATAACAGGGAAAGTAGGTAAATGGATTTTCAATTTTCTGCCAAACAGAACACAGAATAGTAAACAGAGCAAAATCCAGCATTAGTAAAATTGCTCAGTACCCCAAGGCATGCTCCTAGCGCCTTTGCTGTTTGTTATCCTCATAAGCGTCATAGATAAAAACACTCGCCACAGTTACGTATCATTTGCAGATACTAAAGTAATCATGAGAATCACCTCAGTAGAGGATATGAAAAAATTGCAAAAAAATATGAACAAAGTCTTTGTATGGCCAGTGGAGAATAACATAACGTTCATTAATGCCAGGTTCCAACTGTTTAGTTTTGGAAAAATAGAGAGAGAGAGAGGGGGGGGGGTGAGAGAGAGAGACTATACAAAACACAAGATCACCAAATAGATCGAAAGGATCATATGAAACATCTGAGTGTAATAATGTCAGCTGACGTTTCTTTCGAAGTAAATATAACGAGTCAGAAAAATGACAGGGTAGATAATGAGAACTTTCAGAAGAAGGGAAATAGTGCCAGTGGTGACACTTCAAATTACTTGTGGTCTCTCGCTTATTGTTCAGTGTTGAGGACTCCTATCGTAAAGGGTTCTTTAATGGAGATTTCGTAGGTTGAAGGTAGACACACTTGTAGGATGGTAACTATATTGTCAGACTGAGATGAGGGATGGAGCCCAGCTGCCTTGCCTGTCCGCTGAATGGTCTGCCGCCGAGTGAGGCCGGGGCAGAGGTATGAGCCTCCACATCTGTATCCCGTGACGTCACACAAAGCCACAGGCCTACAAGGGATCTCATATCTAAAGCACATGGATGATACTAATATGCTATGCTATATAATACAGGGAATACAGGGATCAGCAACTATGCTGACACTCCTTTCAGGGCAGGAGAGAGATCAGAACTAAAACAGATACAGAGATCTTGCAGCATGCATAGAGCCAATAAAGCATTTAATTTATTAAGGACGCCTCAGGGTCTTAAATTAGTACTTGCTGGGGCGGAGGAGAGAGATACATGATAATGTATATATGTGAGAGGTAATCGAGGGCCAGGTTCCAAATCTGCAAACTGCCGTGACAACCAGACTGTGATGGATATATCACGTATGTATACCAGCCATGTATGCTTATGTATGGTGAAAACCTTGGTAATAGATACCTACAAATTGATTTAGAAAGATACGTAAGCAAACACTACGACAGAAAACGTTTCGGTCCTTGGGACCTTGATCACTTCCCAAGGTCCCAGGACAGAAACGTTTTCTAATAAACATGTCCTAGTGTTTGCTCACGTGTCTTTCTAAACCATGCCTGTGTATACCTACTAATAGCCGTTACGCTGTTCTGACGTCTTGGGTATGTTTGGGGTCAAGTCTCTGACCCTTAGCTTTCAAAGCACGCTCCTTGAGGTCAGTGGACCGCTGGCAGTAACAGCCTGGTTATCAGTCAAGCACCAGACAAGCTTGGATAAAGGCAGGGCTGGAAGAGTAGGAAAATAAATGAAACTCTTCAAAGATATATCTGAGGTAAATGTAGCAATACTTGCTGTCAAGTTTGCCAGATCACCTGGTAAAACTCAGTGACTCCCACCCCATCAAATACCAGCAGCCTGATCGATTAGGTTGTTGGTGCAGGGGGCGGTGACCTCCGGAAGTGACTACAGGTAACCTACAGGGGTCCACGACCCAAGACATGGCTAACCCATAGCTGGCAAGCAGCATGCAGCTCGTTTACTATTCAGCGGGGATAAGTAAAGGAGCCGCATGAGGCTGGCAGGGGTCGAATCTTATTTTCTCATTCCCCGGGCACTGTATGGCCGCAAAAGGATTAGTGGTTCCCCACGAATGTTATGATAATAATGTAAAGCATGTCGTACCAGTAGAGTGGTACAAATACTTGCCTGTGGTCTGTTCCCAGGGGTCATCGTCCCAGCGACCTGGTCCTAGACAAGGTCTCAGCAATTATGGGTTGGCCTGTTTCCACAGCGTGTCTGTTGGTGTAAAGAGGATCTAAACAACTCAATTTTCTTTGGACCACTTTGGCACAGCTCATACAGCAGGCAAGCCATGGCGTCGACAATCGTCTGAGACCTGCATTACTGAATCTTTCTCGAGTGCTGGTTGTGGCAGGCTCGTCCTGCCGAGTTAGAGGTGGAATTGAGTATCTGGGTTGACATTCTTGTTGCTCTTGACGAGGAACAATCCCATTAGAGCTCACTTTCTATAACAGTGTGTGTCTCTCCTTCCCATTGAAAGAGGGACCAACTCTGGACTTCCATTCTCTGACACCCGTCACACTTTTGTATCATTATTTGCAGATGACACTCAAATAAGCATGAAAGTCACTACGGTAGAGGACACTGAAAAATTACAGGAAAACATAAGCAGGGTTTTTCAGTGGGCAGTGGAGAACAACATGACGTTCAATGGTGATAAGTTCCAGCTGCTTAGGTATGAAAAGAAAGAAGAACTCAAAAGGAACACTATGTACAAAACTCAAGAGGGTCACCAAATATAACGAAAGGAACACGTAAAAGTCTTGCGAATAATTATGTCAGCTGACCTTTCTTTTAAAGACCATAACAAGACAAAGATCACGACAGCCAGGAAGATGACGGGGTGGGTATTGAGAACTTTCAAAACAAGGGAAATAAAGCCAATGGTAACATTCTTTAAATCGCTACTGCTCCTTAATTTAGAATATTGCTCAATGCTGACGGCCCCGTTCAAAGCAGGAGAAATATCAGAGCGGGAACACATACAGAGATCGTAAAGTACCAAAATTGCTGGGAAGGTCTTCAAGTCTTGAACATGTACTCATTGGAACGGAGGAGAGAGAGATACATGATAATATATACCTGAAAAGTACTCGAGGGCCTGGTCCCAAATCTACACACTGCCATAACAACATACTGGAGTGAGAATTAAGGGAGAAAGTGCAAAATAAACCCAGTGAGGATCAGGGGTGCGGTGGTGACAATAAGGGAACACTGTATCAACATCCGGGGTCCCAGACTATACAACATCTTACCAGAAGATATCAGAAACACGGCTGGAACAAGTGTAGAAGTCTTCAATAGGAAACTGGACAAGTATCTTCACCAGGTACCAGATCAACCAGGCTCTGATGGATATGTGGGGCAGCGGGCCTCCAGTAGCAACAACCTGGTTGGCCAGGCAAGCACCAAACGAGATTGGCCCATAGCCGGGCTCCAAGAGTAGTGACACTCTCGAAACTCTTCAACGGTATATCAAAGGCATGATTGTTTTTGAAAATGTCTTTTGCGGGTAAAGGCGGTCTATTACTTCTCCAAGCCTTGTATTTGGCACCAGCTACCTCACAACAGTATCCAAAACTAAGCTGAACACTGCCATATTACCCTTGATGAAGATAAGGCTGATGTAGATTCAGGATTTGGCTGGTGAAGACACGTATTTAGTTATTAACATTCATCTGGTCCAAGATAGTCTAACATAGTGATGTTAATTTCTGAGCTAAAGGCTGGACAGTGTGCCTCCTCGTGCATCCAGGTTGTGAGAGAGGATTCTTTCTTTTTGTCTGTTACAATGTTTAGTGTAGCGAGGCGAGCCTTTGTGGTCTATCTAGAGGATACTGTCTGGAGGGTGGTGTACCTGGAAAACGGTCTACCTGGAGGGTAGTGTACCTGGAAGATGATCTACCTGGAGGGTGGTGTACCTGGAAGATGATCTACCTGGAGGGTGGTGTACCTGGAAGATGATCTACCTGGAGGGTGGTGTACCTGGAAGATGATCTACCTGGAGGGTGGTGTACCTGGAAGATGATCTACCTGGAGGGTAGTGTACCTGGAAGATGATCTACCTGGAGGGTGGTGTACCTGGAGATGATCTACCTGGAGGGTGGTGTACCTGGAAGATGATCTACCTGGAGGGTGGGTGTACCTGGAAGATGATCTACCTGGAGGGTAGTGTACCTGGAAGATGATCTACCTGGAGGGTGGTGTACCTGGAAGATGATCTACCTGGAGGGTGGTGTACCTGGAAGATGATCTACGTGGAGGGTGGTGTACCTGGAAGATGATCTACCTGGAGGGTAGTGTACCTGGAAGATGATCTACCTGGAGGGTGGTGTACCTGAAGATGAATCTACCTGGAGGGTGGTGTACCTGGAAGATGATCTACCTGGAGGGTGGTGTACCTGGAAGATGATCTACCTGGAGGGTAGTGTACCTGGAAGATGATCTACCTGGAGGGTGGTGTAGTACTGGAAGATGATCTACCTGGAGGTGGTGTACCTGGAAGATGATCTACCTGGAGGGTGGTGTACCTGGAAGATGATCTACCTGGAGGGTGGTGTACCTGGAAGATGATCTACCTGGAGGGTGGTGTACCTGGAAGATGATCTACCTGGAGGTGGTGTACCTGGAAGATGATCTACCTGGAGGTGGTGTACCTGGAAGATGATCTACCTGGAGGGTGGTGTACCTGGAAGATGATCTACCTGGAGGGTGGTGTACCTGGAAGATGATCTACCTGGAGGGTGGTGTACCTGGAAGATGATCTACCTGGAGGGTGGTTGTACCTAGAAGATGATCTACCTGGAGGGTGGTGTACCTGGAAGATGATCTACACTGGAGGGTGGTGTACCTGGAAGATGATCTACCTGGAGGGTGGTGTACCTGAAGATGATCTACCTGGAGGGTGGTGTACCTGGAAGATGATCTACCTGGAGGGTGGTGTACCTGGAAGATGATCTACGTGGAGGGTGTGTACCTGGAAGATGATCTACCTGGAGGGTAGTGTACCTGGAAGATGATCTACCTGGAGGGTGGTGTACCTGGAAGATGAATCTACCTGGAGGGTGGTGTACCTGGAAGATGATCTACCTGGAGGGTGGTGTACCTGGAAGATGATCTACCTGGAGGTAGTGTACTGGAAGATGATCTACCTGGAGGTGGTGTACCTGGAAGATGATCTACCTGGAGGGTGGTGTACCTGGAAGATGATCTACCTGGAGGGTGGTGTACCTGGAAGATGATCTACCTGGAGGGTGGTTGTACCTGGAAGATGATCTACCTGGAGGGTGGTGTACCTGGAAGATGATCTACCTGGAGGGTGTGTACCTGGAAGATGATCTACCTGGAGGGTGGTGTACCTGGAAGATGATCTACCTGGAGGGTGGTGTACCTGGAAGATGATCTACCTGGAGGGTGGTGTACCTGGAAGATGATCTACCTGGAGGGTGGTGTACCTGGAAGATGATCTACCTGGAGGGTGGTGTACCTAGAAGATGATCTACCTGGAGGTGGTGTACCTGAAGATGATCTTACCTGGAGGGTGGTGTACCTGGAAGATGATCTACCTGGAGGGTGGTGTACCTGGAAGATGATCTACCTGGAGGGTGGTGTACCTGGAAGATGATCTACCTGGAGGGTGGTGTACCTGGAAGATGATCTACCTGGAGGGTGGTGTACCTGGAAGATGATCTACCTGGAGGGTGGTGTACCTGGAAGATGATCTACCTGGAGGGTGGTGTACTGGAAGATGATCTACCTGGAGGGTGGTGTACCTGGAAGATGATCTACCTGTGAGGTGGTGTACCTGGAAGATGATCTACCTGGAGGGTGGTGTACCTGGAAGATGATCAACCTGGAGGGTGGTGTACCTGGAAGATGATCTACCTGGAGGGTGGTGTACCTGGAAGATGATCTACCTGGAGGGTGGTGTACCTGGAAGATGATCTACCTGGAGGGTGGTGTACCTGGAAGATGATCTACCTGGAGGGTGGTGTACCTGGAAGATGATCTACCTGGAGGGTGGTCCGAGGGTCAATGCGCTTCGCACATACCTTCAGGATGGTTTTGACTATAGGTCGGTAGAAGATCAGGATTGAGTGAAAATGTTAAAAGTAAGGTTTAAAACCTGGAAGTTTATGTAGGCCTCAGTGACCTTGTCTCGTAGCTACTGTTGACTCTGTTTTGACTGATTTCTGGACCAAGACCAATCGTACTGTTGACTCTGTTTTGACTGGTTTCTGGACCAGGACCAATCGTACTGTTGACTCTGTTTTGACTGGTTTCTGGACCAGGACCAATCGTACTGTTGACTCTGTTTTGACTGGTTTCTGGACCAGGACCAATCGTACTGTTGACTCTGTTTTGACTGGTTTCTGGACCAGGACCAATCGTACTGTGACTCTGTTTTGACTGTTTCTGGACCAGGACCAATCGTACTGTTGACTCTGTTTTGACTGGTTTCTGGACCAGGACCAATCGTACTGTTGACTGTTTTGACTGGTTTCTGGACCAGGACCAATCGTACTGTTGACTCTGTTTTGACTGATTTCTGGACCAGGACCAATCGTACTGTTGACTCTGTTTTGACTGGTTTCTGGACCAGGACCAATCGTACTGTTGACTCTGTTTTGACTGGTTTCTGGACCAGGACCAATCGTACTGTTGACTCTGTTTTGACTGGTTTCTGGACCAGGACAAATCGTACTGTTGACTCTGTTTTGACTGGTTTCTGACCAGACCAATCGTACTGTTGACTCTGTTTTGACTGATTTCTGACCAGGACCAATCGTACTGTTGACTCTGTTTTGACTGATTTCTGGACCAGGACCAATCGTACTGTTGACTCTTTTTGACTGATTTCTGGACCAGGACCAATCGTACTGTTGACTCTGTTTTGGACTGATTTCTGGACCAGGACCAATCGTACTGTTGACTCTGTTTTGACTGATTTCTGGACCAGGACCAATCGTACTGTTGACTCTGTTTTGACTGATTTCTGGACCAGGACCAATCGTACTGTTGACTCTGTTTGACTGATTTCTGGACCAGGACCAATCGTACTGTTGACTCTGTTTTGACTGGTTCTGGACCAGGACCAATCGTAACTGTTGACTCTGTTTGACTGGTTTCTGGACCAGGACCAATCGTACTGTTGACTCTGTTTTGACTGATTTCTGGACCAGGACCAATCGTACTGTTGACTCTGTTTTGACTGATTTCTGGACCAGGACCAATCGTACTGTTGACTCTGTTTTGACTGATTTCTGGACCAGGACCAATCGTACTGTTGACTCTGTTTTGACTGATTTCTGGACCAGGACCAATCGTACTGTTTGACTGTTTTGACTGATTTCTGGACCAGGACCAATCGTACTGTTGACTCTGTTTGACTGATTTCTGGACCAGGACCAATCGTACTGTTGACTCTGTTTTGACTGATTTCTGGACCAGGACCAATCGTACTGTTGACTCTGTTTTGACTGATTTCTGACCAGGACCAATCGTACTGTTGACTCTGTTTTGACTGGTTTCTGGACCAGGACCAATCGTACTGTTGACTCTGTTTTGACTGGTTTTCTGGACCAGGACCAATCGTACTGTTGACCTGTTTTGACTGATTTCTGGACCAGGACCAATCGTACTG
Source organism: Cherax quadricarinatus (assembly GCF_026875155.1). Classification (NCBI taxonomy): domain Eukaryota; kingdom Metazoa; phylum Arthropoda; class Malacostraca; order Decapoda; family Parastacidae; genus Cherax; species Cherax quadricarinatus. The sequence continues at coordinate 8,798,609 of NC_069481.1, forward strand.
TTGACTCTGTTTGACTGATTTCTGGACCAGGACCAATCGTACTGTTGACTCTGTTTTGACTGATTTCTGGACCAGGACCAATCGTACTGTTGACTCTGTTTTGACTGATTTCTGGACCAGGACCAATCGTACTGTTGACTCTGTTTTGACTGATTTCTGGACCAGGACCAATCGTACTGTTGACTCTGTTTTGACTGATTTCTGACCAGGACCAATCGTACTGTTGACTCTGTTTTGACTGATTTCTGGACCAGGACCAATCGTACTGTTGACTCTGTTTTGACTGAATTTCTGGACCAGGACCAATCGTACTGTTGACTCTGTTTGACTGATTTCTGGACCAGGACCAATCGTACTGTTGACTCTGTTTTGACTGGTTTCTGGACCAGGACCAATCGTACTGTTTACTCTGTTTTGACTGATTCTGGACCAGGACCAATCGTACTGTTGACTCTGTTTGACTGATTTCTGGACCAGGACCAATCGTACTGTTGACTCTGTTTTGACTGATTTCTGGACCAGACCAATCGTACTGTTGACTCTGTTTTGACTGATTTCTGGACCAGGACCAATCGTACTGTTGACTGTTTTGACTGATTTCTGGACCAGGACCAATCGTACTGTTGACTCTGTTTTGACTGATTTCTGGACCAGGACCAATCGTACTGTTGACTCTGTTTTGACTGATTTCTGGACCAGGACCAATCGTACTGTTGACTCTGTTTTGACTGATTTCTGGACCAGGACCAATCGTACTGTTGACTCTGTTTTGACTGGTTTCTGGACCAGGACCAATCGTACTGTTGACTCTGTTTTGACTGGTTTCTGGACCAGGAACCAATCGTACTGTTGACTCTGTTTGACTGGTTTCTGGACCAGGACCAATCGTACTGTTGACTCTGTTTTGACTGATTTCTGGACCAGGACCAATCGTACTGTTGACTCTGTTTTGACTGATTTCTGGACCAGGACCAATCGTACTGTTGACTCTGTTTTGACTGATTTCTGGACCAGGACCAATCGTACTGTTGACTCTGTTTTGACTGATTCTGGACCAGGACCAATCGTACTGTTGACTCTGTTTTGACTGATTTCTGGACCAGGACCAATCGCACTGTTGACTCTGTTTTGACTGATTTCTGGACCAGGACCAATCGCACTGTTGACTCTGTTTTGACTGATTTCTGGACCAGGACCAATCGTACTGTTGACTCTGTTTTGACTGATTTCTGGACCAGGACCAATCGTACTGTTGACTCTGTTTTGACTGATTTCTGGACCATGACCAATCGTACTGTTGACTCTGTTTTGACTGATTTCTGGACCAGACCAATCGTACTGTTGACTCTGTTTTGACTGGTTTCTGGACCAGGACCAATCGTACTGTTGACTCTGTTTTGAACTGGTTTCTGGACCAGGACCAATCGTACTGTTGACTCTGTTTTGACTGATTTCTGGACCAGGACCAATCGTACTGTTGACTCTGTTTTCACTGGTTTCTGGACCAGGACCAATCGTACTGTTGACTCTGTTTTGACTGGTTTCTGGACCAGGACCAATCGTACTGTTGACTCTGTTTTTGACTGATTTCTGGACCAGGACCAGTCGTACTGGTTGACTCTGTTTTGACTGATTTCTGGACCAGACCAGTCGTACTGTTGACTCTGTTTTGACTGATTTCTGGACCAGGACCAATCGTACTGTTGACTCTGTTTTGACTGATTTCTGGACCAGGACCAATCGTACTGTTGACTCTGTTTTGACTGATTTCTGGACCAGGACCAATCGTACTGTTGACTCTGTTTTGACTGATTTCTGGACCAGGACCAATCGTACTGTTGACTTGTTTTTGACTGATTTCTGGACCAGGACCAATCGTACTGTTGACTCTGTTTTGACTGATTTCTGGACCAGGACCAATCGTACTGTTGACTCTGTTTTGACTGGTTTCTGGACCAGGACCAATCGTACTGTTGACTCTGTTTTGACTGGTTTCTGGACCAGGACCAATCGTACTGTTGACTCTGTTTTGACTGATTTCTGGACCAGGACCCAATCGTACTGTCGACTCTGTTTTGACTGGTTCTGGACCAGGACCAATCGTACTGTTGACTCTGTTTTGACTGGTTTCTGGACCAGGACCAATCGTACTGTTGACTCTGTTTTGACTGATTTCTGGACCAGGACCAATCGTACTGTTGACTCTGTTTTGACTGATTTCTGGACCAGGACCAATCGTACTGTTAACTCTGTTTTGACTGATTTCTGGACCAGGACCAATCGTACTGTTGACTCTGTTTTTGACTGATTTCTGGACCAGGACCAATCGTACTGTTGACTCTGTTTTGACTGATTTCTGGACCAGGACCAATCGTACGTTGACTCTGTTTTGACTGATTTCTGGACCAGGACCAATCGTACTGTTGACTCTGTTTTGACTGATTTCTGGACCAGGACCAATCGTACTGTTGACTGTTTTGACTGGTTTCTGGACCAGGACCAATCGTACTGTTGACTCTGTTTTGACTGATTTTCTGGACCAGGACCAATCGTACTGTTGACTCTGTTTTGACTGATTTCTGGACCAGGACCAATCGTACTGTTGACTCTGTTTTGACTGATTTCTGGACCAGGACCAATCGTACTGTTGACTCTGTTTTGACTGATTTCTGGACCAGGACCAATCGTACATATTCATAACAGTAAGTTTCACTAACTCATCAACGGTGGTAATGAAATCTCCTTTACTTTGGTACCTTGGTGCTGACTAAAGGTTCTTGATCTAAGAGATTGGAGCTGCCCTCCCTATACCGTGGCTGAAGTATGATTCAGTCCCATCCCTCGAGTGCTATATAAACCCATAGGATTTTTCCGTTCCGTTCGTGAATATATAATATTAATGGTGTTAAATTCTCATATGTTGGCAACCAGTGGATTGATGGACTGCTCATATTTCTACTGCTTAATGGACATAGATCTTTCCTATAGAGCTAGTAAGTAGGGTAGGACGAGTAATTGAGAAATATTTCTGAATACGTATGAGTTTAGTGAGGGCAGCAGCACCCGTCCTGTGAGTAAACACAGTCATAAAGACAGTACATTAAGGTGGCGTGTCAGTTATTTAGACTGTAATGTATTGCTTTGGCACGTTCACTCGCAGGTTGAGTGGCGGTACCCAATAAATTCGCCCCTCGGGGCAAGATCTTAATCTTAGTGAGAGAGTGTGTCGTCTTCGAGAGCACCCCGTGAGAGCGATAATCCCTGCAACCATTAACAGATATTAATTTTAAACAATCGATCCTGACTATTCAGGATCGAGGTCTCGGACACTAGTGTTGGAAGTGTCGCTTCAGGTTACTGCTCACACGCACTGTCTTGCTACTTGTGAGGCAGGTGTTCTCATCACCTGTCTTATCGTAATAATCTTGAATAAGACACGTACAGAACCTGAATATCCTTATTGCAATAAAGATGAAGTTATACACGTATGTCTTATCAACTTGTCTGTGTTGTATATAATTAATATATCTTAATACTATTTTACCAGCCAAAAGTTATGCCATTTGCCTGAATTCTGTTGTACCATTAAGAATTGTAAAGGACCTGCCTAGTATGGGCCAACAGGCCTCCTGCAGTGTTCCTCCTTTCTTATGTTCTTATGTTACATTCCAGCTATCCCAGTAGTTGTGCAAGACAGGTATTTTGTATTGATAAAGCCACTGGATGGCGAAACGTTTACAATAAAGATAACCAGATGTTGCACATGTGTCTTAACTTCTATCCCAGTAGTGTTGCACCAGTATCTCAGTGTATGATGAAATTAAGACACATGTGCAACATCTGGGTATCTTTATTGTAGACGTTTCGCCATCCAGTGGCTTTATCAATACAAATTCTAGGACATAACTTGAAGACAGTAGAACTATGTACAGAAGATGAGGTAATCAGTCCCTCAACCTAGGAGTAGGTGTGAAGAGCACCATAGTCGTGGAGATTCTGAAGCAGAAGAAAGGAGCCTGGCGCTTATATAGTAACGTCAGGTATAGCAGACGAGGGCATAGTCACTGGTAGGCGGAATTCCCCAGTGGAAGTAGGTCCTTCCCAAAGAGATGGGTTAGTTGTAGTAGTAGTTGTCGTAGTCGTGAAGGTTATGTACATGTCCTCTGAATCAAGATTCAGTGTATATACACCGAGACGTGGCCATCTTAATGAATATAAAGGTATCTATATAATTGTACATACTAGGTTCATGATGGTTAGAAACTTACGAACACCAAACTAGTAAAGACCACACTGGTTCATTTGAGACTTGGTAAAGACCATACTGGAGAGCCAGCTACAAGTTACAGACCAGAGTATAAGGAATACTGGCATATCCACACCCCTCTTCTCCGACCCTTTATTAATATCAGGGTGTGACGTATCTTCACCTCACCTGGTCTTGGACCGGGCCGCGGGGGCGTTGATCCTCGACATCCTTTAGGTATCCTTTGGGTAAAAAACCACACACGCCACTTGCACCTAACCTGTCGCCACAAGGGCGGCGTGATGTAGTGTACCATCACCACTACACACCTACACCTAACATAATCAGCACACTTCACCCAAAACAAATTCACCTGGACTGCTGTGTAGGAAAATAAGTTGGGCAAATTGTTTTGTTAGTGGGTGGGATAAGGACCTGCCTTGCATGGACCAGTAGGCTGCTGCAGTGCTCCTACATTCTTATATTCTACCTAAGTTCAGTTTCACCATTGTAAAGTAAACTCATTTTTTTTCTTAGGATGCACAACTGTTTTTAACCACTGACCAACACACTGATCGAGATATACTTTTGATATACCTTTGATGAGTTTCGAGAGTCTCTATACTCCCGGAGCCCGGCCGTGGGCCAAGCTCATCTGGTGCTTGCCTGGTCAATCAGGCTGTTGCTGCTTGAGGCCCGCTGCCCCACATATCCATCACAGCCTGGCTGATCCGGTACTTGGTGAAGATACTTGTCCGGTCTCCTCTTGAAGGCTTCTACACCTGTACCAGCCATGTTTCTGATATCTTCTGGTAAGATGTTGAAAAGTCTGGGTCCACGAATGTTGATACAGTGTTCCCTTGTTGTCCCCACAGTACCCCTGCTCCTCATTGGGTTTATTTTGCGCTTCCTCTCATATCTCTCACTCCAGTATGTTGTTATGGCAGTGTGCAGATTTGGGACAAGGCCCTCGAATACTTTCCAGGTATATATTATGTAACTCTCTTTCCCCGCTCTAGTGAGTGCATGTTAAAGACTTTAAAGCGTTTCCAGTAATTTAAGTGCTTTAGTGGTTCTGTGTGTGCCATAAACGATCTTTGTACTTGTTCCAGCTCTGATATTTCTCCTGCTTTGTACTTGTTCCAGCTCTGATATTTCTCCTGCTTTGAACGGGGCCGTCAGTACTGAGCAATATTCCAAATGATGGAGTACTAGCGATTTGAAGAGTGTTACCATGAACATTATTTTCCCTTGTTTTGAAAGTTCTCAATACCCACCCCGTCATCCTCCTGACTGTCGAGATCTTTGATTATGTTTTGAAAAAAAGGTCAGCTGACATAATTATTCCCAAGTCTTTTACGTGTTCCTTTCGTTATACAGTATTTGGTGATCCTCTTGAGTTTTGTATACAGTGTTCCTTTTAAGTTCTTCATTCTTTCCATACCTAAGTAGCTGGAACTTATCACCACTGAACGTCATGTTCTCCACTGCCCACTGGAAAGCCCTGCTTACGTCTTCCTGTAATTTTTCCGTGTCTTCTACCGTAGTGACTTTCATGCTTATTTTAGTGTCATCTGTAAATGATGATACAAAACTGTGGCGGGTGATTTTACTGTCTGCTATGAGGATGAGAAACAGCAGAGGTGCCAGGACGGTACCCTGGGGAACTAAGCTTTTTACCTCGCTGATGTTGGATTTCGCTCTGTTTACTACTACTTATTTGTGTTTTGTGTTAGGAACCCGAAAATCCGTCTGCCTACCTTCCCGTAATGCATATGGCCCTCATTTTGTGCGCTATCACTCCATAGTCGCATCTGTCAAACGCCTTTGCAAAATCTGTGTAAATCACATCTGCGTTTCGGTCGTCTTCCAACGCCTCCGTAATTCTGTTATAATGGTTCAGCAGCTGTGACAGGCATGATCATCCTGTCTCTAAAACCATCCTGGTTCGGGTTATGCTGGCCCATAAAATATGTAATCTGCCGTTTCATCACTCTTTCGAAGATTTTTATGATGTGAGAAGTTAGGGTTACTGGTCTGCATTTTTTAGCTAGTGCTCTACTACCCCCCTTATGCAAAGGAGCTTTGTTTCTGGTGTCTCCGGTGTTTCACCTAGATTTAGGCTCTTTCTCCAGAGAATACTGAGGGCTCGTGCTAGTGGTACTTTGCACTTCTTTATAAATAGGGCATTCCATGAATCTGGTCCAGGTGGCGAGTGAGGGGGCATGTTGGCCATTTCTTTTTCGAAATCTATGGGATTTGTACTAATGTCAGTTAGTTGGTCTGCACGGCCTCTGCTGGAGTGAAAAATGTTTCTGCATTCTCAACCTTGCTGTCGTTTAGTGGGTTACTGAACACCGACTCATACTGTTCTTTTAGGATTTCACTCATTTCCTGTTCATCGTCAGTATGAGATTCTCCTCTCAATTATGGTTCAATTCAGTTTGCATAGGAATAGAAATATTTTGTGTTTCTTGCAATATTCTATATGGCCTTTTGTTCTCTTTGTACTTCTTCTGTTAAGTATGACATCCAAAGTTTTTGCTGTAATTCATTGATATCTCGGCTAAGCCTATCTTTCCTCTGTTGCGACATATTTGTGTTTTTAAGAAATTCAGTAACCCGTTTTCTTCTTCTGTACCATCTACGCCAGTGATTCTCAACCGGGGTAAATTTACCCCTTAGGGGGGAAAAATTACACGGCAAGGGGTAAATATTTAATGTACCAGGTACATACTTACTTGAATCAGGGTTCTCAAGTTTAGTAGTAATGAAGACAAACGCCAGGAACCGATTGAAAGCCGATGACAATATGAGAGTAACATTGTCATCAACAGCTCCTCGCATAAACAAACCGATTGAATGAATCAGCAGTGTTACCACTGATAATGTTTCTGGTGTTTCTATTTGCTTTTATTTTTTGTGATAAAAATGGACTGTATAATTATTTCTTTAGAAAAGAATGCTTTATTTTTTTTATTTTTGGTGATAATGTATATTGCTATTTTTGCGCAAAACCTGAATAATTTATTTTTTCCTACCTTCTTGTTTTTCTGTCCTTTTATGATGGCGATAATTTGTTTGTATGGAAGTGAGGGGGTAAATGAAGAAATATATCAAGCCGAGGGGGTTAATGATGGAGGAAAAGTTGAGAATCCCTGATCTACACTCTCTCTATATCTGATCATCATCTGGGCTTCCTCAGTGGTACGTGTTGAACACAGACAGATGTAGGGGGCACAGATAACAAGTATTAGCAAATATGATTATCACTCCATGATTGTAGATGAATGGTTCACAGAACCGACACGTTGATAAATTAGACACATGTGCAACTCTTAATAAAGATACCCAAGAGTTGCACATGTGTCTAATTTATTACTCCATGATTGTTTGTCAAATATCTCAGCGAAGTCCATGTACACCACATCTATCTCGGTTTTCGTCCAAACTTCCTGGGGAATATAGATAGATTTTTTTTTGTAATGTCCCAAAAGCGCATCACCACCATTAATGTTTCTAGACTTACTGTTACAGGATGTTTGTAAAAAAAATCGTAATGAAATGGGCTCACCCTCTGTGAGTAATACAAATTCCTCTAGTCAGCCCCTCTACATCATGTCTAAAACATTAATCGTGTTTATACAGCTTGAAACTATATAAATTTGAGTGCAAGTGTGTACAGCTCATCCCTCCCCTCCTTACTTTTTCTTTTCTCTGCTGTGTATAATTTTGGTTGACTTACTCTGTCGTAATGGAGATAAAAAAATAATTTCTCCTGTATATGGGATAGGCTGTTCTAAGAGAAAGTATTTCTTAGGGGAAAAACAAACTCCAGCTCTGCTGATATGAAACCATTGAAGCTCTCATGGCTACTGAACCCTCAGTGACATACTTGATAATATCCTCACTGTACTACTGAAGTCTGGCAGCTCAAGCTGACACATTACAGCACTGAATGAAACTCATCTCGTGTGATGGAATATGACTGGGAAATATAACTAGCTTGTGTTCCCACTGTATAACTATCATATAGAATAGTGTACCACCACACTGCTGATGCATCCCATTACAACCTTCATTCTCCTTCATACCTTCCATCCATACTCTCTCCCTCTTTCTGCCCCTCTCTCTTCTCCCTCCCTTCTATTCCTCTCTTCCATCTTCTGGTCTTCTTCCCCTCTCACTTACTCCCCTCCCTCCCTCCCTCGGACCCTCTCTCATTTCCCTTCATCAGCAAGGTAGAAGGGGAGTGATGGAGCCTTTGACAGCTAATGAAGCATTGAGAGTTTCATGCTTCACCTTCACCAGTGTTACAGTTCACCTTCACCAGTGTTACAGTTCACCTTCACCAGTGTTACAGTTCACCTTCACCAGTGTTACAGTTCACCTTCACCAGTGTTACAGTTCACCTTCACCAGTGTTACAGTTCACCCTCACCAGTGTTACAGTTCACCTTCACCAGTGTTACAGTTCACCCTCACCAGTGTTACAGTTCACCTTCACCAGTGTTACAGTTCACCTTCACCGTGTTACAGTTCACCCTCACCAGTGTTACAGTTCACCTTCACCAGTGTTACAGTTCACCTTCACCAGTGTTACAGTTCACCCTCACCAGTGTTACAGTTCACCTTCACCAGTGTTACAGTTTTACCCTCAACAGTGTTACAGTTCACCTTCACCAGTGTTACAGTTCACCTTCACCAGTGTTACAGTTCACCCTCACCAGTGTTACAGTTCACCTTCACCAGTGTTACAGTTCACCTTCACCATGTTACAGTTCACCTTCACCAGTGTTACAGTTCACTTCACCAGTGTTACAGTTCACCCTCACCAGTGTTACAGTTCACCTTCACCAGTGTTACAGTTCACCTTCACCAGTGTTACAGTTCACCTTCACCAGTGTTACAGTTCACCTTCACCAGTGTTACAGTTCACCTTCACCAGTGTTACAGTTCACCTTCACCAGCGTTACAGTTCACCAGTGTTACAATTCACCTTCACCAGCGTTACAGTTCACCTTCACCAGTGTTACAGTTCACCTTCACCAGCGTTACAGTTCACCTTCACCAGTGTTACAGTTCACCTTCACCAGTGTTACAGTTCACCTTCAGCGTTACAGTTCACCTTCACCAGTGTTACAGTTCACCTTCACCAGCGTTACAGTTCACCTTCACCAGTGTTACAGTTCACCTTCACCAGTGTTACAGTTCACCTTCAGCGTTACAGTTCACCTTCACCAGTGTTACAGTTCACCTTCACCAGTGTTACAATTCACCTTCAGCATTACAGTTCACCTTCACCAGTGTTACAATTCATATTCACTAGTGTTACAGTTCACCTTCACTAGTGTTATTATTCACGTTCACTAATGTTTAGCTTCACCTTAACTAGTTACAATTCACCTTCACCAGCGTTACAGTTCACCTTCACCAGTGTTACAGTTCACCTTCACCAGTGTTACAGTTCACCTTCACCAGTGTTACAGTTCACCTTCACCAGTGTTACAGTTCAGCTTCATCAGTGTTACAGTTCACCCTCACCAGTGTTACAGTTCACCTTCACCAGTGTTACAGTTCACCTTCACCAGCGTTACAGTTCACCTTCACCAGTGTTACAGTTCACCTTCACCAGCGTTACAGTTCACCTTCACCAGTGTTACAGTTCACCTTCACCAGTGTTACAGTTCACCTTCACCAGTGTTACAGTTCACCTTCACCAGCGTTACAGTTCACCTTCACCAGTGTTACAGTTCACCTTCACCAGTGTTACAGTTCACCTTCACCCAGTGTTACAGTTCACCTCACCAGTGTTACAGTTCCCTTCACCAGTGTTACAGTTCACCTTCACCAGTGTTACAGTTCACCTTCACCAGTGTTACAGTTCACCTTCACCAGCGTTACAGTTCACCTTCACCAGTGTTACAGTTCAGCTTCATCAGTGTTACAGCTCACTTTCATTAGTGTTATGCTTCACCTTCAGTAATTTTAACAGTTCATCTTCACTAGTGAAGATGAACTGTGACAGACGTGACCTCCAGACCACAAAGGTGACCAGACCACAGATGTGACCTCCAGACCACAAAGGTGACCAGACCACAGAGATGACCAGACTACAAATGTGACCTCCAGACCACAGACGTGACCTCCAGACTACAGACATGACCTCCAGCTCACAGACGTGACCTCCAGACCACAAAGGTGACCAGACCACAGAGATGACCAGACCACAGATGTGACCTCCAGACTACAGACGTGACCTCCAGCTCACAGACGTGACCTCCAGACCACAAAGGTGACCAGACTTGACTTGTACTCGTTGGAACGCAGGAGGGAGAGATATATCATAATCTACACTTGGAAAATCTTGGAAGGAATGGTCCCAAATCTGCACACAGAAATCACTCCCTACGAAAGTAAAAGACTGGGCAGGCGATGCAAAATGCCCCCAATAAAAAGTAGGGGTGCCATTGGTACACTAAGAGAAAACACCATAAGTGTCCGGGGCCCAAAACTGTTCAACAGCCTCCCATCAAGCATTAGGGGAATTGCCAATAAACCCCTGGCTGCCTTCAAGAGAGAGCTGGACAGATACCTAAAGTCAGTGCCGGATCAGCCGGGCTGTGGCTCGTACGTCGGACTGCGTGCGGCCAGCAGTAACAGCCTAGTTGATCAGGCCCTGATCCATCGGGAGGCCTGGTCATGGACCGGGCCGCGGGGGCGTTGATCCCCGGAATAACCTCCAGGTAACCAGACCACAGATGTGACCTCCAGACCACAGAGGTGACCTCCAACCCACAGACGTGACCTCCAACCCACAGACGTGACCTCCAAACCACAAAATATAGTTTCTTCAGCAGTATTTCTCTAAGCTTCGGATTTCTGTAAATTTTCTCCAAAAAATGTCTTTGTTTTGGGCAGTTTTTTTTTTTTGAGTACAGGATAATCTGTAGTTTTTCCTTTATTTTTTACCACAAGAAAATCCTTTTTTCACGTTAGAATTGTGAGACACACACATACACATAGCATCGAGAATCAAGACTGACCCGAAACTGTTGTATAGCCACATCAGGAGGAAGACAACAGTCAAAGACCAGGTGATCAGATTAAGGACAGAAGGTGGAGAACTCACAAGAAATGATCAGGAGGTATGTGAGGAGCTGAACAGGAGATTTAAGGAAGTTTTTACAGTAGAGACAGGAAGGGCTGTGGGAAGACAGCACAGAAGGGAACATCAAGAGGGAATAAACCAACAAGTGCTGGATGACATACGAACAACTGAGGAGGAGGTGAAGAAGCTCTTAAGTGACCTTGACACCTCAAAGGCGATGGGACCGGACATCTCCCCATGGGTCCTTAGAGAAGGAGCAGAGATGCTGTGCGTGCCTCTAACCACAATCTTCAACACATCCCTTGAAACTGGGCAACTACCTGAGAAATGGAAGACAGCTAATGTAGTCCCCATATTTAAGAAAGGAAACAGAAACGAGGCACTAAACTACAGACCTGTGTCTCTGACATGTATTGTGTGCAAAGTCATGGAGGAGATTATCAGAGGAGAGTGGTCGAACACCTGGAAAGGAACAAGATTATAAATGAAAACCAGCATGGGTTCATGGAAGGCAAATCTTGTATCATAAACCTCCTGGAGTTTTATGACAAGGTAACAGAAGTAAGACACGAGAGAGAGGGGTGGGTAGATTGCGTTTTCCTAGACTGCAGGAAGGCCTTTGACACAGTTCCCCACAAGAGATTAGTGCAGAAGCTGGAGGATCAGGCGTATGTAAAAGGGAGGGCACTGCAATGGATAAGGGAATACCTGACAGGGAGGCAGCAACGAGTCATGGTACGTGAAGAGGTATCACAGTGGGCGCCTGTTACGAGCGGGGTCCCACAGGGGTCAGTTCTAAAGACCAGTGCTATTTTTGATATATGTGAACGACATGATGGAAGGAATAGACTCTGAAGTGTCCCTGTTCGCAGATGGCGTGAAGTTGATGAGAATTAAATCGGACGAGGATGAGGCAGGACTGCAAAGAGACCTGGACAGGCTGGACATGTGGTCCAGCAACTGGCTTCTCGAATTCAATCCAGCCAAATGCAAAGTCATGAAGATTGGGGAGGGGCAAAGAAGACCACAGACAGAGTATAGGCTAGGTGGACAAAGACTACAGACCTCACTCAGGGAGAAAGAACTTGGGGTGACCATAACACCGAGCACATCACCGGAGGCACACATCAACCAAATAACCGCTGCAGCATACGGGCGCCTGGCAAACCTGAGAATAGCGTTCCGATACCTTAATAAGGAATCGTTCAAGACACTGTACACTGTGTATGTTAGGCCCATACTGGAGTATGCAGCACCAGTCTGGAACCCACACCTGGTCAAGCACGTCAAGAAGTTAGAGAAAGTACAAAGGTTTGCAACAAGGCTAGTCCCAGAGCTCAAGGGAATGTCGTACGAGGAAAGGTTAAGGGAAATCGGACTGACGACACTGGAGGACAGAAGGGTCAGGGGAGACATGATAACGACATACAAGATACTGCGGGGAATAGACAAGGTGGACAGAGATAGGATGTTCCAGAGAGGGGACACAGGGACAAGGGGTCACAACTGGAAGCTGAAGACTCAGACGAGTCACAGGGACGTTAGGAAGTATTTCTTCAGTCATAGAGTTGTCAGCAAGTGGAATAGCCTAGCAAGTGAAGTAGTGGAGGCAGGAACCATACATAGTTTTAAGAAGAGGTATGACAAATCTCAGGAAGCAGAGAGAGAGAGGATCCAGTAGCGATCAGTGAAGAGGCGGGGCCAGGAGCTGAGTATCGACCCCTGCAACCACAATTAGGTGAGTACACACACACACACACACACACGCGCGCGCGCGAGATATATATATATATATATATATATATATATATATATATATATATATATATATATATATATATATATATATATTATATATATATATATATATATATATATATATATAATTATAGGTAGTAGGTTGGTAGACAGCAACCGCCCAGGAGGTACTACCGTCCTGCCAAGTGAGTGTAAAACGAAAGCCTGTAATTGTTTTACATGATGGTAGGATTGCTGGTGTCCTTTTTTCTGTCTCATGAACATGCAAGATTTCAGGTACGTCTTGCTACTTCTACTTACACTTAGGTCACACTACACATACATGTACAAGCACATATATACACACCCTCTGGGTTTTCTTCTATTTTCTTTCTAGTTCTTGTTCTTGTTTATTTCCTCTTATCTCCATGGGGAAGTGGAACAGAATTCTTCCTCCGTAAGCCATGCGTGTTGTAAGAGGCGACTAAAATGCCGGGAGCAAGGGGCTAGTAACCTCTTCTCCTGTATATATTACTAAATGTAAAAGGAGAAACTTTCGTTTTTCCTTTTGGGCCACCCCGCCTCGGTGGGATACGGCCGGTGTGTTGAAAGAAAGAATATATATATTTTTATATATATATATATAATATATATATGCAAAACAACCACTCTGAAAGAATAGAGAAATTCCAAGCGCTTTCGTGACTACTCACATTGATAATGTGAGTAGTCACGAAAGCGCTTGGAATTTCTCTATTCTTTCAGAGTGGTTGTTTTGCATATTTTGAAATCACCTGTTTACTGTGATCTGTGTTTGTTTATTATTAAATTATTGTAAACTCATCTAAAATATATTTAGTTGGATTAGGCTATATTAAATTGCGCTTGTTATAATTAGGTTAGGTAAGTTTGCTAAGGCTCTTTTGATACAACGTTATTAATTTTTACATTAACATAAATGAAAAATGTATCTTTAAACGTATAAGAAAATTTTTTAGAAGGGACTTAATTTTAAATGAGTTCTTTCTAATTGACCAGTTTTTTCGTATTTGGCACGACATACATACATATATATATATATATATATATATATATATATATATATATATTTATATATATATATATATTATATATATATATATATGTGTGTGTGTGTGTGTGTGAAGGAGATAGAGAGTGAACCTGGGTGAGGTAATAGCATAAGCTTCCACCCTCACTATGTTTAATTGGATACCTCCATAAAATTCTCCCTTGAGATTAAGGTATAAAAGCACTGACCACTTGAGTCATAATAGTAAAACGAATCAAGGGTTAAAATAAAGCAGCTGGTATTTACTTTATAGTCTCAGAATTACACTTTATTGAGTATTATTAAAGGAAATCTATTGTGTAGGGTATAATAAGAGAGTAGTTATTAGGCAGACTGAAGTATTACTTACACTTCACTTGCGTAAGTAGTATACCAGTGATTACAAGTTGTTCCCAGTGAAGATCTCCTCTCCACTAAGAAATAAGCCTCTGTTCTGCCATAACTCCCCACAAAGTCCTCTCGTTTACTCTAATTCCTCGGCGCCTTATAATGGTCCCATACTTCCGCCAGTCTCAGGGAAAGAGTCATGGTATTATAAGACTGAGAGTACCGTCCCATACCCTGGATGAAGAGATTAACACTTGAGTTTGTGACATTTTCTCTAGATTTCACATTTTCCTTTCTTACTTTTTTTGTAAAGTAGTTGATAACTAGGACAGTCTAAGAGTATCCTAAGTTTTCAGACTGGTTTTATCCTAACCCTAAAATGTCATAAAACTACATCACATAAAAAATACAAACTCGATAGCACAATGTACAAAATTAAACATCCCAGACACTATCTTCCCTTAAACAAAAGAACAGTAACAACTACACATTTTTTAAACAACAGATTTTTTTTTCCTTATCAGAACTATTACTTTTCTAAACACAGAACAGGTTTGTCAATGCCTTGTTACTAATATTCCTATTATCCACACCTTTTCACCTAGCAGACGGATAGGTTGGTATAATCATCGGACATGCTGGAACAGTACAACAGTGGCTCCTTGCAGGACCACCTTATCACTCAGATCACAGAACGGGTGGGGGTTGAACCCCCATCACCAGTGTTATTACGATTTCGTGAGTCGTTCCTTATCACTCGTTTCTCCTTAAAATTATTTTTTCCTTAAAACTAATATCTTTTATCTCCAGCACCATACTAGAAATTCTCTTATTTCAGCACCGTACTAGGAATGAGAACTAGCTTAGTCACCCTCACTAGTAAAGCATTGTACCAAGCTGCTTCCTTGGGTTTGATTGGCGTGGAAAAGAACTCAATCTTGTGACATTCTTTCAAGTACTCTCAAGTGGACTACTTTACGACTCCCAAGGTCACATTTCACTCGCATCACCCACAGCTTTTCAACATCTGACCCTTATGATAAGGCAAGTATCGCAGCTAGAAGCAGTCCATTATACAGCACCACTGCTAGGATCCACTGGGCTCATAAAACAAGTGCACCCTGTTTACTGGACCATTTCCAAGGTGTCCTCATTTCACACAGGTAAGACGCACACCTCTGGCAGGTCGAAGGTGTACTGGGAACGTCTCGCACTCTTCCTGGCTTGCAGGACAGCCCCATACCAACGGCGCAGGCAGACCATGTTCACACCAGCATAAGACAGGTGGCTTACCGGATAGGTAAGCTTCTTGATGGCTTGCCCACTACTGCTACAACAGTGGGTTATACTACATCCTGGCAGACAGGCATCTGGCAAAATAGTTGTGACTAATAGTTAAGGCCACACGGCGGATAACATCCTTCCAAATCTGCAACAAGGGCAGCCTACAAGATTACAGTCATACACTATATAATAGGCCACTAACACACCAGCCAGACTCCCTAGTATTATAGCCCAGCTTGGCAGCCAATAGGTAGACAACAGCATTCCAGCTGTCACAGCAGTATAGCACCTCTCAGCATAGGAGCATATCTTGGTCACTAGCCGTGAAGGTATCAGTCATGGTGACCCCTCGTCCTCAACACCAGGTCATAGTGTACGTGGTAGAACACTTGGCTCTATCTGCTGCCGCTCGTATCTCCACTCAGTAAAATAATTATACATTAACCATAATATTTTTAGTTTGCCAATTTGTGTTTTCCTGGTGTGGAATGTTCACTCGTGGCCTCCCTTCTTAATCTGGTTTCTGGCCTCTTGAGCTATGTATCTACTCTTGAAACTGTATATGGGGCTTGCCTCCTCCACTTCCACATCCATTTCATTTCACTTCCCTATTAATCTGATGATGTTAATTACCGAGGTGCCTGTGGGGATCTTGGGGAAATTTTAGTAGTAATTGGGTGTCGAGAGCGCTTCTGCCCCCTCAGTCCGGCTGCTTGAGGCTAGTCTTTCGTGAAAATTGATCAAGCAGATTATTTGTGTTAGTGTCCTGTAAGTCTACATAGCAGTCACAACCCGACTGATTGGACACTTACAGAACTTGCGTCGCAGTGTTCGGGGGTAGGGATGTCGTTCATGTGTCGGGGTGTCGTTCACGCCTCCGGGTGTCGTTCGTGCTTCGTGGTGTAGTTCGTACGTGTGGGTGTGCATGGGCTAAGGCTGAACTAATTAAGCAGCGCAAGACTTACATTCAGCCATGGACAGGCAGCCAGGCTTCACAAGGGAAAGGAAATTTGAATATCCGAGAAGTGATCAAATTACTTCAGTGGGTGATCAGGTGAGAGACCTGGCGAGGGGGAGAGGAAGCAGGAAGGAAGAGGGAGGAGGAGGAGGTGGTGGTGGTGGTGAGATGTAGAAGTAGCGAGAATGAGAATAGGGGAAGACAGAGACTGAGCTCAAGGTATGGAAGGGATCAGGGAAGGGAGGGTTCATGAGACAGAAGGCTTGTGAAATTTAAGGGTGTAGAGAGGTGGAATGGAAGAAAGGTGAAGTTGGATAAAGCTGTGGATACCACAGGAGAAGAAATTTGACTCTCTCTTGTGACACTGAAGATCATGTTTAAATTTATGAACAAGGCAACCCAGATACTCGCATCCTGGGCCCCAAATTTTTTTTGGCCCGAC
>NC_069481.1:8816302-8843630 GCF_026875155.1 Cherax quadricarinatus
TTCATATACTTTTAATCTCTCTCATTTTTTTTATCCTCCGTCATCTCTATCTCTTTTTTACCTCTCATCTTCTCCCCTCTCTGTTTTACCTCCGTCACTCTCTCCCCTCTCTGTTTTACCTCCGTCACACACTCCCCTCTCTGTTTTACCTCCGTCACACTCTCCCCTCTCTGTTTTACCTCCGTCACTCTCTCCCCTCTCTGTTTTACCTCCGTCACGCTCTCCCCTCTCTGTTTTACCTCCGTCACTCTCTCCTCTCTCTGTTTTACCTCCGTCACGTTCTCCCCTCTCTGTTTTACCTCCGTCACTCTTTCCCCTCTCTGTTTTACCTCCGTCACTCTTTCCCCTCTCTGTTTTACCTCCGTCACTCTCTCCCCTCTAGATAAGCTAGTATAACAACCTCTGTGAAATGTCAAAACTCTTAGTAATAAAACCAAGATGTCAGACCTATTAACCAAATTATATATATATATATATATATATATATTTATATATATATATATATATATATATATATATATATATATATAATATATATGTGTGTGTGTGTGTGTGTGTGTGTTGCTTGCAACAGCTAAGACAATTGTAGATATAAATCCAGATATACTCCTGTAAACCCTATTAAGCCCTAGTTTCTAGACTTTTTGTGTATCCATAACCTCTTGTGCCACCCTCCACGGGAGAGATATGGCGTTCACAAACTAGTGACAAAATCTAAAAATTCATTGTCTCATTTTTTATTCTCTCTCAGCATTCCTTGGCGTCGCCGCCAGGCTGGTCATCCTCTACTAACAAATCAAATCAAAATTCATACATTAACATTGTTAAATATTTAACAATTTTCATGGTTGAGTATAAATGTAGAGGCCTTGGTTTTAAGAGAAGTGTGTATAGCTTTATACCTGGCTGCAGGAGGCCTCCTGTCGCACCGGCGCGAGGGCCATCACCCCTACAATCAACAATAGGCAGACAAGCAGGGGGCCACGCACGTACACGCACATTGGCGGGCGCGCACACCCTGTTAGGTGGGTCCTGACAGGGTGTCACCATAGATTCTGCAAGAGGGAGCAGAAGTACTGTCCGAACTGCTAGCTATGATCTGCAAGTCCAGGGATCTGGAAGACAGTGAACGTAGCGACTAGATTTAAGGAGAGAGGCAGCAGACATGGACCTACAGGCCAGTTGTGCTGACATGTATGCTGCACGATAATGGAGAAGATAGTCAGAAGAGTGAGACAGAACTTAGAGAGAAGTCGTTGCATAAACAACCAGAAAGGGTTCAACGATGCCAAGTCTTGTCTTACCAGCCTTTTGGAATTCTCTGGCAGAGTAACAGAAATGACACAGTAGAAAGAAAGAAAGAAAGAGAGAGAGAGAGAGAGAGAGAGAGAGAGAGAGAGAGAGAGAGAGAGAGAGAGAGAGAGAGAGAGAGAGAGAGAGAATTGCATTTTCTTAGACTGCAGGAAGGCATTTGATATTGTACCCTCCATAAGACTGGAGCAAAAACTTGAGAAGCAGGCAGGAATAACTGGAAACAAACTCTGGTGGCTCAAACAGTACCTTATGGGAAAGAAGCAAAGAATGATTGTCTGGAAAGAGATGTCAGAATGGGGAAGAGTGACAAGCGGTGTACCACAAGGATAACTACTAGGACCAGTGCTGTTTCTGGTTTATGTGAACGACATACAAGACGGAACTGAGTCGGATGTATCTCTATCTTGGAGTATGCAGCACCACCACGGAACCCACACCTGGGGAAGCACGTTAAAAAACTGGAGAACGTGCAGAAGTATGCAAAGAGGCTAATTCCAGAGATAAGGGAAATGGCTAAAGAAAAGGGCAAAGGAACTGAATCTAAAGACCCTGGAGGGAAGACATAATGATAACATTCAAGGTTCTTTGAGGAACTGATACGACAGACAGGGAGAGGCTGAGAGGCGGAAAACAGGTACTCGGGGGCACAGCTGGAAGAGAGACAGACGTCAGAAAGTATTTATTCAGTCCCAGGGTGATCGGGATTCAGAATGACCTCGACGAAGATATGGTGGAGGCGACTCACTCGCCGTGAGTTTAGTTCCCGCCCTTGGTATTGCTTATTTGCAATCGTGTCATTACGATTTCGTGAGTCAGTACCTAACCAGCCGGGCTGTGGTTCGTACGTCGATTTGCGTACAGCCAAAGGTAACAGCCTGGTTGATCAGGCCCTGGTCCACCACGAGACCTGGTCACAGACCGGGTCGCGGGGGCATTGGCCCCCCCGAAACCCTCTCCAGGTATACACAATCTTAAGAATAGGTATGATAGTGTCCACAACGATAGGAGTGAATCCGGCAAGCAGTAAGCTGAGGAGACAGGAGCTAAGAATCGACCCCTGCAAGTAAATATAGGTGAGTACAGACACAGACACAGACACAGACACACACACACACTAGCAATCGTATTTCATTTCCTACAGCACTTCATTAACCCAACACAGTGTGCCGCTCTCACATTATTCAAGCAGTGGCAAGGGGAGAGGAAGTGAGTGTACCCGCCTAGCTGAGTCTGCTGGGGTTGAGTCACAGATCATGTGTGCTCGTACAGGTGTGTCTACAAGGATCGAGTCACACTTATGTATTCATCTAATTGTGTTTACAGGGGTCGAGACACAGATCATGTGTGCTGAATGGCGAGTCTTGGTTCCTTCACACTTATTGTATTATCTGTTAATATAATCACGTCACTCCTGCTGTACATGAGGGTATCCTGCACAGTGTGACAAGCCTCGTTCTTTTCACAGGGAATGAGTTTTGAGTAAAGACTTGGGATTACTCTTAGTTTAATTTTTCAGGTATATATTATGTATCGTTCTCGTTCCAAGAAATACAGGTCAGGAAATACAGTGTTCCCCATAATTTAGGTGCGTGAATAAATTTATACGTGCAATAAAGGTTTTCTGTACATTCTCCAAGTCTACAATTTCGCCTACGTATAATGGACTATCAGAGTATAGCAGTATTCCAGCCCAGAGAGAACACGTGACCTAAGCAGTATCATTAATTTGGTATTTCTTGTTTTGAAGGTTCTAGTTATCTAGTCTATTATTGTCCTTGTGGTTTGTGATAATATTGTTGAAACACGTGAAAGTGACCTCTAACGTTATTACTCCTTAGTCCCTCATGTTAGTGTCTTGTTTTATCGGGGCGATTCCAGTTACTTTAATACTCCACAACAGTCTATTTCAGCAATGTTTACATAGTGGAATAACAAACTTTTCCTCACTGAACATCATATTGAGAACAAAGAAGTATTTCCAAACGTCCCTATGGTTCATCTGCCTTTTTAGCTGCTCTCTCTCTCTCCCTCTCTTTATTTTTTTTTTACACAGGGTTTGACAAGGTTAAGGATCCCTAGCTTTATTGACAGCTATTTACAGGTTAAGGATTCCTAACTTTATTGGCAAGCTAAGAGCTGTTACCTACATCAGCTCATTTGAAAGCATTTTTATTGTTATGAGACATACAAGTAGGAAACAGGATGAAGTTGGAGCCATCTGTGGGCCAGCATTTTCATTTGATCAACTGACTTTATCTCGTTGACATCATTATGCTGTACGAATGTGTTCCATACTCGAGTCATCCTGGGTATGTATGATCTCAGATGGAGTGATGTTCTGGAGAAGGGTACAGCCAGAGTGAAGTTGCTGCTTTCTGCCCGTCTTGTGGCATAAAAGCTTGTTTCACGCTGTCCTCGAAGTGGATCCAAGTGTGGTATTTTGACAATATTGGCCTTGTACATAACAGTAAGGACACCCACATCCCTCCTATGTTGAAGGCTCTGCTGAAATGACAGATCTATCCAGGATGGGTCCAGGCGAGAGATGAGACGTCTTGCTCTGTTCTCTACTCTGTCAAGCAGTCGCAGATGAGAGGGGGGGCAGGCAAACCAAGAAAGTGGAGCATACTCAAGGTGTGAGCGTACTTGTGCCTCGTACAGGATCTTGCAACCCCTACTGTCAAGCAGATGGGAAATACGGCGAAGTGCTGTAAGCTTCCTGGCTGCCTTGTTTGCAAGATTTACAACATGGTTCTTCATGGTTAGTTTGGAGTCAAATTTCACCCCAAGGATATCAACTTCTTCTCCAGGTGCCAACATCCTCCCATTCATCCTTACTACTGCACCAGCATTACCATCATGGTGCCTAGAGACGATCATCATTTGCGTTTTCTCAGGTGCAAATGTTACTTGCCATCTATTTCCCCAAGCTGATATAGCTCTCAGCTGGTGATTGATGTAGCTTAGAGCAGCTGGCATTTCTTCTCTTGGATAAGTGAATGTCAGTGTACAGTCGTCTGCATATGCATGTGATTCTGGGATGAGATGAAGAAGGTCGTTGAAGTAGACATTCCATAACAATGGACCCAGCACGCTTCCTTGTGGAACACTTGCCCCAATAGGATGTCTTGCTGATGCCGTTCCATTGAGAACTACACTTAGAGATCTACCATGAAGGTAGTCACTGAGGAGACATAGCGTAGAGCCTGCAATTCCCAGTGCTCTCTCTCTCTCTCTCTCTCTCTCTCTCTCTCTCTCTCTCTCTCCTCGCATCTTAAACTGTCTCTCATGTTTGCCGTTGACCTTCGTCATGGATACATCCTCCCAACAGTCCTTCCTGCTCTCATCTAGTATAATAAGGTTGACTTGTTCTAGTCTCTTCTCTCAACCCAGACCTTCCAGTTATAACTTCGTTGAAAACTTCTGGATCTTTTCTAGTTTCTTCATATGTTTTGAGATGGTGTAGGTTCCTTATCCAAGATGTGTTCAACGAAAGAAACTCTCAGGTTAGCCAGCCTTTTATATTACAATTTATGTGTACTTGTGGTGATATGCTTGGGTTAATGCCTATTCTCAGATCTTCCTGCTTGTACGCTGTTTGCAGCGTCTCTCACCCCTACTTGTATCCTGTATCCGGTCTTCTCACTACCTCTCCTTTACTTATTGTTTTGCATTTATTAGGATTAAATTCAACTAGTCACTTCCTTGACCATGATTCTGCCTGTTCAAGTTATATTGGTTTTTGGAGTCTCTCATTCTTCTCAGATGGTTATCTTCCCCATTAACCTAGTATTATCCACATTGATGAACCACTTTCAATTTCATTCGGCAGCTCATTTATATATATGTATATATGTGTTCTTTATATATATATATATATATAATATATATATATATATATATATATATATATATATATATATATATATATATATTTATATGTTGTGCCGAATATGTAAAACTGGTCAATTAGCAAGAACTCATTTAAAATTAAGTCCTTTCTAAAATTTTCTCTTATACGTTTGAAGATATATTTTTTTTCATTAATGTTGATGTAAAAATTTATAATTTTGCACCAAAAGGAACTTAAAAAACTTACCTAACCTTATTATAACAACTAAATACATTTTAGATTTGTTTACAATAATTTAATACTAAACAAACACAGTGAAATATATTTTTTTCGTTAGGTTCAGAATGATTTTGGCGAAATTATTGCATACACAAATTTTCACTTGTCCTATATGGCAAGATGAACGTTGCTATTTAAGCCAAGATCGCAAGTTCTGCCTATTCGGCACGACATATATATATATTATATATATATATAACGAATGTTAGGGGTCCAAGCTTTAACTCTGAGAAACTCCAATAATCACCCATACGGTCATACCCACTCTGATGATTTCTCTTGCCATTATTAATTATACTAATGGTTTAGAGAATTAACCAGTAGATGAACAAGACACTTCTGCAATACGTTTATATTCAGTGTGGAAACATCTTGTCAAGCAGCGGCTTTAATGAAGCTGACGACCCGAACATATCTCCAGTCTGAGGGACTGATTTCCTCAAACTCCCTCTTCACAGCTTCCCCAGTTTTCCTGCGTGTTGGAGGGTTAAAGCCACTGGTTGGCGGAACTTTCCCACACTAAACATACCCAAGTAACAGTATACCTTTATCTTCGATGAGATCCGAGAGGTTTTTCTACTCCCAGAGCCCAGCCTTGGGCCAGGCTCGTCAAAGTGTTGTTTCTTATTCATCTTCTCTTACCATCAGGTCAGATGACAAAAAGCTCTAGCTGCGGGTCATCATATGACTAAGACCGGCGTCAGGAAGCACTTGTCCTGTTTCCTTACGAATCTTACCTAATCCTCACCTTGCCACGCTTCAGACATCGCCACTTAACCCCCCCCACAACGTTGTTACACATCAATAGACACCCCCCCCCACCTCATGTTGCCAGGTCACACATGAGGTGGCACTGGTCATCCGTGTCAGACTACACGCTAGAGCAGTTCAGTAATTAGACCCCACCATTTGCTTGCCTCCGTCACGCTTGATCTCTCCCTCACGTTTTAACATTATATTACAATAGACTAGTGTATGTCTTCCTTTCAGCTCCCTGTGTGTACTCACCCGCCTGTACTCCTCTATGTACTCTTCTGTATACTTACCTCTCTCTACTCCTCTGTTTACTCACCTTTCTGTACTCAACTACTTCCCCACCTAGACTTCGTACAGTCACACTGCACGATATTAATCTCCCTATAAGTCAGGATAGTAAAGCAGAAGGCTCTCCCCCCGTCTTCCTCTCCCTCAGGTCACACAGTTACAGGAAACAAGACATTACTAGGCTACTTTCTAGATGATATCCAATAAAGGTAAATTTCAGCTACTTTGCTAAGGTAAAACTAGAGAAATAAAGACTGGAAAAAGAGTAGAAAACAAACCAAACCAAACATCTGAACGAAGCGGGAGAGAAGTGTGAGGGATTAAGAATGATAATGTCAAAAGTGTGAGGGATTAAGAATGATAATGTCAGAAGTGTGAGGGATTAAGAATGATAATGTCAGAAGTGTGAGGGATTAAGAATGATAATGTCAGAAGTGTGAGGGATTAAGAATGGTAATGTCAGAAGTGTGAGGGATTAAGAATGGTAATGTCAGAAGTGTGAGGGATTAAGAATGATAATGTCAGAAGTGTAAGGGATTAAGAATGGTAATGTCAGAAGTGTGAGGGATTAAGAATGGTAATGTCAGAAGTGTGAAGGATTAAGAATGATAATGTCAGAAGTGTGAGGGATTAAGAATGATAATGCCAGAAGTGTGAGGGATTAAGAATGATAATGCCAGAAGTGTGAGGGATTAAGAATGATAATGCCAGAAGTGTGAGGGATTAAGAATGATAATGCCAGAAGTGTGAGGGATTAAGAATGATAATGCCAGAAGTGTGAGGGATTAAGAATGATAATGTCAGAAGTGTGAGGGATTAAGAATGATAATGTCAGAAGTGTGAGGGATTAAGAATGATAATGTCAGAAGTGTGAGGGATTAAGAATGATAATGTCAGAAGTGTGAGAGATTTAAGTATGATAGTGTCAGATCTTACGAAGAGGATCACGAGTGTTGGTGTCACAACCGCAATGAAATGACACACTTGATCGCTATAACTTTTAAAAGAAGAGATGTTAAGCCAATGATGATACTCTTTAATTCACTTGTTCTTTCTAAACTGGAATACTGTAGTACAGTGCACTAACACCGCGCTTTAAGGAAGACCAGATTACAGATCTTTACAATGTACAGTAAATATTTTTTTTTTTATGCACAGATCAGTTTTACAAGCCTTTAAGATCTGTTATCCAACCTTAGCTCATTTTGAAGCCCCAGCCCTATCTGAGATATACTACACCCCCCAGGATGCGACCTACAGCAGTCGACTAATTCCCAGGTACCTACTTACTCCTTCACCGCTCATAACACTTCAGTCAAATACTAAAAGTACTGGAGGCGCTTGAAGACCCTCGAGCTGTACTTCTGAAGGCGCTTGAAGACCCTCGAACTGTACTTCTGGAGGCGCTTGAGGACCCTCGAACTGTACTTCTGGAGGCGCTTGAGGACCCTCGAACTGTACTTCTGGAGGCGCTTGAAGATCCTCGAACCTTACTTCTGAAGGCGCTTGAGGACCCTCGAACTGTACTTCTGAAGGCGCTTGAAGATCCTTGAACTGTACTTCTGGAGGCGCTTGAGGATCCTCGAGCTGTACTTCTGGAGGCGCTTGAAGTCCCTCGAACTGTACATCTGGAGGCGCTTGAGGACCCTCGAACTGTACTTCTGGAGGCGCTTAAAGATCCTCGAACTGTACTTCTGGAGGCGCTTGAATACCCTCGAACTGTACTTCTGAAGGCGCTTGAAGATCCTCGAACTGTACTTCTGGAGGCGCTTGAAGTCCCTCGAACTGTACTTCTGGAGGCACTTGAGGACCCTCGAACTGTACTTCTGGAGGCGCTTGAAGACCCTCGAACTGTACTTCTGGAGGCGCGTGAAGACCCTCGAACTGTACTTCTGGAGGCACTTGAAGACCCTCGAACTGTACTTCTGGATGTCAGCTGGAACACAGTTGAGAAAATGTACCATACTTCACACTTAGAAAATTCTGGAGGAACTAATCACAAATCTGCAGGTGCACGAAATTACTCCCAGCGAGAGCAAAAGACTCAGCAGACAGTGGAAAACACCTTCAGTGAAAAGCAGTGGTCCAATGAACACACCAAGAGATAACACACTAAGTGTAAAGGGACCAAGGTTTTTCAACAGGTTACCTTCATACATAAGGGAAATTACCAACACATCCCTGACTGCCACAAGTTTTATCAAGCGGGCTGGGGTGCCTATATTGAATGGCGAGTGGTTAGCACCAACAACCTTATTGATTAGGGCAAGATGGTAAAGGTCCTCTCATCCTTCAGGTCACACTCTCTGCATAAACATTTGATAACAAACATTACTGTGTGATTATAAAACTGCTTCCTTCAATTTAGTATTTCTAATTTGAAGCTAAATAACACATACACACATAATTATATATATATATATATATATATATATATATATATATATATATATATATATATATATATATATATATAAAATATACAGGGGTTGGACAAAATAATGGAAACACCTTGAAATGTCAAACATATTTATTTTAATATGGTGTAGGACCACCTTTGGCAGTAATTATCGCTTGAATTCAACGAGGAATTGATTCATACAATGTTTGAATAGATTCCAGGGGTATATCCATTCGTCAGCTAAAACAGTCTCCAGTTTCTTAAGTGATGATGGTGGAGGGTATCGACCCCTCACTTGTTTTTTCCAAAATGCACCATAAATTGTCAATGATATTAAGATCTGGGGATTGTGGCGGTCATATAAGATGCTCAACCTCACTGGAATGTTCCTCGTGCCACTCAGAGACGATTTTAGCTGCGTGAATCGGTGCATTATCGTCCTGGAATATTGCGTTCCCTTCTGGAAACAGTGTTGTAACTATAGGATGAAGTTGATCTGCTAAAAGGTTTAAATCCTGACCTTTAATTCTGCCATGAAGGGCAACCATTGGGCCTGAAGATTTCCAAGATATAGCAGCCCAGATCATCACAGTTGGAAGAAGACAGTCGGGATCATATGCTTCTTTTGGTTGTCTCCACACGTATACTCGGCCTGACGTTGGAAATAAGGTGAAAGATGACTCGTCGGAGACAATAACATTCTTCCAGTGGTCTAAGGACCATTGTTGATGATTTTTACACCACTCTATACGCTTCTCAACATTGGTTTTTGATAGTAAGGGTTTCCTAATTGCAGCCCTCCCATAAAATCCAGCTTTAGGACGTTTCCTCCTCACAGTTTTTGTGGAAACTGGATTATGGAGGTGTTCATTAAGCTCTGATGCAATTTTTGGTGCTGTAGTCCTATGATCCTTCCGAAAAATCCGAGAAAGAATTCGTCGATCCCTATCTAACACCTTTCGCTTCCTCCCAGAGTTTTTCTTTGATGAAGAGGTTTTCCCCTCTTTTGCAAAGGCTCGCATCACCTTCGAGACAGTACCTCTTGATACCCCAAAAGCTCCAGCTGTTATCGTTACGCTACAACCACCCATACGAGCACCAAGAATTCGACCTGTTTCAAAGTCTGACAGATCTGTCATTTTAGGGATTTTCATTAATATCTCATGGTATATCTGTAAAAAAAATATCATATTCAGCAAAACGGAATAAGCAAAACTATTAATAAATCATAAAAACGTGAAAATAGCAAAATGTTATGATGTTATACACCATACAACATTATGATGAGAAGATGCTAGGTGTTTCCATTATTTTGTCCAAGTCATATATATATGAGGTGTGTGTGTGTGTGTGTGTGTGTGTGTGTGTGTGTGTGTGTGTGTGTGTGTGTGTGTGTGTGTGTGTGGAGAGAGAGAGAGAGAGAGAGAGAGAGAGAGAGAGAGAGAGAGAGAGACTGCTGCATCTCACTACTGCATTAAGAGAGCTACCAACATTTGGTGTATATGTTGCAGTGTATAGCGTGAGTTGGTGTTCCTGGTGGTGCGTCTCAGTGCTTCTCTCAACTTATTGGCTTGCAGAGTGCCGGACACCCGGGGAGCGTCGCCCTCCGTAACTCCTCCATGCATGAGCAAGTTATAGTGGGGGAGGCAGGGATAGGTAGAGGGGACGGAGGGGAGGAAGAGGGGACGGAGGGGAGGAGGATAGGAAGAGGGGGAGGAGGATAGGAAGAGGGGACGGAGGGGAGGAGGATAGGAAGAGGTCCCGGGACGGAGGGGAGGAGGATCGGAAGAGGGGACGGAGGGGAGGAGGATAGGAAGAGGGGACGGAAGGGAGGATAGGAAGAGGGGACGAGGATAGGAAGAGGGGACGAGGATAGGAAGAGGGGACGGAGGGAAGGAGGATAGGAAGAGAGGACGAGGATAGGAAGAGGGGACGGAGGGGAGGAGGATAGGAAGAGAGGACGAGGATAGGAAGAGGGGACGGAGGGGAGGAGGATAGGGAGAGGGAACGGAGGGGAGGAGGGGAGGAGGGATAGGAAGAGGGGAGGAGGATAGGAACAGGGGACGAGGATAGGAACAGGGGACGAGGATAGGAACAGGGGACGGAGGGGAGGAGGATAGGAAGTGGGGACGGAGAGGAGGATAGGAAGAGGGGACAGAAGAAAGGAGGGATATGAAGCAGAAAGGGAGGGAAGAAACAGGAGACGTAAGGAAGGAGAAACAGAAGAGACAAAGAGAAATGTATTTTTATTTTCATCATTAGGTATAGGGATACCATTTACTTAAGACTGGAATACCTCCAGCAGGCAGGTACTGGAGTCTCTTACGATATTTCAGATATTTCAAAGAAACCAGATATAGATCTACCATAAGCTACTGGTGCAGTGGGGTACTGCTCCTTAAAAACATTTGTCTAGAGAGGCAGCACTGACTGACACTGACCTCTGGATTTCATGGGTTAATATATCACCCTCTGTGGTACAGTGGTAGAGAGCTGGGGTGGAGATCTGAGGAATGACTCATCACGGAATCGAATCTCCGCATTTTATACCTGCAGGGGCACTGTTGCATTTCAATTTCCTCATCGCATTACTCCTTAAGAAGCGCTTTTGCAATACGAAAGGCCTCGAGTAACATCATTCTCGCCCATGATTGCCTTGCACACACACACACACACACACAATATATATATATATATATATATAAAATATATATATATAAATATATATATATATAAATATATAAATATATATATATATATATATATATATATATAAAATATATATATATATATATATATATATATATATATATAATATATATATATATATATATATATATATATATATATATATATATGTGTGTGTGTGTGTGTGTGTGTGTGTGTGTGTGTGTGTGTGTGTGTGTGTGTGTGTGTGTGTGTGCATGAGAGAGAGAGAGTATGATGTAGGGCAGTGTAAGACGTGTCAGAGTCGGTCTTCACCAAGCCACACACACATACACTGATGGTTTCATTCATCATGTACAAATAATATTAATAAGGCGCAGCATGAACCCCAGCATCTGTATATCAGTGTATGATATACAGATGCACACTGTATGCAGTGTACAACCCTTCAACAACTTCCTGACGCAGTGCACAGCCCTCAGTGGCAGGCAGCTGACTGTAACTTCCTGATGCACAAAACAGCCTCTGTTCTGCAGCCTAACTGTCAACACATAACAACTGTCAATGACCTCAAGCAGAAACTAATAGATACACTTATATTACTAAGAGGCAATCTCCAACAGCCTGAATAACCAGGCTATTAACCGATACCTGTGACCTGTTTCCGGTCTTTCTACTCCCATACTCCCGGCCTGGGGCTTGCCTGATCATGGAGGCTGGTGCTGCTAGCGGCCCGTTGAAGCTAGCGGTCCCATGGCAGCCTGGTTCTTCTCGTACTTGGCGGATGTGTCATTTAGTTTTTTCTCGATTCCTTCACAAGTGCCTGCAGTACTTCTGATATCTGCTTGTAATGTGAGAGCAGTGACCGTGGGAGTTGATCTTCACAACCATATACACACACACACACAGTGAAGAGTTTTTACGAGGATAGTGAGGCTCAAGTTAGAGTATGTAGGAAAGAGGGAAATTTTTTCCCAGTAAAAGTAGGCCTTAGACAAGGATGTGTGATGTCACCGTGGTTGTTTAATATATTTATAGATGGGGTTGTAAGAGAAGTAAATGCGAGGGTCTTGTCAAGAGGCGTGGAGTTAAAAGATAAAGAATCACACACAAAGTGGGAGTTGTCACAGCTGCTCTTTGCTGATGACACTGTGCTCTTGGGAGATTCTGAAGAGAAGTTGCAGAGATTGGTGGATGAATTTGGTAGGGTGTGCAAAAGAAGAAAATTAAAGGTGAATACAGGAAAGAGTAAGGTTATGAGGATAACAAAAAGATTAGGTGATGAAAGATTGAATATCAGATTGGAGGGAGAGAGTATGGAGGAGGTGAACGTATTCAGATATTTGGGAGTGGACGTGTCAGCGGATGGGTCTATGAAAGATGAGGTGAATCATAGAATTGATGAGGGAAAAAGAGTGAGTGGTGCACTTAGGAGTCTGTGGAGACAAAGAACTTTGTCCTTGGAGGCAAAGAGGGGAATGTATGAGAGTATAGTTTTACCAACGCTCTTATATGGGTGTGAAGCGTGGGTGATGAATGTTGCAGCGAGGAGAAGGCTGGAGGCAGTGGAGATGTCATGTCTGAGGGCAATGTGTGGTGTGAATATAATGCAGAGAATTCGTAGTTTGGAAGTTAGGAGGAGGTGCGGGATTACCAAAACTGTTGTCCAGAGGGCTGAGGAAGGGTTGTTGAGGTGGTTCGGACATGTAGAGAGAATGGAGCGAAACAGAATGACTTCAAGAGTGTATCAGTCTGTAGTGGAAGGAAGGCGGGGTAGGGGTCGGCCTAGGAAGGGTTGGAGGGAGGGGGTAAAGGAGGTTTTGTGTGCGAGGGGCTTGGACTTCCAGCAGGCATGCGTGAGCGTGTTTGATAGGAGTGAATGGAGACAAATGGTTTTTAATACTTGACGTGCTGTTGGAGTGTGAGCAAAGTAACATTTATGAAGGGATTCAGGGAAACCGGCAGGCCGGACTTGAGTCCTGGAGATGGGAAGTACAGTGCCTGCACTCTGAAGGAGGGGTGTTAATGTTGCAGTTTAAAAACTGTAGTGTAAAGCACCCTTCTGGCAAGACAGTGATGGAGTGAATGATGGTGAAAGTTTTTCTTTTTCGGGCCACCCTGCCTTGGTGGGAATCGGCCAGTGTGATAATAAAAAAAAAAAAAAATATATATTATATATATATATATATATATATATATATATATATATATATATATATATATATATATATATATAAAAGTATTTAACCTTACTCTAAAAGATGGGCAGTGGGGCCAAGCTACACTTCCAGTCAGACTAGGAGACATTGGTGTACGCAAGTCATCACAGATCGCGCTACCCGCTTTCCAGTTCTCATGCGTTGCATCCAGTGGACATGTAGCCGCGATTCTCCCTGAACATCATAGGGACAAGACTGGAGTAAATGACCAAAAGTTCGTTTACGGAGCCATGATCTAGGATAATCTAACAGGCTCTGAAACCAGACCTGCTCCCCCCAACAACTACAAACAGTTACACTGGGATGGCCCAGTAGTGGAGAACGTAGCCTCAACAATGCTCCAGTGCGTGTCAGGGAAGGATAGAGCCCGCCTCCTGGCGGTGAGAGCTCCTCATGCAGGGGACTTTCTGTTGGCTGTTCCCAACTCCAGCCTTGGCACACGCCTCGACCCACAGACCATCCGCATTGGTGTTGCCCTTCGACTTGCCGCCCCTATTCTCGCCGAACACAGGTGTATTTGTGGCAGTGAAGTAGCAGACCGATTCGGGTACCATGGTCTTCTGTGCCGTAAATCCGAGGGAAAGATTGCAAGACATGAAGAGGTTAATAATATTATCAAGAGGAGCCTCACAACAGCCGGATGCCCAGCAATAAGAGAACCACCCCAACTATGCAGATCTGATGGCAGCCAAAAGCGTCCACATGGTATCACCCTTCAAGCCTGGACAGACGGCAAGCAGGTGCTGTGGGACTACACATGTGTATCTATACCTTGGCTGATACCTATCTCCAATACACCAGGAAGGAGGGGCAGCCACCAGCTTCAGGGAGTTACAAAAAGTCTAGAAAATACGGAGAACTTGCCCATCATTATATGTTTGTTCCCATAGGTTCTGAGAGCATTGGCTCATGGGGAAAGAGTGCTTCTTAGTTCCTTAAGGAGCTAGGCAAAAGACTCATCAGGGTAACTAGGGATCCCAGGGCAACTAGTTTTCTGTTCCAGCGACTCAGCGCTGCTGTTCAGAGGGGTAATGCCTGCTGTATCTTGGGCACGTGCCCAGCTCTGAGGAGCTGGATGAGATTTTCGCATTATAATCAGTGACAAATACGTAACAATATGTACCAGACATGTATTTCATGTACACGTCATGTACTATATGTGCCAACTTTATATCAACAATGTATCTCTTAAATCTTTTGTACTATATTACCATTGATATATATTTGAAGAGTTTCGAAAGTTTCTTTATTCTCTGAGCCCGGCCATGGGCCAGGCTCGTCTGGTGCTTGCCTGGTCAACCAGGCTGTTGCTGCTGTAGGCCCGCTGCTGTAATAAAATATACCTATTCGTAAAAACAGGATGAAAAGATGAGGTGGTGGGGGAAGTTGAATATTCAAATGACTTCATGAAGAAATCCAAATATTCTTCATTGAAGCCTTATATATATATATATATATATATATATATATATATATATATATATATATATATATATATATATATATATATATATATATATGTATATATATATATATATATATGTCGTGCCGAATATGTAAAACTGGTCAATTAGCAAGAACTCATTTAAAATTAAGTCCTTTCTAAAATTTTCTCTTATACGTTTAAAGATATATTTTTTTCATTAATGTTAATGTAAAATTTTTAATTTTGCACCAAAAGAATCTTAGAAAACTTACCTAACCTTATTATAACAAGAACAATTTATTTTAGCCTAACCCAACTAAATATATTTTAGATTTGTTTACAGTAATTTAATACTAAACAAACACAGTGATATATATTTTTTTCGTTAGGTTCAGAATGATTTTGGCGAAATTATTGCATACACAAATTTTCACTTGTCCTATATGGCAAGATGAACGTTGCTATTTAAGCCAAGATCGCAAGTTCTGCCTATTCGGCACGACATATATATATTATATATATATATATATATATATATTATATATATATATATATATATATATATATATATATATATATATATATATATATATATATACATTATATATAACACAAAAAGGCTGTTATCTCATTATCTTTAACAGCTTCTTCAGCAGATCACAGAATTATTAAAGGTTCATAATGTTTACTTTCCTTCAGTTTTAAAGAGGATTACGAAGTAATTAACATATTGGAGTTACTTAACTAGTGGCGAGAACAGTAACTAAGTAAGGTACATCAGAAAACCATGCTCGTGTACTTGCATCATATTACTGACGATCAACTATGTAGACAAGTCGATCAATAAGACACACAAATGCTGCAAATGTCTTATTCATAATGTAGGTGGCCCCGTGTAAGAGGTATAGTATACTGACACATTGTTTAACACTTATACAGAAGCTGTTTCGACACCACTTAGACAATGTTTCGCCGGGAGATCAAGGTCTCGCTCACTTTTCTAGATAACGTCTGCTTCAAGCATCTACTTCGCCTCACCCACTAACACCAGACTTACGCACATGATTACATTTCAACCTACATTACACAAGAGACGTTCACTGTCCTGAGAACCCACAGCCAGTATCTGCAACCACCCTGGTACTATTTACTAGGTACTGTTCTTTTGTTTATATATGGGGTGTAAACCCAGCTAGGGTAGGCCAGTGGATGCTTAAGAGGCGCGAGAGTTTCCCTGTATCCAAATATCGTGTATATTTTTCCCCTATAATTTACCTTATCCATAATTAATATCGCATTTGCTTTGTCTGCTTTCGTAAGGTGAAGTCTAGAATCTTTCCTTAATTTATGGTATAACTTAACAAATCTTTGTGTTGCAGAGGTTTGAGCTCTGCTACAAAATTGTCCTCAAAGATTTGGTAAGTTATACCATGAATTAAGGAAAGATCCTGGACTTCACCTTACGAAAGCAAACAAAGCAAATGCGGTAGTAATTATGGACAAGGTAGACGAAAGGGAGAAAATAACATGTTATTAGAAAACGGGGTAAGTGACGTGCCACTTAAACCACGAACGTGTCATATGTAAACAAGATACATGATGCGAGTTATGGCATTTTAATATGAAGACGATTCGTTCATCGGGGATTGTACATCAGTTCCCACAGAGAACAAGACCTCAGTATTTACAGGGGGTTAGAGAGAGAGGTCCTGAAGTAGCTCCTAACGTCACCTGTAAGTCCAGCCCAGTATGTGATGTCAGGTGTTCACAGTATCAGGTACTGGGAGAATAAACCTCGCTAAAACTTCAGAGATTGTGGATGATCCTGAGTGTTTAAGTAATGTTATTGGTTGATTAGTGCGTGTCGTTGGTATAGAGTCTATGTATTGTTCTCAGAGCCTGATCTTGATTGTGTTCTTAAAGCCCAACTTTCATTGTGTTATCAAAGCCCGACCTAGACTGTGTTCTCAAAGCCCGACACTGTGTTCTCAAAGCCCGACACTGACTGTGTTCTCAAAGCCCGACACTGACTGTGTTCTCAAAGCCCGACACTGACTGTGTTCTCAAAGCCCGACACTGACTGTGTTCTCAAAGCCCGACACTGACTGTGTTCTCAAAGCCCGACACTGACTGTGTTTCAAAGCCCGCATGACTGTGTTCTCAAAGCCCGACACTGACTGTGTTCTCAAAGCCCGACACTGACTGTGTTCTCAAAGCCCGACACTGACTGTGTTCTCAAAGCCCGACACTGTGTTCTCAAAGCCCGACACTGTGTCCTCAAAGCACGACCTTCGTTATTCATTGCCTGAACTAAGAAAAAAAAACGAAGTCAGTTTCATCCTGTTCGACCTCTAAGAGATGGAAACACTGTCCCTATTCTGAGACTCATGAAATTCAATATTGCAGGCAGTGCACCATTATTAGCCACGTTGACCTGATCCAGCAGGCTGTTGCTGTCGTTTTTTGAGTAGATATATTACTATACAACCTTCACACTGGTTTGAATAGCAGCAATATGTTAGGTAAAAGGACACAAGTGCAACTCATGTGACATTTTATTGTGGCAACGTTTCGCTCTCCAGGAGCTTTGTCAAGTCCTAACAGCTTGACAAAGCTCCTGGAGAGCGAAACGTTGCCACAATAAAAAGTCACACTAGTTCCACTCGTGTCCTTTTACCTAACACATTACTACCTAGTTTACGGGCTATCATACAGAAGAGGGTAGCAAGAAGTGGCAATAATGTTTCTAATTATGATAAGTGCAAAAACCTTCCTCCCGGGTCCTCGTCTAGGCCACATGCAGGAAGGATGTTGCAGGTCAGTTGAGTGAGTGTTGAGAGCGGTCTCTCTCGTCCCATCACTCACCCTCTTGCACGGGCAGGAAGACCTGCCTGCCCATTGTTGCTACTACCACCCCCCTCCCCTCTCATCAATCTCCACTACCACCCCTTCCTACCACCCTTCCTCAATCAATGGTCACTACCACACCAATATTCTATCCCTTCAACTGTGCACTGCCACTCAATCCTACCACCCTCCCTTTCATTAATCTCCTTCTAATTCTTTGGGAATGACTAACCCCTCAGACTTATAATCTACGTGATATAGCGAGGAGAGAGGAACTGACAGCCTCGCCAAGTTGTCACGGTATGAAAAGCTAAACGAGACCATCGAATTAAGTCACAAAGAAATCAAAGACATATAGGAAAACTTTCTTCTAATAAAAAAAAACAGAGAAAAGTTGGGTCCACTTAAAACTAACAGTGGACAGCTGTTTACAATATTAACAAACATGTTAAAATACCACAGTAAAAACAGGAAATAAAAACCGAGCGCTTTCATGTGGTTATACACATCTTCCTAAACACAGAAATGTGCTCGACTTCCTTACACAAGATAAAACAAAAAAAAATTGATCATGATAGACCCGAGGTAAACAAATGTAATATCCAAGTCAGTGGGGGCACTGAGTACTACACAGGTGGACTGGTTAAAGTCTCCAGCCCCGACCAACTGTTTTCAAGGGTCTTTAAAGATGCAAGACGGAACTCAGTGACCCATTACTTAGTCTCTTCAATATATAACTACACACGGGTATCGTACTTGTATGTGCAAGACGGCTAATGTAATTATTACTTAAAAAAGGGACACAAGGAAAATAATAGGAAAATCATTATATTCCAGTGTAACAGAATGTGATACTTGGTTTCCCTAACATACAGACGTGTTCACAAAAATACACATACACAACACACACACACACACACACACACACACACACACACACACACACACACACACACACACACACACACACACACCCTGTTGGAACCCACACTTGATCAAGCACGTCAAGAAATTAGAGAAATTGCAAAGGTTTGCGACAAGGTTAGTTCCAGAGCTAAGGGGAATGTTGTACAAAGAAAGGTTAACGGAAATCGGCCTGGCGACACTGGAGGACAGAAGGTTTAGGGGAGACATGATAACGACTTACAAAATACTGCGTGGAATAGACAAGGTGGACAGAGACAGGATGTTCAAGAGAGGGGACACACAAACAACGGGTAACAATTGGAAATTGACGACTCAGATGAGTCAAAGTTATGTTAGGAAGTATTTCTTCAGTCACAGAGTTTGTCCCGGAAGTGGAATAGCCTAAACAAGAGAAAGTAGTGGAGGCAGGAAACCATTTCATAGCTTTAAAATGAGGTATGATAAAGCTCATGGAGCAGGGAGAGAGAGGACTAGTAGCACTCGTGAAGAGGCGGGGCCAGGAGCTGAGTCTCGACCCCTCAACCACAATTAGACGAGTACACACACTCTGTAGGACGAATGACACTAATAACAACCACACGAACGTGTTCAAAGCATAAAAGATCTACATGAATCAGATTTCAGACACCACTGCCTCGGCATAAAGTTTTTTCTAATCGTTTCTGACTAGCCCGGTCTGTGGTTTGTATGTTGAATTGCGCGCGGTCAGCAGTAAAAAAACCTGGTTGATCAGGCCTTGAACCCCCAGGCCTGGGGCCGGAAGACGAAGGCGTTGACCCCCGAAAAAATTCCTTCAGGTATTTTTCACATACCACTCATCAGCGCCTCCAACACAACAGTTCCAAAAGGTGGCAGGTGTATGATCCTGAAGCATACTTCCCCGAGACTGTCTACCTACCTACCTGGAGGGGTGTTTCGGGGGTCAACGCCCCGCGGCCCAGTCCATGACCAGGCCTGGCGGTGGATTTAGGGCCTGATCCATCGCGGTAGTTTCCCAAAATACGAACGTACGAACTACAGCCCGGCTTATCGGGTACTGACACTGACAGCCTTTCTAAAACTCTCCCTCTGACCACTGTACATAGAATTGTGTTCTCCCATACTTATGTAATTGAAGTGATCGCGCTCCCACGATCGAAATGTCTTCAATAAAAGTGTCCTAAGTGCAGACATTTGTATTCATTTTCCCCTAGCTGGCGGCATTTACTGCCTTATGTGCTCATCATCTCCATACAAGACAGGTGAAATTACAGATCTAGAAAATGTACAGAGAACCTTTACTGTACGTATAAGTTCCATCCAACACCTTAACTACTGGGAACGCTTGGAAGCACTTGACGTGTCACTCACTGGAGCACAGGCGAGGAGATACATCATAATCTACACCTGGAAGATCCTGGAGGGACTGGTCCCTAATCTGGACACGAAATCACTCCCTATGAAAGCAAAAGACTGGACAGGCGGTGCAACATACCCCCAGTGAAAAGTAGAGGCGCCATTAGTACACTAAGAGAAAACACAGTAAGTGTCCGGGGCCCAAGACTGTTCAACAGCCTCCCACCAGCCATAAGGGGAATTGCCAACATACCCCTGGTTGCCTTCAAGAGGGAGCTGGACAGATACCTAAAGTCAGTGCCGAATCAGCCGGGCTGTGGTTCGTACGTTGGACTACGAGCGGCCAGCAGTTACAGCCTTGTTGATCAGCCCCTGATCCACAGGAGGGCCTGGTCATGAACCGAGCCGTGGGGGCGTTGACCCGGAATACCCTCCAGGTAGACCTACTGCAGTGTTCCTGCATTCTTATTAGGCTACATTAACTTCAGAAATATAGTAATACCTGTCCGACAAGTTGATGAATAAAACACGTGCAACACCTGAGTGTCGTTATTGAGAGACGTTTCGGACACCGGGGGAGGAGGGGGGGAACTTCATTAATCCAACACAGAAACATGTTACATTATACCACTAATTTTATAACGAATTATAGTGAGTCACTTTGTAAACTGCACGTGAGAACGTTGAAAAGAGCACGTTCTCGAGTACTGTGTGAGAACAAGCAGAATTTATAGACGTCACAAACTAACAAAGGCTCACACACACCACAACACACACACACACACACACCACACACAACACACACACACACACACACACACAAAACACACACACACACACAAAACACACACACACACACACACACAGTGAAGAGGCGGGGCCAGGAGCTCGGACTCGACCCCCGCAACCTCAACTAGGTGAGTACAACTAGGTGAGTACACACACACACACACACACACATACACAAACACATACACACATACACACACACATACACAAAACACATACACACACACACACACACACACACACACACACACACACACACACACACAGGAGGATTGGTCCTGTATCTGCACATACAAATCGTTCCCTGTGCGTGAAGAGGCTTGGCAGACCCATAACGACAAGCACGGGTGCAGTAAGTACACCGAAGGTAAACTAGGAAAGTGTGAAAGGACCAAAACTTTTCAATACTCTCCCTTCATACATAAGAGGGATTACCACCATTTCCCTGGCTGACTTCAAGAGGGAACTGGCCAAGTTTCTCAAGTCAGTTCCTGATCAGCCGGGCTGTGGTGCTTACTGTGGATTTTATGCACCTAGTATCAGCTTCCTGAATCATCAGGCCATACACCGGGAGACCTGGTTTAGGACCAGGCTGCGGGGACGTTGACCCCCGGAACACTCTCCAGGTAGACTCCAGGAAGGTAGACCACTGCAGCAGTAAGAGAGTACCTGTTGCAGCTATCCCTCTATCTTACGTTAATTAAAAAAGTCTTTCTACCCCTCCCGTACCCCTACCTATCTCTCATTTCTCTCTTTAATCTCCCCAACCCCACCTTCCTCTACACCCCTTTTTACAATCCCTCTCCTCCATACCCCCTTCACAACCCGTCTCCTCCATACCCCTTTCTCGCAACCCCTCTCCCCCATACCCCCTTCTGACAACCGGGAACCAGGAGCTAAGACTCGACCCTGCAATCACAAATAGGTGAGTACACACACACACACAATTGGAAGTTGAAGACTCAGATGAGTCAAAGGGATGTTAGGAAGTATTTCTTCAGTCATAGAGTTGTCAGGCAGTAGAATAGCCTAGAAAGCGACGTAGTTGAGGCAGGGATCACAATAGTTTTAAGATGAGGTTTGATAAAGCTCATGAAGCAGAGGATGAGATAGGACCTAGTAGCAATCAGTGAAGAGGCGGGGCACAAGAGCTATGATCGACCCCTGCAACCACAAAACAGGTAAGTAAAATAAGCGAGTACACACACACACACACACACACACACACACACCTATCCACCAGTAAGTCGTCAATAAATTCGTTACATTCGTTGGTTTATGACTGCCTCCAGCCACT
Organism: Cherax quadricarinatus; assembly: GCF_026875155.1. Lineage (NCBI taxonomy): Eukaryota > Metazoa > Arthropoda > Malacostraca > Decapoda > Parastacidae > Cherax > Cherax quadricarinatus. Next base: position 8,838,701 of record NC_069481.1, read on the forward strand.
GTGATAGGGGCGACGGGTTGTCAGAAGGGGGTGTGGGGGAGACGGGTTGTGAAGGGGGTATGGAGGAGAGGGATTGTAAGAAGGGGTGTAGAGGAAGGTGGGGTTTGGGGAGATTAATAGAGAAATGAGAGATAGGTAGGGGGTCGGGAGGGTATAGAAAGACTTCTTTAATTAACGTAAGATAGAGGGATAGCTGCAAGTTAACACTTGTACACCTGCAACAGGTACTCTCTCTCTTACTGCTGCAGTGATCTACCTTCCTGGAGTTACCTGGAGAGTGTTCCGGGGGTCAACGTCCCCGAGCCTGGTCCTAAAGCAGGTTCCGGTGTATGACCTGATGATTCAGGAAGTTGATGCTGGGTGCATAAAATCCACCGTAAGCACCACAGCCCGGCTGATCAGGGACTGACTTGATAAAACTTGGCCAGTTCCCTTTGAAGTCAGCCAGGGAAATGGTGGTAATCCCTCTTTGTATAAAGGGGAAAGAGTATTGAAAATTTTTTGGTCCTTTCACATTTTTCCTAGTTTACCTTGGGTGTACTTACTGCACCCTGCTTGTCGTTATGGGTCTGCCAAGCCTCTTCACGCACAGGGAACGATTTGTATGTGAAAGATACAGGACCAATCCTCCTAGAATTTTCCAGGTGTAGTTTATAATGTATATTTCTCACATACGTTCCCGAGTACAGATCGAAGGACGTCAAACGCTTCCAGTAATTTAGATGTTTGACTGAATTCAATGCCAGCAGGGGAAGGTTCTCTGCCCCTTCTCGAAATCTGTAGTTTGCACTGCCTCATACAGAGCTGTTAGGCATGTTTCATCTTGGAGAGAACAAGTGACTTATCACTGGCATGGCATCTCTTATTCTGAAGGGTCTAGTTATTCAGCTACATTTTCCTCGAGGTTGCGAACTTGTGGTAGTTACATTTGTTATGATTCTTTGCAGGTGAGATCTTTTATTTTTAAACATCGATTTTAAAGGCTAAGGCGTTTTCACAAAAACTTGATTATACCCGTGTACTGTCTTATTTAAACTTTCTTTGTATCCGCATCAACCTATCCCAGCTCTATTCCCTATCCCCAACTCCACTGAATATTTAGGTAACCCGGCCCACTGTGCGACACCCAGCCACACTCCACATGAAGCCTCAAAATCCCCCTTCCCCTCGGCTCATTTCAAAGCACATTCCTATCTAAGGTATACTATCAGTTTTGGGGTGCTGCCCACAAAAAGACGACTGACACCCTGGAAATCCACTCACTGTTTAGGTGAACAAGGGCTTATGACAATCACTCCCGATCTCTCACATTAGTCTTCCTCTCTACTGAGTGATTCAAGTTTATTTTATACTCTGTTTCAGACTTCGTTTCCTCAATTTTTCCATAACTTTTGTAGCTGAAACTTGTCCTCACTGAACATCAAATTGTTGTTAGTAGCCCATTGGCCACTAACAAATGTGTCGTCAATAAATGTTACTCTCATAAAAGAGTTTAATATCGTCTGCAAAGGATAAATACGTTGTTATGTTTTAAATGCCCTGGTGTCGGATATGAGAATGAGAAAAAAAAACAAGTTTTTTTTATTATGGCCGACTGATTTCGCTCTTATTCACGTATACACTTTGGGCTCTGTTGGTTAGCAAGTTAAATATGGATCTGGCCAATTTCAGATATTCCTCTTTGCACGCATTTTGTGAGCTATTATACCATGGTCACACTTGCTAAATATTTTTGGGAAGCCATTGTAAACTACATCTGCATTTTGCTTGTATCCCGTCTAAGACCATGTCATTAAGGTCAAGCAATTGCGAGAGGCAGGAGCGACCTCCTCTAAACCCACGCTGCCCTGGGTTGTGCAAGTGTGGAGATTCCATGTGATAAGCAATCTTGCTTCTTAAGATTATCTCATTCCAATAAGGTGGGACGTCAGCGTTATCCATCTATAATTTTTTGTAATTTCTTTATTGCCACTTTCGTGGAGCGGGGCGGTATTTTTAGTGTTAAAGGACTGTGGGATGATTCCTGGGCCCAGGCTCCTCTTCCTCAAAATATTCAAGGCACAAGATAGAGGTTTCCTGCAGTTCTTGATGAATATGAAGTTCCACGAGTCAGTTCATGGGGCAGAGTGCAGTGGCATGCAATCGATGGTTTTTTCGAAGTCAAGTGGGTTGGTGCCATGTCAAATTATGGCGAAGTCGACATAGTTTTGAGTCCCATCCATGAAAAAACTCATTTGGATTGTCACTCTTTGGTCTGATTGTTAGGTAAATAGACACACATGCAATTAATGTGACACTTCCCCTGTGGAAAAATTTCGCTCTTTCCCGGAACTTCGTCAAGCCCTAACAAACATAAAATGTCAGATTAGTTGCATTTGTGTCCATTTACCTAACATTTCGTCGGTAATTCTACCCTTATTAATTTAGACTGATTAATGACTCACTAAACACAGAATCATACTGTGACATCAGTATTTCACTCATTTCCCTGTTTGTAGATTATATCTCCTGTAAGCAAGAGCCTCACACAGTCTGTGGTTTCTGCTCTAGACTTTGTATATGAGAAAAACTTTTTAGGATTTATCTCACTTTCATTTATGGCCTCTTGACTCTCCTGGGACTTTTGTGATGCATTCAGTTTGAGCTCAATATTTTCCATATATCTTGTTGGTGTTTCTTTTCCTTCTTCAGAAAGTTTGCAGCCACTGAGAAGCTCTGTAATTCTTCGTCTTCGTCTGTAGAAGGTTGAAAAGAAGGGAGAATAAAGACGCGGTGAAAGGGAAGAAAAGTAGGATACAATCAGAGGAGAAGAATAGGGGTGATGAGGCAGATAGAGAAGGATAAGGGAAAGGCGAGAGTTTGGAAAGGGGAATAATGCTCAGGAAGATGGGGAACGGAATAAATAAGAAGCAAGGGAAGAAAAATAATAGAGAAAAGAAAGTGAGATGGGTAGAGGAGAAAAACTAAAAATGGGATAGAAAAATCACCCTTACCGAACCTACACACATGAGCTATAATCACCTACCCTTGCGAGGCGCATCATGTAAGACACTAGAGAAGGGAATCTCACCCTTAACGACTTACACCACAAGGATTATTACTCCCTATAACCTTTAAAGCCGAGTGGCGGTAGAACAGCAAGGAACTTTGGCACTTAATCACTTAATGCATGTGGGTCTTTATCGTATATTACACGACCTCGGGAGAGAGGAACTCTAGCAAGTACATAAATTTGTACACTTCAATAACAATGTACAGAGATCAGTAACGTACTTACTAACCATCATCCAAACCTGGCGTCTAACAGGCCCTGTATACTAGATAGACACGCCATATCTACTAGATACGACCCATCAAGCAGATGTACTCTATCTACAGAGTAGAAATGGCGTGTTATGGTAGATATTGTCTGGCCAGACTAGCCACAGACAGATTTCTTTTCAAGAGATATGTCTACTCGAGAGACAGGGGTTTTTAAACTCTTCCATAGACATTGAACAGATGACCCTTCTAACAGTGCCCAAGACGACCTCTGACGACCCTATTTGTATCAAGGTCAAGCCCCCTCACGACCCTAGTACCAAGAGTAAGACACCTCACAACCCTCCTTGTACGAGGACTAAGACCTTTGAAGATCCTGGCACCAAGGCCAAGACGACCTCTCACGACCCGCCCTATAATTTAGGCCATAATGGAGGACTGTTAAAAGTTCTCCACAAATTTACATCCGGAGCCGTGACAGTGCCGGCACCTTTATGACACTAGCTGGCACGCCCCAGGTGCTGGGGAGGGGGGGGGGGAGGGAGGGAGGGAGGGAGGGAGGGAGGAGAGAGAGAGAGAGAGAGAGAGAGAGAGAGAGAGAGAGAGAGAGAGAGAGAGAGAGAGAGAGAGAGAGAGAGAGAGAGAGAGAGGAAGGAGTCTACCTGGAAGTTATTCCGGGGATCAACGCCCCCGCGGCCCGGTCCACGACCAGGCCTCCCGGTGGACCAGGGCCTGATCAACCAGGCTGTTACTGCTGGCCGCACGCAGCCCAACGTACGAACCACAGCCCGGCTGATCCGGCACTGACTTTAGGTATCTGTCCAGACCTCTCTTGAAGACAGCCAGGGGTTTATTGGTAATTCCACTTATGCTTGGTGGGAGGCTGTTGAACAGTCTTGGGCCCCGGACACTTATGGTGTTTTCTCTTAGTGTACCAATGGCGCCCCTACTTTTAATTGGGGGTATTTTGCATCGCCTGCCCAGTCTCATACTTTCGTAGGGAGTGATTTCTGTGTGCAGATTTGGGACCATTCCTTCTAGGATTTTCCAAGTGTAGATTATGAAGGAAGAGTAAATAAAAGAAAATAGTGAGACATGAAAATAATGGGAGAAGAGAGATGGGTGAAGAGGGTGAGGGTGAAGAGAGAGGGGTGAAGAGGGTGAGGGTGAAGAGAGAGGGGTGAAGAGGGTGAGGGTGAAGAGAGAGGGGTGAAGAGGTGAGGGTGAGAGAGAGGGGTGAGAGGGTGAGGGGGAAGAGAGAGGGGTGAAGAGGGTGAGGGTGAAGAGAGAGGGGTGAAGAGGGTGAGGGTGAAGAGAAGGGAGAACTGGTCTGAGGGTGAATAGACAGAAGGGAGAAATTCGAGAAGTGAAGGTGAAGGAAAGTGACAGCAAGGATAATGTGTTGTTTATTTTACTAGCCAGTGAACCCAATCAAGTTACAAGCTTTGAGAAGTGGAGGAGGAGGGTGGGGGAGAAGTGTGAGGAGGGGGGCAAGGAAGGTGGGGAGAAGGAAGAGAGGAGAGGGTGGGGGAGAAGGAAGGTGGGGAGAAGGAAGGTGGGGATAAGGAAGGTGGGGAGAAGGAAGGTAGGGAGAAGGAAGAGAGGAGGAGGAGGGTGGGGGAGGAAGGTGGGAGAAGGAAGGTGGGAGAGGAAGAGAGGAGGAGGAGGG
>NC_069481.1:8844130-8863685 GCF_026875155.1 Cherax quadricarinatus
TGTTAATATGTAACACTGCCCACTGTTAGTTTTAAGTGGCCCCAATTTTTCTCTTTTTTTTTTTTTATTAGAAGAAATTTTTCCTATATTCTTTGATTTCTTTGTGACTAATTCGATGGTCTCTTTTTAGTTTTCATACCGTCAACTTGGCGGGGCGTCAGTTCTTCTCTCCTCGCTATATCACGTAGTTTAAAGTTGAGGGTTAGTCATTCCCAAAAAATTGGGGAGATTAATAAAGGAGGGTGGTAGGATTGATGGCAGTGCACATTTAAAAGGAAGAATTTTGGTGTGGAGTGCCATTGATTGAGGAAGGGTGGAGGAAGGGGTGGTAGTGGGATGATAAAGGGGGGAGGGGGGGGTAGTAGCAACAATGGGCAGGCAGGTCTTCCTGCCCGTGCAAGAGGGTGAGTGATGGGACGAGAGAGACCGCTCTAAACACTCACTAAACTGACCTGCAACATCCTTCCTGCATGTGGCCTAGACGAGACCCGGGAGGAAAGGGTTTTTTTGCACTTATCATAATTAGACACATTATTGCCACTTCTTGCTACCCTCTTCTGTATGATAGCCCGTAAACCTAGGTAGTAATGTGTTGGGTAAAAGGACACGAGTGCAACTAGTGTGACTTTTTTTGTGGCAACGTTTCGCTCTCCAGGAGCTTTGTCAAGCTTTTTAGGACTTGACAAAGGGCTCCTGGAGAAGCGAAACGTTGCCACAAAAAAATTCACATGAGTTGCACTTGTGTCCTTTTACCTAACATATTGCTGCTATTCAAACCGTGTAAAGGGTTTTGTATAGTAATATATCTACTCAAAAAACGACAGCAACAGCCTGCTGGATCAGGTCAACGTGGCTAATAATGGTGCACTGCCTGCAATATTGAATTTCATGAGTCTCAGAATAGGGACAGTGTTTCCATCTCTTAGAGGTCGAACGGGATGAAACTGACTTCGTTTTTTTTTCTTAGTTCAGGCAATGAATAACGAAGGTCGTGCTTTGAGGACACAGTCAAGGTCGTGCTTTGAGAACACAATGAAGATTGGGCTTTGAGAACACAGTGTCGGGCTTGGAGAACACAGTCTAGGTCGGGCTTTGAGAACACAGTCAGTGTCGGGCTTTGAGAACACAGTCTGGGTTTCGGGTTTTGATAACACAATGAAAGTTGGGCTTTAAGAACAATCAAGATCAGGCTCTGGGAACATACATAACCTATACCAACGACACGCACTAATCAACCAAATAACATTACTAAACACCAGATCATCCACAATCTTGAGTTTTAGCGAGGTTTATTCTCCCAGTACCTGATACTGTGAACCTGACATCACATCTGGGCGGGACTTACAGGTGACGTTAGACTACTTCGGGACCTCTCTCTCTAACCCTGAAAATACTAAGGTCTGACCATTAAAATGGATAAAATACCGACAGTTGTTAGGAAAGAACATATGCAACAGTTAGTATTTATTTGAAAGTTTGCTAAATGGCTTTTTTCACTGTATTGATGAGAAGTACTGTTGGGAAAGTTTAAATTAAGATACTAATGTTGCATAGTGTCTTACCTACTATCTTGTTCTCTGTGGAACTGTGTACAATCCCGATAAAGAACGTCTTCACATTAAAATGCATAACTCGCATCATGATTTTGGGTTACATATGACACTTCGTGGTTAAGGGGCACGTCCTTACCCGTTTTCTAATAATGTTATTTTCTCCCTTTCGTTACTTGTCCTTAAATTTACTACCGCATTTGCTTGTTTGCTTTCTTAAGGTGAAGTCCAGATCTTCCCTTTAATTCAGGGTATACTACAATCTTGAGGACATTTTTAGCAGAGTCAACCTCGCAACACAAAGATTTGTTATTTATACCATAAATTAAGGAGAATCAGACTTCACCTTACGAAAGCAGACAAAGCAATGCGATATTAATTAGGATAGGTAAATTATAGGGGAAAAATATACACATATTTGGTACAGGAAACTCTCGCGCCTCTGGCCTACCTAGCTGGGTTTACAACCCCATATAAAACAAAAAAATAAAAACAGTACCTATAAATATACCAGGTGTTGCAGATACTGGCTGTGGGTTCTCAGGCAGTGAACGCTCTTGTGTAATGTAGGTTTAAATGTAATCATGGCGTAAGTCTGGTGTTAGTGGGTGAGCGAAGTAGATGCTTGAACAGACGTTATCTAGAAAAGTAGCGGGGCCCTTGATCTCCCGGCGAAACATGTCTAAGTGGTGTCGAAACAGCTTCTTAATGTAAAAAAATGTTCAGTATATATAACCTCTTACACGGGCCACCTACTTTTGAAAAAGACTTTGCAGCATTTCTTGTGTCTTAATTGATCGACTTGTCTACATAGTTGATCGTCATATATATTGCAGGTTTACCCCGAGATGGTTTTCTGATGTACCTTACTTTTTAAATGTTCTCACCACAGTTAAGTAACTCCAATATGTTAAGTACTTGGTAATCCTCTTTAAAACTGAAGGAAAATAAACATTTATGACCTTAATAATTCTGTGATTGCTGAAGAAGCTGTTAAGATAATGAGATAACAGCCTTTTGTGTTAAAAAAAATGTTAATATTTATATATATATAATATATATTAAATTATAAAAATTAAATATATATATATATATATATATAATATATTAATAATATATATATTTATATTAATATAATATTAAGGATAAAGGGTTCCCAGGACCGGAAACGTTTTCTAATAAATATGTTATAGGGGTTTGCTTACGTGTCTTTCTAAACCAACTTGTCGGTATTTATTCCAGGTTTATACCATATATAAATATATAATTATATATATATATATTATATTATATATATATTATATATAATAAATATTTATATATAAATGTTATATATGTATAATATATGTAATATATATATTTTAAAAAATGATATATGTAATATATATAATATAAAATAATATATATATATATATAATATATATATAAATGTATTATATATAATTATATATATATATATATAAATATATAAAATATATATAATATTATATATATATGTGTGGTGTGTTTTGTGTGTGTGTGTGGTGTGTGTGTGTGTGTGTTCGTGCCGAAAAAGCAGAACTTGCGATCTTGGGTTAAATAGCAACGTTCATCTTGCCATATAGGACAAGTGAAAATTTGTGTATGCAATAATTTCGCCAAAATCATTCTGAACTAACGAAAAAAAATATATCACTGTGTTTGTTTGTATTAAATTACTGTAAACAAATCTAAAATATATTTAGTTGGGTTTAGGCTAAAAAAAATTGTTCTTGTTATAATAAGGTTAGGTAAGTTTTCTAAGATTCTTTTGGTGCAAAATTAAAAATTTTTACATTAACATTAATGAAAAAAATATATCTTTAAACGTATAAGAGAAAATTTAGAAAGGACTTAATTTTAATGAGTTCTTGCTAATTGACCAGTTTTACATATTCGGCACGACATATATATTTATTTATAAAATATATAAAATATATATATATTATATATTATATATAAATATATATATAATATAAAATATTATATATATATATAAGGCTTCAATGAAGAATAAATTTGGATTTCTTCATGAAGTCATTTGAATATTCAACTTCCCCACCACCCCATCTTTTCATCCTGTTTTTACGAATAGGTATATTTTATTACAGCAGCGGGCCTACAGCAGCAACAGCTGGTTGACCAGGCAAGCACCAGAAAGAGCCTGGCCCATTTGGGCCCGGGCTCAGAGAATAAAGAAACTTCGAAACTCTTCAAATATAATCAATGGTAATATAGTACAAAAGATTTAAGAGATACATTGTTGATATAAAGTTGGCACATAGAGTACATGACGTGTACATGAAATACATGTCTGGTGCATATTTTACGTATTTGTCACTGATTATAATGCGAAAATCTCATCCAGCTCCTCAGAGCTGGGCACGTGCCCAAGATACAGCAAGCATTACCCCTCTGAACAGACAGCGCTGAGTCGCTGGAACAGAAAACTAGTGCCCTGGGATCCCTAGTTACCCTGATGAGTCTTTTGCCTAGCTCCTTAAGGAACTAAGAAGCCTCTTTCCCCATGAGCCAATGCTCTCAAAACCTATGGGAACAAACATATAATGATGGGCAAGTTCCCGTATTTTCTAGACTTTTTTTAACTCCCTGAAGATGGTGGCTGCCCCTCCTTCCTGGTGTATTGGAGATAGGTATCAGCCAAGGTACAGAAATACACATGTGTAGTCCCACAGCACCTGCTTGCCGTCTGTCCAGGCTTGAAGGGTATACCATGTGGACGCTTTTGGCTGCCATCAGATCTGCATAGTTGGGGTGGTTCTCTTATTGCTGGGCATCGGCTGTTGTGAGGCTCCTCTTGATAATATTATTTTCCCTTCATTCTTGCAATCTTTCCCTCGGTTTACGGCACAGAACCATGGTACCCGAAACGGGCTGCTGCTTCACGCCACAAATACACCCTTTTTCGGCGAGAAAGGGGCGGCAAATCGAAGGGAACACCCAAAGCGGATGGGGCTGTGGGTCGAGGCGTGTGCCAAGGCTGGGGTTGGGAACAGCCAAAGAAAGTCCCCCGCATGAGGACCTCACTGCCAAAGGCCCCTCTATCCTTCCCCCGACACCCATGGAGCATTGTTGAGGTACGTTCTCCCTACTGGGCCATCCCCGTGTAACTGTTTGTATTTTGGGGGGAGCAGGGCTGGTTTCAGAGCCTGTTAGATTTTTCCTAGATCTTTGGGTCCCTAAACGAACTTTGTTTTATTTACTCCGTCTTGTTTCCCTTTATTTCAGGGGGAATCCGCTACATGTCCCCGGATGCAACGCATGAGAACTGGAAAGCGGAACGATCTGTGATGACTTGCGTACACCAAGTCTCCTATCTGCTGGAAGGTAAACTTTGGGCCCCCCCGCCCATTTTTAGAGTAAGGTTTTAAAAAAACTTTCATATATTATATTATATATATATATATATAAATATATATTAATATAAAAATATATAAAATTATATAATACGTATATAAATTTTATTTAATTTTTTTATCACACTGGCCGATTTCCCCCCAAGGCAGGGGGGCCCGAAAAAAAAAAAACTTTCGCCATCATTCATTTCCCTCACTGTCTTGCCCGAAGGGTGCTTTTCACTACGTTTTAAACTGCAAAATTAAACCCCTCCTTCAGATGCAGGCCACTTCTTCCATCTCCAGGCCAAGTCCGGCCTCCGGGTTTTCCCCAACCCTTCATAAATGTTTCTTTGTCAACTTAACAGCACTCAAATATTAAAAACCATTTTTCTCCATTCACTCCAATCAAAAAACCGCTCACGCACGCCTGCTGGAAGTCCAAGCCCCCCCGCACACAAAAACCCCCTTTAACCCCTCCCTCCAACCTTTCCTAGGGCCCACCCCTACCCCGCCTTTCCCTTCCCTACAAGAACACTCTTGAAGTCATTTGTTTCGCTCCTTTTCTCTCATGTCCGAACCACCTCAACAACCCCTTCCTCAGCCCTCTGGACAACATTTTTGGAAACCCCACACCTCCTCCTAATTTCCAAACTACAATTCTTGCTTTATATTCAAAACCACACATTGCCCTCAGACATGACCTCCACTGCTCCACCCTTCTCCTGCTGCAACATTCTCCCCCATGCTTAAACACCCAATAAGAGCGTTGGTAAAACTAACTCCATACATTCCCCTCTTGCCCCCAAAGGGAAAAAGTTCTTTGTCCCCACAGACCCCTAAGTGCCCCACTCACTCTTTTTCCCTCATAAATTTCTATGATTCCCCTCATCTTTCATAGACCCACCCGCTGACCTCCACTCCCAAATATCGAATACATTACCCCTCCTATTCTCTCCCTCCAATCTGATATTCAATTTTCATCCCTAATTTTTTGTTACCTCATAACCTTACTTTTCCTGTATTCACCTTTTAAATTTTTTCTTTTTTTGCACACCCTACCAAATTCATCCACCAATCTCTGCAACTTCTCTTCGAATCCCCCAAGGCACAGGTCTCAGCAAAAGCACTGTGACAACCCCACTTTGTGTGTGATTCTTTATCTTTAATCCACCCCTCTTGTAAAGACCCTGATTACTTCTTTACAACTCCATCTATAAAATATTAAACAACCAGGGTGACATACCCCCTCCTTGTCTAAGGCCTACTTTTACTGGAAAAAATTTTCCCTCTTTTCCTACATACTCAACTTGAGCCCACATCCTCGTAAAAACTCTTCACTGCTTTCAGTAACCTACCTCCTACACCTACACTTGAAACACTGCACTTTTCCCCCCTATCCACCCTTCAAACCCCTTTCCCAAAATCCATAAATGCCACAAAGCCCTTTTTCCCTTATCTAAATATTTCACTTATAGTTTCATTTAAAAACACCTGATCCACACACCCCCTACCTTTCCTAAACCTCCTTTTCATTGCTATCCCTTTTCCCCGTCTTATCTTAAATTCTTTCAAAATAACTCTCCCAACATTTTACCAGGTATCCACAGATTTTATCCCCCATTTTTTTTGCACTCTTTTTTATCCCCTTTTGCCTTTATACAAAGGAACTATGCATGCTCCTGCCAACCCTAGTCCCTTTACCCTTTTCCATACATTTTTTAAAAAATTGGGCACCAACCACCCCAAAAAGTATATCCCCACCTTTTTAACATTTTATCTTTTTCCCATCAACCCCGGCTGCCTTACCCCCCTTTCATTTACCTACTGCCCCACAATTTCCCCCCACACTCACAACGGGCTTTTTCCCTCACCCCCTACAAAGTTTTTCCCCCTTGCCCTATCCCACGAAATCACAGCTTCCCAAATTTTCATCAACATTTAAAAATTCCCTCAAAATATTCCCTCCATTTTCCCCCAATCCTTAACTCTCCATTTAATAACCCTCCTCTCCTTTTTTTAACTGAAAAATCCATTTGTTCTCTAGCTTTTTTAACTTGTTAATCTCACTCCAAAATTTTTTCTTATTTTCAAAAAAAAATTTTTATACATCCACCCATCTCTCATTTTGCTCTCTTTTTATTTTCTTCACCACCTCTTAATCTTTCTTTTTCCCATATACTCTTCCCTACTTGATCACTTCTACTTTGTAAAAACCTTCAATGCTAAAACTTTTTTCCTTACTATTCTTTACATCATCTTCCCCCATCGCTCCCTTCCCTCCCGCCCCCCCACTTTCCTTTTAACCAAAAACTTCTGCTGAACACTCTAACATTTACTTTTTTTAAACCTCCCCCAAAATACCTCTTCACTTCATTGCCTATGCCTCATTGCCCATCTATCCTCCAATACTGTTTATACTCACCCTAACTGCCTCCTTTTAGTTTATAAACCTTCACCCCCCTTTCCCTGATCTTCTATTCTCCTTTACCCCCTTTCTCCCTTTTTTTACTCTCAGTGTAGCTACAATAAAAGTGATCTATAATTTTTGGGCCCCCTATAAACATTACATCCTGAAGTCTACTCAACAGTCTTTTATCTCCAAATAATAATCCAAAAAACTATGTCTTTGCCCTACATCTATCTTGTATACTTATCCTCTTTTTCTTAAAATATGTTTACCTTAACAAAACCCCTTTCTATACAAAGTTCAATAAAAGGGCTCCCATTACTTTACACCGGGCACCCCAACTTACCTAAAAACCCCCTCCTAAAATTTTTCTCCTACTTTAGCTTTCAGGTCCCCTACCACAATTACTCTTCATTTGGGTTAAAAGGTTCCTATACATTCCCTTACATCTCCCAAAATCTCTCCCCCCTCTGCATTCCTCTTTTCTCCAGGTGCATACACGCTTTTTATGCCCCTCTTTACACCCAAACCTTTATTTAATCCACATAATTTTAAATTTTTAACATTCAATTCTCTTTTCCCTTCCATAACTATCATTTAACATTACTGTCCCCCTTTTCCTTTGCCTAACTCCCAATACCCAATTTTAAATCCCATTTATTTCCCCCACAAAAATCCCCCTACCCCCTTCACTTTGTTTCGCTTGGGCCAGGACACCCAACTTTTTTTCTCATAAATCAGCAATACTTTTCTTGTCATCCGCACACATCCCCCATTTTTAAAAGCTCCATTTTTATAAAGTTTTTCTTCTCTTTTTTAGAAAGTGTCTACAGGAAAAGGGGGTTACTACCCATTCCCCCCGGCATTTTAGTCGGCCTCATACAAACGCGGGTTACGGAGGAAAGATTTTTTTCCATTTCCCCAGGGACAATAAAAGAAATAAAGAGCACAAGAGCTATTTTGAAAAAGGAGAAAAAACCCAGATGTATGTATATATTTTTCATGTGCGTGTCGTGAAATGTGACCAAAGTTAAGTAGGAGTAGCAAGATATCCTGTTATCTACGTGTTTTGGAAAGAAAAAGAAACCACAATCCTACCAACATGCAAAAAATTACAGGTTTCTGTTTCCCAGTCATTGGGAGGACGGTAACTTCCTGGGGGGTTGCGCTACCAACCCCAACCAATACATTATATATATTATAATATATATATATATATATATAATATTATTAAACATATTTTATATATAATTTTTTTTTTATTATCACACTCCGATTTTCCCCCCAAGGCAGGGGGGGCCCGAAAAAGAAAAACTTTCACCACATTCACTCCATCACTGTCTTGCCGAAAGGGTGCTTTACACACGTTTTTAAACTGCAACATTAACACCCCTCCTTTAGATGCAGGCACGTACTTCCCATCTCCAGGACTCAAGTCCGGGCCCGCCGTTTCCCTGAATCCCTTCATAAAAAGTTCTTTGTCACACTCCAAAAGCCGTCAAGATTAAAAACCTTTGTCTCCCTTCACTCCCATCAACACGCTCACGCAGCCCGCTGGAAGTCCAACCCCTCCACACAAAACCCCCTTTACCTCCTCCTCCAAAACCCCTTCCCAGGGCCGACCCCTACCCCCCTCTTCCTTCCACTACAGACGAACACTCTTTTAATCATTCTGTTTCGCCCATTCTCTACATGTCCCACCACCTCAAAAACCCTTTTCACCCTCTGGGACAAAAATTTTGGTAATCCCCCACCCCCCCAACTTCCCAAACTACAATTCTCTGCTTAATTCACACCCACATTGCCCTCAGACATGACATCTCCCCGCCTTCAGCCTTCTCCTCGGAACATTCATCACCATGTTCACACCCCTATAAGAGTTTTGGGGTAAAACTATACTTTCATACTTCCCTCTTTGCCTCCAAGACAAAGTTCTTTGTCTCCAAGACTCCCAAGTGCACCACTCACTCTTTTTCCCTCATCAATTTTATGTTCATCTCACTTTCATAGACCCATCCGCTGACACGCCACTCCCAAATATCTGAATACGTTCACCTCCCATACCTCCCCCCCTCCAACTGATATTCAACTTTTATACCTAATCTTTTTTTTTACCCCAAACCCTTAATCTTTTTCCCGTATTCACCTTTAATTTTTTTCTTTTGCAAGCCACCAAATTCATCCCCAATCTCTGCAAACTTTCTCAGAATCTCCAAAAAGCACAGTGAAACAGCAAAAGAGCTGTGACAACCCACTTGTGTGTGATTTTTTATCTTTTAACCCAGCCTCTTGCCAAACCCTCGCTTTACTTTTCTTTCAACCCCCTCTATAAATATATTTAAAAAACCAGGTGACATCACACATCCCCTTTTCTAGGCCTACTTTTACGGGGGAAAATTTTCCCCTTTCCCCACTACCTAATTACCCACTATCCTCGTAAAATTTCACTCTTTCAGTAACCACCTCCTACACCAACCTTGCAACATCTGCCCCATTGCCCCCCTATCCACCCGCATAACGCCTTTTTTCCCAAAACCATAAAGCCACAAAGACCTCTTTAGCCTTATTAAATACGTTCCTTATATGTTTCACTGTAAACACCCGGTCCACACCCCCCTACCTTTCCCAAAGCCTCCTTTTTCATCTGCTATCCATTTTCCGTTTCCCTTAATTCTTTCAATTATAACTCTACCCCTAAACTTTTCCAGGGACACTCAACAGACTTATCCCCCTATAATTTTTTACTTCTTTTTTCCCCCTTTGCCTTTTTTACAAAGGAACTATGAGTCTCTGCCCCCCCTAGGACCCTTTCCCCCTTCCATACATTTATTAAATAAATTTCACCAAACCCCTCCAAAAGTTATCCCCACCGCTTTTAAAAATTTCTATCTTTATCCCTCAAACCCGGGGCCTTACCCCTTTCATTTTACCTACTGCCCACGAATTCCCCCCCCTCACAACTGGCTCTTTCCCCACTCCCACAAGATGTTATTCCTCCTTGCCCCATTTTCACGAAATCACAGCTTCCCCTTCTTCTCAACATTTAACAATTCCTCAAAAAATTCCCTCCATCTTCCCAATACCTTAACTCTCCTTTAATAATCTCCTCTCCTATTTTTAACTGAGAACCTTTGTTCCTAGGGTTCCTTAACTTGTTAATCTCACTCCAGAACTTTTTTTTTATTTCAACAAAATTTGTTGAAAATCTCACCCACTCTCTCATTTTGCCCTTTTTTCATTGCTTCACCACTCTTTAAACCCCTCTCTTTTTCTCCCTAACTTTCCCCCCCTTCATCATTTTTCTTGTAAAAACTTCTCATATGCTAACTTTTTCTCCCTTACTACTCTCTTTTCACATCATTCCACCAATGCTCCTCTTCCTTATGGTTGTGAAACAACTCCCCGGGCCTGCTCTCACATTACAAGCAGATATCAGAAGTACTGCAGGCACTTGTGAAGGGAAAGAGAAAAAACTAAATGAAAAATCCCCCAAGTACGAGAACAACCAGGGTTGGGGCCCCTAGCTTTAACGGGGGCCCCTAGCAGCACCGCCCCATGATCCGGGAAGCCCCCGCCGGGGTATGGGAGTAGAAAGAACCCGGGAAAAAGGGCACAGGTATCGGGTTTAAAAGCCTGGTTTTTTTAGGCTGTTGGGGATTGCCTCTTTAATTAAGTGTATCGATTAGTTTCGTTGAGGTCATTTACAGTTTTTATGTTTGACAGTTTGGCTGCAAACAAGGGGTGTTTTTTTGCATCAGAAGTTACAGTCAGCTGCCCGCCACGAGGGCTGGTTTCCTGCGTAGGAAGTTGTTGAAGGGTTGTACACTGCATCATTGTGCATCGTATTCTACACTGATATACAGATCTGGGGTTCTGCGGGCCTTTTATATTCTTTTGTACATGATGATGAAACCATCGGGTGTGGTGTGCTTGGTGAAACGACTCTGACATGTTTTAAACCTGCCCTACATCCTACTCTCTCATGCACACACAACACACACACACCACACACACCACACAACCACACACACACAATTAAATATATATAAATATATATAATATATATAATATTATAGGTAGTGGGTTTGGGGTAGACACAACCGCCCAGGGGGTACCCCGTCCTGCCAAGTGAGTTTTAAACAAAAGCCTGTAATTGTTTTAATATGGTGGGATTGCTGGTGTCCTTTTTTCTTTTCTCATGAACATGCAAGATTTCAGGTACTTCTTGCTACTTCTACTTACACTTAGGTCACACTACACATACATGTACAAGCACATTTTATACACAACCCCTCTGGGTTTCTTCTATTTTCTTTCTAGTTCTTATTCTTGTTTATTTCCTCTTATCTCCATGGGGAAGTGGAACAGAATTCTTCCTCCGTAAGTCATGCGTGTTGTAAGAGGCGACTAAAATGCCGGGAGCAAGGGGGTAGTAACCTCTTCTCCTGTATATATTACTAAATGTTTAAAAAGGGGAAACTTTCGTTTTTCCTTTTGGGCCCCCCGCCTCGGTGGGATACGGCCGGTGTGTTGAAAGAAAGAAAGATATATATATATATATTTTATATATATATATATATATATATAAAATATATATATATATTATTTATATATAATTGTGTAATATATATATTATATATTTATATAATATATATATAATATATATATTTTTATATATATATTTGTGTGTGTGTGTGTGTGTGCAAGGGAATCATGGGCGAGAATGATGTTACTTCCCAGGCCTTTCGTATTGCAAAGCGCTTCTTAAGGAGTAATGCGATGAGGAAATTGAAAAGCAACAGTGCCCCCGCAGGTATAAAATGCGGAGAATTCGATTCCGGGTCATTCCTCAGATCTCCACCCCAGCTCTCTACCACTGTACCACAGAGGGTGATATATTAAACCCATGAAATCCAGAGGTCAGTGTCAGTCAGTGCTGCCACTCTAAAACAAATGTTTTTAAGGAGCAGTACCCCACTGCACCATAGTTATGGTAGATCTATATCTGGTTTTTCGAAATATCTGAAAAATCGTAAGAACTCCAGTACCTCCTGCTGGAGGTTTTCCCGTTTTAAAAGTAAAATGGTATCCGTTACCTAATGAGAAAAAAAAAATAAAAATTTCTCTTTGTCCCTTTTGTTTCTTTTTCCCTTACGTTTTCCTGTTTCTTCCCCCCCCTTTTCTCTTCTTTATCCCTCCTTTCTTTTTGCCCCCTCTTCCTACCTCCTCTCCGCCCCCCACTTCCTACCCTCCTCCCCCCCTTTCCCCTTTTCCCTACCCTCCCCCTGTTCCATCCTCCCCCCCCCCTTCCTATCCCTTTCCCCTCCTCCCCGGGTCCCCTCTTCCCTCCGCCCCTCTGCCTATCCTCGCCCTCTTTCCCTATCCCCCTTTCCCCCTCCGTCCCTTTTCCATCCTCGTCCCCTTTTCCCCAACCCCTGTCCCCTTTTTTTTTCCCTCGTCCCTCTTTTTCCTATCCCCCTCCCCTCCGTCCCCTCTTTTTATCCTCCTCCCCCTTTTCCCTATCCTCCCCCCTCCGTCCCTCTTCCTCCCCCCCGTCCCCTCTTCCTCCCGGGGGGGGGGTTTCCCCCCAAACCTATCCCTCCCCTCCCCCACTATAATTTGCTCAGGGCATGGAGGAGTTACGGAGGGCCGACGCTCCCCGGGGGTGCCCGGCCCCACTCTGCAAGCCAATAATTGGGGAGAAACTGGGAGCCCACCACCAGAACACCAACTCACTTTTTTCCTGAAATCTTTTAACCCCCAAATTTTTTGGTAGTTTCCTTTTAAATTTGCGTAGTGGATGCACCCATTCTCTCTCTCTCACACCCACACACACACACACACAAAACACACACAACACACACCCCACAAAAAACAAAAACCACACACACCCACACAACAAAACACATACACACACACCCCTATATATATTTTGCTTGGACAAAATAAGGGAAAAAAAAACCCTTGGCATCTTCTCATCATAATGTTTTTTATGGTGTTTTAACACCCATAACTTTTTTGGCTTTTTTATTTTTTTAGGGTTTTATTAAAGTTTTGCTTTTTCCCTTTTTTGGGGGAATATGATTTTTTTTTTTCAAAATTAACCATGAGTTATTAATGAAAACCCCAAAATAAACAGACTGTCGGGGACTTTAAAACCAGGTCGAATTTTTGGGTGCTCGAAAGGGGTTGGTTGTACCCTTTAACGTTAACAGCTGGGGGTTTTTGGGGGTTTTTAAGGGGGTACTGTTCAAAAGGTGATGCAAAACCCTTTGGGAAAAAGGGGGGGAAAACCTCTTCATCAAAGAAAAACTTGGGGGGGAAACCCAAAAGGTGTTAGTAGGGATCGACGAATTTTTTCCCCGGAAATTTTTCGGAAGGAATCATAGGACTACAGCCCCAAAAAAATTGCATCAGAGCTTAATAAACCCACCTCCATAATCCATTTTTTTCCCAAAAAAGTAGGGGAAAACGCCCCTAAAGCTGGATTTTATGGGGGGGCTGCAATAGGAAACCCTTTCTATAAAAAACCAATGTTGGGGAAGGGCGTAAAGAGTGGTGTAAAAATCATCAACAAGGGTTTCCTTAAAACCACTGGAAGAATGTTTTTTTGTCTCCAGGGTTTCATCTTTCACCTTGTAAAAATATTTGAAAAACCCCGACAATTTTGAAGTTTGGGAGACACTTATGCAGCATATGGGAATCTTTATTCAGAAAAACGTTTCGCCACACGGGTGGTTTTAAATCAGTCCCAATACAAAGGGGGGAAAGGCGTAAGGAGGGGGGGAGTATGGGAATCAGTCCCTCAGCCTGGAATCGATGTGTTCGGCCCAAAAAAACCTGAATAAAGTTCCCCCAAATGCTGCATAAGTGTCTCAATTTTAACTTTGGGGGTTTTTTCCCAAACCATTATCACAACTGTCAGACACTGCAAACATCATGGATCTTGTTTTTCAAAGAATTCTTTTAAAAACTTGTTAACCTTTTGGGCGAAGGGCCTTTCTTCGACGTGGGGGTAAAGGTACCACTATGAAAACCCCCCCTCCGCCTGGGTTCAACCCCACCTCCTACAGTAATAAGCTACGGTTTTACGGCCCCAGCGGGGCATTTTTCCAAAATTGATGGCTGAACCATCGACTCCAGGTGAGGGAAGATTACCTCCCTACTCCTCCTTCCTTTCGGGCCCTTTCCCCTTTTTTATTGGACTGATGAAACCCCTGTTTTGGCAAACGTTTTTCCGAATAAAGTTTCCCCTATGCTGCAAAGTGTTTTAATCTTCATTTTTTCACCTTTTTCCAACGTTTAGCCGAGGGATTCGTGTGGAGACAACCAAAAAAAGCATATGATCCCGGGCTGTCTTCTTCCCAATGTGTGATCTGGGGCTATATTTGGAAATCTTCAGCCCAAAAGGTTCCCTTCATGGCAGAATTTTAAAAGGGCAGGGGGTTATTTTAAACTTTTTGCAGATCAACTTCTCCCATTGTTACAACACTGTTTTCCCCCCGGGGGAACCCCAATATTCCAGGACGATAATGCACCCATTCACGCACTAAAATCGTCTCTGTGGGCTAGGAACTTTTCCCGGGGAGGTTTTTGGTTTTTTTTTGACCCCCACAAACCCCCGTTTTTAATATCATTGAAAAATTTTATGGTGCCCTTTTGGGAAAAAAAAAAAAATGGGGCCCCGGGAAAAAACCCTCCACCATCATCACTTAAGAAACTGGAGACTGTTTTAGCTGACGAATGGATATACCCCGGAAAATTTTATTCAAAATTGTAGAAACAATTCCTCGTTGAATTTTAAGCGGGTAATTTTCTGGGCCCAAAAGGGGGTCCTACACCATATTAAAATTTAAATATGTTTTTACATTTCAAGGTGTTTCCCTTATTTTTTCCAACCCCTTTTTAATTTTATTTATTTATTTATATTTTATTTTATATATATTTATATTTTTTTAATTTTATAAAATAAAATATATAATATATAATAAATTAAAATGGGTATGTGTTATTTAGCTTCAAATTGAAATACCCAAATTGAAGGAAGCAGTTTTTATTAAACACCGTAATTTTTTCGTTTACAAAGGTTTTTTGGCAGGAGTGTTTTACCTGAAGGATGAGAGGGCCTTCTTTACCCTCTTGCCCTTAAAAAATAAAGGTTTTTTGGTGTTGCCCTCGCCCCTTAATTAGGCCCCCCAAACCCCCTTGATAAAACTTGTGGCAGCATGGGATGTGTTGGTAATTTCCCCCTTTTGTTTGAAAAGGGAACCTGTTGAAAAAACCTTTCCCTTTACACTTAGTGTTGGGTTTTCTCTTGGTGTTTCCTTGGGGCCACTGCTTTTTACTGAAGGGGGTTTTGCACTGGGCTGTGAGTCCCCTTTTCTCTTTGCTGGGGTTATTTTCGTTCACCTGCAATTTTTGATTAGTTCCTCCCCGAATTTTTCCCAAATGTGAAGTATGGTACATTTTTTTAAATGTGTTTCCCCGCGACACCCGAAGGGACCGTTGGAGGGTCTTCAAGCGCCCCCGAAGTAAGTTTTTGAGGGGCTTCAGCACCCCCAGAAGTACGTTCGAGGGGCTTCAAGCCCTTAAAAAGTACGTTTCGAGGGGATTTCAAGCGCCTCCCCGAAGTTTCAGTTTGAGGATCTTTAAAGGCCCCCAAAAGGGAAGTTTGAGGGTCCCTCAATTTCCTCCAAAAAAGTACAGTTCGGGGACCCTTCCAAACGCTCCTGAAATTCAGCTGACGATCCTCAAGTGCCTCCAAAAGTTCAGTTCGAGGTTTTTCAAGCGCCTCAGAAATTCATTCGAGGGTCCCCAAGCGCCTTCAAAGTAACGTTCGAGGGTCAAGCCCCTCCCGAAGTCATTTCGGGGCCCTAAAGGCCTCCAGAATTTACAGTTCGGGGGTTTTTCAGGCCCCCAAAAGTACATTTCGAGGGCCTCAAGCCCTCCAGAAGTACAGTTCGGGATTTCAAGCGCCTTCAAAGTACAGTTGGGGGGTTTCCCAAGGCCCCAGAAGTACAGTTCGGGGACTTAAGGCCTTCAAAAGTACAGTTCGGGGGTCTTCAAGCCCTCCAAAAGTACAGTTCGGGCTTCAAGCCCCTTTCAAAAGTACAGTTCGAGGCCCCCAAGCGCCCCCCGAGTACAGTCAAGGTCCTAAAAGGGCGCCTCCAGAAGTACAGTTCGGGGGTCTAAAGCCCCTTCAGAATAAGTTCGGGTTTTCAAGGCTCCAGAAGTACATTTTCGAGGGTTTTTCAAGCCCCTTTCAAAAGTAAGTGGGGGTTTAAAGGGCCCTCCAGAAGTACGTTCGAGGGTCTTCAAGCGCCTTCGAAGTACGCTCGGGGGTCTTCAAGCGCCCCTCTTTTGTTTTTATGAAGTGTTATGAGCGGTGAAGGAGTAAGTAGGTACCTGGGAATTGGGTGACGTGTGGGTGATCCGGGGGGGGTTAGATATCTCAGTGGGGGGGCTTCAAAATGAGCTAAGGTTGGAAACAGATCTTAAAGGCTTGTAAAACTGATCTGTGCATAAAAAAAAAAAATTTTTTACTGTACATTGAAAAGATCTGTAATCTGGTCTTCCTTAAAGCGGGTGTTGTGCATGTATTTCAGTATTCCAGTTTAGAAAAGAAAAAGGGAAATTTAAAAGTTTTATTGTTTAACATTCTTCTTTTAAAGTTTAGCGATCAAGTTGTCATTTCATTGCGGTTGTGCCACCAAAAAACTCGTGATTCTTTCGTAGATCTGCACATCATTTAAATCTCTCACACTTCTGAATTTTCATTCTTAAACCCTACACTTCTGACATTATCATTCTTTAAACCCCACATTTTACATTATTTATTCTTAAACCCCCACACTTTGACTTTTTTTTATTCTTTAAACCCCCACATTTTTGAAATTTTATTCTTTAACCCTCACATTTTGCTTATCATTCTTAATCCCTCACACTTCTGCATTATATTCTTAAACCCTCACATTTGGCATTTTTATTCTTAAACCCTACCCTTCTGTTTTTATCATTTTAATCCCTCCCCTTCTCTCCCCTTTTCAATGTTTTTTTTTCACTTTTTTTCATCTTTATTTCTTATTTTATTTCAAATCGAAATTTTTCCTTTTTAATTCACAAAAGACCTATAATTCTTTTTCCTTAACTTGGGCCCAAAGGGGAAACCAACCTTCTGCTTTACTATCCCTCTTTTGGGGGAATTAATATCTCAATTTTGCTGTCGAAGTTTGGTGGGGGGGTGTTGGTCCCGGGAAAAAAAACAGGGAATAGAAGAGGAAATTTTCAGGATACATTTAAAATAGTAAGGCTTGGGTTTCAACGGGACTGAAAGGAAACTCACAGCTTTTGTAATATATTTTTAAAAAGTGAGGGAGGGTCAAGCGTGGGAGGAGGCAAAAAAGGGGGGGGTTTAAACTGAAGTTGGGTGTAAATTACAGGGTACCATGAATCAGGTGGACCCAAGGGGGTGGGGGGGGGTTCTATTATTTAAAAAAAAGTGTGGGGGGGGTTAAGTGCGGGGCAAGCGGGGGGCAATGGGTTTGGTTAGTTTTGGGAAAAGGGAAAAAGTGCCACCCGGTTTCCCCCGTCAATGATGGGGGGGCTTTTTGTCACACCTTGGGGGGGGGGTGGGGTAAGAAAAAAATTTTGAAGCCTGGCCCCCGGTGGGCTTGGGGTAGAAAAAAACCTCTCGGTCTATCAAGTAAAGGTTTTTGTTTACTTGGGGAGAGTGGGGAAAATTTTTGCCCCAGTGGCTTAAAAACCCTCCAAAAAAAGAGGAAAACTGGGGAACTGTGAAGAGGGAGTTTGAGGAAATCAGTCCCCAGTGGGATTGTTCGGGGGTCGCTTCATTTAAAACCGCTGCTTGACAAATGTTTCCCCATGAATATAAACGTATTGCGAAGGTCTTGTTCTTACGGTTAATTCTCTAAACATTAGTATAATTAAAAATGGCAAGAGAAATCATCAGAGTGGGTATGACCGTATGGGTGATTATTGGAGTTTCTCAGAGTTAAAGCTTGGACCCCTAACATTCGTTATATATATATAATATATATATATATGTCGTGCCGAATAGGCAGAACTTGCGATCTTGGCTTAAATAGCAACGTTCATCTTGCCATATAGGACAAGTGAAAATTTGTGTATGCAATAATTTCGCCAAAATCATTCTGAACCTAACGAAAAAAATATATTTCACTGTGTTTGTTTAGTATTAAATTATTGTAAACAAATCTAAAATGTATTTAGTTGGGTTAGGCTAAAATAAATTGCGCTTGTTATAATAAGGTTAGGTAAGTTTTTTAAGTTCATTTTTTGGTGCAAAATTATAAATTTTTACATCAACATTAATGAAAAAAAATATATCTTCAAACGTATAAGAGAAAATTTTAGAAAGGACTTAATTTTAAATGAGTTCTTGCTAATTGACCAGTTTTACATATTCGGCACAACATATAAATATATATATATATATATATATATTATATATATATATTATATAAAATAATTATATATTATATATATATATATAAAGAACACATATATACATATATATAAATGAGCTGCCGAATGAAATTGAAAAGTGGTTCATCAGTGTGGATAATACTAGGTTAATGGGGAAAGATAACATCTGAGAAGAATGAGAGACTCCAAAAACCAATATAACTTGAACAGGCAGAATCATGGTCAAGGAAAGTGACTAGTTGAATTTAATCCTAATAAATGCCCAAAAAAATAAGTAAAGGAGAGGTAGTGAGAAGACCGGATACAGGATAAAGTAGGGGTGAGAGACGCTGCAAACAGCGTACAAGCAGGAAGATCTGAGAATAGGCATTAACCCAAGCATATCACCACAAGTACACATAAATTGTAATATAAAAGGCTGGCTAACCTGAGAGTTTCTTTCGTTGAACACATCTTGGATAAGGAACCTACACCATCTCAAAACATATGAAGAAACTAGAAAAGATCCAGAAGTTTTCAACGAAGTTATAACTGGAAGGTCTGGGTTGAGAGAAGAGACTAGAACAAGTCAACCTTATTATACTAGATGAGATCAGGAAGGACTGTTGGGAGGATGTATCCATGACGAAGGTCGACGGCAAACATGAGAGCAGTTTAAATGCGAGGAGAGAGGAGAGAGAGAAAAGAGAGAGAGATGCACTGGGAATTGCAGGCTCTACGCTTTTGTCTCCTCAGTGACTACCTTCATGGTAGAT
>NC_069481.1:8864185-8924185 GCF_026875155.1 Cherax quadricarinatus
CCCTTTGGGGGGTACCATAACCCCGAGCACACACCGGGGGACACATCAACCAAATAACCGCTGCAGCATACGGGCGCCTGGCAACCTGAGAATAGCGTTCCGATACCTTAATAAGGAATCGTTCAGGACACTGTACACTGTGTATGTTAGGCCCATACTGGAGTATGCAGCACAGTCTGGAACCCACACCTGGTCAAGCACGTCAAGAAGTTAGAGAAAGTACAAAGGTTTGCAACAAGGCTAGTCCCAGAGCTCAAGGAATGTCGTACGAGGAAAGGTTAAGGGAAATCGGACTGACGACACTGGAGGACAGAAGGGTCAGGGAGACATGATAACGACATACAAGATACTGCGGGGAATAGACAAGATGGACAGAGATAGGATGTTCCAGAGAGGGGACACGGGGACAAGGGGTCACAACTGGAAGCTGAAGACTCAGACGAGTCACAGGGACGTTTAGGAAGTATTTCTTCAGTCATAGAGTTGTCAGCAAGTGGAATAGCCTAGCAAGTGAAGTAGTGGAGGCAGGAACCATACATAGTTTTAAGAAGAGGTATGACAAAGCTCAGGAAGCAGAGAGAGAGAGGATCCAGTAGCGATCAGTGAAGAGGCGGGGCCAGGAGCTGAGTCTCGACCCTTGCAACCACAATTAGGTGAGTGTACACACACACACACACACACGCGATATATTATATATATATATATATAATATAAAATATATATTATATAATATTATATATATATTTTTTTTTTTTTTCAACAAGTCGGCCGTCTCCCACCGAGGCAGGGTGACCCAAAAAAGAAAGAAAATCCCAAAAAGAAAATACTTTCATCATCATTCAACACTTTCACCACACTCGCACATTATCACTGTTTTGCAGAGGTGCTCAGAATACAACAGTCTAGAAGCAAAACACATATGAAGATACACAACATATCCCTCCAAACTGCCAATATCCCAAAACCCCTCCTTTAAAGTGCAGGCATTGTACTTCCCATTTCCAGGACTCAAGTCCGACTATATGAAAATAACCGTTTCCCTGAATCCCTTCACTAAATATTACCCTGCTCACACTCCAAAAAGATCGTCAGGTCCAAGTACCATTCGTCTCCATTCACTCCTATCTAACACGCTCACGCACGCTTGCTGGAAGTCCAAGCCCCTTGCCCACAAAACCTCCTTTACCCCCTCTCTCCAACCCTTTCGAGGACGACCCCTACCCCGCCTTCCTTCCCCTATAGATTTATAATGCTTTCCATGTCATTCTACTTTGATCCATTCTCTCTAAATGACCAAACCACCTCAACAACCCCTCTTCTGCCCTCTGACTAATACTTTTATTAACTCCACACCTTCTCCTAATTTCCACACTCCGAATTTTCTGTAAAATATTTACACCACACATTGCCCTTAAAAAGGACATCTCCACTGCCTCAACCGTCTCCTCGCTACTGCATTTACCACCCCAAACTTCACACCCATATAAGAGTGTTGGTACTACTATACTTTCATACATTCCCTTCTTTGCCTCCATAGATAACGTTTTTTGACTCCACATATACCTCAAAGCACCACTCACCTTTTTTTCCCTCATCAATTCTATGATTAACCTCATCCTTCATAAATCCATCCGCCGACACGTCAACTCCCAAGTATCTGAAAACATTCACTTCTTCCATACTCCTCCTCCCCAATTTGATATCCAATTTTCTTTATCTAAATTCATTTTGACACCCTCATCACCTTACTCTTTTCTATGTTCACTTTCAACTTTCTACCTTTACACACATCCCAAACTCATCCACTAACCTTTGCAATTTTTCTTTAGAATCTCCCATAAGCACAGTATCATCAGCAAAAATAACTGTGTCAATTCCCATTTTGAATTTGATTCCCCAAAATTTAATCCCACCCCCTCTCCCGAACACCCTAGCATTTACTTCCTTTACAACCCCATCTATAAATATATTAAACAACCATGGTGACATACACATCCCGTCTAAGACCTACTTTTAACCGGGAAGTAGTCTCCCTCTCTTCTAAAAAACCCTAACCTGAGCCTCCCTATCCTCATAAAAACCTTTACACATTTAATAACTTACACCATTCCTATACTTTTTGCAACTCTGCCCTTTGCTCCCAATCCACCTTCATATCCTTTCTAATCCATAAATGAAAAAAAAACTTCCCTCCCTTTTATCTAAAACTGTTCACATATATGTTTCAATGTAAACACTTGATCTAACATCCCCTACCCACCTGAAACCTCCTTGCCTCCCAACCCTCATTCTGTTTTACCCTAATTTTTTTCAATTATAACCCTACCAAAACACTTTTCCTGGTAACTCAATAAGCTTTTTCCTCAAAATTTTTACAGTCCCTTTTGTCCCCCTTTCCCTTTTATATAAAGGGACTATACATGCTCTCCGCCAATCCCTAGGTACCTTCCCCCTCTTTCAACTTTTTTTAAACAAAAGTACCAACCACCCAACACTAACCCCCCCCCCCTTTTTTTTAACAGATGACCCATCTTTTCCACTGTTTTAAACCCCCTTTCATTTTACGAAGGCCTCACTACCTCCCCCACCTTACATTCTGCTCTTCTTCCCCTCCTAAAAGATTGGTAAAACCTCCCTGCCAGTAAAAATTACTGCCTCTGTTCTTCCTAACATTTAAAAGTTCCTCAAAATATTCTCGCCTCTACCCAATACCTCCATCTCCCCACACAAAACTCCCCTACTCTGTTTTTTAACTGACAAATCCTATTTTTCCCTAGCTTTTTTAACTTGTTTAACTCACCCCAAAATTTTTTCTTTTTTTCATTAAAATTTCTTGACAGTGCCTCCCCCCACCTACATCTGCTCTCCTTTTGCACTCCCCCACCACTCTTTTTACCTTTCTTTTACTCCCATATACTCGCTTTTCTTAAACCTTCTCTTTGTAAAAACCTCTCATAACTACCTTTTTCTCTTTTATCCACCCTTTATTTTCATAAATTCCACCAATAAACCCCCCTTTTTTCCTCCTGCCCCACCCCCCAAAACCAAAACTTTGCCCCACATTCTAATACTGCATTTTTAAAACATTCCAACCCTTTAAACCCCCCCCACTACCTTTTTTTGCACACCCCCCTTTCGCCAATACCCGCTTATATCTCACCCAACTTCCTCCCCCCCTTTTAGTTTAAAAACATTTTCACCTCCCTCTACTTGTTGTTGCCACCTTCCTCTTTCCCACTCCCTCTTACTCAACGTAGCTACAACTAAATAAGACCGATATATCAGTTGCCCCTCTATAAACATTTACATCCGGGCCTACCCATAAACCTTTTATCCCCAAACAAAATCTAATAAACTACTTTCTTTAAACGTCACACATACCTTGTATATTTATTATCCCCTTTTTCATAAAATATGTATTACTTTTACCAAATTTCTTTCTACACATAGTCAAAAAAAAAAGGCTCCCCATTTACTTTTACCCCGGGCCCCCCAAATTTTTACCTCACTCCCCAAACTTTTTTAAAACCCACTTTACATTGAACCCCCAACCACCTTTAAACTCTCACACTTGATTAAAAACCCCCCACGCATTCACTAAACATTTCCCAAAACCCTTCTCTCTCCCTCTACACTTCTCTCTTCTCCGGGTCAACACCTTATTATAACCCACTTTTCAACCAATCTTTTTTTTACTCCACAAAATCCTTGAATTTATACATTTGTATCCCTCTTTTCCTGCCATAGCTATCCTTAAACATTATTCTACCCTTTTACCTAACTCATTTGAAACCCTGACCTAACCCCCATTTTTTCCTCTCCACGAAACTCTCCCCCCCCTTCAGCTTTGTTTCACAAAAAGCCGGACTCCATTTTCTTCTCTTTTCATAACATCCAAAATCATCTCTTCTTATCTCTGCACAACACCACGCACATTCAGACCCCCACTTTGAAAAATTTCTTCTTCTTATTTTTTTTAGTAATCTTACAGGAAAAGGGGGGTTTACACCCATTGTTCCCGGCTTTTTATTTTTTTAAAACTTTTACAACCCCAAAGGCTTACGGGGGAAAGATTCTTATTCCACTTCCCCATGGAAAAAAGGAAATTAATAAGACCAAGAACTTTTAAGATAAAAACAAAGAAAACTCAGATGAGTGTGTATAAATAAATGTGTACTTTGTATAGTGGGACCTAAGTGTAATAGAATAAAAAAGACAGGGGGCCTTAACTTGCATTTTTAGAGACAGAAAAAGACACCACAACCCTACCATCATGAAAAAACAATCCAGGCTTTCTTTTTTTACACTCACTTGGCAGGGGGTATCCCTCCCTGGGGGGTTTGCTGTCTACCAACCTAAAAACCCTTAATAATTTTAAATATATTATATATATATATATATATATAATATATATATATATGGGGGTTTTTTTTTATTATTAAATTTTTGAAAAACTCACAAAATATTTTTGTTGGATTACCAATATTAAATTGCGCTTGTTTAAAATTAGGTTAGGTAAGTTTGCTAAGGCTCTTTTTGATACAAAAGTTATTAATTTTTACTTTAAAATAAATGAAAAATGTATCTTTTAAAAGTTTAAAAAAATTTTTTAGAAGGGGCTTTAATTTTAAAGAGTTCTTTCAATTGACCATTTTACGTATTTGGCACGACTACATAAACAATATATATATAAAAATATATAATATATATAATATAAATATATATATAATATATATGTTGTGGTGGTGTGTGGGGGTGAAGGGGATAGAAGTGAAACCTGGGGGGAGGAATAGCAAAGCTTCCCCCCTCACTAAGTTTAATTGGAACCTCCATAAAATTCTCCCTTGAGATTAAGGGATAAAAGCACTACCATTTTTAGTCATAATGTAAAACGAATCAAGGTTTTAAATAAAGCACGTATTTACTTTTTGCTCAGAATTACACTTTATTGAGATTTTTTAAAGGAAAACATTGTGTAGGGTAATAAGAGATAGTTATTAGGGAGACTGAAGTATTACTTCACTTTCCCTTCGTAAAAAGTATTTCCATGATTACAAGTTTTCCCAGTGAAACTCCTCCCATAAGAAAAAAAGCCTCTGTCGCCCTAACTCCCCACAAGTCCTCTCGTTTCTCAATTCCCCGGCGCCTTTAAAAAAGGCCCCAACTTCCGCCAGTCTCAGGGAAAGAGTCATGGTATTATAAGACTGAAGTACCGTCCCATACCCTGGGGTAAAGTTAACACTTAGTTTTTTTCTTTTCTCTAATTTCACATTTTCCTTTCTTACTTTTTTTTTAAAGTGTTGAAACTAGGACCGCTAAGAGATCCTAAATTTTCAACTGGTTTATCCAACCCTAAAATTCAAAAACACTCACAAAAAAATACAAACTCGATAGCACAATTACAAAATTTTAAACATCCCCAAAAACCTATCTTTCCCTAAACAAAAAAACATAACAACTACACATTTTTTAAACAACAATTTTTTTTTTCCCTTTTCGAACTATTACTTTTCTAAACACAGAAAGTTTTTCAATGCCCGTTACTAAAATTCCCCATTATCCACACCTTTTTACTTAGCAGACGGATGGGTTGGTAAATCAAACATGCTGAACAGTACAACATGGCCCCTTCAGGGCCACCTTATCATCAATCACAGAACGGGTGGGGTTGAACCCCCACACCTGTTTTTACGATTTCGTGGGGTCGTTCCTTACAACTCGTTTCTCCTTAAAATTATTTTTCCTTAAAACAATATCTTTTATCTCCGCCCATACTAGAAATTCTCTTTTTTCACCCGTACAGGATGAGAACTAGCTTTTCACCCCACTATAAAGCATTGTACCCAAATGCTTCCTTTGGGTTTTTATTGCGTGGAAAAGAAATCAATCTTGTGACATTTTTTCAATACCTCAATGGACTACTTTTTTCGACCCCAAGGTCACATTTCACTCGCATCACCCACAGCTTTTCAAATCTACCCTTAGAAAGGCAAGTATCGCAGCTAAAGCAGCCATTATACACAAACCCCGCTAGGATCCACGGGCTCATAAAACAAATGCACCCGTTTACTGGGCCATTTTTCCCAAAGGGGTCCTCATTTCACACAGGGGAAAACCACACCTTGGGATCAAGGGGTACTGGGAACGTCTCGCCTCTTCCTGGGTTGCAGGGGCAGCCCCATACCAACGGCGCAGGGGAGACCTGTTCAACCGCATAAAAACAGGTGGGTTTTCCCCGGATAGGTAACTTTTTGTGGGTTTCCCACTACTGCTCAAAATGGTTAACTACATCCGGCAGACAGGCATCGGGGAAAAAGTTGTGACTAATAGTTAAGGCACCCCACGGCGGTAACATCCTTCCAAATCTGCAACAAGGCACCTACAAATTACGTCAATACATATAATAGGCCACTACACACCACCAGACTCCCTAGTATTAAGCCCAGCTTGGCAGCCCAAAAGGAACAAAAGCATTCCAGCGTCACAGCATATAGCACCTCTCGCATAGGACAATCTTTTTCACTACCGTGAAGGTATCATCAGGTGACCCCCGTCCTCAACACCAGTCAATGTACGGGGAAACACTTGGCTCATCGCGCCGCTCGTATCTCCATCAGTAAAATAATTATACATTAAAACCATAAAAATTTTTAGTTTTTCCAATTTTTTTTTCCTGGGGTTTGGGAAATTTAAAATCGTGGCCTCCCTTTTTAATCTGGTTTTTTGGGCCCCTTGACTATGTACTACTCTTGAAACGTAATGGCTTTCCCCCTCCAATTCCACATCCATTCATTTCCTTCCCTATTAAACTATGATGTTAATTACCAGGTGCCTTGGGGAACTTGGGGGAAAATTTTTGGTAATTGGTTCGAAGCCTTCTGCCCCTCAGTCCGGCTGCTTGAGGCTAGTCTTTCGTGAAAATTGATCAAGCAGAATTATTTGTGTTAGTGTCCTGTAAGTCTACATAGCAGTCACAACCCGACTGATTGGACACTTACAGAACTTGCGTCGCAGTGTTCGGGGGTAGGGATGTCGTTCATGTGTCGGGTGTCGTTCACGCCCCGGTGTCGTTCGTGCTTGGTGGTGTAGTTCGTACGTGTGGTGTGCATGGGCTAAGGCTGAACTAATAAGCAGCGCAAGACTTACATTCAGCCATGGACAGGCAGCCAGGCTTCACAAGGGAAAGGAAATTTGAATATCCGAGAAGTGATCAAATTACTTCAGTGGTGATCAGGTGAGAGACCTGGCGAGGGGGAGAGGAAGCAGGAAGGAAGAGGGAGGAGGTGGTGGTGGTGGTGAGATGTAGAAGTAGCGAGAATGAGAATAGGGGAAGACAGAGACTGAGCTCAAGCTATGGAAGGGATCAGGGAAGGGAGGGTTCATGAGACAGAAGGCTTGTGGAATTTAAGGGTGTAGAGAGGTGGAATGAAAGAAAGGTGAAGTTGGATAAAGCTGTGGATACCACAGGAGAAGAAATTTGACTCTCTCTTGTGACACTGAAGATCATGTGATGAGTTTATGAAGCAAGGCAGCCCAGATACTCGCATCCTGGACACATTATGTTGCTGGACTACTGTACCTACAACATGACGCATATGTTGCTAGACAACAGTACCTACAACACTCACAACATGACGCATATGTTGCTAGACAACTGTACCTACAACACTCACAACATGACACATATGTTGCTAGACAACTACCTACAACACTCACAACATGACACATATGTTGCTAGACAACAGTACCTACAACACTCACAACATGATGCATATGTTGCTGGACTACTGTACCTACAACACTCACAACATGACACATATGTTGCTAGACAACAGTACCTACAACACTCACAACATGACACATATGTTGCTAGACAACAGTACCTACAACACTCACAACATGACACATATGTTGCTAGACAACAGTACCTACAACACTCACAACATGACACATATGTTGCTAGACAACAGTACCTACAACACTCACAACATGACACATATGTTGCTGGACTACTGTACCTACAAACACACTCACAACATGACACATATGTTGCTAGACAACAGTACCTACAACACTCACAACATGACACATATGTTGCTAGACAACAGTACCTACAACGCTCACAACATGACACATATGTTGCTGGACTACTGTACCTACAACACTCACAACATGACACATATGTTGCTAGACAACAGTACCTACAACACTCACAACATGACACATATGTTGCTAGACAACAGTACCTACAACACTCACAACATGACACATATGTTGCTGGACTACTGTACCTACAACACTCACAACATGACACATATGTTGCTAGACAACAGTACCTACAACACTCACAACATGACACATATGTGCTAGACAACAGTACCTACAACACTCACAACATGACACATATGTTGCTGGACTACTGTACCTACAACACTCACAACATGACACATATGTTGCTGGACTACTGTACCTACAACATGACGCATATGTTGCTAGACAACAGTACCTACAACACTCACAACATGACACATATGTTGCTAGACAACAGTACCTACAACACTCACAACATGACACATATGTTGCTAGACAACAGTACCTACAACACTCACAACATGACACATATGTTGCTAGACAACTGTACCTACAACACTGACAACATGACACATATGTTGCTAGACAACAGTACCTACAACACTCACAACATGACACATATGTTGCTGGACTACTGTACCTACAAAACTCACAACATGACGCATATGTTGCTAGACAACTGTACCTACAACACTCACAACATGACACATATGTTGCTAGACAACTGTACCTACAACACTGACAACATGACACATATGTTGCTAGACAACAGTACCTACAACACTCACAACATGACACATATGTTGCTGGACTACTGTACCTACAACACTCACAACATGACGCATATGTTGCTAGACAACAGTACCTCCAACACTCACAACATGACACATATGTTGCTAGACAACAGTACCTACAACACTCACAACATGACACATATGTTGCTAGACAACAGTACCTACAACACTCACAACATGACGCATATGTTGCTAGACAACAGTACCTACAACACTCACAACATGACACATATGTTGCTAGACAACAGTACCTACAACACTCACAACATGACACATGTCTTGCTAGACAACAGTACCTACAACACTCACAACATGACATATGTCTTGCTAGACAACAGTACCTACAACACTCACAACATGACACATATGTTGCTAGACAACTGTACCTACAACACTCACAACATGACACATATGTTGCTAGACAACAGTACCTACACACTCACAACATGACACATATGTTGCTAGACAACAGTACCTACAACACTCACAACATGACACATATGTTGCTAGACAACAGTACCTACAACACTCACAACATGACACATATGTTGCTAGACAACAGTACCTACAACACTCACAACATGACGCATATGTTGCTAGACAACAGTACCTACAACACTCACAACATGACACATATGTTGCTAGACAACTGTACCTACAACACTCACAACATGACACATATGTTGCTAGACAACAGTACCTACAACACTCACAACATGACACATGTCTTGCTAGACAACAGTACCTACAACACTCACAACATGACACATAATGTTTGCTAGACAACAGTACCTACAACACTCACAACATGACACATATGTTGCTAGACAACAGTACTTACAACACTCACAACATGACACATATGTTGCTAGACAACAGTACCTACAACACTCACAACATGACACATATGTTGCTAGACAACAGTACCTACAACACTCACAACATGACACATATGTTGCTAGACAACTGTACCTACAACACTCACAACATGACACATATGTTGCTAGACAACATTACCTACAACACTCACAACATGACACATATGTTGCTAGACAACAGTACCTACAACACTCACAACATGACACATATGTGCTAGACAACAGTACCTACAACACTCACAACATGACACATATGTTGCTAGACAACTGTACCTACAACACTCACAACATGACACATATGTTGCTAGACAACTGTACCTACAACACTCACAACATGACACATATGTTGCTAGACAACAGTACCTACAACACTCACAACACACATATGTTGCTAGACAACAGTACCTACAACACTCACAACATGACACATATGTTGCTAGACAACAGTACCTACAACACTCACAACATGACACATATGTTGCTAGACAACAGTACCTACAACACTCACAACATGACACATATGTTGCTAGACAACAGTACCTACAACACTCACAACATGACACACATGTTGCTAGACAACAGTACCTACAACACTCACAACATGACACATATGTTGCTAGACAACAGTACCTACAACACTCACAACATGACGCATATGTTGCTAGACAACTGTACCTACAACACTCACAACATGACACATATGTTGCTAGACAACTGTACCTACAACACTCACAACATGACGCATATGTTGCTAGACAACAGTACCTACAACACTCACAACATGACACATATGTTGCTAGACAACAGTACCTACAACACTCACAACATGACACATATGTTGCTAGACAACAGTACCTACAACACTCACAACATGACACATATGTTGCTAGACAACAGTACCTACAACACTCACAACATGACACATATGTTGCTAGACAACAGTACCTACAACTCACAACATGACACATATCTTGCTAGACAACAGTACCTACAACACTCACATGACACATGTCTTGCTAGACAACTGTACCTACAACACTCACAACATGACACATATGTTGCTAGACAACAGTACCTACAACACTCACATGACACATGTCTTGCTAGACAACTGTACCTACAACACTCACAACATGACACATATGTTGCTAGACAACAGTACCTACAACACTCACATGACACATGTCTTGCTAGACAACTGTACCTACAACACTCACAACATGACATATGTCTTGCTAGACAACAGTACCTACAACACTCACAACATGACACATGTCTTGCTAGACAACTGTACCTACAACACTCACATGACACATGTCTTGCTAGACAACTGTACCTACAACACTAACATGACACATGTCTTGCTAGACAACAGTACCTACAACACTAACATGACACATGTCTTGCTAGACAACAGTACCTACAACACTAACATGACACATGTCTTGCTAGACAACAGTAACTACAACACTCACAACACTGTTGCTGGATAACACTACAACACTCATAACGCAAAACACATACTGATAACTAAGAGTATGCGCAACACTCGCCTGACTGTAGCTATTATATTGCAAGACGGACAGTCATCACTCCGCCATTCCTCGTGTATTCGGATGTGTGAGGTAATGTTACATTTAGACGTGTTAAAATGTTTATGAGTGATGAAAATTTTAACAGCTCGTAACATTATAACAATAAAACTCTTTCTGCAAACATCTTTCCTTCAATAATAATAATAATAATAATATATAATAATAATAATAATAAAATAATCATAATAATTAATAATTAATTAATAATAATAGTTTGTTTCATCTTGAAGTCAGTATGAACTGTTATTGATCAATATTAATCATTTTAAAGTAAGTGCCGGAGCCAAATTGTGAGAGTAAGATAACACCTCCTGTTGTATATTGGGGTAGTGGCACTCTGTGTGTGTGTTTGTGTTTGTGTGTGTGTGTTGTGTGTGGTGTGTGTGGTGTGTGTGTGTGTATGTGTGTGTGTGTGTATGTGTGTGTGTATGTTGTTTGTGTGTGTATGTTGTGTGTGTGTGTGTGTGTGTGTGTGTTGTGTGTGTGTGTGTGTGTGTGTGTGTGTGTGTATGTGTGTGTGCATGTGTGTGGTGTTTGTGTGTGTGTGTGTGTATGTGTGTGTGTGTGTGTGGGTGTGTGTGTGTATGTGTGTGTGTGTGTGTGTGTGTGTGTGTGTGTGTGTGTGTGTGTGGTGTGTGTGTGTGTGTGTATATGTGTGTGTGCGTGTGTTGTGTGTGTATGTGTGTGTGTGTGTGTGTGTGTGGTGTGTGTGTGTGTGTGTGTGTGTGTGTTGTGTGTGTGTGGTAGTTGTGTGTGTACTCACCTAGTTGTACTCACCTAGTTGAGGTTGCGGGGGTCGAGTCCGAGCTCCTGGCCCCGCCTCTTCACTGATCGCTACTAGGTCACTCTCCCTGAGCCGTGAGCTTTATCATACCTCTGCTTAAAGCTATGTATGGATCCTGCCTCCACTACATCGCTTCCCAAACTATTCCACTTACTGACTACTCTGTGGCTGAAGAAATACTTCCTAACATCCCTGTGATTCATCTGTGTCTTTAGCTTCCAACTGTGTCCCCTTGTTACTGTGTCCAATCTCTGGAACATCCTGTCTTTGTCCACCTTGTCAATTCCTCTCAGTATTTTGTATGTTGTTATCATGTCCCCCCTATCTCTCCTGTCCTCCAGTGTCGTCAGGTTGATTTCCCTTAACCTCTCCTCGTAGGACATACCTCTTAGCTCTGGGACTAGTCTTGTTGCAAACCTTTGCACTTTCTCTAGTTTCTTTACGTGCTTGGCTAGGTGTGGGTTCCAAACTGGTGCCGCATACTCCAATATGGGCCTAACGTATACGGTGTACAGGGTCCTGAACGATTCCTTATTAAGATGTCGGAATGCTGTTCTGAGGTTTGCTAGCGCCCATATGCTGCAGCAGTTATTTGGTTGATGTGCGCTTCAGGAGATGTGCCTGGTGTTATACTCACCCCAAGATCTTTTTCCTTGAGTGAGGTTTGTAGTCTCTGACCCCTAGACTGTGTGTATGTGTGTGTGTGTGTGTGTGTTTGTGTGTGTGTGTGTGTGTGAATGTGTGTGTTTGTGTATGTGTGTGTATGTGTGTGTGTGTATATGTGTGTATGTGTGTGTGTTTGTGTGTGTATGTGTGTGTGTGTGTATGTGTGTGTTTGTGTGTGTGTGTGTGTGTGCGTAGACAAAGGGAGGGCAGCAGGATGAGAGGGGAAGAGAAGGGGATTTAGGTGAAGAGACATAAAGGCAAGAAGGGGAGGCAGAGGACGGGAATTTGGGGGAATTTGAATGAATGGTGAGAGTGAAGGTGCGCGATGGTGGTGGTGGTGGATGTTGGTGGTGTAGGTGGAAGTGTATGATGGTGTGGTGGTGGTGGATGGTGGTGGTGTAGGTGGAAGTGTATGATGGTATGGTGGTTGTGGATGGTGGTGGTGTGGTGGAAGTGTATGATGGTAGTGGTGGTGGTGGATGGTGGTGGTGTAGGTGGAAGTGTATGATGGGAGTGGTGGTGGTGGATGGTGGTGTGTGTATGTGGAAGTGTATGATGGTAGTGGTGGTGGTGGATGGGTGGTGGTGTAGGTGGAAGTGTATGATGGTAGTGGTTGGTGGTGGTGTGTAGGTGGAAGTGTATGATGGTAGTGGTGGTGGTGGATGTTGGTGTTTGTGGAGATGGGTGTGGGTGAATATTGGTGAAGGTGGATATTGGTGTTTGTGATGTTGGTGGTGATGAATGTTAGTGGTGGTGGTGGTGCTGAATGTTGGTGATGGTGATGAATGTTGGTGGTGGTGGTGATGAATGTTGGTGGTGGTGATGAATGTTGTTGTTGGTGGAGGCGATGAATGTTGGTGGTAATGAAAGTTTTAGGGAACGTGTCAGAGAAGTGGAAAATAATAACTTGAGAGAGAATTGAGCACAGGACACTAGAAGACACAAACATTAAGAGAAGGAAGAGTAGGAGCATGAGGATGAAAATGGAAGAGAAAATGTAAAAAAAAAGAGTAAAAAGAGAAAATCATTAACATGCGAGTATAAGAGGAAATAACAACGATACAGAAGAGAATAATGATTTTGTGGCTTGTGGAGGGGAGGAGTGAGGGGGAAGATAAACAGGGAGGTGAGGGGAGAACAAATCCTCTCATTTTAATAAATATTCTGCTCACCAGAAGGGAATAGAAACAGCTTAATGGATCACGGGTGAGATGAGCACACAAGGGGAGACATTTATCTTCTTTCCCATATATATATATATATATATATATATATATATATATATATATATATATATATATATAATATATATATATATATATATATATATATTATATATATAATATATATATATATATATATATATATATATATATACATTATATATATATATTATTTTTTATTTTATTTTTATTATCACACTGGCCGATTCCCACCAAGGCAGGGTGGCCCGAAAAAGAAAAACTTTCACCATCATTCGCTCCATCACTGTCTTGCCAGAAGGGTGCTTTACACTACAGTTTTTAAACTGCAACATTAACACCCTCCTTCAGAGTGCAGGCACTGTACTTCCCATCTCCAGGACTCAAGTCCGGCCTGCGGTTTCCCTGAACCCCTCATAAATGTTACTTTGCTCACACTCCAACAGCACGTCATGTATTAAAAACCATTTGTCTCCATTCACTCCTATCAAACACGCTCACGCATGCCTGCTGGAAGTCCAAGCCCCGCACACAAAACCTCCTTTACCCCCTCCCTCCAACCTTTCCTAGGCCGACCCCTACCCCGCCTTCCTCTACTACAGACTGATACACTCTTGAAGTTATTCTGTTTCGCTCCATTCTCTCCACATGTCCGAACACCTCAACAACCCCTCCTCAGCCTTCTGGACAACAGTTTTGGATAATCCCGCACCTCCTCCTAACTTCCAAATTACTAATTTTCTGCATTATATTCACACCACACATTGCCCTCAGACATGACATCTCCACTGCCTCCAGCCTTCTCCTCGCTGCAACATTCATCACCCATGCTTCACACCCATATAAGAGCGTTGGTAAAACTACACTCTCATACATTCCCCTCTTTGCCTCCAAGGACAAAGTTCTTTGTCTCACAGACTCCTAAGTGCACCACTCACCTTTTTCCCTCATCAATTCTATGATTCACTCATCTTTCATAGACCCATCCGCTGACACGTCCACTCCCAAATATCTGAATACATTCACCTCCTCCATACTCTCTCCCTCCAATCTGATATTCAATCTTTCATCACCTAATCTTTTTGTTATCCTCATAACCTTACTCTTTCCTGTATTCACCTTTAATTTTCTTCTTTTGCAACCCTACCAAATTCATCCACCAATCTCTGCAACTTCTCTTCAGAATCTCCCAAGAGCACAGTGTCATCAGCAAAGAGCAGCTGTGACAACTCCTACTTTGTGTGTGATTCTTTATCTTTTAAACTCCACGCCTCTTGTCAAGACCCTCGCATTTACTTCTCTTACAACCCCATCTATAAATATATTAAACAACCACGGTGACATCACACATCCTTGTCTAAGGCCTACTTTTACTGGGAGAAAATTTCCCTCTTTCCTACATACTCTAACTTGAGCCTCACTATCCTCGTAAAAACTCTTCACTGCTTTCAGTAACCTACCTCCTACACCATACACTTGCAACATCTGCCACATGCCCCCCTATCCACCCTGTCATACGCCTTTTCCAAATCCATAAATGCCACAAAGACCTCTTTAGCCTTATCTAAATACTGTTCACTTATATGTTTCACTGTAAACACCTGGTCCACACACCCCCTACCTTTCCTAAAGCCTCCTTGTTCATCTGCTATCCTATTCTCCGTCTTACTCTTAATTCTTTCAATAATAATTCTACCATACACTTTACCAGGTATACTCAGCAGACTTATCCCCCTATAATTTTTGCACTCTCTTTTATCCCCTTTGCCTTTATACAAAGGAACTATGCATGCTCTCTGCCAATCCCTAGTACCTTACCCTCTTCCATACATTTATTAAATAATTGCACCAACCACTCCAAAACTATATCCCCACCTGCTTTTAACATTTCTATCTTTATCCCATCAATCCCGGCTGCCTTACCCCCTTTCATTTTACCTACTGCCTCACGAACTTCCCCCACACTCACAACTGGCTCTTCCTCACTCCTACAAGATGTTATTCCTCCTTGTCCTATACACGCAATCACAGCTTCCCTATCTTCATCAACATTTAACAATTCCTCAAAATATTCCCTCCATCTTCCCAATACCTCTAACTCTCCATTTAATAACTCTCCTCTCCTATTTTTAACTGACAAATCCATTTGTTCTCTAGGCTTTCTTAACTTGTTAATCTCACTCCAAAACTTTTTCTTATTTTCAACAAAATTTGTTGATAACATCTCACCCACTCATATATATATATATATATATATATATATATATATATATATATATATATATATATATATATATATATATATATATATATTGTGTGTGTGTGTATGTTGTCAGGGGCCAGCGCCCTACCCGGTCCTAGACCAGGCTTCCCGATGAATCAGGGCTTGGATTTGTTGAATGACCTAGCCAACACTGGGGTTGGTGGATGACCTTGCCAACACTGGGGTTGGTGGATAACCTAGCCAACACTGGGGTTGGTGGATAACCTAGCCAACACTTGGATTGGTGGATGACCTAGCCAATACTGAGGTTGGTGGATGACCTAGCCAACACTGGAGTTGGTGGATGACCTTGCCAACACTGGGATTTTTGGATGACCTAGCCAACACTAGGGTTGGTGGATGACCTAGCCAACACTGGGATTGGTGGATGACCTAACCAGCACTGGGGTTGGTGGATGACCTAGCAAACACTGGGGTTAGTGGATGACCTTGCCAACACTGGGATTGGTGGATGACCTTGCCAACACTGGGATTGGTGGATGACCTAGCCAACACTGGGATTGGTGGATGACCTAGCCAGCACTGGGGTTGGTGGATGACCTTGCCAACATTGGGATTGGTGGATGACCCAGCCAACACTGGGATTAGTGGATGACCTAGCCAGCACTGGGATTGGTGGATGACCTAGCCAGCACTGGGATTGGTGGATGACCTAGCCAGCACTGGCATTGGTGGATGACCTAGCCAACACTGGGATTGGTGGATGACCTAGCCAGCACTGGGATTGGTGGATGACCTAGCCAACACTGGGATTGGTGGATGACCTAGCCAACACTGGGATTGGTGGATGACCTATTCAACACTGGGATTGGTGGATGACCTAGCCAACACTGGGATTGGTGGATGACCTAGCCAACACTGGGGTTGGTGGATGACCTAGCCAACACTGGGATTGGTGGATGACCTAGCCAACACTGGGATTGGTGGATGACCTATTCAACACTGGGATTGGTGGATGACCTAGCCAACACTGGGATTGGGGGATGACCTAGCCAACACTGGGATTGGTGGATGACCTAGCCAACACTGGGGTTGGTGGATGACCTTGCCAACACTGGGGTTGGTGGATGACCTAGCCAACACTGGGATTGGGGGATGACCTAGCCAACACTGGGATTGGTGGATGACCTAGCCAACACTGGGGTTGGTGGATGACCTAGCCAACACTGGGGTTGGTGGATGACCTTGCCAACACTGGGGTTGGTGGATGACCTAGCCAACACTGGGATTGGGGGATGACCTAGCCAACACTGGGATTGGTGGATGCCCTAGCCAACACTGGGATTGGTGGATGACCTATTCAACACTGGGATTGGTGGATGACCTAGCCAACACTGGGATTGGGGGATGACCTAGCCAACACTGGGGTTGGTGGATGACCTTGCCAACACTGGGGTTGGTGGATGACCTTGCCAACACTGGGGTTGGTGGATGACCTAGCCAACACTGGGGTTGGTGGATGACCTTGCCAACACTGGGGTTGGTGGATGACCTTGCCAACACTGGGGTTGGTGGATGACCTAGCCAACACTGGGATTGGTGGATGACCTAGCCAACACTGGGATTGGTGGATGACCTATTCAACACTGGGATTGGTGGATGACCTAGTGAACACTGGGGTTGGTGGATGACCTTGCCAACACTGGGGTTGGTGGATGACCTAGCCAACACTGGGATTGGTGGATGACCTAGCCAACACTGGGGTTGGTGGATGACCTTGCCAACACTGGGGTTGGTGGATGACCTAGCCAACACTGGGATTGGTGGATGACCTATTCAACACTGGGATTGGTGGATGACCTAGCCAACACTGGGGTTGGTGGATGACCTTGCCAACACTGGGGTTGGTGGATGACCTAGCCAAATTCAGTTGAAAATTCCATGCAAGAGAGTGAAGGGGAACATTCTGAAGTACATATAAGGGTGAGAAGCAATGTGTTGGAAGGAGCGTGGAGAGAGAGAAGGCTGGCGAGAATGGGAAGTGGTTGTCAGGAAAGAAGGAAAGGGAGGGAGGGTGGAAAGGGTTAACGAGAAGGAAAATGTGTTGGCAGAAGAGGGAGCATATAGGAAAGACAACAAAAGACTTTGCAGGCTGTTAGCTGAGAAGAATTAGCTATTTCTACCTTAAGAACTGTCATGCATTATCTAGGTGTATGAATCAAGAATAGGAAAGAGTTGGAACGGAGAGGGAAGGAATGGGAAAGGTAAGGGTTAGTGACATGGAGAGCCTGGTTTAAGTGATGGTGGTTTTTTGTTTTAAGAAAATTGGATTGTAGGAGAGTGAGTGAGTGAGTGAGGGAGCGAGGGAGGGGAGTGAGGGGAGATATGAAAATGGGATTGTGTATGGAGGACACTTGAGACCTCAGTAAGGGACTTAGTGACTGCAAAAGCCACCACCACATTTCAAATTTGAGAGTGAAGGAGCACAGCTTACTGTGTAGAGTAGCAAGGGTGAGGAAGGTGGTATGTGAGGTGGGAAGGTAGTAGTGTGTGAGGATATCACAGTGTGTGTGGGTGATACCAACAGCGTGTGTGGGAATGCCAGTAGTGTGTGTTTGGGATAGCAGGGTGTGTGAGAATGCCAGTAGTGTTTGTTTGGGGATAGCAGCGTGTGTGGGAATGCCAGTAGTGTGTGTTTGGGGATAGCAGCGTGTGTGGGAATGCCAGTAGTGTGTGTTTGGGGATAGCAGCGTGTGTGAGAATGCCAGTAGTGTGTGTTTGGGGATAGCAGCGTGTGCGGGAATGCCAGTAGTGTGTGTTTGGGGATAGCAGCGTGTGTGAGAATGCCAGTAGTGTTTGTTTGGGGATAGCAGCGTGTGTGGGAATGCCAGTAGTGTGTGTTTGGGGATAGCAGCGTGTGTGGGAATGCCAGTAGTGTGTGTTTGGGGATAGCAGCGTGTGTGAGAATGCCAGTAGTGTGTGTTTGGGGATAGCAGCGTGTGTGAGAATGCCAGTAGTGTGTGTTTGGGGATAGCAGCGTG
The DNA here is from genome assembly GCF_026875155.1 of Cherax quadricarinatus. Classification (NCBI taxonomy): domain Eukaryota; kingdom Metazoa; phylum Arthropoda; class Malacostraca; order Decapoda; family Parastacidae; genus Cherax; species Cherax quadricarinatus. The sequence goes on from NC_069481.1 coordinate 8,883,461, forward strand.
TGTGAGAATGCCAGTAGTGTGTGTTTGGGGATAGCAGCGTGTGTGGGAATGCCAGTAGTGTATGTTTGGGGATAGCAGCGTGTGTGGGAATGCCAGTAGTGTGTGTTTGGGGATAGCAGCGTGTGTGAGAATGCCAGTAGTGTTTGTTTGGGGATAGCAGCGTGTGTGGGAATGCCAGTAGTGTGTGTTTGGGGATAGCAGCGTGTGTGAAAATGCCAGTAGTGTGTGTTTGGGGATAGCAGCGTGTGTGAGAATGCCAGTAGTGTGTGTTTGGAGATAGCAGCGTGTGTGAGAATGACAGTAATGTGTGTTTGGGGATAGCAGCGTGTGTGAGAATGCCAGTAGTGTGTGTTTGGGGATAGCAGCGTGTGTGAGAATGACAGTAGTGTGTGTTTGGGGATAGCAACTTGTGTAAGAATGCCAGTAGTGTGTGTTTGGGGATAGCAGCGTGTGTGAGAATGCCAGTAGTGTGTGTTTGGGGATAGCAGCGTGTGTGAGAATGCCAGTAGTGTGTGTTTGGGGATAGCAGCGTGTGTGAGAATGACAGTAGTGTGTGTTTGGGGATAGCAACGTGTGTGGGAATGCCAGTAGTGTATGTTTGGGGATAGCAGCGTGTGTGAGAATGACAGTAGTGTTTGTTTGGGGATAGCAGCGTGTGTGAGAATGACAGTAGTGTGTGTTTGGGGATAGCAACGTGTGTGGGAATGCCTGTAGTGTATGTTTGGGGATAGCAACGTGTGTGGGAATGCCAGTAGTGTATGTTTGGGGATAGCAGCGTGTGTGAGAATGCCAGTAGTGTGTGTTTGGGGATAGCAGCGTGTGTGAGAATGCCAGTAGTGTGTGTGTTTGGGGATAGCAGCGTGTGTGAGAATGCCAGTAGTGTGTGTTTGGGGATAGCAGCGTGTGTGAGAATGACAGTAGTGTGTGTTTGGGTATAACAGCGTGTGTGGGAATGCCAGTAGTGTGTGTTTGGGGATAGCAGCGTGTGTGAGAATGCCAGTAGTGTGTGTTTGGGGATAGCAGCGTGTGTGAGAATGCCAGTAGTGTGTGTTTGGGGATAGCAGCGTGTGTGAGAATGCCAGTAGTGTGTGTTTGGGGATAGCAGCGTGTGTGAGAATGACAGTAGTGTGTGTTTGGGGATAACAGCGTGTGTGGGAATGCCAGTAGTGTATGTTTGGGGATAGCAGCGTGTGTGGGAATGCCAGTAGTGTGTGTTTGGGGATAGCAGCGTGTGTGGGAATGCCAGTAGTGTGTGTTTGGGGATAGCAGCGTGTGTGGGAATGCCAGTAGTGTGTGTTTGGGGATAGCAGCGTGTGTGAGAATGCCAGTAGTGTGTGTTTGGGGATAGCAGCGTGTGTGAGAATGCCAGTAGTGTGTGTTTGGGGATAGCAGCGTGTGTGAGAATGCCAGTAGTGTGTGTTTGGGGATAGCAGCGTGTGTGAGAATGACAGTAGTGTGTGTTTGGGGATAACAGCGTGTGTGGGAATGCCAGTAGTGTATGTTTGGGGATAGCAGCGTGTGTGGGAATGCCAGTAGTGTGTGTTTGGGGATAGCAGCGTGTGTGGGAATGCCAGTAGTGTGTGTTTGGGGATAGCAGCGTGTGTGAGAATGCCAGTAGTGTGTGTTTGGGGGTATCAGCAGCATGTGTGCGGGATACCAACATACATGTAGTATACATGTAGTATACATTTATACAGTTGCAATGGATACTTTGTTATATGTATATTTTTTTTTACAAACAAATTTTATTTCTTTGCAAGATTACATTGAGAATATGAAATTACAATAATAAGATGCTGTACAAAGAAGCACTATCTTGCCCGGGCATTATGGCCAGACTTAATTTAATGGCTTACACACTACTTAATACTAAATAAATTGATCATAGTTTAAGTTGTACATCTGTTTTTATTTATAGTAGACATTAATTGTACTCAAACTACAGTAGTTTCAATAATAAATATTGAAATTACATTATGGGAATATAACATTGTGAGTTGTTGAAAGTTTACTGTATGAGAATGTTACAACTGTGTGTAAGGCAGTATTGTTTTGGGTAGGTATTTATACTACAGTGTTGTATTAATCACTGTGTGAACTTTGGGCGTCTTGTTTTGACGTTTTAAGATATAGGTAATTGGGAGATTTTTTGATAGTTAAATATAGAGCATTGAGTACTTAGTTTAGGGTGAGTAAGTGGTTCTTGAGAAGAGTCTTAAATTGATGTTCAGATCGGGTTACTTTAGTATTTACTGGTAATGAATTCCAAATTTTGGGGCCCTTTATGTGCATAGAGTTTTTATACAGTGTGATATGGGCTCGGGGTATATCAGAAAGAGATCTTTGTCTTGTGTTATGGTCATGTGTCCTGTTAAGGTTGGTGAGGAGAAGTTTGAGTGGAGGGCTTATGTTTGAGTGTAGTGTTCTATGTATGTAGTACTCAAATTAATAAGTATAAAGTTGATCAGTTTTAGACTTATGAATATTGGTGGAGTATGCTGTCGGAAGTGGGAATTTGTTATCATATCAGTGTATAGAAATAGATTTGTTAAACTGTGCTACTTCCATCTGGGCCTCAGATGTTAGCAACTAACACAGAGAAGGGAGACACAGAAACATAGTAAAGATGAAGAAGTGGGAGTGGAGAGAAAGAGGGAAGGAGAGTCAAGGAGCAGGCACAACTTGGAGGGAGGGAGGAGGATAGGAGAGTCAAGGAGCAGGCACAACTTGGAGGGAGGGAGGAGGATAGGAGAGTCAAGGAGCAGGCACAACTTGGAGGGACGGAGGAGGATAGGAGAGTCAAGGAGCAGGCACAACTTGGAGGGACGGAGGAGGATAGGAGAGTCAAGGAGCAGGCACAACTTGGAGGGACGGAGGAGGATAGGAGAGTCACGGAAAACATACATTGTGCAGTTTTTTATTTAGTAAAATTGAATACACCTGCAGTGTGCTGCTGCCTTAGTCTGCATAATAGTTAAATAGTGGAAGCCTAGTTACATTTCTGTCATATTCCATTATGCAGTGACACGAAATGAAAGATGGTTGTGGAGAGGGGGAGTGAGATCATTGCCTAGGATAGTGAGAATCACAGAAGTGGTAAAGGATGGATGAGTAAGAGGGGAGAGGGAGGGAGGGAGAGTCCTGGGGATAGAGAGGGACCCGGATGGGGGAGTGGCAGGGAAGCAAGTGTTACCAGATAAGGGTATATTGTAGTGGCACTTTGAGGCTAAGTGGTACACCTATCCCCCTCACTTACCTCATCCCTTCTACCCTACCTTACATCCTAGGAGAGTAGGGTAGCAGCACACTGCTAATGTATCCAGTTTTGCTTAATAACCAATTATCTTGGCCCCACTGTGGCACCAGGAATAAGTGCCACTGAACCCCATCCCTCCTGACTCCTCACTCACCTCTACATCATCCTTCCTCGTCGTAGCTCAGTGGTAGCACGGTTGACTCACACCCGAAGGATCCAAGCTTAGTTCTGGGCAAGTCTCAGAATGTCTGCTATCCGCCAGTAAGACCATTCACCCCCGACACTGCATTATCACGCTGTGGTGGCCAGGTCTGAGATTTTCAAACAACTCAGCATCTCACTTTTGTTGTCACTTTCCTCAAAATCCACTGTGACTTGTATATATCTTGGAACAGATTATGTCGTCTGAGCTGCAATTAATGACTTGTACGTAAATGGTATACAGTACCGACAAGGTGAAGAATTAGACACTTGTACAACATCTGGTTATCTTAATTGGTAGACGTTTCGCCATCCAGTGGCTTTATCAAAACAAATTCAAGGACATAGTGTGAAGACTGTGGAACTGTATACAAAAGCCGAGGTAATCAGTCCCTCAGCCTTGGAGTTGGTAAAGAGTACCATCTCCAAGGCTGAGGGACTGATTGCCTCGCCCTTTGTATATAGTTTAACAATCTTCCCATTATGTCCTTAAATTTGTATTGATAGAGCCACTGGATGATGAAACGTCTGCAACTAAAAATACCCAGATGTTGTACATGCGTCTAATTCTTCAGTTAATGACTTAACAGCACCGCCACTGACGTTTACACAGTGTGACTGATAACCTCCGACTTGAAACTGCTTTTGGATGTAAATTAGACTGACGCTGTTGCCGCTGCTGCTTTTCCGTTGCTGACGCCATCACTGACACCACCGTTGCTGCCGCCGTTACTGACGCCATCGTTGCTGCCGCCGTTACTGACACCACCGTTGCTGCCGCCATTACTGACATCACCGTTGCTGCCGCCGTCACTGACACCACCGTTGCTGCCGCCATCACTGACACCACAGTTGCTGTCGCCATCACTGAGACCATCGTTGCTGTCGCCGTTATTGGCACCACCGTTGCTGCCGCCGTTATTGACACCATCGTTGCTGTCGCCGTTATTGACACCACCGTTGCTGCCGCCATCACTGACACCACCGTTGGTGTCGCCATTACTGACACCGTTAGTGCCGCCGTTATTCACACCATCGTTGGTGCCGCCGTTATTCACACCACCGTTGGTGCCGCCGTCACTGACACCACCGTTGCTGTCACTGACACCTCTGCCCTTGACGCTGTGGTTTATAGTTTTTGGCTTGGATAAAATTCTGCATATAGTTAGGACTGTGACTATTTTTTTCTGTGTGTTGTGGTTTATTCTGCGCATTGTGTTGTATCAGCTGCAGTTGGTGTTGCTGGTTGTAGTGTTTCATTTGCTGTAATTTGAAGTTGGCGACGATTGGTTATTTTAAGTAGATTTTTCTGAAAATTGCAGAGAAATATCGATGACAGTATTCAAATATACTTGTACTTTCTCACAGAGAGTAATGTTCAGTGTTGACGGATCCGTTCAGGGCAGGAAAGATAGAGATCATTAACGGCCTACATAGAGCCAGTGAAACACTTAAACTACTAGGAACGCCTCATATTCTTAAATATTTATGCTCTCCCTGGAGCAGAGTGATTATATATATATATATTATATATATATATATATATATATATATATATATATATATATATATATATATATAATTAAAGAGGAAAGTACTTGAGGGCCTAGTTCCAAATCTACAGACTGCCATAACATATTGGGTAGAAAGATATGGGAGAATATCTAAAATAAACCCAACGAACAACAGAGATGCCTGGAACATAGGAATCTCTGTATGAACATCTGTGAGCCTATTGCACATTTATGAATAAGTGTAGAAGTCTTCAAGAGCAAACTCGATAAGTATCTCTTCCAAGTGCTAGATCAACCACGCTGTGTTGTATATGTGGGCCAGAGGCAGCTAGAGCCTGGTTGACCAGGTGAGCACTAAACAAGCCTGTGGGTGTAGGGGAAAATCTCGAAACCTATCAAAGGTATGTCAGCATCGTTCCTGTGCTTTGTAAACCGTACAACTCGCTCAGCTGTGTGTTAGCAGACAGTTGGTGACCTCATCCTGGGGAGAGAATCAAGGAACCTCACTGTTAAGGCAGACTGCTGAGGTTTCAATGCTTATTCTAGTTTAGTGTAGTTGTCTGGGGTTGATAGTCTGAATAAAGTCTTCATCTTGGTACAGGTCAGCAGCTACCTTGACAGGGGCACTGTTGCTTAGCTGAACTCTTGAGCGTAGTGCCACAAGGGTTGTGGGAGGCACTGTGAAGGGGAAAGACTGAGCTTCAAGTGTGCTTAGACGCCGAGCTCGGCACCTCCAGACATATACACACTAAGCTGAAGACCAAGGCCAAGGTATACAATTCAAGAGTTATCTAATTAATTATGTACTTATTTGTATCTTTTCTCTCTCTCTCTCTCTCTCTCTATTTAAAGCACTGATTCAACAGCGTAAGAGAAGAATGATAGCATACTTTATATTCCAAGACAGAAACCAGCTCCTTCCCTATGTAGAAACTAAGAAATATAATTACAGTGATACAAAAGAGACAACTCGCCCGAGAAGAACTGAGGAGTAATGACATGGGATAGCCATGCCGGAGATTTTGGCTCTCTTTCCACCTAATAGGTTTCTCTTCTACCCAGAATTATCAGAATCCGCCTCTCTCTCTCTCTCTCTCTCTCTCTCTCTCTCTCTCTCTCTCTCTCTCTCTCTCTCTCTCTCTCTCTCTCTCTCTCTCTCTCTCTCTCTCTCTCTCTCTCTCTCTCTCTCGGAGAAAATATAATTATTTAATATCAATATGCCACCTCCGCTCCAGAGAGTACATATTTAGGACTTTGAGGTGTCTCCAGTTAAGGCTATGGGGCTGACAGATATACGTATAAACACAACAGGTAGCTGACAATCTCCTACATCCAGACATACACCCACCAATTTCCATAGTGTTTACAACCATCAACACTCATATCAGTGCTCTTCACCTCTAAACCGCAAAAATTCTACAAAATGCAGGAGCCAGCCCAACACAAAACTATTCAGAACAACTTGCCGTCAGTTCCTGCTCACGCTCGCTTCAGCTGTCGTCTCAACTCCCAAACCCACAATTTGGCATTCGCTCTAGGCACACACAACACAAAATGTTATTTTCACACCCCATGTTTACAGTTACAGATATTCAACTTGTATTTTGCACAGGAGCATTTTTACACGTTTCATTTTTTTTTTTTTTTAAATATTCAGCTTCAAAATTTTGGCGAATATTAACCTGCATTTAGAAAAATACCTAACTAATCATGCACAGTGTTCCAATTCCCATGATTACAAAATATTCCGTATTTAACAGAGATCGCGGAATTTACCTAAGTAGCTTCATAGGCCGTTAGATGAATCTTATTGTGGCTAGCTGGTCTAGTGGCTAACGCGACGGGCTGGAGTTTTGAGACTCTATGACCGCGGGTTCAATCCCGGCCGCGGGTATGGTTTGTTTGCAATCGTGTCATTACGATTTCTTGAGTCATGTTGACGGCAGTGAAGGGACTTGAGCTAGAGTTCGTCACGGCCACGCTAGCTAGAGATTCGTCTGTAAAAACTTGCATTTGTGGTCACAGTGGTGCCTGTGCTAACCTTCCTATGGTGTAGAAATATACCTAGTTGGATGAATCTTATTGTGGCTAGCTGGTCTAGTGGCTAACGCGACGGGCTGGAGTTTTGAGACTCTCTGACCGCGGGTTCAATCCCGGCCGGGGGTATGGTTTGTTTGCAATCGTGTGATTACGATTTCTTGAGTCCCGTTAGATTATAATTATTAAATAATCAAATACACTTGGCAGCCTACTCAGTCTCCAGAATCAGTCAAAACCATTTTAAAAATACATATAATAATACCAACAGTTATCTTTTGTTATGTGCATCACCAATTACACTTACCCAAAAATTAAACTGTTTTAAATACATCAGAATATCTACAGTTATTTCATCAGGACTAAGCTGTTGCAACAATACTGAGATTTTTTTAAGTAAATCATCCACTCCCCATCATTGTTTACACATATCAACCACATCTATTTCAGTTCAACATATAGATACCCATATACTCTTGTTTATAAATCAGATACCACATTGAAATTACTAATCTCTTAGGTAAATTTAAAATGTCTGGATGAGAAACAAATTCTAATTCACCTAGATATTTTCATCCAAAACTCTTTAAATAATACCAGATATTATCCTCACACTTCTTCCTAATAATCCTAACACTTTTTCCCAGTACATAATTAGTCCTCTTTAACGAGGAAGCTCATAAACTTGAACAACATTTGCCAGTAATTAGGAAAGATTTAAATTAACATAATATATTAGACATTAATACATAAATCCATCCCCCAAATTAATAATTCATTGGTACAGTGGAATGTCGTATGTAATTAATATTCACAAGACATACACCAAAATGTTTGTAAATACAAGACTCAGCTACTCACACAATTTGCTAGAATCCTAACTACTAGGATTCACAAAATATATATAACAGATTCCAACCAAAATGCTTATAAATAAAATAATTTTTATCATACTGTGGAGGTGTTATATGTACAAGGATGCACATTACACGAGATATTGCCATCCCAAGAATTTTATAATAACATCCATCCTGTCACTATTACTATGGAATATTTTAAACTACAGTGATATAAATTACTGGATGAACTGTAAGAAATATGTATATATATTACAGAGTTACTATCCCACAATAGTTTACACACAGTGAAATAAGAACCAGTGATCTTCACATGTTATAACTTAAGATATTAATGGTTTATCTGAACACCATAAGCCTAGTGGCCTCCACTATCAAACTATTATGTCATAACTAAGACATTCATGTTATATCTACGTGAACACCACAACCCTAGCGGCCTCCAATACCAAAATGTTTTTGGAAAGTTTACCCCAATGGTCATAGCCGAGACTATAGGTACTCCACCTAATTCCCTTTTCCAGGCAGTTTCCCCAGTGGTACCAATGACGTGTATCAGGACATTTAACACGGGAGACTGTTTCAACTTGCTCCTATTGGTTCTTCTGTCTGTTCCATTCCATTTACTCCCTCTCCCGCCACGAACGTTTGAGTTCTGGTAAACAATGTTATCTGTCCACCACAATCCATGTTTCTTACAGACCTGGTCACTTCATGTCCTACGGAAAATAAATAGAACAGAAAAAATTGTGCAGCTTCCTGGGAAATGGATATTATAGGTGAGCGACCTCCCCTCAAGGAAGGTTCCTTGATGTTGGTGAGGGGCTCTTGATTTAGGGAATTGGATTTGTGCTCCAGTTCTCCGAATTAAGCCTGAATGCCTTCCACATCCCCCCCCCCAGGCGCTGTATAATCCTCTGGGTTTAGCGCTTCCCCCTTAATTATAATAATAATAGGTGAGCGAACTACCACACCCACCGAGACTTGCGGATAAATTCTAAGTTCTCAAGGCTTCAGTGTGTTCTTACCCAAACTTCCAAATAGAACTCTTACATCAGTGATTTAACTTTTAATATTCTGATATTTTAACAGTTCATGATAATGGCCCAGAAGGTAAATAAGACAACAGCACATAAGTGTTCGTTGTAATATTAATAGGATTCTTTCCTTTAATTCAAGAGTTACAAATAACAGTAGTGCTCAGGTTACACTTCAACTTTATATATGTTTGGTAAGGCCTCATTTAGCTTACACTGCTCAGTTCTGATCTTCATATTACAAAATGGACATAAATGCTCTGGAAAGTGTACAAAGAAGGATGAAGTTGCTTCCTTGTATTAGAAGCGTTTACTACGAAGATAGATTGAAGGCCCTGAATCTGGACTCTCTGGAAAGATTTAGAATTAAGGGAGATACGACAATGTACAGTTGGAAAACTGGAATAAATAAAGGGGATATAAATAACATGCTGAAGGTATCTAACACAGACAGGATTAGTAGCAATGGATTAAAGTTGTAAAAATTAAAATTTAGAAAGGTTATAGGGCAGTACAGATAAAACAATCTACCACGTAGTGTCACTGAGGCAAGAATTTGGGGTAACTTTAAAAATAGGTTGGACGGATATATGGATGTGGTTGGGTGTGAATCAGATCTGTCTAGCATGGGCCAGGTGGTTTACTCTAGTGTTCTTTCATTCTCATGTTCTGAAAGCCTAACCTAGGATTAGTAAAAGTTCCGCCTCACTCAACCACAAAACAGCCTACAATAATTTTATGTGCCTACTATTATTTAATCACATTAGTAAACACCTCTACTGGACATGCTTTTATGACTACACCTTGGGATGAATGTTCGTATCTCATATTTGAGGTCAGTTCCTCGTCATGCCAGCTATCACAGGCTACTCTCTCATCTTTGACTTCATTCTGGGAAAGTTGATCTACAAGCAACAATCCTTCATTGAGAGTGAACGACTTTACACTTTTTGACGTGAGTTACCCGCTCTTCATGGCTTGAAACAGCCCGTTTATTAATAAACTGACAGGTCCTGTCTTAACTCTGTATAGATTTTTCCATGTAGGAATTACGATTGTGCCCAGAGACAGGAGTGTCCATTGACTTTAAGAACTAAGTCACTTTCCTTCTTTTTAGAGAAGTTGCCTTCCGATTTTTGTATTGGTCACAATTTACCTTTTGTTTTACAGATGCAGCAGCAATTATCTGCCAAGAAGTAAATTCTTGAACCCGGAGAGGATGTCTTCATATACAACACTGGTTTTACTTATTCAAGAGCGAAATGACATGCATGTCTAGTGAAGAACACGATTTATGCTCTGTTGTGTTCAGTTCACACACACTACCTGGGTGCTTTCTCAAAATGATAAGAATATTTTAATAGCTTGATTAATTCTTTCGACCATTTCATTTACCTGTGGATGGTAAGCTGTGGTTAATGTTATGGTTGTGTGGGTGATTTACGTCATGTTGCATCACTCAACCTGCCACAGTTAACACTGAAGCATCTGTATGTCTCTCGAAACATCAGTAACTGCAAGTACTGCTATTTACATGGAGTTATTAATGTGCCTTCTGAAATATGGAGCTGCTCCAAGAATCTCCTTACTTCACGTGGTGAACGCTATGTTAAGCATCTCTGCATTTATTCTAGTCTGGCTGAATACCATCGGAACAGATGTGAAAGATCCTAGAGATTTGAAGGAACTAATGCATCGTGCACTTTTGGCGTTTAATTTGAAGCCTTCCCTCCCGGGAGGGCAAATCAGCCGAGTTGTCACGTGTATTTTATAATGAGTTTTTTTGTGGGGGGTCAGGGCTAGTTAATCTGTTCTTAAACCACTTTTTGGGGAATGTTGGTAACAACTTCAGTATGTCGCGAGGCCGATGAGACTAATGACAGACCATCTGAAATTTTACTTTAGAAGTTACCTCATTTATGCTGAGAATCTGCTTGATTGTGTCTTCAGGATGGATAAGGGGACCATTTCAAGAATTCCATCTTCCTGTAGCAATTAACATGGTATATCGGTCCTCAGGCTGCGAGACAGTTGTTTCACTTCGTCTCTCCTCCTAAAAGAGAAATACAATTTCACCTGACTTCGGACCTTTATATTCTGACCAGTGATAGTAAATGATAGTAAACTTTGACGCTGCTAAAATTTCTAGAGTCTTTATTAGTGTTTTTGACATATAGCTCCTTGAATACATGAAGACGCTCAAGTATCTTTCATTTTTTTCTAACTGGTCGTCTGTCATGGGTAGATTGCCTCTGTTGTTTATCCTATTATTTTTTCCGTCTTAAAAAAATAACCTGTAGTTCCTGAGATATGCTAGGACGTAGCCCCAACATAAAAGCGACTTACGGGAGTGACACAGTTGGCCGCTGGCATACTCGATGACCGTTTCAAATAGTATAAATGGTTCATATCCAGCGACGAAGTATCTTGTCTCGTAGAAGCTCCGTATGGTGTACAAGTCTGCGGGAATGTCATCCAAGTTTCATTACTTCCTACAGCTACAGCAACTCTCTCAAATTCATAACTAACTTCACTTGCATATTCCACCTCTTGCTGGATATTGCAACACATAGTGTGCTTGTGAGAAAACCACTGGTCCGGCTTCCAACTTCCTGGTGGAAAACCTTGCTGAGTCGGTCCTTCTTTCTTTACCGGTCCTCCTTGCTAAGGCCAGGGGTCACTAACAGGCTTATCTGGTGCTTGCTTGGTTGATCAGGCAAAAAACAGATAAGCCTGGCCAGGTTGCGGGAGTAGAAAGCTATTGAAGCTTGTCACAGGTATATTATCAAGGACACTGTTGTGTAGTTCAGTCTGGCTCTTTTTTTTTTTTTTTCAAAGTGGCACAACACCAACTGAAAGTTAAGACACATGTGCAACATCTGGATATCTTTATTGTAGTAGACGTTTCGCCATCCAGTGGCTTTATCAATACAGATTCTAGGACATAATAGGAAGACAGTAGAACTATATACAAAAGATGAGGTAATCAGTCCCTCGGCCTTGGAGTTAGTGTTCACAGCATCGTGGTGGAGGAGAGTCTGGAGCAAAGGCAAGAAGACTGGCGCTTTTTATAGGCGTCAGTGAATGGGACGGGCAGCAGACGAGGTCAGTCACTGGTAGGCGGGATTCCCCAGTGGAAGTAGGTCCTTCCCAAAGAGATGGGTTAGTTGCAGCAGCCGTGAAGAAGGTCTTGTAGATGTCCTCTGAACCAAGATTCCATGATGTTGCAGTGTCCATCTCTTTGTGAAGGACCTACTTCCACTGGGGAATCCCGCCTACCAGTGACTGACCTCGTCTGCTGCCCGTCCCATTCACTGACGCCTATAAAAAGCGCCAGTCTTCTTGCCTTTGCTCCAGACTCTCCTCCACCACGATGCTGTGAACACTAACTCCAAGGCCGAGGGACTGATTACCTCATCTTTTGTATATAGTTCTACTGTCTTCCTATTATGTCCTAGAATCTGTATTGATAAAGCCACTGGATGGCGAAACGTCTACTACAATAAAGATATCCAGATGTTGCACATGTGTCTTAACTTTCATATTGTCGGTATTTTATACCTTTCTTTGCACAACACAACACCAACTGTTTGCTAATTGTGAAGTATTTCTAGACTAACTTTTGTGTGATGTTAAGTGTATGTGTGTGTGGGGGGGTGTACTCACCGAATTGTGTTTATGGGGGTCGACCATCATTTCCTGACCCCGTCTGCTAAACTAAACTGTCTTTAGGACCTTAATATGACTACTTTGGAAGACGTGTAACTTGCATGTGCGTGTGTACTCACAGGTAGTACTCACTTAGCTGTGATTACATAGGTCGAGCTTCTTAAATCAATTACCACAGTGGATTGAGAGGTTCTTGAATCTGTTCATTACTGCTGAATCCACGTATGGAGTATTTTCATTCTACCTTTCCAGGTTATTTTTTTGTGCTTGGTTTCGTGCAGTTACAGTGCTGGAGCTACATACTCCAGGTCTGAGTGACGCAAGTTGTATCGTATCTTGAAGAATCTTTGTTTAGTCTTCCTGAAACCAGCTCTTTACATTTGTCAGTCGCGCAGACATCAGGAATTTTGTAGAGACACATCCACGGCTCATGAGTGGTTTCTGAGTCTTTGTGGCGAAATATTTCTTCAGTGTCTCTACATACTGTCAACGTCACTTTACCTGTTCTCCAGCCAGGGATGTTATCTGGGTTGTGTTCCTTAGGAAAGATATGAAGGGTGATGTCTACCTCAAGATCGCTTTATCTGATGCCCTGACAAGTTTCAGACGAAGCTTCCTGCCTGACAGCCTGGTCAGTCACCGTTGTCTGCTAACATGCACTGGGACTTTGACATTGCAGATCGGCTGATCAGAACTGGGGTGGATAACTTTCTCAAATTAACTCTTGACAGGAGTCTGTTAGTGATTCCCTCCAGCATTTTGAACTTACTGGAGAGGTTGAACTCCAGCAGCCGCTTGTTTGATCATTCATGTATGCGTGTGTTACAGCGGATCTCTCAGGCACGACCCCATCTTCCCCTTCCTCCTACCCTCCTACTGCACCATCAGCTGACGGCCTCATCAGGAAATTGCCTATCACCCAACCCCTTTGTCAGTGGTTGGGTGGGTGAGCAGTGATGCTAGCTAGGTATAGCTTGGTTCCTGTCCTCCCTCTTCTTCCCCCATCTCTCCCACGACGAATACCCTCCCTCTCCCTCACAGGAAGATTATCATCAACAGGTGCTCTGAATCACGGTTATCACAACAGTGTGGAAACAGAAGCGTTTTGAACTCTCAGGATTGCTGATCTGTTGCTTTTTATCAATTGAATGCATATGATGCGAGTTAAACACACACACACACACACACACACACATATGTGTATATGTATATATATATATATATATATATATATATATATATATATATATATATATATATATATATATATATATATATATATATATGCAATAAGATCACAGTAAACAGGTGATATCAGAATATGCAAAACAACCACTGTGAAAGAATAGCAAAATTTCAAGCACTTTCGTGACTTCTGACATTTTCAAAGAACTATAAAAAACAAAACATTTTTTATAGTTCCTTGATAATGTGATAAGTCACGAAAGCGCTTGGAATTTTGCTAGTCTTTCACAGTGGTTGTTTTGCACATATGTATAATGTCGTGCCGAATAGGTAAAATTGGTCAATTAGCAAGAAATAATTTAAGATTAAGTCCTTTCTAAAATTTTCGTATATGTTTAAAGATATATTTTTTCAATTATGCTATTATAAAAAATAATAATTTTGTACCAAAAGAACTTTAGAAAACTTACCTAACCTTAAAACAAGCGCAATTAAATTTAGCCTAATCCAGCTAAATATATTTTAGACAAATTTACAGTAATTTAATAATAAACACAATGAAATATATTATTTTCGTTAGGTTCAGAATGATTTTTGAGAAATTATTGCATACACAAATCTTCGCTTCCCTTATTCGGCAAGAAGAACGTTGCTATTTAAGCCAAAACCGGAAGTTTTACCTATTCGGCACGACACACACACACACACACTCATATATATATATATATAATGTGTGTGTGTGTGTGTGTGTGTAAGAGGTATGACGACAGATATATAAAGAAGTCTGGTGTTGTGGTGGGTGAGAGGTTTCACCGTCCACATTCCGTACTCTGCTTCCCCTGTACATCCTCTCCTCTACTTCCCCTCGTCCGTCTCCACTTCGTTGATCGTGAACGCAGTGGCTGTATCCGTCGTGGTCAGTGTCAGCGATGGTCGTCGGGTTGCCGGAGTTAGACCCACAAGAGTTGTCGCTAACGTCGAATTTGGAAGCAGTGGAAGAAGGACACTATATACAAAACTCAAGAGGGTCTCCAAATAGAACGAAAGGAACACGTAAAAGACCTAGGAACAATTATGTCAGCTGACCTTTCTTTTAAAGACCATAACAAGACAAAGATCACGACAGCCAGAAAGATGATGGGGTGGGTATTGAGAAATTTCAAAACAAGGGAAATAATACCGATGGTGACACTATTCAAATCGCTAGTGCTCCCTCATTTAGAATATTGCTCAGTGCTGACGGGCCCGTTCAAAGCAGGAGAAATATCAGAGCTGGACAAATACAGAGATCGTTTACGGCACACACTGAGCCAGTAAAGCACCTAAATTACTGGGAACGCCTTCAAGTCTCGAACATGTACTCACTGGAGCGGAGAGAGAGATACATGATAATATATACCTGGAAAATACTCGAGGGTTAGCATAGGCACCACTGTGACCACAAATGCAAGTTTTTACAGACGAATCTCCAGCTAGCGTGGCCGTGACGAACTCTAGCTCAAGTCTCCTCAATGCCGTCAACATGACTCACGAAATCGTAATGACACGATTGCAAACAAACCATACCACGGGCGGGATTTGAACCCGCGGTCAGAGAGTCTCAAAACTCCAGACCGTCGCGTTAGGGCTGTCCCTAATCTACACCCTGCCATAACAACATAGTGGAGTGAGAGGTATGGGAGGAAGTGCAAAATAAACCCAGTGAGGAGCAGGGGTGCGGTGGGAACAACAAGGGAACTCTGTATCAACATCCGGGGTCCCAGACTATTCAACGTCTTACCAGAAGATATCAGAAACACGACTGGTACAAGTGTAGAAGCCTTCAACAGGAAACTGAACAAGTATCTTCACCAGGTGCCAGATCAACCAGGCTGTGATGGATATGTGGGGCAGCGGGCCTCCAGCAGCAACAGCCTTTTTGACCAGACAAGCACCAGACGAGCCTGGCCCATGGCCGGGCTCCAAGAATAGTGAAACTCTCGAAACTCTTCAAAGGTATATCAAAGGTAAGGGAGGAAGGGAGAGAGAGAGAGAAAGAGAGAGAGAGAGGGAGGGAGAGACAATTAGAATGAATGAGAGTGAGCTAGTGAGCTGTCACACTTGAGACTGTTGGAAGTCTTGTTGACAAGGTCAAACTTGACATTTTTTCCTCTGACGCTGCTGGATCACCTGACGCTGCTGGATCACCTGACGCTGCTGGATCACCTGACGCTGCTGGATCACCTGACGCTGCTGGATCACCTGACGCTGCTGGATCACCTGACGCTGCTGGATCACTATTATCCTGGTGGAGGACTTTCGTCCTTATGATTATTTTCGGATTTTTGCCACTGAAACAGGTAGTTGTGAAGGCTCATATCCATCCTGCGGATGGTAGCGCAAGAACCTGTGGATGCACAATAGGCCTAGGCACTAGGCCTCGAAAGGATTAAACAGTACATCTTTATATAGACTTACAATTTTTTATCTATTGCAAGAAAATTCAGGATATATCATGTCATATTATTTATGTCCTGTCATATTTATGGTATTGACAAGTTGCTGACTGAGACACAAGTGAAGCACTTTATTGCTGGTTGAGACACAAGTGAAGCACTTTATTGCTGGTTGAGACACAAGTGAAGCACTTTATTGCTGGTTGAGACACAAGTGAAGCACTTTATTGCTGGTTGAGACACAAGTGAAGCACTTTATTGCTGGTTGAGACAAGTGAAGCACTTTATTGCTGGTTGAGACAAGTGAAGCACTTTATTGCTGGTTGAGACACAAGTGAAGCACTTTATTGCTGGTTGAGACAAGTGAAGCACTTTATTGCTGGTTGAGACAAGTGAAGCACTTTATTGCTGGTTGAGACAAGTGAAGCACTTTATTGCTGGTTGAGACACAAGTGAAGCACTTTATTGCTGGTTGAGACACAAGTGAAGCACTTTATTGCTGGTTGAGACACAAGTGAAGCACTTTATTGCTGGTTGAGACACAAGTGAAGCACTTTATTGCTGGTTGAGACAAGTGAAGCACTTTATTGCTTGTTGAGACAAGTGAAGCACTTTATTGCTGGTTGAGACACAAGTGAAGCACTTTATTGCTGGTTGAGACAAGTGAAGCACTTTATTGCTGGTTGAGACAAGTGAAGCACTTTATTGCTGGTTGAGACAAGTGAAGCACTTTATTGCTGGTTGAGACACAAGTGAAGCACTTTATTGCTGGTTGAGACACAAGTGAAGCACTTTATTGCTGGTTGAGACACAAGTGAAGCACTTTATTGCTGGTTGAGACACAAGTGAAGCACTTTATTGCTGGTTGAGACAAGTGAAGCACTTTATTGCTGGTTGAGACAAGTGAAGCACTTTATTGCTGGTTGAGACACAAGTGAAGCACTTTATTGCTGGTTGAGACAAGTGAAGCACTTTATTGCTGGTTGAGACAAGTGAAGCACTTTATTGCTGGTTGAGACACAAGTGAAGCACTTTATTGCTGGTTGAGACAAGTGAAGCACTTTATTGCTGGTTGAGACAAGTGGAGCACTTTATTGCTGGTTGAGACACAAGTGAAGCACTTTATTGCTGGTTGAGACACAAGTGAAGCACTTTATTGCTGGTTGAAACACAAGTGAAGCACTTTATTGCTGGTTGAGACACAAGTGAAGCACTTTATTGCTGGTTGAAACACAAGTGAAGCACTTTATTGCTGGTTGAGACACAAGTGAAGCACTTTATTGCTGGTTGAGACACAAGTGAAGCACTTTATTGCTGGTTGAAACACAAGTGAAGCACTTTATTGCTGGTTGAGACACAAGTGAAGCACTTTATTGCTGATTGAGACACAAGTGAAGCACTTTATTGCTGGTTGAAACACAAGTGAAGCACTTTATTGCTGGTTGAGACACAAGTGAAGCACTTTATTGCTGGTTGAGACACAAGTGAAGCGCTTTATTGCTGGTTGAAACACAAGTTAAGCACTTTATTGCTGGTTGAGACACAAGTGAAGCACTTTATTGCTGATTGAGACACAAGTGAAGCACTTTATTGCTGGTTGAAACACAAGTGAAGCACTTTATTGCTGGTTGAGACACAAGTGAAGCACTTTATTGCTGGTTGAGACAAGTGAAGCACTTTATTGCTGGTTGAGACACAAGTGAAGCACTTTATTGCTGGTTGAAACACAAGTTAAGCACTTTATTGCTGGTTGAAACACAAGTTAAGCACTTTATTGCTGGTTGAGACACAAGTTAAGCACTTTATTGCTGGTTGAGACACAAGTGAAGCACTTTATTGCCGAAACATTTTTTACCTGTGAAATGCTAGTTTTATTTTCATGACTTAAGATACCTTGACATATGTAGTACCTAATTATTATTATAATCAAGAAGAAGCGCTAAGCCACAAGGGCTATACAGCGTGTAGTACCTAAGAAACCAGTCATCTGTTATTTTTCCACCTGGATAGTAAGGTCTTCCCTGTCAGTACAGTTTATGCTAGTTTGTCACTTGTGACTCGGCGAGGATTATTATGGTGTGACCTGAGATACGTGAACGTGTGCTTTCCAGGCTGTTGCTGCTGCTGCTGTTGCTGCTGCTGCTGTTGCTGCTGCCATTGCTGCTGCTGCTGTTCCTACTCTGTTGCTGCAGCTGCCGTTGCCACCGCTAACACCTATACTGTGTATCTTACAGCCTCTGATTAGGAAAGTCTCGTGGATATAACTTGAGCTGCCTCTGGACTAATTATTTTTGAGATTATATCTGTGATATAAGAGTAAATTAGTTAAGTGATGGCTACAGTTGGTAGCAATGTGTTAGGCTTCCTGCAGACTATTAGCATGGGATCAGCTTATTAAGCTTTGCAGTATTAACGTTTCAGATCAATTAATAACTACACGGTTCTAGAGATTTATAAATTGTTCAGCGGATTTTATCGCCAGAATATTTGGCGATCACACGGAAGCTTAACGCCAGGATATTTGGCGATCATACAGTAGAGTCTGGAGATTTTACGTGATATTGTCTTTTCGATATATTTTCGCTGCCTTCCTCTTGCTAACATTACAAATAGTATCTCTCTCTCTCTCTGTCTCTCTGTCTCTCTGTCTCTCTCTCTGTCTCTCTCTCTGTCTCTCTCTCTCTCTCTCTCTCTCTCTCTCTCTCTCTCTGTCTCTCTCTCTCTCTCTCTCTCTCTCTCTCTCTCTCTCTCTCTCTCTCTCTCTGTACTGAATACTTTTGTTTCTTCTCTCGTATTCGTCCTATTTCCTCTTCATTTTCCTTCGGTTTTGCATTATTAAACGTCTCAAGTTTTCGTCTCGTTCGTCCTCTCCTCCTCCTCCACTTTAAGCATAATGGCCTCTCCCTCCAGCACACTTCAAATTAAATTGATATTCATTCTTCACAACTCTGACCCTTCACAACCTTCTCTTTCCTCTCCAGTCATCCTATCTACATAAATTGCCTCTCTGCACGTCTTTCTGCACGTCATCAGTTTGATTCACCTTTGATTGGTTTCGAGAGTTTTCCCTACTCCTGTAGCCCGACCCTTGGTGGGGTCGGGCTACGGTCAACCAGATTGTTGCTGCTGGCCCACATATAAGAACATAAGATCTGTTAACTCCAATTCCGTGGATCAAGAGTTTTTCAGAGCATTAAGCCACGTCTCTGAAACGGTTTAAATATTAATTAACTAAAGTTTTACTAAGCCTCGTGGATATTGTCATGGTTTATTTACCTTTCAATTATTAGATATTCCTTTCAGGAGGGATACTCTATGGTGGTTCAGCTTTGTTAGTCAAGTGGAAGGGAGAAGATTGACCTGGCGCCAGTCTTAGTCATGTGATGACCCGCTCAGTGAAGCTGTTAGTTGTTTGGCTTTACGGTCCACTCCATAAAGAAACTACATGTGT
Organism: Cherax quadricarinatus; assembly: GCF_026875155.1. Classification (NCBI taxonomy): domain Eukaryota; kingdom Metazoa; phylum Arthropoda; class Malacostraca; order Decapoda; family Parastacidae; genus Cherax; species Cherax quadricarinatus. The sequence continues at coordinate 8,903,103 of NC_069481.1, forward strand.
TTGTCTACAGTCTACACAATCTGAGAAAGATATCCCCGTATCCCATAAGCCTAACCCCCTCTATCACAGTACACGCAAAAGAAATACTACAGAGGAATCGTACACCAAGGTCATTATTTCAGACATACAGAGGCTCTATAAGAATACCAAAACGTGGATTAATAATGGTGTCCACAAACTTCTCTCAGACAGTTGGTGAGTGTGGTCGTGGAGTATACCTGGAGGTTGTTCCGGGAGTCAACGCCCCTGTCAACGTCACTAGGTTTAACAAGAAAAAGTAAGCAAATGGGTATTCAATTTTCTAACTAATACAACGAGAATAGTAGTAGAAACCAGAGGAAAATAACCTTAACTGCGTTAAATGTTAGTACTCGAGTCTCAGTCTTGTCGCCTTTACTGTTTCTCATTCTCGAACCATAGATAAAACCACTCGCTAGCGCCTCGTACCATCCTTTGCAGACTATATCAAAATAAACATGAAAGTTGCATCGGTAGAAGACACGAAAATATTGTTAGAGAATATAAAAAAAATCTTACAGTTGGCAGTAGAAAATAACATTATCAGTGGTGACAAATTGCAGTTGTTTAGATATGGAAAGAATGAAGAAATTAAAATAGTGCTACATACAAGACACAGGAGGATCTTCCTGTAGGACGAAAGGGACATACCAAAGATTTGATGATTATGCCAGATGGCCTGTCAAAGAACACAGTAAGGCATATGCTGCAAAAATCAGGAAAATTACAGGATAGATAATGAAAACTTTCACGGCAAGAGGAGTAAGGCCACTGGTGAGACTTGTGCTGTCTCGCTTCTAGTGTCTGGTGTTGAAGGCTTCAGTCAGGACAGGAGACCAGAGCTGGACAACATACAGAGAGCTTTTACTACCCTCATTAAGCATTTCAACTACTGTGAACACCTCGGAGAACTGTGTTACTTGGATAACTTGGTAAGTGTGCAACGGGACAAGACTTAACACCCAACTCCCTCCCTGCATACATGAGAGGAATTATAATCCAACGGACTGCAACATCGGCCTGATTGATCAGGTCGTTGACCAGGAGTCGTGGTTTGGGACCGGCCGTATATGGGGGCGTCCCCCTGGTACCATCTACACGGTACATGCTGTGTTTGATGGTCAGGCTTGAGCTCCAGCTCTGGGGCCTCCTACTTACCAACTTCCATGCCCGTAAACAACTTACAAACAAACAAACACACTGCAACAACTTATTCTCACACACGTACAACTCCCACATCCCTACAATTCTCACCAGTGGGTCTCCCTCTAATACAGTTGCACATATATCTCACTCCTATACACACACTTCTGGTGATGGTTGGGATGTGGTAGTAGCGACTCCTGTAGCCGCGATGGTGGTAGCGGTGACTACCGCAGTAGTGTTGGTGCTGATGGTTGCATTGCTTATAGAACTTCTGTACATAATGAAGATAGACTGAAAGCCTTAAATCTCCATTCTCTGGAGAGACGTAGAATGAGGGGAGATATCATTGAAGTGTATAAGTGGATGACGGGCATAAACAAAGGAGATAATAAAGTACTGAGGGTGTCGAACCAGGTAAGAACCAGAAATAATGGATTTAAGTTGGATAAATTTAGATTTAGAAAGGACATAGGTAAGTATTGGTTTTCTAACAGAGTTGTAGATGCGTGGAACAGTCTTCCCAGTGGGGTGATAGAGGCTAGGACCTTGGGTAGCTTTTAGAAGAGACTGGACAAATATATGAGTGGGAGGGGCTGGGTTTGATTGGTGTCATTGGGTACAGGAGTTAATTCTCGGGTAACTTTGGGTAGAGGTCGTTTTGATAAGGACCTGCCTTGTATGGGCCAGTAGGCCTTCTGCAGTGTTCCTCCATTCTTATGTTATGTTCTTATAATATTACTATACCTGTTTTCTCGTTTCAGGTAATTTGGACACCCAGTCTCACTACAAGTGCTGCCAACCTGAGGTTACCTGTGGGTATGTGTTGTATGTGCGTGCATGTGTGTGTGTTTTTGCATGTCTCATCGCACTGGAAGGGCAGGGAGAACGAACACACAGGTATATTAGATACAGTGTTGCTGTGAGATGTTTTTTACCATCGTGGGAAGGGAAGTGTTGACCTTCAAGAAAACCTTCACGTGAGCCAGCCTAACTACCCTCACTACCCAGCATCCTTCTCTTCCGCCCACCCTCTATCTCCACTCCAGCCACCTGCAAGGAACCTCACAACAGAGAGATGGGCAAATAGAGTAAAAAGTGTCATTATCGCCATTACTATTACCCTTGGCGCTAACTTGGCCCAAGTGGCTGTAAACACTAGGAATTTCCTGTTGGTCCAAGGTTGGTTCTATGACCCTGTGTGGTGACCCTCTGTGATGGTGTCTGTGTGTGGTGATGATCATCTGTGTTGGTGTCTATGTGGTAGTGGCCTTGGTAGTGACCTAGGGGTAGTGGTGGCCCTAGTGCTGATTCAGGGGATGGTGGTGACCCAGCGGTGGTAGTCTTCTTGGTGGTGACTTAGGGGTAGTGGTGGCTTTAGTGGTGATTCAGAAGTGGTGGTGGCCTTGGTGATCCTGAAAGATACCTGAAGGATGCTTTCTGGGGTCAACGCTCCTGCGACCCGGTTCCAGACCAGGCAGCCTGGTGGATCAAGGCCTGATCAGTCAGCTGTTATTGCTGGCTCCACGCAATGCAACATGCAAACCACAGCCCGACTGGTCAGGAACTGATTTGAGAAACTTCTCCATTTCCCTCTTGAAGGTTTGTTGGAAATGTCCCTTGTGCATGAAGGGAAGGAGTTGAAGAGTCGGGGACCTCTAACACTTAACGAATTCTCTTTGTATACTCGTTGCATCCCTGCTACATGAGGCACTTGGTACCATCTGTTGAGTCTCTTGCTTGCACTTGGAGTGATTCTGGTGTGCAAGTTTGGGACCAGCCCCTCTGGATTTTTCAGGTGTAAATTAAGCACTTCTGTGTTTCAAGGAATACAGTTGAAGAGATTTCAGGCATTCCCAGTAGTTGAGATGGTTGAGTGACTCAGCATCTCTTGTCTTGAAAGTTTTAGTTATCCAAACTATTATTTTCCTTGCTATAATAATAGCAACATTGTGTTTGATCTTTGAATGTGAGATCTTCTGACATCATTACTACCAAGTCTCGCACCAGAAGCTTCAGCTCTGTTCAGTGATTTAAGTTTGTCCTGAAACTTGTCTTTACTGAACATCATCAGTGATGACTATCAAAGTGGTCTAGGCGGCAGGGCCAGGAGCTGAGCCCCACTATCTACCTCTCTCCCCCCAAACACAACTTTGTGAGCGCTCACACACACACACACACACACACACACACACACACACACACACACACACACACACACACACACACACACACACACACACACACACACACACACACACAAAAGTTGTCAAAAAGCTTTTTGGACGTCGCTAGGAAAATATCGTCGGGGTCAGATGGAGAACTGACAGGTAAAAAATGGTAGATTTCACTTATCGTTGGCGTAACAAGGATGATTCCCGGAACCATGGAGAGGTACGGTAATTATTGTCTGCCTTCCTGCCTGCCTCACTCAACATCACTTGGCGGGTGAGTGGGAGTCTTCTTGACATGATACACTTCCCTGATGGATCCTAAAAGCTGTTTTCATCAGTGGCTGTGGCAGGGTGCTGACATGTAGTCTCCTGCCCTGCTGAGTCAGGGAGGGGAGGGAAGGACTGCACTTTGTGTGGGGTGGCACTAAGTGCCGAGTGAGAGAAGGTGGGGAGAAGAGTTTCATATAAGTAATCTTGTTTGTCTTACCTGTGTACAGTTTCTCTGGTTCTTTACACTGTGGCTCCGCTTTCCTTGCATCCCAGCCAGAAACTTGGCTTCCTTATCGAGTACTTCGTCAACGAGGCTGTTGCTGCAAGTGAACCGCAGTAAAGATTATACGGTGCTAAGATTGCCAGGGGTCTTGCTTAAAGTTCTAAGGATATCGTTGTTATGTCATTCTCTCTAGGGAATATTGGTAAACTTTAATGCAATGTCTATCTCATGTGGCCTGGTGGTTAACGCTCTCGCTTCACACGGTGAGGGCCTGGGTTCGATTCCCAGCCAGAGTAGAAACATTGGACGTGTTTCTTTCCACCTGTTGTCTATGTTCCCCATCAGTAAAATGGGTACCTGGGTGTTAGTCGACTGGTGTGGGTCGCATCCTGGGACACTAACCTAAGGAGGCCTGGTCACAGACCGGGCCGCGGGGGCGTTGACCCCCGGAACTCTCTCCAGAATATATATATATATATATATATATATATATATATATATTTTATATATATATATAATATATATATATATATATATATATATATATATATACTCAACGTCGAGGCAATCACTCATCAATATTTTGGTTCATGGAATAAACCATTTTCAGTTTTTAGAAGCAACTCTCTAAGTTTGTTTTAGTGTGAGATGGAAGATTTTTATGCCTGAATGTTTTCAACCAATTAGGTCATTAACTTCTTGAAGACGGAAAAGATGTCCAGTTTTATCATTCTTTCCTAGATATTTTTATACCTTCCCTTGCTACACTGAGAAGGGTAAATCTGTTTAACCTGTTAACAAATTGTTAATTTTCCTCTAGCTTACGGTCTTGTTTTCTGTTCCTTTCATTTGTTAGTGTAGTCTGAAAGGTTTTTAAGTAATTTAAGGGGTCTGCAGTCAGTATGCTTTACCAGGTATACATACATACATTAAGTTGCCAAGTTGTGGGGTTATGTTTGTACTCTTTGAGTTTATATTTGGAAATAAATGGTATAAAATACCGACACAATGGAAATATAAACTCATATGCAGTTTAATGTGATCCTTTATTGACAACGTTTCGCCCACACAGTGGGCTTTTTCAAGTCACAAACAGATCTACCTGGGGTGGAAGGTACGCGAGTATTTATAGTCAGGTTCAGAATGCTGAGGTCAGGTGGAGAATGCTGCATCTGATGATGTACCGAGTGAGGTTATAGAGGATTTGTGTCCTTTTTCATTCCCTTGAACTGTGAGCAAATTTTCACTGGTGGTAATTAGATCGCCATTAATTTTTGTGTGTGTATGAACCCGTAACTCGTATCATTGATCAAACAGTTAATGAGGATAAGTTATCAATACTAGAAAGTATGGAGAAGTGAGAAAGGAAGATGCAAGGCATGGAGACGAAAAAAGAGAGAAACCAGGAAGAGAGTGAGGAATGAGAAAGAGGGAGAGGGGAAGATTTCTTCTTCTTAATTAGCAAGGTTGATGTACTCACCAACAAGATGATGATATTCCCCTGGGCGACATGGAGTAGTTGGTGCTCCTTGTGGGGGAGTTGGTGGTCCTTTGTGGGGGAGTTGGTGTTCCTTGTGGGGGAGTTGGTGCTCCTTGTGGGGGAGTTGGTGCTCCTTGTGGGGGAGTTGGTGCTCCTTGTATGTGTTGGTGCTCTGTGGGGGAGTTGGTGTTCCTTGTTGGGGAGTTGGTACTCCTTGTATGTGTTGGTCCTTTGTGGGGGAGTTGGTGTTCCTTGTTGGGGAGTTGGTACTCCTTGTATGTGTTGGTGCTCTGTGGGGGATTGGGTTCCTTGTGGGGGAGTTTGGTGCTCCTTGTATGTGTTGGTGCTCTGTGGGGGAGTTGGTGTTCCTTGTGGGGGAGTTGGTACTCCTTGTATGTGTTGGTGCTCTGTGGGGGAGTTGGTGTTCCTTGTGGGGGAGTTGGTACTCCTTGTATGTGTTGGTCCTTTGTGGGGGAGTTGGTGTTCCTTGTTGGGGAGTTGGTGCTCCTTGTGGGGGAGTTGGTACTCCTTGTTGGGGAGTTGGTGCTCCTTGTGGGGGAGTTGGTGCTCCTTGTGGGGGAGTTGGTATCCTTGTTGGGAGTTGGTGCTCCTTGTGGGGGAGTTGGTGCTCCTTGTGGGGGAGTTGGTGCTCCTTGTGGGGGAGTTGGTGCTCCTTGTGGGGGAGTTGGTGCTCCTTGTGGGGGAGTTGGTGCTCCTTGTGGGGGAGTTGGTGTTCCTTGTGGGGGAGTTGGTGCTCCTTGTGGGGGAGTTGGTACTCCTTGTTGGGGAGTTGGTGCTCCTTGTATGTGTTGGTGCTCTGTGGGGGAGTTGGTGTTCCTTGTGGGGGAGTTGGTACTCCTTGTATGTGTTGGTCCTTTGTGGGGGGAGTTGGGTGTTCCTTGTTGGGGAGTTGGTGCTCCTTGTGGGGGAGTTGGTGCTCCTTGTGGGGGAGTTGGTGCCCCTTTTTGAGGAGTTGGTGTTCCTTGTGGGGAGTTGGTGCTCCTTGTGGGGGAGTTGGTACTCCTTGTTGGGGAGTTGGTGCCCTTGTGGGGAGTTGGTGCTCCTTGTGGGGGAGTTGGTGTTCCTTGTGGGGAGTTGGTGCCCCTTGTGGGGGAGTTGGTGCTCCTTGTGGGGGTTGGTGCTCCTTGTGGGGGAGTTGGTGTTCCTTGTGGGGGAGTTGGTGCTCCTTGTGGGGAGTTGGTACTCCTTGTGGGGATGTTGGTGCTCCTTGTGGGGGAGTTGGTGCTCCTTGGGGGAGTTGGTGCTCCTTGTGGGGGAGTTGGTGTTCCTTGTGGGGGAGTTGGTGCTCCTTGTGGGGGAGTTGGTACTCCTTGTTGGGGAGTTGGTGCTCCTTGTGGGGGAGTTGGTGCTCTTGTGGGGAGTTGGTGTTCCTTGTGGGGGAGTTGGTGCTCCTTGTTGGGGAGTTGGTGCTCCTTGTGGGGGAGTTGGTGTCCTGTGGGGAGTTGGTGCTCCTTGTGGGGGAGTTGGTACTCCTTGTTGGGGAGTTGGTGCTCCTTGTTGGGGAGTTGGTGCTCCTTGTGGGGGAGTTGGTGTTCCTTGTGGGGGAGTTGGTGCTCCTTGTTGGGGAGTTGGTGCTCCTTGTGGGGGAGTTGGTACTCTTTGTTGGGGAGTTGGTGCTCCTTGTGGGGGAGTTGGTACTCCTTGGGGGGGAGTTGGTGCTCCTTGGGGGAGTTGGTACTCCTTGTGGGGGAGTTGGTGCTCCTTGTGGGGGATTTGGGTGCTCCTTGTGGGGAGTTGGTGTTCCTTGTGGGGGAGTTGGTGTTCCTTGTGGGGGAGTTGGTGCTCCTTGTGGGGAGTTGTACTCCTTGTTGGGGAGTTGTGCTCCTTGTGGGGGAGTTGGTACTCCTTTTGGGAGTTGGTGCTCCTTGTGGGGAGTTGGTGCTCCTTGTGGGGGAGTTGATGTCCTTGTGGGGGAGTTGGTGTTTCCTTGTGGGGGTTGGTACTCCTTGTTGGGGAGTTGGTGCTTCCTTGTTGGGGAGTTGGTGCTCCTTGTGGGGGAGTTGGTGTCCTTGTGGGGAGTTGGACTCCTTGTGTGGGGAGTTGGTACTCCTTTTTGGGGGATTTGGTGCTCCCTTGTGGGGGAGTTGGTACTCCTTGTTGGGGGAGGTTGGTGCTCCTTGTGGGGAGTTGGTGCTCCTTTGTGGGATGTTGGTTCCTTGTGGGGGAGTTGGTGCTCCTTGTTGGGGAGTTGGTGCCCTTGTTGGGGGTTGGTGCTCCTTGTGGGGGAGTTGGTGCTCTTGTTGGGGAGTTGGTGTCTCCTTGTGGGGAGTTGGTTGCTCCTTGTGGGGAGTTGGTGCTCCTTGTGGGGGAGTTGGTGCTCCTTGTTGGGAGTTGGTGCTCCTTGTGGGGGAGTTGGTGCTCCTTGTTGGGGAGTTGGTGTTCCTTGTGGGGGAGTTGGTGCTCCTTGTGGGGGAGTTGGTGCTCCTTGTGGGGAGTTGGTGTTCCTTGTGGGGGAGTTGGTGCTCCTTGTGGGGGAGTTGGTGCTCCTTGTGGGGGAGTTGGTGCTCCTTGTGGGGGAGTTGGTGCTCCTTGTTGGGGAGTTGGTGTTCCTTGTGGGGGAGTTGGTGCTCCTTGTGGGGGAGTTGGTGCTCCTTGTATGTGTTGGTCCTTTGTGGGGGAGTTGGTGCTCCTTGTTGGGGAGTTGGTGCTCCTTGTGGGGGAGTTGGTGCTCCTTGTGGGGGAGTTGGTGCTCCTTGTATGTGTTGGTCCTTGTGGGGGAGTTGGTGCTCCTTGTTGGGGAGTTGGTGCTCCTTGTGGGGGAGTTGGTGCTCCTTGTTGGGGAGTTGGTGCTCCTTGTATGTGTTGGTCCTTTGTGGGGGAGTTGGTGTTCCTTGTGGGGGAAGTTGGTGCTCCTTGTTGGGGAGTTGGTGCTCCTTGTGGGGGAGTTGGTGCTCCTTGTGGTTGTTTGTACTCCTTATGGTGAGAGTTGGTCTTTATGAGTGATCAGAGTTGGTGCCGCCATCTCGGATCACTCTGCATCATGACTTGTGAGTGGCAGTTTTTCCTAGACATATTAAGAGTGAGTACAAAATTGTCATGGATTTTTTTAATATCGCAAACACCCCCCCCCCCAGACATGTCTTGAAGGACAACAAGACCAGACATGTCTTGAAGGACAACAAGACCAGACATGTCTTGAAGGACAACAAGACCAGACATGTCTTGAAGGACAACAAGACCAGACATGTCTTGAAGGACAACAAGACCAGACATGTCTTGAAGGACAACAAGACCAGACATGTCTTGAAGGACAACAAGACCAGACATGTCTTGAAGGACAACAAGACCAGACATGTCTTGAAGGACAACAAGACCAGACATGTCTTGAAGGACAACAAGCCAGACATGTCTTGAAGGACAACAAAAGACCAGACATGTCTTGAAGGACAACAAGACCAGACATGTCTTGAAGGACAACAAGACCAGACATGTCTTGAAGGACAACAAGAAAGAGATCAGGAAAATGAAAGGAAAATACTTCATAACTCTAAAGTTAGAATCTCCACAACGACTTAGCATTTTTGTTTTTCATATTTGCAGAGGGATTATGACCTTATGTTCTTATTTGCAGAGGGACTAAATTCATTAGCGCGTTCGTCCATTACACTACACATTCTAAATAACTGTCGGGGTTTACCTGTTGTTTGTATCGGGGAGGTCATCGCCTCCACGGAGCCTTACCTTTACCTTCGATATACTTTTGACGAGCTCCGAGAGGTTTTTCTGCTCCTGCAGCCCGGTCATGGGTCAGAATCGTCTGGTGCTAGCTTGGTCAACCAGGCTGTTGCTGCTGGTGGCCTGCAGCCCCACATATCCATCACAGCCTGGTTGATCTGACACCTGGTGAAGATACTTGTCCGATTTCATTTTGAAGGCTTACACATTTGCTGCAGTAGTGTTTTTGATATTTTCCGGTACGATGTTGAATAATCTGGGGCCACGAATGTTGATACAGTGTTCCCTTACTAGGCCCAACACACCCCTGCTTTGTCGTGGGGGTTCGGAAGGAGATATGATGGTTGAAGATAAACAAACTTGTTGGATGGTAACACTATATATTGTCAGACTGTGGTAAGGGAAGGGGCCCAGCCTGCCTTCTTGCCTGTTGTATGTCTAAGCGTGAAGTGAGAGCGAGGTAGCGCGTCCCACTAACTCATGCCGCATCCCGTGACGTCATACAGTCACTAGGCCTAATAGGGATCTTCTATATAAAACACATGGATGGTACTATGATACTCAGCTAAGCTATACAACACATGTAAGGGGATCAGCAACTATGCTGACAGCTTTTCACTTGTTTATTTGGCACTTCCTCCCATATTTCTTCCACTGTTGGTACCAGCAGCATGCATAACCGCTATTTGTCAGTGGTTCCGGGTATTATCTTCCCCAGGGCTCGGTCAAAGACCAGGCCTCCTAAATTGGAAAGGAAATATTAAAGGATTAAGAAGCACATAGGAAAGTAAAGGTGTGTGTATACTGAATGTAAGTAAAAGTTTGTAGAATATATCTGCCATCTTAGATGTTCATGAGATATAAGACAAAAGGTCAGCACTCCTGCTTGTAGTCCACCGTAACCACCACAACCTGGAGCTCTTTTTAAGTCGTGAAAATCTCATGACTTAGGAAAGCTCTAGTTAGAGCGTTGCCTCAAATAAAGCATTGTTCTGCTTCACGTCTCTTATTCTTCAATATACCGCTCACTTTACCTTGTCTAATGAAAAGAATTGGAATAGTGCGTCCCTGGCGGTGACTGGTGTCACTACAATAAATTGTACGGTCTCTGGTAATCATGCAAAACACTACGTGCATTGAGAGTAACGAGGTGTCTGTGTGCGTGTCCGGGAGGAACTTTGGTCCAGGCAGTGACAAATTTGTTGCAGATAAGGTGGTAATAGCAGAGGCCAAGTTGCTGCTGAGGGAAGGGCGAAACACAGCCAGAGATACAGGTGATAATACGGGTTTAGTTGAGAGTGCGTGTGTGTATGTGTGTGTGTGTGTGTGTGTGTGTGTGTGTGTGTGTACTCGCCTAGTTGTGGTTACAGAGGTCGAGTCACAGCTCCTGGCCCCCCTCTTCACTGGAGAGCGAAACGTTGCCACAACAAAATGTCACATTAGTTGCACTTATGTCCTTTTACCTAACATATTGTCAGTAATTCTACCAACATTAATGATTTAGTGGAACTGAGTAGTCTCCAGTAGTGTGTAGTGAGGCGAGGCGGTGTCCACACCGTTATTAACTCATTACCCATGCTTTAATGGGGTAAGATGGGTATTATCTGCCACTCACGTTGTGTTAGTATGATTGTATAACTACACTCGGAGGGTGTTAGAATTGCTAGTTTTGTGTGTGTGTTACGACTTGGATGTCGTAACTTTAGTAAATGTTGCTGCCTCTGAAAGGCTGCTCACACTGCTGTCTAGGGGTTACAAAATTATACAGAAAAAGAAAACAAACCTTGGGCCAGCATGTACTCGTATAATTTTAGGAAGGAAGGACAAAAACTCGCCTATATAAAAACATATATATTAATAATAATAACTTACATACAGCTTATAACTATTACAAAAAAAAACCACACTCCAGTTCACATTAGCTCACTAGCACACTGATACTAATTAGTTAAAGAAAATAAATGAACATTTATGAACAGGGAGGCTCCATGACCCCCCCCCCTTTCTGCAGGCTACATAGCCTACAGTGGAAACGTTGATAAATTAGTCACATATGCAACTCTTGGGTATCTTTATTGAGGAAACGTTTCGCCACACAGTGGCTTCATCAATCCATACGAAGGAGAAACTTGAAGAACAGGAGGAGAATGAGATTCAAGATTGATGGACTGAACACATCGACTCAAGGTTGAGGGACTGATTATCTCATTCTCCTCCTGTTCTTCAAGTTTCTCCTTCGTATGGATTGATGAAGCCACTGTGTGGCGAAACGTTTCCTCAATAAAGATACCCAAGAGTTGCATATGTGTCTAATTTATCAACATGTCGGTTCTCTGAACCATTCATCTACAGTGGAAACGTTAAATACCCTCCAAAACACAGGCCCCTGCATACTAGGGCTTTACAAATAAACAAGAGAGCACATAAACACAAACACCTATGGTATACACTAAAAAACTTAACAAAATTACCTACTCCAACTACCGCCCAAACATGGTTTTACCCCCGTCACCACCCGACCCTCCTGAACTACACACACCTCTCATCTGATCCTGTCTTGGCCACTGCATGACTGACAGGAATAAATTCATCAGTAACATAAAGGAGAATGATCAAGGTACAGCAGAGGCCCATATTTACATACACGTTTACACACAATATTTACATTAGTATTTACACACGTTCACGCACGTGTTTACAAGCCTTTGCATACATGTTTGTTTACACGCAGCGTTTCCGGCAAGTATAATCCTAAATGCAAGTCAATTTGCATTTATTATTCATGGTAAAGTGCTAAGTGTGTGTGTGTGTGTGTGTGTGTGGTGTGTGTGTGTGTCGTGCCGAATAAGTAAAACTGGTCAATTAGTCCTGTCTAAAATTTTCAGTTTTTTTCTTATATGTTTAAAGATTTTTTTTTTCATTTATGCTAATGTGAAAATTAATAATTTTGTACCAAAACAACCTTAGAAAACTTACCTAACCTTATTATAACAAGCGCAATTTAATTTGGCGAGTATTGTGACATGAGGAACAGAGCTTTCCACTTTCTTTATTACTGCTTTTTCTTCTGTTTTTAAATTAAATATTAATCTGCCAGATTTTTCAGTTATTCCTGTTGCATGTATTTTGTGCGCTATCGCATCATGGTCGTACTTATTGAGGGTCTTTATGAAATCATTGACCCATTCAAGGCCATGTAATGGCAGGAGCGACCAACTCTGAACCTATGTTACCTAATTTTGTTAAATTGTTGTCAGTCCTTGCGATTGCTGCTTAGAAACCTTTCAGAGGTTATGGTAATGTGTTAAGTTAGTGTTATTGGTCTATAGTGTTTCGGGATTGCTGTACTTCCACTTTTCTGGAGTGGGACAATATTGGTAGTTTTGTAAGGATTGTGGGACGATACCTGCGTCCAGGCTTCTTCTCTGTACAATACTAAAGACCCGAGATAATAGTTTCTTGCAATTTTGATAAATATAGAATTCCACGAGTCGACCTGGTGGAGAATTTGTGGGCATGCTGTTGGTCGTTTTTCAAAGTCATCTGGGGAAAAGAGCTCACAGAATTCTTGGCTTCATATCAAGAAGTATAAATAATAGAAGTCCTCAGGTTGTTCTTCAACTCTATATATCCTTGGTAGGCCTCATTTAGATTATGCTGCTCAGTTCTGGTCACCGTATTACAGAATGGATATAAATGCTCTGGAAAACATACAAAGGAGGATAACAAAGTTGATCCCATATATCAGAAATCTTCCCTATGAGGATAGACTGAGGTCCCTGAATCTGCACTCTCTAGAAAGGCGTAGAATTAGGGGGTATATGATTGAGGTGTATAAATGGAAAACAGGAATAAATAAAGGGGATGTAAATAACGTGCTGAAAATATCTAGCTTAGACAGGACTCGCAGCAATGGTTTTAAGTTGGAAAAATTCAGATTCAGGAAGGATATGGGAAAGCACTGGTTTGGTAATAGAGCTTTGGATGAGTGGAACAAACTCCCGAGTACTATCATAGAAGTTTTAGGTATGTATGTATAATGTTCGCCAAGACCGTAGTCCTGGCATGGGTCTCAATCTTGCGATGACCCGTCTCTGGCTCCCGAGGGAGAAAAATTTCTATAATGATGCGACATATGCTGCTCAAGCACTCTCCTGGTCAGTTCATCTGGTGCATCACATAAGCGACAAATAGAAGTTTTAAGACGTTGTGTAGTTTTAAATATAGGTTAGATAAATACATGAATGGGTGTGAGTTGGACCTGACTAGCTTGTGCTACTAGGTCAGATGCCGTGCTCCTTCCTTAAGTGAATGTGACCTGACCTGACTAGGGTAAGGCATTGGCGTAAGCCAGTGGGAGAATTGGACCAGCCTCACATGGGCCAGTAGGCCTGCTGCAGTGTTCCTTCTTATGTTCTTATCAGAAATTGTGGAATATCAGTTACGTTTTGAGTCTCTTAAAAAAGTCGTTTGGATCGTGTGTCTGTAGACTCATATTTCACTCATTTCTTTATTATCTTAACTTTATGCTCATCTTCTTTAAGGAACCAATACCATGTGTGGTTTTGTTCTCCTAGGTTTTAAAAGCACACAAGAAAAAGTATTTGGGAATTTTTTTCACTTCATTGTCTCACTGTTCCCGTTCTCTCTTCTGGGAGAATAAATAATAAACAATACAATAACAGTAACAATACACAGATAACCCGCACTTAGGATACAGAAACTTATGACGACATTTAGGTCCGAATCGTGTCGGGTTGGTTCTTAAGGAGATATTGGAGTAAGGAACACATTTGTTGGATGGCTTGGAGTCATATATTACGAGAGGGGAAGAGCCCAGGCCTGCCTGTCGAGTCTGTGCCTAGGGTGGAAGTTAGAGGGATGTGGAAAAAGACATTTATGTACAGTTCAGGACATTTATAACAGGACATTTAATAAATGTCAAGAACTGTACATAAGTGTCTTTTTCCACATCTTGTCGGTATCACCATACCATTTCCTCTTAGAGGGATGCCTCTGGCTAGCCGCTGACATGTGAGTGGCTCGTGACGTCACAGCTAGCCAGGGAGCCTATCTGTAACATAACTGGGATTATCTAAGTATACTACACAAGTAATCAGTGACACACTACTGACACTCGTACCATTAACTAGTCAAAGAGAAACGCGAAAGGAAGGGAGCCAGGATATACAAGAGAGGAGGGGGTAGACCTGGAGGAAGGAATGGTAATATTATATAATGGAATCAGTTTACGCTCAGTGTTCCCCATTTCCCTAATCAGAGTTTCCGTCTGTGCTTCAGAAAGTCTGCTACCTTTAAGAAACTTTGTTATCCGTCGCCTTCGCCTTTTGAAGGAGCGCCTCTCTCTGGAGTTTGTGTCTTCTTTGCTGTTACGAGTGTGTCTGGAGGACACTTGGAGCGCCTGTGAGTTCGTCCTCCCGAGAAAGTAGTTACCATCCACGGTGGTCATATCTTCCTTCCAGGACACTTCACTAGAGTCACCATTTATTTGGTCCACGATTTATAGGTCTACATATGTAGGCTCAGGTTATATACCCGTGGGTTCACGTACATGTTATATATTATTATAATTATAACTAAGCGCTAAACCCCGAAGGGCCATACAACGCTTGACAAGATGAATCATAATTAGTTTGTCTTCAGGTTCGTTTATTTTCTTACGAAGTTCTCAACGTCAGTTTTTACGTCTGGCTTCCTCTTCCTCGGATCACACCTGATTACCTCATGACCCACCTTGAATATATAACCCGGACGAGTCTTACGCTTACCCATGACTGTCATAATGATGATTCTGTTCTTTGTATTTAAGTTGTTAGGTAGCACCGTGGTAGGTGTGCGTACTGCTGGCACCAACAACTTGTTACACTCAGGATTGAGGACTGAGCAGTGACCCCCAGAACCATCAACTGTTAGACAATAGGTCATTTTTCAAGCTTTATACACCACTGTACAGTCTATCAGGGGAGCTTGGGGGAGTGTGTGACTGTGTGTGTGTGTGTGTGTGTGTGTGACTGTGTGTGTGTGTGTGTGACTGTGTGTGTGTGTGTGTGTGTGTGTGTGTGTGTGTGTGTGTGTGTGTGTGTGTGTGTGTGTGTGTGTGAGAGAGAGAGAGAGAGAGAGAGTGTGACTGTGTGTGTGTGAAAGTGTGAATAACAGAATATAAAACTGGAAAGATCTGCAAATAGAATGACTGTGGTAATAAAGCGGAGACAGTTTAGTAACCGCCAAGGTCAAGATGGATACTGAATATTGCCACTTGTTGTACCTCTCTCTGTTCTACACTGGCATCCTCAGTGTGTGTTAGCGCGCGCGCGCGGCAGAAAGGCAGATTTGATGGAAGGCAGATGCGAGGGAGGACAGGTGTGAGGGATTAAGGCAGATGTGAGGGAGGACAGGTGTGAGGGAAGGAAGGCAGATGTGAGGGAGGACAGGTGTGAGGGAAGGAAGGCAGATGTGAGGGAGGACAGGTGTGAGGGAAGGAAGGCAGATGTGAGGGAGGACAGGCGTGAGGGAAGGAAGGCAGATGTGAGGGAGGACAGGTGTGAGGGAAGGAAGGCAGATGTGAGGGAGGACAGGCGTGAGGGAAGGAGGGAACATGTAAGTGAGGTGAGGACAATCCACTCTCACTCACTCTTTCACACACACACACACACACACAACACACACACACACACACACACACACACACACACACACACACACACACACACACACACACACACACACACACACACGAAAAGCACTAATCTACACAACTCAAGTCATCATGGATTTAGAGCATTAAGGTCATGTTTATCACAGCCATTACATCACTAACAAAATCACTGAGTCTTGGAATGAAACTAAAACACAAATGAGATTTACATATATTTTGCAAACGCACTTGACAAATGTAACCACTGAGTGATAACACTGAAATTGTAAGTAGAAATAGCAGATAAGTAGAGAAATAGATACTCAGATTTTTAACAGAGGTTAGGTTAGGTAAGGTTCGTCAGGAAACAGGACAAATGTTTCCTGACGCGGGTCTTAGTCAGATGATGACCCGCCTTTGGAGCTTTTGGTCATCTGACCGAGGCCTTCCGCTGGCTTACCGGTCCACCCCTTTAAAAATTATGGTTATTTATAACCAGTCTTTTTAACAGAGAATATAAAGAATGGTAGTAAAGAAAAAAATAGTCAGAGCCTAGTCGTCTCAGCTTCGTGTCATCCCATGAACACGATACTATGTTAGGTACACAAGTATACACTGTATACTCTAACACATCATCAAAATCTTCCAGTTGGCAAATAAAAATATATTGGTGATAAATTTAAATTGTTTAGATATGAAAAGAATGAAGAACTCAAACTAAGCATAGAATACAAAAGGAAGACAGACATAAAAGATAAAAACAAGTGGAAGACAGGATTAATAATGTTAGTTGATATATCAGAGAACACTGCAAAGCAAATGCCAGAAAAATGACAGAGTGGATAATGAGAACTTTCAAAATAAGATAAATAACGCCAATAATGGTACTATTGAAATCATTTGTGCTCTCACCTCTAGAACACTTTTGAACTCACACCCAAAGCAGGAGAGACATCAAATTGTTTGACTTTATGAGAAGCTCAATAACATAATAGTATTTTGTTATTGTTTTGAGTGTAAGATCTTGTATATTTTTCTCTACAAAGTGAATAATATATATTTTCTGTTGTCAGTAATATATGTGGCTTTGATGCGCTAGTCACTGGCTTTGTTTCCAGTCCAACATGGCTCTGGGGTGCAAAAAAAGAGAGACGTGCAGTGTGATGCTCTCCTTTATTGACAGTGTTTCGCCCACACAGTGGGATTTACCCAGTCGTGACTACTATAATCCCTAAAATAGGGATTAAAGTAAACTTTGTGTATGTACCCAGAAACACAACACGTTTATATTTCCTTTTCATATATCCTGTTAATTGGTCAGTGTGGTTTCCAAGCCTATCGACTACCATAGGATAATTAAGGCTGCGTGTATCCTTTTCATCAGTCAAGAAAACTTTAATCCCTAAAGTGGAGATTAAAAGTAAATTCTCAGCGTGTGCATAGTGATACGTCTCTCGGGGTACATACGCAGAGATGCACCTCAGTGTATATGCACTGAAACACATCCATCTCTCGGTGTTCTTCACTGTTTACCTTGTATGTTAGGTTTTGATGTTTTCTTTTTTACTCTGGAGACAAGCTCAATGCGTTCGACAATAATAATAATAATCTTTATTTCTACAAGTACAAGGTATACATGTCTAGCTAACACCAGTGTCATATTGCTATATAGAAAGCCCCTTACGCAGAGCATTTCGGGCAAATTAGGTCAACTTTGTCCCCAGGATGTGACCCACACCGATCGACTAACACCCAGGTACTGTTAGGTGAACAGGGACAGCAGTTGTCTTAAGAAAAACATCCTAATGTTTGCACTCGTACCGGGGATCGAACCACGAACCTCAGTGTGTGAGATGAATGCGCTAGTAATTGAACTAAGGGACAAGTGCAACTATGATGTGATGGCGCACAAAATGCTTCAATTGAATAACTGGAAAAGTGGGCATATGTATATTTAAGTTCTTAAATAGAACCCAGAGAGTAGTAGTAGAGTGAAGTCAGAGGCTGCCACAGTGAAAAGCTCTGTTCCTCAAGGCACAGTACTCACCCACTTCTGTTTCTCATTCTTGCATTCGACAGTGGCAGGACATACACCATAGCACCGTAACACCCTTTGCTAATGACCCCAGAATCTGTGAGAGTGGCGTCCGTCGAGGACAGCGAATCTTCAGGCGGATATAAATCAAATCTTACAGTGGACCTCAGACAACAATAGAATATTTAACGAGGATCTGTGTCAATTGTTTCGTTATGGAGGATATAAAGGCTGTAACTGAGTAAAGGCAAATCTCAAATAATTCAGTAGAGCAAAAGTTCCATGTGTGAGATTTAGTAGAAATTATGTCGAAAGATCTCACATTCAAGGATCATAACAATGATGCCATTGTTACTGCCAGTAATGATACTCTGTCATTTATTCTCTCCAGGTTTGAATACTTTTGTATACTGACGGCCCCCTTCAGTATCAAGAACATTCACTGTTGGTATACACTCAAGCATCTCAACTACTGGGAACGCTCGAAATCTCTTCAACTGTATTCCCTGGAATGTAGGCGAGAAAGGTGCATAATAATTTACACCTGGAAAATTCTAGATGAACTTCTTCATCTTGCCCTTCCTTCATCCTCCCCTCCCTTCATCCTTCCCTCCCTTCTTTCATGCTTCCCTCCCTTCTTTCATGCCATGCATTTTCTGTTTCTATTCTTCCTTTCCTCCCTCCCCTCACCTTTCGGTTTTTTTCCTCTCTTACTTTCCCTTCTTCCCCTCATCTTCCCCCTTCCCCTCACCTTCGCTCCTTCACCTAACCTCCCAGTCACCCTGCTTCCCTCCCTTCCCCCCGTCATCTCAATCACTTTGCTTCCCTCCCTTCCCCTCACCTTGCTTTCCTCTCTTCCCCCTAACCTTCCGGTCATCCTCCTTCCCCTTACCTTCCCCTCCCACCCTCAGATTCAGGTTATCAACTTCGCTAATGAGGCAATCAGTGCAGGCAAGTTATTTTTCCTGCATCAGTCCAGAAGTGTGCAAGTGATCTACTCTGGTCTTACACCCCTGGTGTGTCTGTCGTGGTATTTACTTTGTGGTTGCAGGGGTCGAGTCTCTGCTCCTGGCCTGAGTGGGTGTGAGTTGGACCTGACTAGCTTGTGCTAATAGGTATGATGCCCTGCTCCTTCCTTAAGTGGATGTGACCTGAACCTGAGTAGGTTCTGTCAGTGGCTTGGACTTGCCTCACATGGGCCAGTAGGCCTGCTGCAGCGTTCCTTCTTTCTTATGTTCTTAAACAGTTACCGGGTTAGAAAAAAACATAAAGGAACAATACAAAAATAACCCGCACATAGGAGAGAGAAGTTTCTTTCTCCCATCCGAAATACTGAGCATAACAAGCGGCTTCCTATATAGTAGTATGTCATTGATGTCAGCTATGGTCTGTATACCTTGTACATGTACTGGCAGAAATAAAGATATGTGCGGGTTATATAACAAAAAATGCACAATACCGTGACTGGAAGGATACACAAATAACCCGCACATAGAGAGGAGCTAATGACGACGTTTCGGTCCGACTTGGACCATTTACAGTCTCACTAACAGAAAGGAGAGAAGGAGGGATTATATACAGGCCAGCAGACAGGGACGGGACAAGAGAAGCAGTAGAGGAAGATGGGAAGTAGTAGTAGTGGAGTAAGTCAAAGGCTAAGAAAGGCTCACTACAAGGGAGCTAGGGGCCCACAAAGGGTAGGAACAAGAACACAGCATCATTGACTCTGTCGTACGTATTCCTAAAGCTGTGTGAGAAACCTGCCTCCTACGCTTATGTAGGGCATAAAACTTTTTAATCTTGTTAATGCTGAATAAACACTTCCTGGCATCCCTGTAACTCGTCTGTGTGCATACACACATGCATTTCTTTTGAACTTGTCTGTGTCTTTAACTTCCACCTCTGCCCTCGTGTACCAGTTTCCCGCCTCTCGAACAGTTTATGCCTGTCCACGGTGTCGAGTCCTTTTAAGTATTTTGAATGTCGCTAGTCTGTCTTCTCTGGTTTGTCTACCCTCTAATGTTATCTTTATTCGAATTTATCAAGCTGTCACCTGTGTGTTCGTGTGAGGATAAAGCTACCGTAGTTTATCAGTGTCGGTCTGTACTGTACTGTAAGGGTTAATCCACAGCTCATCGGCGTAGTAGGCCAGTAGGCCTGCTGCAGCGTTCCTTCTTTCTTATGTTCTTAAACAGTTACCGGGTTAGAAAAAAACATAAAGGAACAATACAAAAATAACCCGCACATAGGAGAGAGAAGTTTCTTTCTCCCATCCGAAATACTGAGCATAACAAGCGGCTTCCTATATAGTAGTATGTCATTGATGTCAGCTATGGTCTGTATACCTTGTACATGTACTGGCAGAAATAAAGATATGTGCGGGTTATATAACAAAAAATGCACAATACCGTGACTGGAAGGATACACAAATAACCCTTTTGTCTCATAAAAGAAATGAGAAAATTAAAATAGTCCTAGAGTTTACCACTCTCCGAATGTTCCCGGCGTTATGGGTAACGTGTCAAGTGTCCTCACTGGACACCTAACGTCTTTTTGTGGCGTAGTGGTCTAGGGGGTTGAGAGTTTAGTTAGCTTCCCGAGAGGCTGCCTAGATGACTCGGGTTCGAATCTCGGCCAGTCGCAGTATGTTCTTTGCTTTAAAACTCACATATTTCCATGGATGCCTCAGGCATGGTTTCCAGCTATATTCTCCTGCTGGAGACCATGCCTGAGGCTCACTGGTGTGCCCGGGGCTAGGAAGAATATGGCATGTAATCAGGCTACCCAGCTTTTTGGGGCATCTGTAGCTTAGTGGGCTAAGGCGTCACTTGGGGAGCTCTCCACACGGGTTCGAATAACAACACTGCGACTAGTCAAGGAGTCGAACCCATGCTGCTTTGGCCTGCCTCATGGTGGTGTGGATACCTCTAGTCTAGGCTAATTTCATTCTACTCCTTGTTTGTTGTACTAGTATTAGTGTGGTCCCGTGGATTAAGGCGTCATGAGTTTTCGCCCACCTTGAGGCAGGCCAAAGCAGCATGGGTTCGACTCCTTGACTAGTCGCGTGTTGTTATTGATCAATACCAATAGGGAGGAGGGACATGAGAGGGAGTGAGGGTCTGAGGAATGCCTTATTGTATTCTATATATTATATATATATATATATATATATATATATATATATATATATATATATATATATATATATATATATATATATATATTATATATATTTTTTTTTATTATTTTTTTATTATCACACCGGCCGATTCCCACCAAGGCGGGGGTGGCCCGAAAAAGAAAAACTTTCACCATCATTCACCCCATCACTGTCTTGCCAGAAGGGTGCTCTACACTACAGTTTTTAAACTGCAACATTAACACCCTCC
>NC_069481.1:8929185-8999185 GCF_026875155.1 Cherax quadricarinatus
TGGCAGTTGTTGTTGTTGGAGACAGTAAGACTGTGTAGTTTTTTGTTGTTGGGAAAAGTGAAGACTGTGAAGAGTTGTTGTTTGGGGAAGGAAGACTGGACGTTTGTGTTTTTGGAGACAGGAAGACTGTGCATAGTTGTTGTTGGAGCAGTAAAACTGGACAGATTTGTTGGAGACAGGAGAGTGACGTAGTTGTTGTTGGAACAGTGAAGACGTGTGATAGTTGTTGGAGACAGTGAAGACTGGACAGAGTTGTTGTTGGAGACAGTGAAGACTTTTGACAGAGTTGTTGTTTGGGGACAGGAAGTGTGAATAGTTTGTTGGGGGACAGTGAAGACGTGACAGTAGTTGTTGTTGGAGCTGGATGGGACAGTATTGTTGTTGGAGACGTGAAGACGTGACAGTGTTGTTGTTGGGGACAGTGAAGACTGTGTGACAGTAGTTGTTGTTGGAGACAGTGAAGACTGTGATAGTTGTTGTTGTTGGAGACAGTGAAGACTGTGACAGTAGTTGTTGTTGGAGACAGTGAAGACTGTGACAGTAGTTGTTGTTGGAGACAGTGAAGACTGTGACAGTAGTTGTTGTTGGAGACAGTGAAGACGTGACATATTTGTGGGGACAGTGAAACTTTGGGATAGTTGTTTTTGGAGCAGTGAAGACTGTGTGACAGTAGTTGTTTTGGAGACAGGAAGAGTGGATGTTGTTGTTGGAGACAGTGAAAACGTGTGGGAATTGTTGTTGGAGACAGTGAAGACTGTGTGATTTGTTTTTTTGGAACTCTGTTGCAGTAGTTGTTGGGACAGTGAAGACTGGACAGTAGTTGTTGTTGGGACAGTGAAGACTGGGCAGTAGTTGTTTTGGGACAGTGAAACGTGTGATAGTTGTTGTTGGAGACAGGAAGACGTGTACATAGTTTTTGTTGGAGCAGTGAAGACTGTGTGAAGGTTGTTGTTGGAGACAGTGAAGACGTGACGTAGTTTTTGTTGGAGACATTTAAGCGTGTGACTTGTTGTTGGAGCAGTGAAGATGTGTGACAGGTGTTGTTGGGACAGTGAAACTGTGTAGTAGTTGTTGTTTGGGGACGTGAAGCTGTGACTTTGTTGTTGTTGGAGAAGTGAAAACTGTGTGACAGTAGTTGGTGTTGGGGGGACTGAAGACTGTGTGACGAGTTTTTGTTTTAGACAGTGAAGACGTGATGTGTTTTTGTTTGGAGAAGTGAAGGGCTGTGTGACAGTAGTTGTTGTTGGAGACAGTGAAGATGTGTGACAGTAGTTTGTTGGGGACATGAAAAACTGTGACAGTATTGTTGTTGGAGCAGTGAAAATGTACAGTAGTTGTTTTTGGAGAAAGGGAAAAGTGACAGTAGTTTTTTGTTGGGACAGTGAAGACTGGTGATAGTTGTTGTTGGGACAGTGAAGACTGTGATAGAGTTGTTGTTGGGGGAAATGAAGATGTGTGCCCCATTGTTGTTGGAGAAAGTGAGACTGTGTGACAGTAGTTGTTTTGGAGACATGAAGACTGTGCATAGTTGTTGTTGGGACAGTGAAGACGTACGAGTTGTTTTTGGGGACAAAAGAAGACTGTGTGTTTTGGAGACATGAAGACTGTGACAGTATTGTTTTGGAGACATGAAGACTGGTGACAGTAGTTGTTTTGGAACAGTGAAGACTGTGATAGTAGTTGTTGTTGGGACATGAAGACGGATAGTAGTTGTTGTTGGAGACGTGAGCTGTGCAGTGTTGTTGTTTGGGGACGGAAGACTGTGACATATTGTTGTTGGAGCAGTTAAGACGGACAGTAGTTGTTGTGGAGCAGGAACACGTGACAGTAGTTGTTGTTGGGACGTGAAAAACGTGACAGAGTTGTTGTTGGAGCAGTGAAGACGTGGACGTATTGAATTTGGGGACAGTGAAGACTGGATAGTAGTGTTGTTGGGGACGTGAAAACTGTGACATGTTTTTGTGGGGGACAGTGAAGACTGTGATAGAGTTTTGTTGGAGACGTGAAGTTTTTGACATATTGTTGTTTGGGGCAGTGAAGACTGGCAGTGTTTTGTTGAGACAGTGAAGCTGTGCCCGTAGTTGTTGTTGGAGACAGTGAAAGTGGTGGTAGTTGTTTTGTTGGAGACAGTGAAGCTTACAGTAGGTTTTTTTGGAGACAGTGAAAACGTGAAGTAGTTTTTGTTTGGGGACAGTGAAAGTGTGACAGTATTGTTTTTGGGCATTTAAGATGTGTGCAGTTGTTGGAGACAGTGAAGCTGTGTGACAGTGTTTTTGTTGGAGACAAGGAAGACTGTAGCAGAGTTGTTGTTGGGGAAAAAGGAAGACTGTGTACAGTTTGGTGTTGGAGACAGGGGAAACTTGTGACGTTGTTGTTGTTGGAAACAGGAAGTGGTACGTAGTTGGGGGTTTAAGACAGTGAAGACTGTGTGACATAGTTGTTGGGGACGTGAAGATGTGTCAGTTGTTGTTGGAGACAGTAAGACTGGTGACAGTAGTTTTGTTGGAGACAGGAAAACTGTGTTGACAGTTGTTGGAGACAGTGAAGACTGTGTACGTAGTTGTTTGGGGACGGAAGACTGTTGGACAGTAGTTGTTGGAGACAGGAAGATGTGTACAGTATTGTTGGAGACAGTGAAGACTGTGTGACAGTAGTTGTTGGAGACAGTGAAGACTGTGTGACAGTAGTTGTTGGAGACAGTGAAGACTGTGTGACAGTAGTTGTTGGAGACAGTGAAGACTGTGTGACAGTAGTTGTTGGAGACAGTGAAGATTGTATGACAGTAGTTGTTGTTGGAGACAAGGAAGACTGTATGACAGTAGTTGTTGTTGGAGACAAGGAAGACTGTGTGACAGTAGTTGGTGTTGGAGACAGTGAAGACTGTGTGACAGTTGTTGTGAACGGTTTGAAATCCGACAAGTTGAAGATTGAGACACTTATGCAACGTATGAGAATGTTTATTGATGAAACGTTTCGCCACACAGTGGCTTCATGAGTCCAATACAAAGCAGAAAGGTGTAAGGAGAGGAAGAGTTGAGGTAATCAGTCCCTCACCCTGGAGTCGATGTGTTCAGTCCATCAGTCTTGTAGAATGTACAGCATAGGGCCGTAGACATGGCTTATATACTGTAGTCAGGTGCGGCAAAGCAGGAGGAGGCAGTTTTCAAACCATTCATCACAACTGTCAGACACTGCATCATCGTGGGATCTTGATAAAAAGAATTCTTCAAAACTTGTCCAACCTTAGGACGAAGACCTACTTCGACTGGTGGATGGTTCCACTATGACCCCGCCTCCTTCTGCTTCGCCTCACCTGACTACAGTATATAAGCCACGTCTACGGTCCTATACTGTACATTCTACAAGATTGATGGACTGAACACATCGACTCCAGGCTGAGGGACTGATTACCTCCACTCCTCCTCTCCTTACACCTTCTGCTTTGTACTGGACTGATGAAGCCACTGTGTGGCGAAACGTTTCCTCGATAAAGATTCCCATATGTTGCATAAGTGTCTCAATCTTCGACAGTAGTTGTTGTTGGAGACTGTATGACAGTACTTATTTTTGGAGACAGTGAAGACTGTATGACAGTTGCTGGTGGAAACAGTGAAGACTGTATAACAGTTGCTGGTGGAGACAGTGAAGACTGTATGACAGTTGCTGGTGGAAACAGTGAAGACTGTATAACAGTTGCTGTGGAGACAGTGAAGACTGTATGACAGTTGCTGGTGGAGACAGTGAAGACTGTATGACAGTTGCTGGTGGAAACAGTGAAGACTGTATAACAGTTGCTGGTGGAGACAGTGAAGACTGTTATACAGTTGCTGGTGGAGACAGTGAAGACTGTATAACAGTTGCTGGTGGAGACAGTGAAGACTGTATAACAGTTGCTGGTGGAGACAGTGAAGACTGTATGACAGTTGCTGGTGGAGACAGTGAAGACTGTATGACAGTTGCTGGTGGAGACAGTGAAGACTGTATAACAGTTGCTGGTGGAGACAGTGAAGACTGTATAACAGTTGCTGGTGGAGACAGTGAAGACTGTATAACAGTTGCTGGTGGAGACAGTGAAGACTGTATAACAGTTGCTGGTGGAGACAGTGAAGACTGTATGACAGTTGCTGGTGGAGACAGTGAAGACTGTATGACAGTTGCTGGTGGAGACAGTACCGGTATTCCGACAGTTGGTGAAAAAGACATAAATGCAAATGATCCTTTATTTGCACAACGTTTCGCCCAACCCTGAGCATTTTCAAGTACATGCAAAAGTCCAGTGGTGGGCGAAACGTTGTACGAATAAAGCATTTCTCTGCAGCTGTGTCTTCATCAAAGAAAGTCTGCCATCTCTTCATGTACCTAAAAATAATTACCTAGAGATCTTGTAAGATCAAGCTTTGGCTCCTGGATAGTATCTTAGCTTTACATTGACGAGGTGTACAAATCAGGCTGTGTCCCGTAGCTCAGTTGGTATGAAGAGAGGACGTTGAAGTCTTGGTTCCTTCACACTTGAGTTTTCCCTTCGTGTGGTGATTGCACTCCTGCTATTCATTGGGGGTATTTTGCACCGTCTGTCAAACCTCTTTTTTTCATGAAGAATGATTTGTAATTGCAGATTTGGGAACCATCTATCTTGAATTTTCCAGGTGTAGACTATAATGTATATATTTTTGCATACTTTCCCAGGAGTACAGATCGAGGGACTTCAAACGTTCCCAGTAATTTAGGCGCTTGACTGTGCGAACAGTGAAGGTTCTCGGCACATCCAGGTCTGTAATTTTGCCCACTTTGAACAGAGGTGTTAGAGTACAACAGTACTCAGTGAGATGATGGTTTCCTGTATTCCTTGATGAATATGGAGTTCTATGCGTAAGGGCTTTGGGCAGCGTGAAGTGGTATGCAGTCGACGACTTTTTCGTATTCAAGTGGGTGTTGGCAGACTGTTGTGGGTGGCATCCCAAGGCATTGTTAATGTAATTTGCATGCGACTGGACTTCGAAACGAGCTGAGGAATGATAACAGTTTTTTTGTCTGTACCCGTCAAGGGAGGTTCCTTGACGCTGGTGAGGGGCTCTTGATCTAGGGAATTGGATCTGTGCTCCGGTTCCCTGAATTGCGCCTGAATACCTTCCATCCCCCCCACATGAGCTGTATAATCCTACAGTTTTAACGCTCCCCATGATTGTAATTATAATAATCTTCGCCTGTAGCCATACGGGCAGCAAGCAGCAACATCCTGGTCGACGAGGTAACCCGCATCAGGCCAGGACTACGAGGGTACAAGAACCCATAAAACCTGTCACAGGTATCTTTCAGGCTGTGAACCTTCTCGTTTCGCTTTATATTTGATTGTGTCACACTGGGCGTTGCATTTTACATGCTTCCTCAAACATACTCTATGTTGTGTGTATAGTATACTTACTCATATTTTGTAGGTATTTACTCAAACATGTGTATAGTGTACTTGATCAAACATGTGTATAGTGTACTTGATCAAACATGTGTAAAGTGTACTTGATCAAACATGTGTATAGTGTACTTGATCAAACATGTGTATAGTGTACTTGATCAAACATGTGTATAGTGTACTTGATCAAACATGTGTATAGTGTACTTGATCAAACATGTGTATAGTGTACCTGATCAAACATGTGTATAGTGTACTTGATCAAACATGTGTATAGTGTACCTGATCAAACATGTGTATAGTGTACTTGATCAAACATGTGTATAGTGTACCTGATCAAACATGTGTATAGTGTACCTGATCAACATGTGTATTAGTGTATACTTGATCAAATCTGTTGTATTTGTGTTACCTGTTCAAACATGTGTATTGTGTACTGATCAAACATGTGTATAGTGTACTTGAATCAAATTGTATAGTGTACTGTCAAACATGTGTTATAGTGTATGTATTGACAAATATGTGTATAGTGTACCTGATCAACATGGTATGTGTACTGATCAACTGTGTATAGTGTACCTGATCAAACATGTGTATAGTGTACCTGATCAGACATAGGTACACTGTACTTGAGGTGTCTATTTACTTCTGACCATCATTCTTGTGTTTGTTTCTTTGGTGATTGTTACTTTGTGTGTGTTCCTGGTGATAGGTTTGTTGATGCTATTATGTTCCTAGTGACAGATGTGTTGATGTGTGAATGTAATCCTGGTGGCAGATTTGTTGATGCTGATGTTTATGTTCCTAGCAACAGATTCGTTGATGTTATTGTGTGAATGTATTCCAGGTGACAATTTGTTGATGCTCTTCTTTGTGTGTACCTGATGACAGGTGTGACGGACAGATGTTCTCGTTGTTGTCATCTATGTATGTTGAAGTACCTAGCTGTATAATCACTAAAATTATACCTCTGTACACTCTATTCTTGTCTCTCTCTCATCCTGTTCTCTCTCGCTCTCTTCCACTCTACTTTTCAATCGTCCCACCCTCGCTTAATCTCACAGGTTTGGATGAACACGTAGAGATGAACACGTATTGATTGATCAGTTTCCCTGACGTCATGGCTCTCTATGCTGAGACAGCTGTTGTATCACCTGATGCTGTTAGACACCAACTGTACCACTTGTTGCTACAAGTGACAGCTGTTGCGCCACCTGGTGCTGTGAATGACAGCTGCTGTAACACCTAGTATAGTGAATGACAGCTGCTGTAACACCTAGTGATGTGAATGACAGCTGCTGTAACACCTAGTATTGTGAATGACAGCTGCTGTAACACCTGGTGTTGTGAATGACAGCTGCTGTAACACCTAGTATTGTGAATGACAGCTGCTGTAACACCTAGTATTGTGAATGACAGCTGCTGTAACACCTAGTATTGTGAATGACAGCTGCTGTAACATCTAGTATTGTGAATGACAGCTGCTGTAACACCTAGTATTGTGAATGACAGCTGCTGTAACACCTGGTGTTGTGAATGACAGCTGCTGTAACACCTGGTGTTGTGAATGACAGCTGCTGTAACATCTAGTATTGTGAATGACAGCTGCTGTAACACCTAGTGTTGTGAATGACAGCTGCTGTAACACCTGGTGTTGTGAATGACAGCTGCTGTAACACCTAGTGTTGTGAATGACAGCTGCTGTAACATCTAGTATTGTGAATGACAGCTGCTGTAACACCTAGTGTTGTGAATGACAGCTGCTGTAACACCTGGTGTTGTGAATGACAGCTGCTGTAACACCTAGTGTTGTGAATGACAGCTGCTGTAACACCTAGTGTTGTGAATGACAGCTGCTGTAACACGTGGTGTTGTGAATGACAGCTGCTGTAACACCTAGTGTTGTGAATGACAGCTGCTGTAACACCTGGTGTTGTGAATGACAGCTGCTGTAACACCTAGTTTTGAATGACAGCTGCTGTAACATCTAGTGTTGTGAATGACAGCTGCTGTAACACCTAGTGTTGTGAATGACAGCTGCTGTACCAAATAGTGTTGTGAATGACAGCTGCTGTAACACCTAGTATTGTGAATGACAGCTGCTGTAACACCTAGTGTTGTGAATGACAGCTGCTGTAACACCTGGTGTTGTGAATGACAGCTGCTGTAACACCTAGTGTTGTGAATGACAGCTGCTGTAACACCTAGTATTGTGAATGACAGCTGCTGTAACACCTAGTATTGTGAATGACAGCTGCTGTAACACCTGTTTATGAATGACAGCTGCTGTAACACCTGGGTATTATGAATGACAGCTGCTGTAACACCTAGTATTGTGAATGACAGCTGCTGTAACACCTAGTATTGTGAATGACAGCTGCTGTAACACCTAGTATTGTGAATGACAGCTGCTGTAACACCTGGTGTTGTGAATGACAGCTGCTGTAACACCTCACAAACTTCATGGCCAAATACTGGTTTACATTTTTTTTTTTTGGGGGGGGGGGACTTCGAAATCATAAAAAAATGTGACAAATGAATTATTTACGTATAGAAAACGGTATAGAAATTATGTAGAGAGAGAGATATTAGGGGACCTCTGGGCACTAAACCTGGCCAGAGATAATTAACTCTGTATAAAATAGCGCAGGTGATTCTGTCCGAGTGCATAAAAGCTATAATTCTCTCCCCTTTCACCTTAGATCCTGGCCCAAGAAATTTATTACGGTGAAATTATAGGCGTGTATAAAAGTTGAGAATCATACCTCCTGCACCCTCACCAGGTTGTTATAGCTGTGCTTGTCTGCAGGCCGCGGGCACTAATAGCCTGATGGATCAAGCTGTCACCTGGGATGAGAAACTGTCTTATGCCCGGCTTCAAGTGTCAAGAGGATGGCTTTAGTGCCAGCACCAGCAACCTGGTTGATCAGGTTACTAACCAGAAAGCCTAGTTTGGAACCTGGTCGCAGGGTCCATGACACCCCGAATCGACATGTTGAAGACAGGTTCTTATAGAAGACAGGTACTTGTAGAAGACAGGTACTTGTAGAACACAGGTACTTGTAGAACACAGGTACGTGTAGAAGACAGGTACGTGTAAGAGATTTTATTTGGTCAGGCGGTCACTTGAATTTTTCAGGGTTCTTCAGGTGTATAATTCCAGGAACTGTAACCAACCTGTGACCAGCTTTTAGAGTTCTTGTAGCCTGGCCTTGTGCCAGACGTATTGATGGTGATCAGCTAGAGCCAGACTTGTAGTGCTAGCGGCCAGCAGGATTCATGTCCTTGAAAAGGGTACAGAGTGAAGCCTATGACAACCCTTGCAAACTGCACACAAAGCCACCTGTACTGAGTACCAAGTCCTGGAAGACGGTGGATGGGTGTAGAGGTGAGGGGAAATCCAACTTGATGTGGCGTCCCTTGAAGGTGTGCGTCTGGGTCTCACAGAATATCATGAAATATAGCTAGTTATCAGACCTGAAGAAAAGACGACGCCTTAGCTGAAGGCAGTGACCTAGACTTGGTCACAGACCCAGGTGGAAGACTGTGGTATTGGGAGATCTTCAGAGAGGCAATTTCTGAAAGAGGCTCAGATGGTATCTGCAGGGGACTGCTAATTCTAAGCGTGTTCCTCTTCAGTATTCTCAAGAGTAATTGTATACTCTTCACGCTCCTAAAGAGCAAAAAGGAACACTACACAAATAACCTGCACATAGGACCATTTACAAAGTCTAACAGAAAAGAGTGAGGGAGCCAGTATATATAGGCGAGCGGGAGAAGAACGGGAACAAGAGAGAGAGAAGAGGAAATAGTGGTAGTGGTAAGGTAGGTAGTGGTAGTATAAAGTAGGAAGAGGAGTTTAGTGGCACAAGAGAGAATTGTATAATTGTATTTTTGTGTAACTGCATTTCCCAGTATAATTTTCCTGTCATATATAGTATTGTTCATCAAAATGGTATAAAATACCGACAGGTTGTTAGGTAAGACACAAATGCAACAGTTAGGTAGCTTTATTTCGAAACGTTTCGCCTACACAGTAGGGTTCTTCTGCTTCTATCAACTTTTCTGTACTCGACTGAAGAAGCCTACTGTGTAGGCGAAACTTTTCGAAATAGATACCTAACTGTTGCATTTGTGTCTTACCTAACATATAAAGTGTTGAATAAGTGGTTTAAAGAGCTCTATTAGGTGAAGAGGGGAGCTGGAACCCTCTGGTGAGGAAAATGTTGAGGACGAAGTGAGACTAT
Organism: Cherax quadricarinatus; assembly: GCF_026875155.1. Classification (NCBI taxonomy): domain Eukaryota; kingdom Metazoa; phylum Arthropoda; class Malacostraca; order Decapoda; family Parastacidae; genus Cherax; species Cherax quadricarinatus. The sequence continues at coordinate 8,938,840 of NC_069481.1, forward strand.
GAAAGAGGAGACTATAAAATTATGAGAAATTTCCTGGACGAGGTTCACTAACAGCCCAGGAGATGATGGATGTGTGGGGTCGGCGGACCACCAACAGCAATAGCCTGGTTGACCAGGCAAGCACCAGACGAGCCTGGCCTATGGCCGGCTCCGGAAGTAGAAAAATTCTCAGAGCTCATCAAACATATATCCAAGGTATACAGTAGGTGTAGGGAAGATGTTCATCTCAGGGGAGAGAAAACAAAACAGAGAGGTTAAAACAAGTCACAAGAATGTGGAAGAATGTAACACACAGAAGCAGCACACTTGTGACCAGTTTTAAGGGTTCTTTTTACTCTCACAGCTCAGCCTGAGTCCAGGCCTTGTAGTAGATCACCTGGTCAACCAGGGTGTTCGTACTAGCAGAGCGTAGACCTATACAGTACTGGTGATGTATCAGATACTTACAGGAGATACTGGTCCAGTTTCTTGAATACTTCCAACTTCGTCCCTGAAATATTTCTCGTATCAGTTGGAATTGGGATAACGAGTCTGTGATCATATCTGCTGACAATGTTTTCAAAATATGCTTGCTGCATCCCTGCTTTCTACTTACACACTTCCATATTTGTCACCCCAGTAAGTTGCCGTGGCAAAGTGCAGTTTTGGGAGCAGGACCCCAAGTATTTTCCAAATATATGATATTGGGTATTTCTTCCATTCAAGAGAGCAATCCAAGTGCTTTAAGGTATTCCCAGTAGTTTAGATGATATACGACCTCTATATTTTCCAGCTCTGCTCACAGCACTTTGAGCAGTACTGTGAGTACACCAATGTAAGTCATGAGAGTACCATTGATTTGAGCAATACCGTCACTGGTACTACTCTTGTTTGAAAATTCTGATAATCCATCGTCATTTTCATGGCGCTTGTTGAATTTATCTGGTGTTCCATCACATGGTCTGCTTGTGTTCCGTGTTCTGCGCTCAGTTTGAGTTCTTTATGCTCCCCATGTCTAAGTAGTCGAATTTTATTGCTGTGAACTTCATATTTCTGTCACTTGCCCTTTAGAAAACTTCGTTGATAACTGTAAATTTTCCTGTCTTCTACTGTGGTGAGTTTCTTACTTATTTTAATATCGTCTGCTAAGAATGATACGAAGCTGTGGCTAGTGTCTACTACAAGGATGAGGAACAGTGATGATGTTAGGACCTTGCCTTGGGGTACCGAACTTTTTACTATACTGAGATTAGATTTTATTTTGCATACTACTACTACTACTACTACTACTACTATGTTCTATTGCTTTTACAAATTTGAATATCTGTTTTTCTTCTTTTATGTTATACATATTGACCTCATTTTATGGACTGTCACTCTAGGATCCTTTAAAAAATCCGTATACATCACATCTGAATATTGTTTTCCTTCCAAAGTTTCAGTGATATGGTCGTTATGCTGTAATAGGTGTGGCAGGCATGATCATCTTATTGGGTTATGTAGATCATGCTTTTCCCTTCCAACACTTGTATGAGTGAAGAAGAGCTAGGAACGACTGTGCGTGGGCATGACGATAAGCCGAAAAACGATTTAAAAATAACGATTACGAGCAGGAGAGAACAATGGGGGGGTTTCCAGTGAGATTCAGACATGTTACAGGGTTGATCAAGCAAGTGGCTGCTGGCGTTCAATCTAAACAGGTGTAAGGTCATGAAATTTGATGAAGGGGAAAGGAGACTGTAGATTGAATATAGTCTGGTAGTTGAGAAACTGCAGGTATCAGTGAAAGAAAAGATTCAAGAATATGTTTCACTGAAACAGCACGTAAATAATATGACTCAGTCTTTGCGAAGTCAGCAAATCTCAGAATAGCATTCGGGAATCACAGTCTTTTGTGACTGTACTAAACGTGCGTCAGACCTATATTAGACTGCAGCGCCAGCTTAGACTCACCACCTGATAGAGTTTGTTCAAAAGCTTGAAAGGGAAAAAGGCTTGTAACCACAGTACCAACGTTCGAGGCGTTCTTGAGCAAAAAGTGAGGTAGCAGTAATACCAGTAGGAGGACTGTTATACTTGGTAAACAAAGGCGGAGCCCGGCGTTCTAATGGGAGTCACGTGACACTAGCGTGATGGCTAAGGGATGGTACTTATAAAGGAAGTGGCACATACATACTACCCAAGTATTGTACCACTGACACTAGAGCTACGAGAAGTACATTATAAGGAGAAACTCAAACACTAAATCTAACGATCCTGGAAGAGAGGAAGACAAAGAACAGAACACTGAGCATCATCATCCGTAACTGGAAGAGAGCACAGAACAGTGAGCATCATCATCCGTAACTGGAAGAGAGCACAGAACAGTGAGCATCATCATCCGTAACTGGAAGAGAGCACAGAACAGTGAGCATCAACAGTAACTGGAAGAGAGCACAGAACAGTGAGCATCAACAGTAACTGGAAGAGAGCACAGAACAGTGAGCATCAACAGTAACTGGAAGAGAGCACAGAACAGTGAACATCAACAGTAACTGGAAGAGAGCACAGAACAGTGAGCATCAACAGTAACTGGAAGAGAGCACAGAACAGTGAACATCAACAGTAACTGGAAGAGAGCACAGAACAGTGACATCAACAGTAACTGGAAGAGAGCACAGAACAATGGCATCAACAGTAACTGGAAGAGAGCACAGAACAGTGAGCATCAACAGTAACTGAAGAGAGCACAGAACAGTGAACATCACCAACAGTAACTAAAAGAGAGCACAGAACAGTAAGCATCAACAGTAACTAAAGAGAGCACAGAACAGTGAACATCACCAACAGTAAAAACTAAAAGAGAGCATAGAACAGTGAACATCACAATGTGTAAAATAATCAGAGGAATTGATAAGGCTGATATGGACACTTTTTAAGATGCGAAGACAGGCACAAGGTGACATTAATGACAGTTAAAAACACAGATGCGCTACAGAAATGTTAGGAAGTAATTTTTCAGTCTCATGGTAGTAGGAAAGTGTAATGAACCGGATGTGGAGGAGGTGAACACCATAACAAAGTTTCAGAGAGTAGATATGACAGGACTTAAGGAGTCGGAAACCAGAGATGTGAGTTGATGAACGTTCAGAGATGGAGTCAGCAATCAGGACTCGACTCCCGCAGACACCACCCGGTCAATATATATATATATATATATATATATATATATATATATATATATATATATATATATATATATATATTATATATATATATATATATATATATTATATAGTGCCGAATAGGTAAAACTGGTCAATTAGAAAGAACTCATTTAAGATTAAGTCCTTTCAAAAATTTTCTCTTATGCATTTTTTCATTTATGTTAATATAAAAAGTAATGATTTTGTGCCAAAAGAACCTTAGGAAACTTACCTAATCTTATTATAACAAGCGCAATTAAATTTAGCCTAATCCAACTAAATATATTTTAGATAAGTTTACTATAATTTAATAACAAGGACAATGAAATATGTTTTTTTCATTACGTTCAGAATGATTTTTTGCGAAATTATTGTATACACAAATTTTTGCTTGCCTTATTCGGCAAGAAGAGCGTTGCTACTTAAGCCAAAATCGCAAGTTTTACCTATTCGGCACAACATATATATATGTCTTGTAATATATATATATATATATATATATATATATCGATTACGAAGACACACACAAGGGTGGCAACAAAGGTAAGATGTTGAGTCACAGGTGAGTGAATCATCGCTGAATCAAAGTTGAATGGAGGAGGTAAAGGTGACTGTTTTAGGTGATTCACCTGTGAGCAGATGAGGGAGCTTGTGGGAAAATGGGGAGAGGGAGTTAAGAAATGAAAGGGAAACATTCATTCTCATTCTCTCTCTCTCTCTCTCTCTCTCTCTCTCTCTCTCTCCTCTCTCTCTCTCTCTCTCTCATGGACTCATCCCTCACCTTACTCATCTCTCTCCTGATTCATCTCAACAAACTTCACCCGTTCTACCCTTTGTTTACAATCACGTTATTACGATTTCATGAGTCACTTTTAATGTAGAAATAGAAATTGAGAGTGAACATCACCAACTGTAACTGAGAGCACAGAACAGTGAACGTCACCAATAATAACTGAAAGATAACACAGTAACTGATAGCACAGAACAGTGAACACACACTTAAACGCAAGTGCTCACTCATTTAACTATTGCATCAGTCTGAAAGCCCCGTCTCAAAGCAGAAAGAATCACGGAGCTGGAACTGAATACAGAGACGTTTACGGCTCACACTGAGCCAGTAAGCACCCAAATTACTGGGAACGTTCAAGTCTAGAACAGTACTCATTGGGCGAACGAGAGAAAAATACATGAATAAATTATACTTGAGAAAGTAACGAGGCTGGTCCCAATTCTTCACACAGTCATCAACAACATACTGGAGTGAAGATAATGGGAGGAAGTGTCAAATAAACGTGAGGAGCCAGACGTGCGGTGGGACAATATGGGTAACTGAGATCAACATACAGTTAGACATTTAACCACTTACGAAGCACAAATCATGAAACACGACTGATGAGACACAGTAGTGAAGCCTCAAGAGGAAACTGGACAAGTATCTTCACAGGTGACAGATCAACCAGGCTGTTGATTTATATGTGGGCGTGGGCCTCAGCAGCAGCAACAGCTGACTGACAGGCAAGCACCATACGAGCCTGCCCATGGCTGGGCTCCGAGAATAGTAAAACTCTCGAAACTCTTCAAAGGTATATTAAAGGTATCACCAACAGTAAAAGAGAGCAAAAACAGTGAACATCACCAACAGTAACTAAAAGAGAGTACAAGAACAGTGAACAATCAACAGTAAGAGCAGAGCACAGAAAGTGAACACTATCAACAGTAAGAGTCAGAACATGAACATCAACAGATAACAGAGCACAGAACAGTGAACTCAACAGTAAAGACAAGACACAGTCAGATAACAGTATTAATCAGTAACAGAGCACATACGTGAAACACATAACAGCCAGAACGAGTGAACAATAAACTGAACTCACAAGGCATTGAAACATCAAACAGTAACTAAAAGAGAGCACAGAACAGTGAACATCAACAGTAACAGAGCACAGAACAGTGAACATCAACAGTAACAGAGCACAGAACAGTGAACATCAACAGTAAAGAGACAGAACAGTGAACATCAACAGTTAAACAGAGCAAGAACAGTGAACATCAACAGTAACAGAGCACAGAGCAGTGAACATCAACAGTAACAGAGCACAGAACAGTGAACATCAACAGTAACAGAGCACAGAACAGTGAACATCAACAGTAACAGAGCACAGAACAGTGAACATCAACAGTAACAGAGCACAGAACAGTGAACATCAACAGTAACAGAGCACAGAACAGTGAACATCAATAACAGCACAGAACAGTGAACATTACCAATAATAATTCACTTGTCAACATTATATTAACTTTAATCATAAAAAGTTGGAACTTCACTACAATAAAAATGTTGACTTCATAAGCTGTAATCAAACACTTAACAATTACCTCCACATTTTCACTTTTTTTTCATCTGTAATACAAGTTCTTTTAAAAGCTTGAACATTTTCCATTAAAACATTTTCTACTTCAGCAAGCTGGCTTTTCTTTGCCTCAGTGAGCACACTAATCTCCCAGCTCTTCCAGCCTATTTCAGAGCCAGTTGTAGTATACGATAGTCAGTGGGAAGAAAGATGCTTCAGAATTTGCACCTGCTAGATACTGGAGGGATCGGTTCCAAACCTGCACTCAGAATTTACTACTTATAAATACAGGAGGCTTGGCATACAGTGCAGGATACCTCCAGTGAAAAGCAGGATAGCGAAGAATGAACAATGACCAGGGCCTTGGTAAGGAGAAGGTTTGGGAAAGATGGAAATAGGTCAAGGAGTGGAGAGGGGGGGGGAGTCGAGCCACTTTCGATTTTTTCTTGAGGTGTGCATGAGAGATTTATTTTCTACACTGACAGAAAACTCAGTAAGTTTTTGGGACCAAGACTCTTCAGCGCCGTCCTTTCATACATGACATGAGAATGGAGGAACTCTACAGAAGGCCTTCTGGCCCATACAAGGCAAGTCCTTTTCGAAACTAACCATTCCCATCCAATTGTCTAACCTTTTCCGTTAGCTGTCTTCAAGAGGAAACTCGATAGATTCCTCAAAACAGTTCCTTATCAACGGGATTGTGGTACATACAGTTCAGGACATTTATTCAAGGAAACTTTTCACTACAAGTGGCTTCTTCAGTCCTAATCATCATACTATTTCTTACTAACAGCTTGATCAATCAGACCAGCAACCAGGAGGCCTGGTCTGGGACCGGGCCGCGAGGGATGTGACCTCCGGAAGTGACTCCAGGTAAACTCCAGGAATAAAAGTGGCTCCATGGTTCAGCCCTCAGTATCTTTAAAACTACAGACCTCGCCTCCAGATAACCCCACTATTTCCAGCCAGGAAGGACAGATGTGTAGAGTCAGGATAGGCATGGACAGGGCAAGCCATCTACCCCGTCCCTACCTGGGGACTCCTTAGCCAGTACCTTGTACCTGGGCAGTGGGTATTGCCTGGCTCTTGCAGGGATTGGGCAGCAAGGCAGGTGGGCAGGCGATGTATGCAGCTGCAGCATGAGTGATTGTCGGGTGGGTGGGCACTTACGGTGGACAGACACTGAGCAGGGTAGAGGGCATGAGGGCGGTGATGTGAGGGTCGGGCATGAGACCTTCGTTGGGGTGGCGGTCGTGGCTGTCTAGTAGGCAGTGCATCATGAGGGTAATCTCAAGGACATTCCTGGACCAGGGTATGCTCCTTTGTTATAGCCTTCTCCCCACTTCATGTGGTTGCTGTGTTAGCAACCACATTAAGTGGGGTAGCTATCACACTAGGTTGCTACCCCAGGTGGGGCACAAATTCCAGGGCAGTACTTTGGGCATTAGCCAAATTCGTTTTTCTGGGCAAGGCATTGAGGCCTGAGGCACGACTTGAGGTTGGGTCCATGTTGGAACACTGGTGTACTACTTGGTGAAGCATCAGATGGTCTTGTTTCCAGTCACTTGGACAAAGCCTGACGGGGCTGTACGTGAAGCCGTGTCCTGATGGCAGACGGGGCTGTACGTGAGACCGTGCCCTGATGGCAGACGGGGCACGGGGTTGGTGTAAATGGTTTAGACAACCGACAAATTGAAGAATGAGACACTTGTGCAACATTTGGGAATCTTGATTGAGGAAACGTTTCGCCAGTCAGTGTTGCATGACCACGTATGACCCGTGTCTTGGTGTGTCACATGTCTAGGGGTGACACATGTCCAAGTGTGACACAGGGTACTGGGAAAATTGCATCACATTGGTGAGATGTCGCTAATAATACGAGAGCTGAAGAAAAATTCTTTGGATCCCTGCTCCCTCAGGATGGGCGAGTTATGGAAGACCACTAGGCTGGGTTACATCACCTACCTGCAACCATGATTCTACCCGACAGATTGTTCCCCAGCTCTCACAAGAGCCGACAAACTATTGTCCTCACGTGTAACTTAAGTAATATCGTCCCATAGAACCATGGTAAGTATTTAAGTCAGTAAGTTCTCAAGTATTAAACTATTACCAACTTTAGGTGTTTATAAGAGGGAGAGAGTATACAACCCAGCATAAGTAGTTGATTCTCTCGAGACTGTAGCTGAAACTCTCTCCACTCTCATCTGAGTGGTCTGTCAGTCAGTTCACTCTCCAGTCTGTCATCTGAGTGGTCTGTCAGTCAGTTCACTCTCCAGTCTGTCATCTGAGTGGTCTGTCAGTCAGTTCACTCTCCAGTCTGTCTTCTGAGTGGTCGGTCAGTCAGTTCACTCTCCAGTCTGTCATCTAAGTGGTCTGTCAGTCAGTTCACTCTCCAGTCTGTCATCTGAGTGGTCTGTCAGTCAGTTCACTCTCCAGTCTGTCATCTGAGTGGTCTGTCAGTCAGTTCACTCTCCAGTCTGTCATCTGAGTGGTCTGTCAGTCAGTTCGCTCTCCAGTCTGTCATCTGAGTGGTCTGTCAGTCAGTTCACTCTCCAGTCTGTCATCTGAGTGGTCTGTCAGTCAGTTCACTCTCCAGTCTGTCATCTGAGTGGTCTGTCAGTCAGTTCACTCTCCAGTCTGTCATCTGAGTGGTCTGTCAGTCAGTTCACTCTCCAGTCTGTCATCTGAGTGGTCGGTCAGTCAGTTCACTCTCCAGTCTGTCATCTAAGTGGTCTGTCAGTCAGTTCACTCTCCAGTCTGTCATCTGAGTGGTCTGTCAGTCAGTTCACTCTCCAGTCTGTCATCTGAGTGGTCTGTAAGTCAGTTCACTCTCCAGTCTGTCATCTGAGTGGTCTGTAAGTCAGTTCACTCTCCAGTCTGTCATCTAAGTGGTCTGTCAGTCAGTTCACTCTCCAGTCTGTCATCTAAGTGGTCTGTCAGTCAGTTCACTCTCCAGTCTGTCATCTAAGTGGTCTGACAGTCTGTCATATACCACAAACATACTTACTGAGGCAAGAACGTACAAAGTATTCTTATCATTAAGAATAATTACGCTAGACTTTTAAAAATTGTCAGCGTCATCATAATAAAAATTTCCAGTAATTAAACCTTTCTGACTCACTTCAAACAATTAGCTCCATTTTTAATTAATTGGTAGCTAGAATGAATAGTCTGCATTAGGAGGCCTATACTTGAAGCTTGCTTCAGGGGGTCAATACCCCCGCAGCCCGATCCCAGACCAGGCCTCCCGGTGGATCAGGGCCTGATCAACCAGGCTGTTACTCTGTTTACACTCCGATTAATCAGTATTCTTTATAGCCGTGAGATTATACTGGGTAAATGAAATACGAGGAAATACGATTAACTGTTGCAATAGGTATAAAATTATGAGGATTACACTTCTTGAAGCTGAAGAAATATTTCCTGACATCTCTGAATATTTGTTGTGTCGTTATCATGTCTTCACTCGTTGTTGTGTCCTCTAATGTCGTCAGTTTTACCTATGTCAGCAAGTGTATACTCACCTAATTGTGGTTGCAGGGGTCGAGACATAGCTCCGGGCCACGCCTCTTCACTATGTGTGTACTCACCTAGTTGTACTCACTTACTTGAGGTTGCGGGGGTCGAGTCCGAGCTCCTGGCTCCGCCTCTTCACTGGACGCTACTAGGTCACTCTCCCTGAACAGTGAGCTTTATCATACCTCTGCTTAAAGCTATGTATGGATCCTGACTCCATTACAGCACTTCCCAAACTATTCCACTTACTGACTACTCTGTGGCTGAAGAAATACTTCCTAACATCCCTGTGATTCATCTGTGTCTTCAGCTTCCAACTGTGTCCCCTTGTTACTGTGTCCAATCTCTGGAACATCCTGTCTTTGTCCACCTTGTCAATTCCTCTCAGTATTTGTATGTCGTTATCATGTCCCCCCTATCTCTCCTGTCCTCCAGTGTCGTCAGGTTGATTTCCCTTAACCTCTCCTCGTAGGACATACCTCTTAGCTCTGGGACTAGTCTTGTTGCAAACCTTTGCACTTTCTCTAGTTTCTTTACGTGCTTGGCTAGGTGTGGGTTCCAAACTGGTGCCGCATACTCCAATATGGGCCTAACGTACACGGTGTACAGGGTCCTGAACGATTCCTTATTAAGATGTCGGAATGCTGTTCTGAGGTTTGCTAGGCGCCCATATGCTGCAGCAGTTATTTGGTTGATGTGCGCTTCAGGAGATGTGCCTGGTGTTATACTCACCCCAAGATCTTTTTCCTTGAGTGAGGTTTGTAGTCTCTGGCCCCCTAGACTGTACTCCGTCTGCGGTCTTCTTTGCCCTTCCCCAATCTTCATGACTTTGCACTTGGTGGGATTGAACTCCAGGAGCCAATTGCTGGACCAGGTCTGCAGCCTGTCCAGATCCCTTTGTAGTTCTGCCTGGTCTTCGATCGAGTGAATTCTTCTCATCAACTTCACGTCATCTGCAAACAGGGACACTTCAGAGTCTATTCCTTCCGTCATGTCGTTCACAAATACCAGAAACAGCACTGGTCCTAGGACTGACCCCTGTGGGACCCCGCTGGTCACAGGTGCCCACTCTGACACCTCGCCACGTACCATGACTCGCTGCTGTCTTCCTGACAGGTATTCCCTGATCCATTGTAGTGCCTTCCCTGTTATCCCTGCTTGGTCCTCCAGTTTTTGCACTAATCTCTTGTGTGGAACTGTGTCAAACGTCTTCTTGCAGTCCAAGAATATGCAATCCACCCACCCCTTTCTCTCTTGTCTTACTGCTGTCACCATGTCATAGAACTCCAGTAGGTTTGTGACACAGGATTCCCCGTCCCTGAAACCATGTTGGCTGCTGTTGATGAGATCATTCCTTTCTAGGTGTTCCACCACTCTTCTCCTGATAATCTTCTCCATGATTTTGCATACTATACATGTCAGTGACAGTGGTCTGTAGTTTAATGCTTCATGTCTGTCTCCTTTTTTAAAGATTGGGACTACATTTGCTGTCTTCCATGCCTCAGGCAATCTCCCTATTTCGATAGTTGCATTGAATATTGTTGTTAGGGGTACACATAACGCCTCTGCTCCCTCTCTCCCTCCCTCAACTGTGTGTGTACTCACCTAATTGTGGTTGCAGGGGTCGAGACTCGGCTCCTGGCCCCGCCTCTTCACTGATCGCTACTGGGTCCTCTCTCTGCTTCCTGAGCTTTGTCATACCTCTTCTTAAAACTATGTATGTAGGTGTGTGTGTGTGTGTGCATGCGCGCGCGCGTTCGTGCGTACCCACCTATTTGTGGTTGTACGGGTCGATTCACAGCTCCTGGCCCCTCCTCTTCGCTGGTCGCTACTAGATCCGCTCTCCCTGCTCCATGAACTTTATCGTATCTTGTCTTAAAGCTGTGTATAGATCCTGCCTCCACTACAGCACTCTCCAGATTGTTCTACTTTCTGACAACTCTGTGACTGAAGAAATACTTCCTAACATCCCTGTGACTCGTCCGATTTTTCAACTTCCAGTTGTGACCCCTTGTTGCTGTGTCACATCTCTGAAACATTCTGTCCCTGTCCACCCTGTCAATTCTTCTCAGTATTTTATATGTCGTTATCATGTCCTTCCTATCCCTCTTGTCCTCCAGTGTTGTCAGGTTGAGTTCCCTTAACCTCTCCTCATAGGACGTACTCCTCAGCTCCAGGACTAGTCTTGTTGCAAACCTTTACACTTTCTCTAATTTCTTGACGTGTTTGACCAGGTGTGGGTTCCATTCTGGTGCTGCAAACGCCAGTATAGGCCTGACGTACACGGTGTACAATGTTGTGAATGACTCCTTACCTAGAAGTCGGAACGCTATTCTCAGGTTTGCCAGGCGCCCAGATGCTGCAGCAGTTACTTGGTTGATGTGCTAACCTGGAGGGCATTCCGGGGATCAACGCCCCCGCGGCCCGGTCCATGACCAGGCCTCCCGGTGGATCAGGGCCTGATCAACGAGGCTGTTAAAGCTGGCCGCACGCAATCCAACGTACGAACCACAGCCCGGCTGATCCGGCACCGTCTTTAGGTATCTGTCCAGCTCCCTCTTGAAGACATCCAGGGGTCTTCCCGTAATGTCCCTTATTGCTGGTGGGAGGCTGTTGAACAGTCTAGGGCCCCGGACACTTATTGCGTTCTCTCGTAGTGTACCAGTGGCGCCCCTACTTTTCACTGGAGGTATGTTGCATCGCCTGCCAAGTCCTTTGTTTTCGTATGGAGTGATTGCTGTGTACATATTAGGGACCAGTCCCTCCAGGATCTCTAAGGTGTAGATTATGATACATCTCTCGCCTGCGCTCTAGTGAGTACACGTCAAGTGCTTCCAAGCGTTCCCAGTAGTTAAGATGTTTGATGGAACTTATACGTGCAGTAAAGGTTCTCTATATTTTCTAGCTCTGCAGTTTCACCTGCCTTGAATGGGGATGTTAATGTACAGCAGTATTCCAGCCTAGAAGTCCTTCACATAACTTTTCCGCTCTATTGTGTGATTTGGAGTTCTAGTTATTATTTCCTCCAGTTTTCCATAACGGAGTAGTTGGAATTTGTCTTCATTGAACATCATATTGTTCTCTGTTGCCCATTGGAAAACTTGGTTTATATATCTTCTTGGAGGTTAACAGTGTCCTCAATGGATGACACTCTCATGCAGATCCTAGTATCGTCTGCAAAAGATGATACAGCGCTGTGGTTTACATCTCTGTCTATGTCTGATATGAGAATAAGGAACAGGACAGGTGCGAGTACTGTGCCTTGTGGGACAGCTCTTCACTATGGCAGCATATGATTTAACTCTGTTTATCACTACTCTTTGTGTGCGATTGGTTAGAAAGTTGAAGATCCATCTGCCTACTTTGCCGGTTATCCCTTTAGCACGCATTTTGTGTGCTATTACACCATGGTCGCACTTGTCAAAGGCTTTTGCAAAGTCTGTGTATACTACATCCGCATTCGGTATGTTGCTAACCCCAAGATCCTTCTCCTTGAGTGAGGTTTGCAGTCTGTCCAGATCCCTACCTGATCCCCTTCGCTTGTGTGTTTCCAGTGCTTAGTTTATGTTTATCAACTGTTATATATTCGTGTAGTGTCCTGATAACTAGTATCTTTACTAGTTCAGTCGTATTTTGTGGTACTTGTAGATGTCATCCATGTAGAGTTGTCCAGGGTTTTGAGAGAGAGAGAGAGAGAGAAGAGAGAGAGAGAGAGAGAGAGAGAGAGAGAGAGAGAGAGAATAGAAAAAGAAAGGCATGTATAAAGACTAACATTGAATGAACGACAATGACACACACTTGAACGGACGCAGCTGTGAGACTTAAGTCTTAATGAATGTGTGTGTGTGTGTGTGTGTGTGTGTGTGTGTGTGTGTGTGTGTGTGTGTGTGTGTGTGTGTGTGCACGCACGTGCGTGTGCGCACGTGCGTGTTTGTGGGTGTTCATGCGTGCGCCTCTGTGTTTGTTTTTCAAAATATATGCACAAATACGCACGATTTAAAACACACATTTTCGGTAATGATGTTAAACCCGAAAAAGTCACCGCACGCTGATGAACACAAAAAAACACATTAGTTAATGAAAACACGGAAATTTATCTTAATTTAGAACACCAGTGCCATCAGTGAGACGCAGCGTCTGCATATTCATATGGAGATGTTGAATCTGAGGGACGAAACGTGCTCTTGCAATATAGTCTGCTACTCTGATAAGGAAGATATATTTTTTTGTATAGTGCGGTCCTAGCGTAGCTTAGCCGCTTAGCACTTGGCATACTGCTAGGTGCTAGGCTATAATTATCGTTGTTCTGAATTAGCTGAAATTCATTTGCATCTTACCACTTTTATAAGCGTACGTTTATAAGATGATGGGTGCTACTGGAAGCTTTAGCGCACCCCAGGAAGCTTTAGCGTACCCCGGGAAGCTTTAACGTACCCCGGGAAGCTTTAGTTTACCCCGGGAAGCTTTAGCGTACTCCAAGAAGTTTTAGCGTACCCCGGGAAGCTTTAGTGTACCCCGGGAAGCTTTAGCGTACCCCAGGAAGCTTTAGCGTGCCCCGGGAAGCTTTAGTGCACCCCGGGAAGCTTTAGCGTACCCAAGGAAGCTTTAGCGTACCCCAGGAAGCTTTAGCGTACTCCAAGAAGCTTTAGCGTACCCCAGGAAGCTTTAGCGTACTCCAAGAAGCTTTAGCGTACCCCAAGAAGCTTTAGCGTACCCCAGGAAGCTTTAGCGTACCCCAGGAAGCTTTAGCGTACCCCGGGAAGCTTTAGCGTACCCCAGGAAGCTTTAGCACACCACTAAGAGTGCTCACACCACACATTGAGAAGCATTTTTATGTTTACTGTGCTTGGCATTACTTAATTCTGGTTAGTCTACTAAGACTGGCATTACTTAATTCTAGTCTCTAGGGGCTTAACCTAGTCTTGAGGCTGTGTATTGGTACCTCCACTTTTCAACCATCGTTTGACTCGATGTCTCATCTGTATATACATATTGCATCTGTGTCCATTTATACCCGTTCCTCTTATTTTTAACAGTTATCCATGTCTGCCCAGTCACTTCTTATTTTGTCTTCCCTAGTCCTTCTCTCCGCCAAGGCAGACAGGTTTAGTTCTAATGGTGTAGTTTTCTTAGTTTTGGTACTAGTCTGGTTGCAAGTTCTTTTGTTGGAGGAGGGAACTAAGCTTCTACACGTGTCTAATCAGGTGGAGATCCACACGAGGTCACGAGCTAAATGATTGGCCTCACATATGTATACATTTCTGAAGGACTCGTTATTCAAGATGCTGAATGATGTTCTGAGGTTTTGCTGGTCTTGTAAATGCTGCTACAACTCATCTTCTTAGCTCCCATAGAAATCTACGAGGGTATTTCACATAGGATTTGCAATAAATTTTAAGTTAGGTTAGTTTGTTCTCTATTCATAACTAACCAAATATACCACAACGGAGAAAATATAAATATAAGATAAATTCGATAAAGAGTTTTTCAGCACAAACAGAAAACTGGCAACTACTGAGCGTGGCAGACATAACTATGTCAAACTGTCACTGTATAAGACGCCTTCTTCACTCTCCCATTTGACTCTCTTTACAACAGTGATATGGTGCCTGTGATTAAGATGAATGGCAGACCGCTGACTTTATACAATTTATGTACACCTTTGGCGATATGCTTGATGTTATGTTTACCCTCTGATCTTTACTGATGTTCGCAGCTTCTCTCCTCCCCATACTATACCTTGTGTCAGGTCTACCCTCATCTGCTGTCGACATGACCTAGTATCTGTTTGGATTGAACTCGAGCAGTCGCTTGTCAGAATACATCTGAAGTCTCTTGACACCTCCCTGGAGCATATTTTTGCCCCTCTTGTTGTTAATCATCTCAGTGACTTTACATAAGCTCAGGCACAAGATTGAATTCCCTTCGGTAGATTACTGACATGTATTTAAAACAGGAGCGGTCCTAATAATCATTGCGAACCCCACTCATTACTCTCCCATTTAATATCTCATTCCTTACTGTTACTCACTGCCTTCTCTATCAGGCACAGCATGATCGTTTAAACACTTTGCACTTTATCCGGGCTAATCCCTGATGTGGTACTGTATGAAACGACGTCTTGAAGTCAAGGAAGATGTTGTCCAGCCATTCCTGTCTTTCTTGTATTGTGAGAGCCTGTCATAGAACTCCAGTTTGTAAGACAAGATTTTCCAACCCAAAATCTGTGGTTTTCTGCAATGAATCTTTTCCTCTCCAAATACTTATCTGCATGTTAAGAATCCTAGTTTAATTCAGTACCTTTTGTAGTATATTTCTCCCAACCATCTTGCAGTTCTCTTTGGCTTCTTTCATTCCAGCTTCATCCATGGTATCTCATTTCTTTTCCGCATGCTCAGCATGACTCTTTCCTCTACCTCTTTATGCTATGACTCCATTGTCGTCATTCTTCTACAGCTTTGCTATCTAGTTTTATTTCCTACTGCAGGTGTCTCGAAATTCCTGAATGCCATTGTAGTCCTCCATCTTCTGCAATCTCACTTCGTGTTACTCAATTCCTTTAATGTGTTCTCCATTCCCAGTTCTACTTAACATTACTTGGGCTCTGGCACCTTATGAGTTCCCGAAGATAATTTTAACCATAGACACATTTTAGGGTGAAAACTGGATCAAGTCCCCGTGGCACATCTCTCCATCTCTCTTCTTGTTTACTGTCTCCTTTAGATTTGCTCTCTATGTTTCTTCTCCACAGGGGTTGCAGTTTTCCCAATCTCCTTAAGGCTGAAATCTAATAGTATTACAAGATAACTTTGGTTGTTTTTGATCCTTCTGTTTCCCGTCTGAGTCATGACCCTGTTATTCTGATCATACTCCTCCAATGGCATCCTATTGTTTGGTGGTGGATAATATATCACTGTCATTATTATCTCGTTCGCCCCAGACTTCGCAGCGTTTGCTATTTTAGTAGTGTGTGGAGATGAATGGGTGGGAGTTGGAAATAGGATATGCATGGTAATTTATTTGGGGGGTGGATTAATGTAATGTTGATTATTGGGCATGAGATGTTGGAGGGTTAAGAGGGGGATGATATCGGGTGTTTGGGAAGGAGATGAGTGGTAATTGTTGTTGTGGAAGGTTGAGGCACGAGGAGAGGGTGTTTGTTTTTTTAAGATGTTTGGATACACCCGTAGTGTGCTGCTGCCCAAGTTGCATGGTGGTAACAGCCGTAGTGTGCTGCTGCCCAAGTTGCATGGTGGTAACAGCCGTAGTGTGCTGCTGCCCAAGTTACATGGTGGTAACAGCGCAGTGTGCTGCTGGCCCAAGTTGCATGGGGTAACAGCGCAGTGTGCTGCTGCCCAAGTTGCATGGTGGTAACTGCCGCAGTGTGTGCTGCCAAGTTACATTGTGGTAACAGCCGCTAGTGCTGCTGCCCAAGTTACATGGTGGTAACAGCCGCAGTGTGCTGCTGCCCAAGTTGCATGGTGGTAACAGCCGCAGTGTGCTGCTGCCCAAGTTACATGGTGGTAACAGCCGCAGTGTGCTGCTGCCCAAGTTGCATGGTGGTAACAGCCGCAGTGTGCTGCTGCCCAAGTTGCATGGTGGTAACAGCCGCAGTGTGCTGCTGCCAAGTTGCATGGTGGTACAGCCGCAGTGTGCTGCTGCCCAAGTTGCATGGTGGTAACAGCCGCAGTGTGCTGCTGCCCAAGTTACATGGTGGTAACAGCCGCAGTGTGCTGCTGCCCAAGTTGCATGGTGGTAACAGCCGCAGTGTGCTGCTGCCCAAGTTGCATGGTGGTAACGCGTAAGTGTGCTGCTGCCCAAGTTACATGGTGGTAACAGCCGTAGTGTGCTGCTGCCCAAGTTGCATGTGGTAACAGCGTAGTGTGCTGCTGCCCAAGTTACATGGTGGTAACAGCCGTAGTGTGCTGTTGCCCAAGTTACATGGTAGTAACAGCCGTAGTGTGCTGCTGCCCAAGTTACATGGTGGTAACAGCCGCAGTGTGCTGCTGCCCAAGTTGCATGGTGGTAACAGCCGTAGTGTGCTGCTGCCCAAGTTGCATGGTGGTAACAGCCGTAGTGTGCTGCTGCCCAAGTTGCATGGTGGTAACAGCCGCAGTGTGCTGCTGCCCAAGTTGCATGGTGGTAACAGCCGTAGTGTGCTGCTGCCCAAGTTACATGGTGGTAACAGCCGCAGTGTGCTGCTGCCCATGTTACATGGTGGTAACAGCCGTAGTGTGCTGCTGCCCAAGTTACATGGTGGTAACAGCCGCAGTGTGTTGCTGCCCAAGTTACATGGTGGTAACAGCCGTAGTGTGCTGCTGCCCAAGTTACATGGTGGTAACAGCCGCAGTGTGCTGCTGCCCAAGTTGCATGGTGGTAACAGCCGCAGTGTGCTGCTGCCCAAGTTCATGGTGGTAACAGCCGCAGTGTGCTGCTGCCAAGTTGCATGGTGGTAACAGCCGCATGTGTGCTGCTGCCCAAGTTACATGTGGTAACAGCCGCAGTGTGCTGCTGCCCAAGTTGCATGGTGGTAACAGCCGCAGTGTGCTGCTGCCCAAGTTGCATGGTGGTAACAGCCGCAGTGTGCTGCTGCCCAAGTTGCATGGTGGTAACAGCCGTAGTGTGCTGCTGCCCAAGTTGCATGGTGGTAACAGCCGTAGTGTGCTGCTGCCCAAGTTGCATGGTGGTAACAGCCGCAGTGTGCTGCTGCCCAAGTTACATGGTGGTAACAGCCGTAGTGTGCTGCTGCCCAAGTTACATGGTGGTAACAGCCGTAGTGTGCTGCTGCCCAAGTTGCATGGTGGTAACAGCCGTAGTGTGCTGCTGCCCAAGTTGCATGGTGGTAACAGCCGTAGTGTGCTGCTGCCCAAGTTACATGGTGGTAACAGCCGCAGTGTGCTGCTGCCCAAGTTACATGGTGGTAACAGCCGTAGTGTGCTGCTGCCCAAGTTACATGGTGGTAACAGCCGCAGTGTGCTGCTGCCCAAGTTGCATGGTGGTAACAGCCGCAGTGTGCTGCTGTCCTGTCCTGTACGAGATTTACACGGTGGGAACAGCCGCAGTTTGTTCCTTCACTCTTCTATGTGAGAATTATGCTGTGGGAACAAAATCTGGATATTTCACTTGTCATATTCCATCATGTGGGACAGTCAGATAAATAAATAGTAATGAAATGTGTCAGCCTGAGGAGGAAGACTTCACTATGGCGATGAAAATATCGCCGCACATTCTACTCGGTTTAGTAGCCAAGACAGTTTTGAGGATTCCTTTCCAGGAACGCTGGAGTTACTATTACCTGGAGATTAATATCTCTCATGTAACATGTCACACACCCAGGAGAAGAATAGGACAGTGATAGGTTACGAGATATGTGGTGGATGTGAAGAGATAAGGGGTTGGGGAGGAGGAAGGGAGGAGTGGAGGGAGAAGGGACAGGAGGAAGGGAGGAGTGGAGGAAGAAGGGACAGGAGGAAGGGAGGAGTGGAGGAAGAAGGGACAGGGGGAAGGGAGGAGGAGGGGAAAGGGGCAGGAGGAAGGAAGAGTGGAGGAAGAAGGGACAGGAGGAAGAGAAGAGTGGAGGGAGAAGGGACAGGAGGAAGAGAAGAGTGGAGGGAGAAGGGAGTTATGAACATGGTGAGTGGTGATGTCACAAGGTAAACAGTACCCAGACAGGTGTGTGTGTGTGTGTGTGTGTGAAGGTTGAGGAAGGGGGCAGTGACCACTTTGTGCTTAACCCTTCCCTTAACTAACTCCTCTCATCTCCCTCTTTGTCTTCCACGTCTCTCTCTCTCTCTCTCTCTCTCTCTCTCTCTCTCTCTCTCTCTCTCTCTCTCTCTCTTCTCTCTCTCTCTCTCTCTCTCTCTCTCTCTCTCCCCCTTTTCCATTCTCTCGCATTTCTCTCTCTCATCTTTTACAGCTTCTCTTTTTCTCATCATCTCGTCTCTCTATCCCTCCCTTTTCTTCTCTCTTCGTTCTTCCCCGTCTTCTTCTGCACCTCCCTCCACCACTGTCACCTGCTTAGCTTACGACTTACAAATTTATCAATATATTTTGCAAGAAATTCTAACCTAAAGGAGTGAACACAAGAGACTTATCACACAAGGTCTTATCACCTATTTCAAGTTTATCTACCAAGAACTATTCTCATTTATTTTGTGTGAACACACACACACACACACACACAGAGCCAGGAGGCCAAGAGCTCGGACTCGGCCCCTGCAACCTCAACTAGGTGAGTACATACACACTATATATATATATATATATATATAATATATATATATTATATATATATATAATATAATATATATATATATAATGCAATAAGATC
This sequence comes from Cherax quadricarinatus, assembly GCF_026875155.1. Taxonomy (NCBI): domain Eukaryota; kingdom Metazoa; phylum Arthropoda; class Malacostraca; order Decapoda; family Parastacidae; genus Cherax; species Cherax quadricarinatus. Next base: position 8,958,204 of record NC_069481.1, read on the forward strand.
ACAGTAAACAGGTGATTTCAGAATATGCAAAACAACCACTCTGAAAGAATAGAGAAATTCCAAGCGCTTTCGTGACTACTCACATTATCAAGGAACATAGTTCCTTGATAATGTGAGTAGTCACGAAAGCGCTTGGAATTTCTCTATTCTTTCAGAGTGGTTGTTTTTGCATATATATATATATATATTTATATATATATATATATTATATATATATATATATTATATTATATATATATATATATATATATATATATATATATATATTGCAAAGGTTAGTGGATGAGTTTGGGAATGTGTGTAAAGGTAGAAAGTTGAAAGTGAACATAGAAAAGAGTAAGGTGATGAGGGTGTCAAATGATTTGGATAAAGAAAAATTGGATATCAAATTGGGGAGGAGGAGTATGGAAGAAGTGAATGTTTTCAGATACTTGGGAGTTGACGTGTCGGCGGATGGATTTATGAAGGATGAGGTTAATCATAGAATTGATGAGGGAAAAAAGGTGAGTGGTGCGTTGAGGTATATGTGGAGTCAAAAAACGTTATCTATGGAGGCAAAGAAGGGTATGTAGAAAGTATAGTAGTACCAACACTCTTATATGGGTGTGAAGGCTTGGGTGGTAAATGCAGCAGCGAGGAGACGGTTGGAGGCAGTGGAGATGTCCTGTCTAAGGGCAATGTGTGGTGTAAATATTATGCAGAAAATTCGGAGTGTGGAAATTAGGAGAAGGTGTGGAGGTAATAAAAGTATTAGTCAGAGGGCAGAGGAGGGGTTGTTGAGGTGGTTTGGTCATTTAGAGAGAATGGATCAAAGTAGAATGACATGGAAAGCATATAAATCTATAGGGAAGGAAGCGGGGTAGGGGTCGTCCTCGAAAGGGTTGGAGAGAGGGGGTAAAGGAGGTTTTGTGGGTAAGGGGCTTGGACTTCCAGCAAGCGTGCGTGAGCGTGTTAGATAGGAGTGAATGGAGACGAATGGTACTTGGGACCTGACGATCTGTTGGAGTGTGAGCAGGGTAATATTTAGTGAAGGGATTCAGGGAAACCGGTTATTTTCATATAGTCGGACTTGAGTCCTGGAAATGGGAAGTACAATGCCTGCACTTTAAAGGAGGGGTTTGGGATATTGGCAGTTTGGAGGGATATGTTGTGTATCTTTATATGTGTATGCTTCTAGACTGTTGCATTCTGAGCACCTCTGCAAAAACAGTGATAATGTGCGAGTGTGGTGAAAGTGTTGAATGATGATGAAAGTATTTTCTTTTTGGGGATTTTCTTTCTTTTTTGGGTCACCCTGCCTCGGTGGGAGACGGCCGACTTGTTGAAAAAAAAAAATATATATATATATATATATATATATATATATATATTATATATATATATATATATATAGAGAGAGAGAGAGAGAGGAGAGAGAGAGAGAGAGAGAGCGAGCTCGGGAGGTTTAAAGTGAGAGAGGAGCGAATGTCGGGGCTTAGGGAAATGGGGTTATGTAGGGGGGGGGTAAGGGTTATTAGGGAGTTAGAAGAGAGGGAGAAAGAAATAGATTGCTGGGGGCCAGGCTTTGAAATGAGCTGAGGTAGAGTAACAGTTATGAGCTTGTAAAATATACGCTGGAGCTCTACATTAATCCCTGTGGAAGCTTTGTGCAAAACCCTGAGAGAGAGAGATGAGCAGGGTGGAGATGTACATATATCCGTGGTATATCTTTGATCGATATCTGGTCTTGCTACTCTCGCAGCCTGGCTCTGATGCTTGCCTGCTCAAGCAGGTTGTAGTTGGTGGCCCGTTGGCCCACATATCCATCACAGCCAGGTTTATCTGGCAATTGATCGAGTCAGTGATACAGTTTCCTCGTGAAGGTCTCTACACTTGTTCCGGTAGTATTTCTTATATCTACATAGTATAGGCCCACGAATATTGACAGTGTTTTCTTAATGTGTTTGTGGCTCCCCTGCTTTTTACTGGGTTCACTGGACACTTCGTCCCATTCTTCTCGCTCCAGTATGTTATATTTGTGTGTAGATTAGGCCTCTAGTATCTTCCATGCATATATTATCATGTCCTTCTGCTCCACTCTAGAGAGTACTTTAAGAGTGTCCAGTAGTTTAAATTCTTTATTGGTTCTAGACGGGCAGTAAGCAATATCTGTATCATCTCCAGCTCTGACGTTTCTCCTGCATTGAATGGAGCTCTCAACACTGAACCGTACTCTGGACTAGAGAGCACAAGTGATTTGAATAGTGTTACCACACGCAATATTTCTCTTGAAAGTTCTCATATTCGCCCTCATCTTATTCAAGCTTTCCCAGCATTTGCTTTATTGGGGTTTCTAAATGATAAGCAAGTTGGCATTGTAATACCCAGGCCTTTCACATGTTGTTTTCGTTATATTTTGTGGTTCTCCTTTGTTTTGTATGCAGTTCCTCTTTTTTTCATATCTGAGCAGTTGAAATTTATCACAATTAAACACCGTGTAATTTTCTACGGCCCACTGGAAGTCTTTGTTGTTATCCTCTTACAATTTTTCCGTGTCTTCTTCCGAGAAAGCTTTCATGTTTATTTTCTTTTCTGCAAGTGACGGTACGAAGTTGTGGCAAGGTTTTTTTATCTATATTTACTGCGAGGATGAGAAACAGCAAGGGTGTCAGGACAGTGCCTTGCACTGCAAAGATTTTTACTTTGCCAAGGCTAGATTTTGCTTTGTTTACTAGTACTCTGTTCTAATCATCAGCAATTTTAATATCCATTTACCTTCTGGGACAAGCATGGTCTTCCTGCTCTAAATCCACATTGGCCTGACTTATGCAGGTCATGCTGATCCATAAATCTCGTAATTTAGCGTCTCTTAACTCTTCCAGACTGTGATGATGTGTGATGTTAGTGTTATTGATCTAGGAATATTGCCAGAGCTTTACTGCCTAACTTTATGCAGAGGAGCTGTGTCTGCACTTTTTAAGGTCTCTGGTATTACACCCACATTTAAGCTCTTGCTCCAAAAAATACCTGGTGGTAGTGGCATTTACACTTTACAAATAAAGTTCCGTGAATCCGGCCCAGGTACTATATTTGTGGACATGTTTTCTACCTATTACTCGAATTCTACGGAATCTTTGGTAATGTCAGGTACTGTTTGTGATTTTTAGAGCAGCGAGAGGAAATGAAAAATAAATTTTGCATCTACCACTGGAGTTCAGTTTAGTGGATGTCTGAGAATTAGTTCATACTGGTCTAAGATTTCGTTCATTTTTTTACTGTAATCACTGTATGAACTTGCTGTGAATCATAACCCAAGTCTACAGGTGACTGTCTACTTGGATTTTGCGTTTGTTTAGAAATGCACAAACAACAAGCACATACATAGGAGAGAGAGAAGCCCAGGAAGACGTTTCTGTCCTACTTGGACCATTTACAAGTTGCTTATGAATGGTCCAAGTCGGACCGAAGTGTTGTCCTGGGCTTCTCTCTCCTATGTGCGGGTTGTCTGTGTGTTGCTCCAGTCACGGTATTGTCTTTTTGTTCTGTATGTTAAGAAATATTTTTATGGCTCTTTTTCCCTGCCGTTGTTCTTGAGCCATTTAGTTTAAGTGTTTTAAAACTCTGCTCTATATTTTTAACCTCTTAGATTTTGAGTTTCTTTCCTTATAACATATATTTGTTTTTATGCAATTCAGTAACCCATTTTTCTATACAGTCTTCTGTTTTCGTTCCATACATGATCTTTTAAGCCTTCTCAACCGAATATTTTTATACAGTCTTTGTATTCTTTCATATTCATTTTTCCATGCATTGGTATGGGTTTAATGTTCAGGTTTTTCCCAAAGAATTGATACAGTGGAACCTTGACTTACGAGTGTCCCAACGAGTTTTTTGAGATACGCGCCGTCCCTGGGTCGATTTTTTGCTCTGAGTTACGAGCCAACATTTGAGTTACGAGCCAGCTCGTAATTTTGTCCTAGTCAGTGCTCTGATTATTGAAGTTAAAATTGCTAAATATTCGTTCTCGTTGACTATTTCTGGGGGTTTCCATCCTTGAATTTATACCTGTGCTTCTGTGAGGTTGTGAGCAGAGTATATTGTGTTGGAGGTTGTCTGTGATTTCGTTGTTTATTTCTGGTAGGTTCTGCTAGCTGTTTGTTCAGAGCACACATCTCACAGAGCCCATTAACACTGGTAAGTGAACTGAAAAATGGTTTGGTGATACCAACAAAATGTATGAAAAAAGATGCTTAAGTACAGTTAGGACATTTATTAGAGGAAACGTTTCACCATGAGTGGCTTCTTCAGTCCTAATGGCCTGAAGAAACGACTGGGGGCGAAGAGTTTTCCCTAAGTTAGGTTAGGTAAGGTTCGTCAGGAAACAGAGAAAGTGTTTCCTGACGCGGGTCAGTCATATGAAAACCCGCCTGCTGAAGCTTTTGGTCATCTGACCGAGGCCTTCCACTGGCTTTCTGGCCCACTCCTTTAAAAATTATGGTCATAGTTATAACCTGGCTTCAGCAGGACACAATAGATATCTACCCTTTACCAGGATACACAGCAATCCACAACTGCAGACCATACCAAGTTGGGGGTGGTATTGCAATCTATTACTCTAACCAATTATCTTGTATTAGCACCACTTGCTTTAGTGATGAATATGGAGAATACATTTTTGCTAATTTTACTGTAAAAAACCTTAAGACGCCTATAACAATTGGTGCCATTTACCGTATACCCCACACAAACATTCCAAATTTCAGTGAGAAATTAAAGTAACTAATAACAAACAGACAAATGAATAAGCACCACCTTCTCTTAGCTGGAGACTTCAACATCATCCTTGGCCTACTAGATGATCAGCCTGTAACTGATTTCAACAACAATATGAACAACACACTTCTCATACCAACAATAACTAAACCAACCAGGCTCACTGAAACAAGTGCAACCATAATAGACCACATATGGACCAATATACTACCCCCCCCTTAAATCAGGGATAATCACAGATAGCACTACAGACCACTACCCTACCTTCCTCTTGACAAACATTAGTAAACCACCACTTGAATACAACAAAGTTTCATTAGACTCCTGATGAGGCCTCAATAAGGAAGTTCACAGCTGACCTAGAGACTGTTGACTGGCCTACAGAATTCTCCAAGGCCAATGGTATTGATGACTGGACAGACATTTTCTTAACAAATTACTTAGACTATACAACAAACTTGTCCTATAAAAACGAAACAGATCACAAACAACGGCTTGGTTCCATGGCTAACCAGCAAACCCAATTCTGAAATCCATTGATAAACCCAATATGAAAAGCAGTATAGACGGGGCTAAACAAAAAGATATTCTTAAACACTTTTCTCATTTCTCACCAAAGTAATAAAGAAAGCCAAACAACGTATACTCCAGTAGTTCACTGACACAAGGGGAGAAAAAAAAAAGCCCTGGAAAACACTTCAGTTTTCTGGGGACCCACAAACTAAAAAAAATCCAAAGAATATTGCCCTAACAAACCTAATGAAACACCACTGCATCCCCCTACCAGCTAACAAAAAAAACGACTTCTTCTCAACCATGGGTTCTAATCTGCCAATAAACCATACCAAGCCCATCCCGGGGACTACCTAGAGGGGAAATTTTCCCCAAAAATTCCCTTCATCTTGCCCCAAACTGAGCCCAGGGAAGTCACCGAGATTAAAAGTCACTTAAAAAAAACTCGGGGGAATCTGTCTCATGTCCCACCATTATTGTACAAGAGACGGCCCATGCCCTCTCGCATGCTACTCATTACTTTTTAAACAAGTCACTAGAAACAGCACCTTCCCGAAACTACTCAAGAGGGGCAAGGGTTAACCCCCAAAATAAAGGTGGTGACCCTACAGTTTTAAACAACTTAGGCCAATATCAAACTTACCATTGCTATCCAAAACTTTGAAAACTCGTGCACGGGAGACTAATTCATTTAAAAGGGGCAAAAACAACTAAACCCCTGCCTTTTTTGGGGATTCGGGAAAAAAAAAGCACTAACGTGAAATCAAAAAAACGATCTGTTTACACAGCTTTGGAAAATAAGGAATATCCCAGGAATTTTTATTGACCTAAAAAAAAGCTTTTGACACAGTAGACCAGGGCATCCTACTCCACAAACTTGACCTTATGGTAAAGGGCCATGCGCTTGCTATTTCAAATTTTCCTTACAAATAGGTATCGTATGTCACCTTTAAAAAGCACAGCATCAAAACACGCCACTTGAACTGGAGTTCCGCGGGGAAAGTGCCCGGGGTCCCCTGCTCTTCCTCATATACATCAAGATCTTCCAAACGTATTAAAACCCCTGAACCCCATTCCTTGCGCGACACGATTTATGTCATCTCTACCCTATCTTGCCACCCCAACACCATTGTTAAGGGGACTGTAAAATTTAAACGACTTGGATGACAGCCAATAAACTACGCAACACTGAAAAAACCTACTATATTATGTTGGTAGAGAGCAGGAGATGCGAAAATTAACTTTAAAATCACAACACTCAATTTTGCCAGGCATAATGGGGGGAAAATTTTAGGCCATCCTCGACAACAACCTAACTTCGCACTCATATCCAACACATAACCAAAAAAGACCAAAAACGGTTGGGATCCTCCCCAAAAGATACGATACTAGGGCCGCAAACTGCCCTTCCACACTATCCACACTTATTTTTCCATCCACCTATCTATTTGTGTTTGGGGGTTCAACTGCAGCAACACATCAAAAGCCAATAATAACCCAAACAAAAATCGCGTAAGAAAAACACAAATCCATCCCTGGCAACACACACCCCCCACTCTTCATAGATCAAAAACTTACTCCCTGTTCGTACATCCACACTTACACTGTGCAATCTACATATACAGGCCCTAAATCTAATATAACCTTGACCCCAAAACGCTTTCTTTATAGTTTGGGCGGATCCACAGCATTACACCAGACACAAACATTCTATACATTCCCCCTGTCCGATAAACCCTTTACAAAAATTCAATGTAGTCAAAGGCCCCAAAAACTGGAACACCCCCCTGAAAATTCCAAAACTGGGCACATTCATCACCTTCAAAACTACCACAGAAAGTCTTATCTCCCATCCCCTTTAAAAAAAACAATACCCCCTGTGGTTCCACTTTCACTCACTCACCCATTTGACCATAAAAAGAAAATCAATCTCAATCTCAAAATAATCTTTTTAAATAGTCATAAGTTGGCCTGTGATACTCCAAAACTGAAACAGTTAGTGGCAAAACAAAAGCATTCACATTGCAAAATCACAAACTAGTATTTTTTCCTAGCCAAAAACCAAATTACCTCAAATTTTGTAATATTTAAACTTAAGATTTTTAAATTTTAAATCTCCCGAAAAGCCTAGCCCTGCAGGTGTTTTGGGACACTCTGAAAATTTTATTTTACCATGTAAACCTCACAATAACCAAATTCTGTAACTCACATTGAAAACTTATAAGAATAAACTTGAATTTTAATTTTAATTTGGTTGCATTTTTTTAATTACTTAAAAGTTTTTTTTCACATCTTCTGGTTTGGGGGTGTTCAACATGGCGCTGTTGTTTCCATGCTGTTTCAACATGGTGCTTTTGCTTACCGCTGCTGGTTTAAAATGGCGCGTTGCTTTCCACGCTTTTTCAAAATGGCGCTGTTGCTTACCAGCTGCTGTTTTTTTTTAAATTGGGGCTGTTGCTTACCATGCGGTTCAACATGGCGTGTTTTCTACCAGCTGCTGTGTTTAACATGGCGCTGTTTTCTTAAGCTGCTGGTTTTAAAGGTGCTGGTGCTTACCACTGCGTGTTCAACATGGCGCTGTTGCCCTTTCCCGCTGCTGTGTTCAAAATGGCCTTTTGCTTACCACGCTGGTTCAACAGGGGCGTGCTTACCAGTGCTGTGTTAACATGGCGCTGTTGCTTACCAGCTGCTGTGTTCAAAATGGCCGTTGCTTACCAGCTGCTGGTTCAAAATGGGGCGTTGCTTACCGCTGCTGGTTCAAAATGGCGCTGTTTCTTACACTGCTGTGTTCAAACAGGCCGTTGCTTCACTGTGTGTTTTTAACATGGCCTGTTGCTTACCAAAATGCTGTGTCAAAGGGGGGGTGTTTTTTAACTGCTGTGTTCAACATGGCGTGTTGCTTACCACTGCTGTGGTTTTAACATGGTGCTGTTGCTTTCCGCTGCTGTGTTAACATGGCGCGTTGCTTACCAGCGCGTGTTCAAAAGGCCCTGTTGCTTACCAGTTCTGTGTTCAACATGGCCTGTTGCTTACCAGCTGCTGTGTATTCAACATGGGCTGTTGCTTACCAGCTTGCTGTGTTCAACATGGCGCTGTTGCTTACCAGCTGCTGTTTTCCAACATGGCGTGTTGCTTACCAGCTTGCTGTGTTCAACATGGCGCTGTTGCTTACCACAGCTTGTGTTCAATCATGGCGCTGTTGCTTACCAGCAGCTGTGTTCAACATGGCGCTGTTTGCTTACCAGCAGCTTGTGTTGAACATTGCGCTGGTTGCTGTACCAGCTTGCTTGTGTTCAGCATGCGCTGTTTGCTTACCAGTCATGCTGTGTTCAACATGGCGCTGATTTGCATTACCAGCTGCTGTGTTCAACATGGCGCTGTAGCTTACAGCTTTGCTGTGTTTCAGCCATGGCGCTGTTGCTTACCAGCAGCTGTGTTTCAGCATGGCGGCTGTTTGCTTCCAGCTGCTGTTTCAACATGGCGCTGGTTGCCATACCAGCGGCTGTGTTCAGCATGGCGCTGTTGCTTACCAGCTGCGTGTCAACATGGCGCTGTTGCTTACCCAAGCTGCAGTGTTCAACATGGCGCTGTTGCTTACCAGCTGCAGTAGTTCAGCAATGGCGCTGTTTGCTTACCATCTGCTGGTGTTCAGCATGGCGCCTGTTGTTACCAGCTGCTGTATTCAGATGGCGCTTGATGCTAACCCAGCTTCTGTGTTCAGCCATGGCGCGATGCTTACCAGCTGCAGTGTTCAACATGGCTCGTTGCTACCAGCTGCTGTTTTCAGTGCATGGCGCTGTTGCTTACCAGCTGCTGGTGAGTTCAACATGGCGCTGTTGCTTACCAGCTGCTGTGTTCAGCATGGCGCTGTTGCTTACCAGCTGCTGTGTTCAACATGGCGCTGTTGCTTACCAGCTGCTGTGTTCAGCATGGCGCTGTTGCTTACCAGCTGCTGTGTTCAACATGGCGCTGTTGCTTACCAGCTGCTGTGTTCAACATGGCGCTGTTGCTTACCAGCTGCTGTGTTCAACATGGCGCTGTTGCTTACCAGCTGCTGTGTTCAGCATGGCGCTGTTGCATACCAGCTGCTGTGTTCAACATGCGCTGTTTGTTACCACGCTGTGTTCACATGGCGCTGTTTGCTTAACCAGACTGCTGTGATCAACATGGCGCTGTTGCATAACCAGCTGCTTGTTCAGCATGGCGCTGTTGCTTACCACTGCTGTGTTCAACATGGCGCTGTGCATACCAGCTGCTGTGTTCAACATGGCGCTGTTGCTTACCAGCTGCTGTGTTCAACATGGCGCTGTTGCTTACCAGCTGCTGTGTTCAACATGGCGCTGTTGCTTACCAGCTGCTGTGTTCAACATGGCGCTGTTGCTTACCAGCTGCTGTGTTTCAACATGGCCGCTGTTGCTGTACCACCTGCTGTTTTTCAACATGGCGCTGTTGCTTAACCAGCTGCTGTGTTCAACATGTCGCTGTTTGTGCTTACCACTGCTGAGTCAACATGGCGCTGTTGCTTACCAGCTGCTGGTGTTCAACATGGCGCTGTGCTTACCACTGCTGTGTTCAACATGGGCGCTGTTGCTTACCAGCCTGCTGTGTAGCAACATGGCGCCTGTTGCAATACCACATTCTGTGATCAACATGGCCGCAGTTGCTTACCATTCAGCTGGAGTCGCACATGCGCAGATGCTTACCATCAGCTGTGTTTCAACATGGCGCGTTTGCAAACCAGCTGCTTGTCAACATGGCGCTGTATAGCTATACCAGTCTGCGCTGTGTTCAAACATGGCGCTGTGCTTACCAGCTGCTGGTGTTCAACATGGCGCAGTATCTTACCCCGCTGCTGGTGTTCAACATGGCGCTGTTGCTTACCAGCTGCCTGTGTTCAACATGCGCTGTTTGCTTAACCAGCTAGCTGTGTTCAACATGGCGCTGTTTGCTTTACCATCTGCTGTGTTCACATGGCGCTGTTTGCTTACCAGCTGCTGTTTCAACATGGCGCTGTTGCATCCCCCAGCTGCTGGTTCAACATGGCGCTGTTTGCATACCAGCTGCTGAGTTCAACATGGCGCTGATGCTTACCAGCTGCTGTGTTACAACATGGCGCTGATGCTTACGCAGCTGCTGTGTTCAACATGGCGCTGTGCTTACCAGCTGCGTGTTCAACAAGGACGCTGTTGCTGTTACCACTGCTGTGTTCAACATGGCGCTGTTGCTTACCAAGCTGCTGTGTTCAACATGGCTCCTGTTGCTTACCAGCGCTGGTGTTTCAACATGGCGCTGTTGCTTACCAACATGCTGTGTTCAACTGGCGCTGTTTGGGCTTACCAGCGCTGTGTTCAACATGAGCGCTGTTTTTGCTTACCAGCTCTGTGTTCAACAGGCGCTGTTGCTTACGCAGCTGCTGAGGGTCAACATGGCGCTGTAGCTTACCAGCTCTGTGTTTTTTCAACATGGCCTGTAGCTAACAGCTGCTGTGTTCAGCAATGGCGCTGTTGCTTACCAGCGCTGTGTTCAGCATGGCGCTGTTGCTTACCAGCTGCTGTGTTCAGCCATGGCGCTGTTGCTTACCAGCTTGCTGTTGTTCAGCATGGCGCCTGTTTGCTTACCAGCTGCTGTTTTTCCAGCATGGCGCCTGTTGCTCACCAGCTGCTGTGTTCACATGGCGCTGTTGCTTACCATCTGCCTGTGTTCAACATGGGCGCTGTTGCTTACTCAGCTGCCTGGTGTTTCAGCATGGCGCTGTTGCTTACCAGCTGGCTGGTGTTCAACATGGGCGCAGTTTGCTTTACCAGCTGCTGTGTTCAGCATGGCGCTGTTGCTTACCAGCTCTGTGTTTCAACATGGCGCTGTTGCTTACCAAGCTGCTGTGTTCAGCATGAGCGCTGCTGCTTACCAGCTGGCCTGTGTTCAACCAGGCGCTGTTGCTACCAGCTGCTGTGTTCAACATGGCGCTGTTGCTTACCAGCTGCTGTGTTCAACATGGCGCTGTTGCTTACCAGCTGCTGTGTTCAACATGGCGCTGTTGCTTACCAGCTGCTGTGTTCAACATTTGGCGCTGTGCTTACCAGCTGCTGTGTTCCAGCATGGCGCCTGTTGCTTACCAGCTTCTGTGTTCAACATGGCGCTGTTGCTTACCAGCTCTGTGTACAACATGGCGCTGTTGATTACCAGCTGCTGTGTTCAACATGGCGCTGTTGATTACCAGCTTCTGTTTCATATTTGGGAAGCTGAATTCTCCTAGGAGGATATTTTCAAGATAAGCTTGAGAGAGAGAGAGAGAGAGGTAAGCTTGAATCTGGCGCATCTCCCAAGCAACGGACCTAGGCAGCCAATATTTACCAGTGCCGGCCAGCCACCAGCCACCCTTGCATTTTTGCTTCCCTCCCTACTTTCCAATTTTTTTTATGTAACCCTCTCTCATTTCTCTCTTTTTCCTTCTCTCCCTTACATTTTCCCACTCCTTCCTTCTAATGTTGTAATTACTTTCTCACCTCAGAGGTGTCCGGGTCTGTAGTATCGCCCAACAGGCGACCTGAGTATTGATCGACAAGTCCAGGTGACCTGAATGTTATACCTTTGAAGAGTTTCGAGAGTTTAACTACTCTCAGAGCCCGGTCATGGGCCCAGGCCGTCCGTTGCTTGATTCGAACAAGTTCCAGTTACGACTGAGTAATTGATCGATAAGGTCCAAGGTGAACGCTGAGTAATTGATCGACAAGTCCAGGTGACCTGATTGAACCGACAGGTCAGGGACCTGAGAATGATCGATAGGTCACTTTTACGTGTAATGCCTCCGTGTTTCCACTTCTCCGCTCTACAACAATAGTGTTACACAAAAAACCCGCACATGGAAGGAGGATCTTACGACGACGTTTCGGTCCGACTTGGACCATTACAAGTCACACTTTGGAGAGTAAGACATGTGCAACATTCTGGTTATACATATAGTTGTAGACGTTTCGCCATCCAGTTGGATATTAGTCAATACAATTCTAGGACATAAACTTGAAGACAGTAGAACTATGTAACAGAGAAGATGAGGTAATCATTTCCCTCAACCTAGAGTAGTAGGAGCGAACACACCTACTGAAAGCAAGAGCCAGGCGCTTATAAAGTAAACGTCAGGATTAGCAGACGTGGTCATGTTCACTTGTAGGCTGGATATCCCCAGTGAAGTAGGTCCTTCCCAAAAGATGGGTTAGTTGTATTTGTATTTGTCGTAGTCGTGAAGGTATGTAACAATGTCCTCAGAATAAGATTTTCCATGATGTTGTCAGTGTCTGACAAGTTGATGTATGAATGGTATATCATAACCGACAAGAGAGAGTAAGACACATGTTGCAACATCTGGTTATCATTATTGTGACATTCGCCAACTTGGATGGCGAAACGTCTACAATAAAGAAAACCAGATGTTGCAACATGTGCCTTACTCTCATCATTGTTTCGGTATATATTCCCATTCCATACACAAAGTCACACACTTTGTAAATGGGTCCCAGTCGGACCGAAACTCGTCGTAAGCTCCCCTCTTCTATGTGCGGGTTATTTGTGTATCGTTCCAGTCACTGTATTGTGTCTTTTTTTTTTGTTACAATTAGTGGTAATATTAGTTGGTACTAATAGTACTATTGGGGTACTAAAATTTTAAGTAGTGTGGTAGCAGTATTACTAGTGTATGTGCAATATCATATAGTTAGTAGCAATAATGGGGGTAGTGGCAATAGTGTGTATGTGGTAGTAATACTAATATGGTAGAAATAAGACTTGAGTAATGGTCACAGTTAATAGTAATATTAATCACAGGTAATGGTTTTGTACAGATATTGACTGTCCAAATTTGTCAATATCTGATGGTTTCAGTAATGTTGGCAACTGTTACAGTAGTGTTTGCCAGCACACTTGACGTGAGTAATAGTTGGTCAGCTGTGGATTTAGCGTTACAGTACACCTTGAGGTTTGTGAACTGACCAAATTGTAGAAGAAAGGGTACAGAGACCCGACATGTTTGATAAATTAGACACATGTGCAACTCTTGGTAATCTTTATTGAGGAAAACGTTTCGCCATACAGTGCTTCATCAGTCCCCAAACAAAGGAAAACTTGAAAACAGGAGGAGAATGAGGTAATCAGTACCCCTCCACCTTGAGTCGATGTTGTTCAGTCACAATACACCTGCCCGTCAAGAAACACCATACTCCGCTTGTTGTGCTCACACATGTTTTGCACAGTTCCACCCATTGACTCCAGCCTCGGCAAGTGGAAGCAGAGGCAGGACAAGGAACGAAGGGACATGAGGTGGGAGAGAGAGAGACACGCACACACACAGAGTCAATAGTAGTGTTTCTATGATCAAGTAACTTGGTGACAGGTATTCTCGACATTCCCGCTAGTCCCTCACCAGAAGCTCCACACTCATTTCTCTACGACCCTCCTTTTTCAGTTGCAAATGGAACTGAATCGCATCCAAAATTGAACAGCACGTGTCATGGCCTTTCACGTGCTGTACAATTTCGTCTGTACCTCTTTTAAATTTAGTTTACAGGAAAATCGTTCTATACGAAGGCACTCTAGAGCTGGTTACCTCTGTCTACTCCACCTTTCTTGATTTAGCACGAAACATTTCACTCATTTTCTCCATTATGGGATTTTACTTTTTCAATGAACATAGTTAATAAATGTCACACCAAAGAGGCGGGTGCCAGGAGCTGTGAATCGACCCCCCTGCAACAACAAAAGGTGAGTACCACAGTGTGGTTATAGGGTGTGATTGTAGTGTGTTATTGCAATGTCCAGGTCCATTCAACCTCGCCGCTGTCATTATGTACTTACCACACTGTCTAATTCCTTCTTCCTCGCAGTCTTATTACTTCTATTTATTGGTTCTACCTTATTTTTATGTCCCTCTCCTCCCCTACGAAATAAAAAAAGCTTATTTACCTTCCCTCTTCACATGTCATCGCCACCACACATTACCTCGTTACCGCTCTTATCACCTGGTTGAGTTTGTGACTTATGGTGTTGTGGGGTTTACCTCAGAGAGAGAGAGAGAGAGAGAGAGAGAGAGAGAGAGAGAGAGAGAGAGAGAGAGAGAGAGAGAGAATTACTATGAATTTCAACAAAGTCCTATTATTACCGTTACACAATTTACGTTTAATGTTTTGCGGTTAATACAACAGAGGCAAAGCCCATCCTGTTGTTAAGAGTGACAAAGTTCCGTGTACTGAGAGTTATTCTTGTGTGTTGAGGGACAAAAACCAGGGGCGCAAAAAAAATACCATGTGAGAAAACGTCCATAAGTGTCAGGGTCCCCTGGACTTTTCAAACGTTCTCACGGTCTTCTGCATAAGGGATATTACCGATAAACCTGAGTATACCTGGTGAGGTTTCGGGTCAACGCCCCCGCGGCCCGGTCTTTGACCAGACCATATGTGATCGGGGCATGATCAACCAGGCTTTTACTGCTGGCCGAAGCAACCCATACGTACAACGCACAGCCCGGCTGGTTCCCCAAAGGGTTTTAGTGACTTTAGGTGCCTGTCCAGCACCTTTCTTGAAGACAGACAGATCTTTAGGACATCCATAGGTCTTGACGACAAGCCAGGGGTCCTTGTGAAAGACAACCAGGGAAAACTTGAAGAACAGCCAGAAGACTTGAAGACAACCATGGGATCTTGGAAGACAGCCAGGGGTCTATTGACAGCCAGAGACTGAAGACTGCCAGAGGTCTTGAAGACAGCCAGGGGTTCTTGAAGCAGCCAGAGGGCCTATTGGAAAACCCCCTTATATATTTGGGAATCATTTGAACGGTTTTTTACCCCAAACGGAAACATGAACAGTTACTCTCAAATAAGTTCCTGACATGGGCCATGATTGTGATTCATACGTTGGAGTGAGTGCGGTCAGTAGTCAGACAGACGGTGACCACTGAAAGGCTAGTCGTGGGACCGGAGCCGCAGGGCATTGACCCCTGGAAAAATCATTAGTTACTGGGAGTTACCCTTGTGGGAGATAGTATATCTCTTAGTCTTCAATTTAATAAGTTTGCCCATGGTGATACATTACTCTCTTCATTGGACTTTCCCCAATTATAAAATATTTTGGTATCTTTGTTTAAATTCATTTTAACCAACAATGAATGATACCTGGTCAGTTTGCTAGTGTTTTTACATCCATGAATGATACATGTTCATTTTTTTTCTTTTTATCCTATTAATAGTAAGTGTTCCTCTTTCCTTCCATGTATATTTTAAAGTAATAATTATTTCATTCATTTCTCCTCGCATAACAAACCGAAACGAAGACTACAATTTACAAGAAATATAAATAAAATTTGCGTGTTGGAATTGGTGACGGAGGAAAAAGTCGTTAGGAAGAGGCTTGTTAAGAAAGGTAAATTGTTCATAGAAATGCTGGACTTTCCTTCTCTGTCATTATGCAGTCTTCCCTAACTGATAGTTTTCCAAACAATATTATCTCATTATTTCTTATTTCGAAATCATGCAATGCAGTTGTGTGTGTGTGAGTGTCTGTGTGTGTGTGTGTGTGTGAGTGTGTGTGTGTGTGTTTGTGTGTGTGTGTGTGTGAGTGAGGTAAGACACAAGGAAGGACCACAGGACGTATCCTCAATCCATCTAAATGCGAAATCATCTCAGACAACCAGCAAGCAATGAGGCAGTGAGAGTCATGCCAGAAGGTGCAACAACCACTTCCCCCACTGATAGCATCCTGCTTGGAGCCCCCTCAGGCAAATAATTCCGTTGACGGAACTCGAGGACAAACCGGAAGATTTGAAGAGACTGAAACAGCGAATAGGCGATCTAGACGTCCACGATGCCTTGTACTTTCTAACAAAGTGCTTGAGTCTACTCAGGTTGACATATTTTGTGGGATATGCATCCTCGTATGACAACCCAAAATTAAATAAATACAGCAGTCTCCTGAAGTTGATATTCATAAAAGTACTCAATCTTGCTCTAGTTGTGTAGAGGATGGCCAGTGGGATCAAGTAACACTTCCAGTAAGACTAAGAGGTATAGGTATCTACAAGGCATCACAGATAGCATTTCCTACATTCCTATCTTCATCTGTGGTATTCAGCGAACTTGTAGCAGTGATTCTTCCTGAACACTTCACTGGTAATATTGAGGTTTACGACCCACTGCTCATTAATGGAGCCAGACTCTGTGATACACTAGCAGGTTCCTTAACCAGACCAGTTGTTCGTAACTACTACTAACAGTTGCACTGGGATAGCCCAATATTTGAGTGTGTGTTGGGAAAGGACATTGCTCGCCTCCTTTCAGTGAGATCTCCTCATACGAGTGATTTTCTATTAGTTGTCTTTAATTCCTCCCTAGGCACATACCTCTAACTCACAGAACATTTTAATAGTGAATACAACTTTCTCTTAGCTCTCCTCTCCCTCGCGGCATGAATCAATCAGACCGATTTTGGTAACCATGAATTTGTTTTGCTGTTATATCTGAGGGAACGAACACCAAGGTGTTGAATAGGTTTAACACATCACAGAAGTCTTTCAACATCCGGATGCCCCAAACAATGTGGAAGTCAATCGCCTCAGCTATGCAGATCAGATAACTAAATACATCCAGATGGAACTGCCTTGCAAGCCTAGACAGCGAACAGATAATGTTGGACTACAGTCCAAAATGATACCCATGTCCAATATCATTAGGGATGAAAAAGGTAAAGTCGCCACCTTCAGAAGTCCCCGAATGCTAAAAAGTAAGGAATTACATATCAGTTTAGCCCCCTCATAGTGTTCATTACACACCAATGTTCGTGGGGACAGAGCGCATTCCAATTATTGACAGAGTCAGGTAAAGGACTCATAGGGAAGGGGGAGGGGGATAGACTAAGGACACCATAACATCTAGTTTTCTGTTTCAACATTTTTGTTGCAGTTCAGAGGGGTAGTGCCTGCTCCATCTTGGTAATGTACCCCAGCCAGCACTGAGAAGCTGATGAAGCACATGCATCTGAATGCAGATAGTTATGATGAGTGCAACACCTGTGTATTGCTGTTATATCCCCTTAAATCTTTTGTAATTTTATGACAAACATATCAGTACATGTAAGTGTAGGACGACGTTTTTATTGTTTACCTGAGCAAAAAAATTCTCGTGTCCCGTCTTCATTATTCCTTATTTCTCATTTCACTTTCCTGTTCTGCATTAAATTGATTTCATTCCTTCTTCCTCCCACCCCTCCTTCCTTTCCAATCTCTCCCTCCCTCATTGCAATCTTCGAGTGGGGCTAATCTCCTGGCCCGAAACGCTTATTGCACATTAACCAAATTGGCCTCCTCAGGAGCTTGAACACAGCCCAGCCATTCAGAAGACCTAGGCAAGCCAGCCAGAAAGACAAACTGGCCTACCAGAAACCAAGGTCTACCTAGAGCACCTAGCTAGCTACCTAGACACCTAGCTAGCCAAATAGACAATCAGCCAGCCAGCCAAATCGGCACTTTCTTTTGCATGAAAGTCGCCTTGCTAGAAGACACGAAAAATTTACAAGCAGATAAAAAAAAAAACAGTCTTCCAGTGGGCAATAGAAAATAACATAAGTGACAAATTCCAACTGTTCGTGGAAAGAATGTAGAGCTCTATTAGAACACTGGATACAAAACACAGGAGTATCGTCTCATAAAAGGAACGTGTAAAAGACTTTGGAATAATGTGAACTAGCCTATTTTAAGAGAACAATAAAGCAGATACCGCAAAGACCACTAAAAGGATGGAGTGGATAATGACAACTTTTGTATCATTTATAGAGTACTGCTCAGTGTTGGCAGCTCCATACAGAGCTGAAAAAAACGATTGTATACTGCATGCAAAGAACCAGTTAAGCATTTAAACTATTGGTAATGCTTCTGAGTACTGTTACTGAACTCACTGAGGCTACTATAATAAAATGATAGCTGTAAAATATACAAAAAATGCTTGAGGTAACATGGTTGAATGGGAAATTGTCAGACGAACCTGGTCCCAGCCTGAGATGAGAGGATAGAGAAACTCTTGAAACCAGTCACAGGTATATAATTGACAGAGCATTTTCGTCCTATTTGTGTGCGTGCTAGCCTTACATTACATTACCACCTACCAGAACATGACATAATAAGTCATTCATTGTAGACATACAAAATTTTGCGAGATTGCACCCACTCGAAACAATAACTCCTCCACTTGATCTTAACCAGGGTCTTTCCAGTGGGCAACAGAAAAAAAATAAGATACACATTGAGTACAAATTTAAGTTTCTCCGCCATGGAAATATAATGAAAAAATAAAAACTTAACGGAGAACAAAACAAGCTCAGACTACTTAATCAAGCGGTCAAAATTTTCAAGTGGATTTAGGAATGATATCAGATGTGACGTTCATTCAAGTATCACAACAATGTTGTTATCACAAGTGAAAGTCAACTGAGAGACTGGATAACTAGAACCTTCAAAACTAGAGGTACCAAGTCAATGATGATACGCTTTAAGTCAGTTCCCTCTAGGCTTGCATAATGATGTACACTAACAGCCCCTTTTAATGCAGGTGTAATCACAAGTCTAGAAAATCTCGAATCTTCACAGCAAGTATAAATTTCAGGTCAAGTACAAAATTATTTGAAAGGTTTAAAGCCCCTTGATTCTGGGGGACTGGTTTCTAAATCTGCACAATACATCACCCCTTACGAAAGGAGAGAACGGTACACGACCATCCTGAAAAGCAGGATTAACTTACGTTATGCTAAGAGTAAACTCAAAAAAGGTGTGTGAGGGACTAAGACTTTTAATATCCTTTTCTTTCATACAGAAGGGAAATACTAACAAACCTGAGTTGTCATCAAGGAACCTAGGGAATTTTTCTCAAGTTTTTGCTGATTATCTGGCTTGTACTTACGTGGTACTGCGTGCGGATTGCATTGACCACCCTGATTGATCAGGCCATCAATAGAGGAGGGCTTAGTCTGGACCGGGGTGCGTGGACTGTGGACCCCCGAAATCTTCAGGTATGCCTACTAGGTAGTATTAAGAATAGATCATAAACTATTTTGATAAAACAGTTGAGAGAGTGGGGGCCAGTAGACAAGATGAATGCCATTAAACAAATACAACTAGAGTACTGCACACACAAAAAACACTAAAAAAAGACAACGGAGCGGCTGTGGTGGAGCGCCGTGATGAGGAAATTACCAGGAGGAAAGACCGCATCAGTGCTGGAAGTGGAAGTGTGTTGTGTGTGTGTGTGTATTTTGTCAGCGTCTAACAACAACAATGTGATCTTGACCAGTGCATCTTGCACAGAGAGTCGGAGGTTTCAAGGAAAAGAGGGGCGAGAGGTCACTGAAAATGTTTGGTTGAAAGGGGCCGTATTATGAAAAAAAAGGCCCTGGCTCTTATCAAAGTAACTGTGGGCGTCTTCGTTTCTTGCCAACTGCAATCACAAACAGCGCAGATTAATTCTTGAGCCATGAGGTCAGGATATGGGATCCATCAACGTGGGACGATGAACCCGGTAATTCAATCAGCAACTGCTGAACTTTTAGAATATTGCAACGTAATCCATGAAGCATAACAGATCAAGAACTCTGGAATACGATGACGAACATCCAGGATGTACCGGAACATTGACTCTGGAGAATGTAATGTTAGAGCAATGTACCTTGCACCTTTATAACACTAGCATAGTGGCTCTGTAACTTCTGGTGTTTAGAAACAATAGATCCTTCAAGATCCAACATGAACACGCACATAGGCACGCGAGGAACAGGTACAAGAGGACGTAATTTGAAGTTGAAAACAGAAGAGTCACAGGATAATAGGAAGTACTTTTTCAGTCTGTGGGTTGTAAGGAAGTAGAATAAACTGGATGACGAAGAAGTGGAGGTAAACAACATGGCGCAGCTTTAAAATAGGTGTAAAATGGGTGGCATCATTACACCAGAGACAAGCAAAGACAGATGACGAAGCTTCAGAGACGGGAACAGGAGCCAAGACTTGACCCCCAAACCACATAAATAGGCGAGTACAAACCGACACACACACACACGCTCACACACACTCGATCGAAGACCAGGCAGAACTACAAAGGGATCTGGACAGGCTGCAGACCTGGTCCAGCAATTGGCTCCTGGAGTTCAATCCCACCAAGTGCAAAGTCATGAAGATTGGGAAGGGCAAAGAAGACCGCAGACGGAGTACAGTCTAGGGACCAGTAGACTACAATCCTCACTCAAGGAAAATAAGATCTTGGGGTTATTATAACACCAGCACATCTCCTGAAGTGAGCACATCAACCAAAAAACTCTGCAGCATATGTGGCGCCTGGCAAACCTAACAGCATTCCGCGACATCTTAATAAGGAATCGTTCAGGACCCTGTACACCGTGTACGTTAGGCCCATATTGGAGTATGCGGCACCAGTTTGGAACCCACACCTAGCCAAGCATGTAAAGAAACTAGAGAAAGTGCAAAGGTTTGCAACAAGACTAGTCCCAGAGCTAAGAGGTATGTCCTACGAGGAGAGGTTAAGGGAAATCAACCTGACGACACTGGAGGACAGGAGAGATAGGGGGGACGTGATAATGACATACAAAATACTGAGAGGAATTGACAAGGTGGACAAAGACAGGATGTTCCAGAGATTGGACACAGCAACAAGGGGACACAGTTGGAAGTTGAAGACACAGATGAATCACAGGGATGTTAGGAAGTATTTCTTCAGCCACAGAGTAGTCAGTAAGTGGAATAGTTTGGGAAGCGATGTAGTGGAGGCAGGATCCATACATAGCTTTAAGCAGAGGTATGATGAAGCTCACGGTTCAGGGAGAGTGACCTAGTAGCGATCAGTGAAGAGGCGGGGCCAGGAGCTCGGACTCGACCCCCGCAACCTCAACTAGGTGAGTACACACACACACGCACGCACACACGCCTGTGACCTGCGGGGTCCCACAGGGGTCAGTCCTAGGACCAGGCTGTTTCTGGTATTTGTGAACATGACAGAAGGAATAGACTCAGAAGTGTCCCTGTTTGCAGTTAACGTGAAGTTGATGAGAAGAATTCATTCGATCGAAGACCAGGCAGAACTACAAAGGGATCTGGACAGGCTGCAGACCTGGTCCAGCAATTGGCTCCTGGAGTTCAACCCCACCAAGTGCAAAGTCATGAAGATTGGGGAAGGGCAAAGAAGACCGCAGACGGAGTACAGTCTAGGGGGCCAGAGACTACAAACCTCACTCAAGGAAAAAGATCTTGGGGTGAGTATAATACCAGGCACATCTCCTGAAGCGCACATCAACCAAATAACTGCTGCAGCATATGGGCAACTAGCAAACCTAAGAATATCTTTTCGACATATCAGTAAGGAGTCGTTCAGGACTCTGTACGCCGTTTACGTCAGACCTATATTAGAGTATGCAGCATCAATTTGGAACTCACACCTGGGCAAGTACGTCAGGAAATTAGAGAAAGTGCAAAGGTTTGCAGTGAGACTAGTCCCGGAGCTAAGGGCATGTCCTACGAGGAGAGGTTAAGGGAAATTGACCTTACGACACTGGAGGACAGGAGGGACAGGGGGACATGATAACAACATATAAAATACTGAGAGGAATCGACAGGGTGGACAGAGATAAGATGTTCCAGGGATGGGACACAGCAACAAGAGGTCACAAATGGAAGTTGAAAACTCAGATAAGTCACAGAGATGTTAGGAAGTATTTCTTCAGTCACAGAGTTGTCAGGAAGTGGAATAGTCTGGAAAATGAGGTGGTGGAGGCAGGATCCATACATAGCTTTAAGAAGAGGTATGATAAAGCTCACAGAGCAGGGAGTTAGTGACCCACTAGCACCCAGTGAAGAGGTGGGGCCAGGAGTTATGAATCGACACCTGCAACCACAATTAGGCGAGTACACGCACGCACGCTCATGGAGATAATGATGTTAGGTGAAAAGTACCTGGAAATTGTTTCAGGGATCGTCGTTTTTTGTGACCATTCCCAGCCTAGGCCTGATTGTTGACAACCTGAACAGTGAGGCTGTTGGTGCTAGCTACTGCCTGATGAGGACCATAGTAATAAGAAAACTACACAATGTATTCTTTTGAAGACAAGTTAGAGTGTATTCGTAATTTTCTTATATCTGATGAGAGGACGTTGAAGAATGTTGTACCTCTGTGCCTATCAAGTTATCTCTTAATGTACTTATTACTCCCCTACTTTTCATTGGGGATATTTTGTTTACTATGCTTCCCGCTCTCACAGAGTTTTGGTGTGTATATTTAGTACTACGTATTCTACGTATCCCTTTCCCATGCGTTTTGTTAGTTATTACACCATGATCACATCGAAGACTCGCCTAAAATCTATGTATATTTCAGCAGTTTGAGTGTCATTTAGAATTTTAGTTGCCCAGAACTATATATAGATAGTGTATAGCAGTTGCTAGAGGCAGAAGCATCTTGGTCTAAACCCAGGCTGTCTTCACTTGTTAAATGATGTGATTCCGTGTTTAGTAATCTTATTTCAAATATTTTGGTAAGGTGTGACGTCAGTGGTGTCAGAATATAGTATTTTACGATTACTTTGTTGCTACCTTCGTGGAATGGAACACATCAGTGGCTTTTAACGCTAGTCTTTGTCTAGACTTCATTCCACGCGTGGCTGTTCAAGGCGGGGCTAGGTAAGAAGGGGCGGGAATTAGCTGATGTCCTGCGGTAGCCTTGAGGATGGACACTTCCAAGGAGCGTGGGAGCGTAGTGATGTTCAAGGTTGTCTGCTCCTGCCTGAGGGGTACACTACACCAGCAGTCACTCTACCCTCCTTCCTGTTGCTCCTGCTGCCTGAGGGGTAGACTACACCAGCAGTCACTCTACCCTTCCTCTTGTTGCTCCTGCTGCCTGAGGGGTAGACTACACCAGCAGTCACTCTACCCTCCTTCCTGTTGCTCCGCTGCCTGAGGGTAGACTACACCAGCAGTCACTCTACCCTCCTTCCTGTTGCTCCTGCTGCCTGAGGGGTAGACTACACCAGCAGTCACTCTACCCTCCTTCCTGTTGCTCCTGCTGCCTGAGGGGTAGACTACACCAGCAGTCACTCTACCCTCCTTCCTGTTGCTCCTGCTGCCTGAGGGGTAGACTACACCAGCAGTCACTCTACACTTCCTCTTGTTGCTCCTGCTGCCTGAGGGGTAGACTACACTGGCACTCTACCGTCCCTGCTGTGGCTCCTGCTGCCTGAGGGGTAGATTACACCAGCTGTCACTCTACCGTCCTTGCTGTTGCTCCTGCTGCCTGAGGGGTACACTACACCAGCAGTCACTCTACCGTCGTCTCTACTGCTTCTGTATGCACATAATCAATTACAGTAAACAAACTCCGCAAATGATGTTGGGCCACTGACAAGTTACAAAGGAATTTCAAGTAACAGGATAAAGGGTACGAAAAAAATCACAAAAAAATTTCACAAGCCTGGCCATGGGCCGGGCTGTGGGAGTAGAAACTGTCACATTTCCGTGTGATATGATTAGCAGTTTCATACAGGCATAAAATCAGAAAGTTTTCTGAAGTCCATTGAATCGATTTTTTTTCTCCTGGGTCACGAGTGGCACTGATGATGTGTTTTGGTATGAAGGTTTGTTTTCATGCCATTGCAATGATTTTCAGTGGGATTCAGGTCAGGGCTGTTACCTGAGCACCGAGTAACACTGATATTGTTATCTTGCAACCATTTCTTGACCTGTTTTGACGCGTGTCAAATAGACAGTGTCTGGCGAAATGTTTCTTAAGTACATCAGCTATATGTACATACTACAAATCATGTTGGGTCGCATGTGACCCACATAGTTTGGGTAATCTCTTATCTCTTACTGTCCAAAACATCTCTTATTTGTCTCTGTGAGGAGTCGTGTTACATAGCGCACTCTATTATTATTTTAATTCTTGAATGTTATCATAGAGGAAGGAGGGTGTTCCATTTGGCATAAAATTTACATATTTTCTCATTTTTTCATTTTCTGTTGATTAAATCTTTGTTTGCTTTAGGGTATTTAAATAATTGCCTTTCTTTGTGTAGGCTGTCTCAGATATTACTGCTATGTATTTTATGTGGGCGTGTCTCCTCCCTTCATGCATACGGGGAATTAGCAAAGAACTTCTAGCGGTCTACAAGGAACTGGAGGAGTTCCTCAGATCGGTGCCTGACCAGCTGAGTTGTCGTACGTACGTTGGACAACGTGCGGCCAGCAGTAACAGCCTGGTTTATAAGGCCTTGATCCCCCAGGCGGCCTAGTTCAGGACCGGACTGCGGGTGCGTTGACCCCAGGAAACCTACTTCAAGAGTCCTTCAGGAACTTGTCGCGTTTCCTCTTGAAGATAACCAGAGGTTGGTCATCAGAAAGCATTTATTTTTGTTCCCGCCGTGTAACTTTCAGTCATCTCCCACGTGTAACTGTCATTGATAGGTACATCAACACTTTTGATGAATCTACCATTTTCGTTTAATGACAAAAGATACGTCATTCCTTATGCACGGTGGAGAGGGACCTCTGACACTCAAGTTCTTTATTACTAAACTCGCCGCACCCTTTCTGTTTATTGGAGGTACTTTGCACCGTCTGCCAAATCATCCGTCCACTTTCCAGTTATTCTTTTTGGATTCATTTTGTGCGGTATCACGCCATGGTCACACTTGTCCAAGACTTTCTCAAAATCAAAGTGTACCAAACCAGCATTTATCTTGGCATGCAGTGGATCCAAAACCATGTCGTAATGGTCTAGCAATTGTGAAAGGCAGGTGCGACCTGCTTTAAACTCACTGTGCCTTCGAGTGTGTAGTCGATGCCAGTGTATTCATGACTGGTTTCCTGGGCAGTGGAACAGAGGCGACAATCAGTGTGTAACAAGAGGCTGTCACAGGTAATGGCTTTGTTGGTCAGTAGTGTGTGTGTGTGTCTGGTGAGAGTCAGTGGTTCATTGTTCTCCCTGAATCCGCCTTGTTGCACCCACCAGATGTACTTAATTACCTCTAAATGCTTGTGTAGTATCCCCTTTCCACGCTTTCCCTTCCCTATTTCCTTTACGTCTTTGATTCCTTTCTTACCTGGAGTATACCTGCAAGGGGTTTCGAGGGTCAACGCCCCCGCGGCCCGGTCCGTGACCAGGCCATGATATTACTATATAATACAGCTGATATTATTATTATTATCATCACCACTGCTACTGTTACGAGTGTAGCTTTCTGCCGGCGCCTCCAACTTTTTCTCCCCACACCCCATCCTCATTTCCCCAATATTATTAATTCTGTCGCTACTGCTACTGATAATGCTATTGACCTGATAGCAAGGAAATGCATATGCATTAATATGTAACATTTACTGATGACTTACCTCCCTACACAGTGAGCTTTATAAAGTTGCAAAGCGATGTGTGTGACGTGATAAGGACCACTGTGTGGGCGAAACCTGATCAATAAAAGTTCCCTCAAAAATGTATGTGTATCTTGTTTCCGTCTCCAGTCCTGCTAGACGGAAACCTGTAAATCTATCGTAGCTACTGAACCCACAGTGGAATGATTGACGATATCATCGCCCTGCTAAAGTCTTCAGGCTCAGACTGACACATTTCCTTCACATGAGTATCTCACGGGACCTGCTATTTGATATCTTGTTGTGGTAAGTCTGTCACTGATGTGTACTGTAATGAAATAACAGCGCTGTATGACCCTGCTGGTTTACCGCTTAGTTTTGATTATAATAATAATGATGTAATGAAATAAAGAAGGGTGTTTGGGACTCAGGTAATGTGGAACATTATAAAATCTCAAGCGTGCATTTTCTTACGAACGATAAAAAAAAATAGTTGGGTGAAGGAAGGCTCTGAGTACTTGTCAAAGAACGCAGCATCTCTTTCTTCATAAATGGTTGGGATATTTTCCTGTTTTGTCAGAATTTGCTGTCACAACCAGTGACACGGAATAAAACATATGGATTGTGAGAAATACGTTGAATAGTTTTATTTGCTTTGTAATTATTTATGTAACTTGAGAGTTCTTTGGAGTGGGTGTGGTTGGGTGTGAGTTTGACCTGCCTAGCATGGGCTAGGAAGGTCCAACTCATTCTTGTGAGAAAACTGGTGACGACAGCAGCAGCGTGTGATATGAGAATATAAGTGCCAGTCTTCCTGCCTGTGCGTCAGTATCTTCAAGACTTTGGTGCTCACCACCAAGGCTGAGGGACTGATTACCTCGGGTTTTTTTTTTGTATATAGTTCTATAGTCTTCACATTATGGCCTTGAATTATATTGAAAAAACCACTGGAGAGCGAAACGTCTACAAATAAAGACGCCCAGATGTAGCACATGTTCTTCATAATAGCGTAAATTCGATAGTGACGGAATGTTTAAAATGCTATTTGAAATACTAGTTCTAGTGTTTTTTAAGTAAAATAAGACAGTAAACATAACTTGGGTGACGTCTGATGATGTATTTACCAGACACTGTGCGAGCCCTCGCAGCTTACTGCTAACCTGTCATTATAACAATTTTTTATTGCTCTTCGGATATACTTGTGAGCGATTTCGAGAGTTATTCTGCCCTCGTAGCCTGGCCTAGGACGAGACTTTTCTGTCGCTTTCCTGTTCAACCAGGCTGTTGCTGTTGGCGGCTCTGTGGCCCTCATAGGCATTACAGTCTGGTTGATCTGGAAGTTGGCGGATACAGTGAGAGGAAGGACAGGAAAGGAAGCAGAGACTAACAAAATTAAAGGAAATCTCAAATACCTTTTCTCGTTAGCAAACTGAAAATTTGATTTTTCAGTGGTGACAAATTTGAACCAATTAGACATGGGAACAATGAAGTCAAAAGCACAGTATACACAACCCAGGAACGTCATATCATGGAACATAAACTGGTAACTGACTTAGGAATAATAATGCCAGATAATACGGCATTTAGAGAACACAGTAAAAAGAAATCCAACAAAGAAACGAGAAATAAAATAGAGGATAATGAGAATGTTCCAAACAAGAGAAATGACACCATTGATGGTACTATTAAAATTATTTGACCTGTCACATTCTATCCTTACAGCTGTTTAAGACAGGAGAGATATCAGAACTGGAAAATGTGCACAGGTCGTATACTGCCCTCGTATACACTAATCAGTATAATACACAAACCACCTGGACTGTTCTCAGGATAACCAGAATATGTATATAAGACAGTGTGCTGGTTATGATATCTTCTTTATAAAGATGTGTTCACCAGAGATTAACTCATGGAGGGGTTAACTCGATTTGGTTAATATATATTAACCAAATTGAGTTATATATATATGTCGTGCCGAATAGGTGAAACTTGCTATTTTGGCTTATATAGCAACGCTCTTCTTGCCGAATAAGGCAAGCGAAAATTTGTGTATGCAGTAATTTCGCAAAAATCACTCTGAACCTAACGAAAAAAAGTATATTTCATTGTCTTTGTTCATTAAATTATTGTAAACTTATCTAAAATATATTTAGTTGGATTAGGCTAAATTAAATTGCGCTTGTTATAACAAGGTTAGGTAAGTTTTCTAAGGTTCTTCTGGTAAAAATTATTAATTTTTACATTAACATAAATGAAAAATATGTATATCTTTAAA
Source organism: Cherax quadricarinatus (assembly GCF_026875155.1). NCBI lineage: Eukaryota > Metazoa > Arthropoda > Malacostraca > Decapoda > Parastacidae > Cherax > Cherax quadricarinatus. The sequence goes on from NC_069481.1 coordinate 8,986,130, forward strand.
CGTATAAGAGAAAATTTTAGAAATGACTTAATTTTAAATAATTCGCGAACATGCGAAATTATTTACATACATTGTCTCTACGTCCACAGCAGGACTCGAACCTGCAAACTCTGTATCAGAGTCCCCAGTGCTTTACCACGGAGCCATTTATATATATATATATATATATATATATATATATAATATATATATATAATATATATATAAATAGAGTGAGTAGCTTAATATGTGACGCTAGGTGATCGAAGTACAAAGTTTAGGGAGAATAAGCCGAAGATTTCATAGATTGTGAATGATCCAGTGTTTTGAGAAATTGTATTAGTTGTGGCTATTGCTGCTAATTCTAAGTATAATTTGTTGCGACGGTCACTTTCTTTGACACTTGAAATTCATAAGATGGTTCTCAGTGGTTGTTCGTACAATCCTCAAGTTATTAACGTTGTCTTTCCAACATTACGATTACGCAGCAACATTCTTTCACCTCACCTATATATACCCATGTATAATTATCTGAATTAATAAAAGTCCCTGATGGACGAAACGTCTTCATTTATAAAATCCATAACTTGCACAGTGTTTGTTTACACACATTACGTACATTCTACCACTGTATCACCATAATTGATAATATAAAACGGCTGATTCTGGAGAGCGTTGTCTCTGACCTGAACACTGTTATATAACTTACAGAAGTCAGTTATTATTATTATAATCAAGAGGGAAGCGCTAAACCCGGAGGATTATACAGCGCCTGGGGGGGGGGGGGTGGAAGGCATTCAGGCTTAATTCGGGGAACTGAAGCACAGATCCAATTCCCTAAATCAAGAGCCCCTCACCAACATCAAGGAACCTTCCTTGAGGGGTTACAGAAGTCAAATGTAGGGAAGGAAGTGTACATTGTACTCACTGAAGGATATTATTATTATTATAATCAAAAAGAAGCGCTAAGCCACAAGGACTATACAGACCACTGAAGGATAGGGAGACCCTGGGTACCATTTGAGAACACGGTTAATATCCGTGGTCATACATTCTTCAACCTTCTACAAGATATTAGGAATATTGATAAAAGTTAAAAGCGTTCAAGATGCAGTTTGAAAAATCTGCAAGTACTTGATCAACAGGGTTGTTTAAGGCCTGTGGGCCGCTAGCACCAACAGCCTGGTTGACCAGGCAGTCAACTGGGAAGCCTAGCCTCAGGAGGGGGATGCAAAACCCTCAAAGCCGATCACAGGTATGTCAGATGCATATCACAGGGTACAGGGCTCGTACTATATACACAGGGCCACACCTGGGTACAGTTCACTGCTTCAGCTTTTGTCGCTTGCTTTGTAGTGGTGATAATTACCGAGGTGGATGTTGGGACCTCGGGGATGTTTTAAGTCTTGTGGCATTTAACTAACGCAAGTTATTTTAACTCACTGTGGTGGTCAGGCACGAACCAATACACACGAAATACTGTCACGCTTAGCACAACCTCTGCTGCCGCCATCACCACCGCAATCAACTACGACAGATTTCATACCCCCAACCACCGTTGCCATGCCTCTACCACCACCGCATCCGCATCCGCCGCCGCCACCATCATTACCATCACCGCCACCACTGCCCACGTACAAGGACGGAGTCAGCAACTGCGTGCAATTGCAGAACTGCAACGCGTTGCAAATATTGATCTGCCTTGTTGGGGTCCCCTGTCTGCTCCCTCATCCTTCACCCCAGCTGTTCCCTGGTGCCTAGCAGCGTTCCCTGGTGCCTGGCAGCGTTCTCTGGTGCCTGGCAGTGTTCTCTGGTGCCTGGCAGTGTTCCCTGGTGCCTGGCAGTGTTCTCTGGTACCTGGCAGTGTTCTCTGGTGCTTAGCAGTGTTCCCTAGTGCCTAGCCTGGTGCCTGACAGTGTTCCCTAGTGCCTAGCCTGGTGCCTGACAGTGTTCCCTGGAGCCTGGCTGTGTTCTCTGGTGCCTGGCAGCGTTCCCTAGTGCCTAACCTGGTGTCTGGCAGTGTTCCCTGGTGCCTGGCAGTATTCCTTAGTCCCTGTCAGTGTTCCCTGGTCCCTGGCAGCGTTCCCTAATGCCTAGCCTGGTGCCTGGCAGTGTTCCCTGCTATTGGACAAGGACGTTGACTGCTGCTCATGCGTGACTGATGACTAGAGCAGGTGTATACTCACCCTCCCTGTCTCCCTTCGTACCTACCTACCTCCTCCATCAACTCCCTCCCACATACCTGGCGGGTACGTGGGTGTGGATTTTCTGGCTGAGGTGGGTGTAAGGGACGGGTCGTTGTGTAGTTAAACTCTCCCACTTGTGTTTGTAAGAGTCGAGGCACAGCCCTTATCAGTTACACAAATAACCCGCACATAAAAGAGAAGCTTACGACGACGTTTCGGTCCGACTTGGACCATTGACAAAGTCACACTAACAGAGGTGGAGCAGGACGGCTATATATAGGCAGGAAGAGGTGGAGGTAGTAGCAGTAGTAGTAGTACAAGAATTGTATATAATACCGACAAGATGAAGTTATCAGTTACTTATCAGTTACTCTTGCACAAATAACCCACACATGGAAACTTACGACGACTTTTCGGTCCGACAGTTTGTGAGACTAGTTAATGTTCCAAGTCGTGCCGAAACGTTTTAAGTTTCTTCTTTGTGCGGGTTATTTGTGTATTGTTCCAGTCACGGTATTGTGCCTTTGTATTCTCTTCTCAAGTCCTCTTAATTCTTACCGACTGGTGTTAGTAAGTTGTAGCCTCCAGAGTGTAATCATATCTACTTAAACTGTGTGTAGTGTGTATGGATAAACTGAGTAGTTAAAATCCGAAACTTTGTGTAAAAAATCACTCGGTAGAACAGAGAAATGTGAAGGGTCTTTAGGAGTAACAATATCAGCTCTTAGGTTGAAGGAGCATAACAATGTAACTATCGTGTATATATTATCATTTCTCTCTCTTCTCCACTCCAGTGAGCACATTTATATTACTGTTCCCAGTAACATAAATGCTGCATTGGCTCTGTGGGGGACATCAGTGACCTCTTTATTCCAGCTCTGATATATCTCCTGCCCTGAACACTGAATAATAGTCTAAGCCAGAAAGCTCGAGTGATTTGAATAGTGTCACAATTAGCACCATTTCCCTTGTTTTGAAAGTTCTTGTTATCCATGTGAAAGACCTGTGAGTAATAGCTGACGCTATTACTCACAGGTCTTTCACATGTTCCTTTCGTTATATTTGGTAATCATCTTGCGTTTTGTTTAAGTGTTCCTTTTGAGTTCATTTTTTTCTTATCTCAACAGTTGGAACTTATCACCATTGAAAGACTCGTTGTTCTCCACTTCACACTAGAAGACTTTGTTTATATCTTATTCTGCCGAGGTGATTTTCAGGCTTATTTTGGTATCATCGACAAATGATACGAAATTGTGGCGTGTGTTTTTAATCTATGCTCGCTGTGAGGACAAGAAACATTACCAAGCCAGTGATGTTAAGCTTTAAGTAACTTATTCTTTGTAGACTGGAATATTGCTGTATACTGACAGTCCCCTTTAAATTAAGTCGGAGAATTTACAGATCTGGAGACTATAGAGTGTCCCTTCACTTCACGTATAAATTCAATCAAGCACCTAATATTGGGAATGTCTGAAGGTCTTTCAACTATACTACTTGGTACATAGAGAAGCAAGATAAATCATAGGAAAATGTGTGTGAGAGAGATTTGTGGTTGATGGAGTCGAGACAACTTCTGGCTCCTCCTCTTCGCTGGTCGCTACTAGGTCCATACACTCTTGCTCCCAGAGTTTTATTCGTACCTCTTGTGTGTGTGTACTCACTTAATTGTGGCTGCAGGGGTCGATTCATAGCTCCTGGTGTGTGTGTATGTATGTGTGTACGTGTGCGTGCGTGCTTGCTGTGTCCGTCCGTCCATTTATCGTGGGCAAATTGGCATTGACGGGCTTATGATAGATACACCCAAAGATCTTGTTGAAGGAGGGGAGAGAAAGGTAGAACAGTGGAAGAGAGACAAGAGAAGGAAGAGAAGAAAGGCTGGAAGAAAAATAGTAAAAAAAGTAAAGATAGAGGGAACGGGAAAAGCAAGAGAGAAGGGAGAAAAGAGCAAAGGTAAGAAGAGAAGGGAGGGAACGCAGCAGAAGAGAAGGAAGGGAAAGAGGGATAAGAGGAGGGAAAAACAGAAGGATGAAGGAGAAGGGAAGAGACAGAGGAGTTGCTAACATTATTACCTCTCAATAAGTGTCAATTACTGTTTTAATTATTTATTTAATTAATATTTTAATAAACTTGGTCAACTGGTTAACATTTTAACGTGCGAAGTTATTGTTAATTTAACTCAGTTTTTGTTAACTCTTTGATTGTTAATTTAATTCAGTAATTGCTGTTTTAAAACAGTAATTTAAAACTCTGTGATAGTTAAATTAACACTCAGTTAATACAACAAATTACTTGTAAATTTAACCAAGTAATTTGTAAGTTAATTGATGGTAATTTAAATAAGAAAATGTTAATTTAATTCAATCTTAGTATAAACGGAACTTAATTTAACGAACTGTTAATTTTACTTCGTGTAAATTCGGCGTTTATTAATTTTAATAATTGCTGGTTTGTCACTTACTGATAACAATGTATAGAGAAAATAACATATACCAACGGTTTATTGTACAGTGTTTCTCAAGTGTACAAACACGTTTGAGGTGATGTACTCTGGTAAGTAGTAGTAGTAGTTGAAGGGGATATACGATCTTTCTCAAGTGTATAAAGAAACACGTTTAAGAAGGTAATATACCCCTCACCTGACAGGAGGGAAGGTGTAGGGGAAGGGGATTACGGTATGTTGTAGGTTATCTCAGGCGGTGTCACTTCTCAGGTAGAGACCTTAACTCTGTTTACCCCAGCTTAAGTGAAGTCGTAGGCGGGATAAGCTTTGCTAATCTTATCTTTTATCTATTATTTATGAAGCTTTGAATGTGGTGTTTCTAGGTTCCTACATCTGGTTTTATGTGGTTTTTTAATGATGGTCGCTGCTGTTTTTATAGTTCACTGCGAGAGAAACACGTCCAGCAATATCACTAGAGCGCGTGGAGTCACCCACGAGTGAACAACTACAGTCTTTCTTATGTTTTCACACACACTTCCACAGTTGGCGATTAAATGTATTTAAATATTGGCTGCGTTAACCTAACGTAGAATAATTAATATAAAACTTTTGTATTGTTTTAGATCGTGTGGAAATGAGAGATTTTAAGAATTAAGAATTCATGTTGTTGATATTAACATTTACACGTGCACGACAGTTCTTGTGTATACGTCTGTTGATATCTTGTTATTAGTGTAAAGGGACTTAGTCTTTACAAGTGATCTTTTAAACCTTGGAAGCCCTGGCAAAGGCGGTGTCACTTGCGTTTTGCACGAACTAAGTCACCAGTGGCTTCAGTGGCTTTGTAGTCTTACATGACAGTTAGGTGATACGTATATCGTCTGGATTTTGTTTCCACTGATTCTCATGGGGCCTGGGAAATTTTAAGTTGTTAAACGGTGTTTGATAATTTGATATTGCCAGATGATCTTCAAACTGCTGAGAAAACTCCTACTGCTACACCTCTGTCTGTGCCTTCATCAGAAACATTATAACACTCCCCACCCTCCCTTACACTCCCTCAAACCTAATAAATCCTTGTAATAAATTCTCTTTAAGCTCGCAAATAACTAAGATCTGGTATGGAACATAATGGCGCCAAATACAGTAAACTCTGATCATAACCTAACTGAAGTTCAGACCTGTATACGCACTGGTCCTGAGCAGCAAAACACTATGGTCCATGAAAGCACGTTAGCTCAACATATACCAGGGAGATAATGGGGCTTTGTGAAAAGTTTGCTTTGAGCCAACAGATTACAGAACCCACTAGGGTTGAAAATACACTGGATTTGATCTTCACGAATAACTAATCAGAGACGTAACAGTCACAATATAATATGCTGTCTTCACATCATAGAAGTGCAAACAAGCATAAATACAGGGTTTATTTTGTCCAAATCAGAGAAATGATTTGGACAAAATAAACAAAGAAGTGTCAGAGAGTCTAAGAGAAGGTCAAATGTGGAAAGAATATGCGGACGAAGAAAGAGGGTTTCCGAACTGCTTAAAAATATGAATGTCTCAGCGAAGGAAAGATAACTTTTGCCGAGAGATTACCGAGTTAGAACAGAAACTTAAATTTTCGTATCAGATAGAAAAACCACAAAGCGAACAAAAAGGCTGTCCAGGATATTGCTACAAACCCAAATATTTGTACACATATGCAAAATCTAACTTAAAACCTGTGTGTAGAATTGCACCATTAGTCACAGGAAGTTCATACACTGATGAAGAAAAAGAAATAACCGAAATTCTAAAAGACTAATACGAATCAATGTTTAGCAGTACATTAAACGAAAACAGAGTGGAGAATGCAGAAAAAATATTCTGTAGCCCCTGAAGGCCACACAGATCACATAGTGACAAGTATTAATCCGAAAGAATTGAGAGTGTTAGAACGGGAAAGTAGATAAATGGATTTTCAATTATCTGACAAACAACACAAATAGTAGTAAACAGAAGAAAATTTAGCATTAGCAAAGTAAAAAGCTGAGTATCCCAAGCCATGGTTCTGGCGCCTTTACTGTTTTTATCCTGACAGCGGACATACATGAGAATACCTGTAACAGTTATGTATCATTGCAGAAGGATACCACAGTAAGCAGTAAAATCACCTTGGTAGAGGACACAAACAATTGCAGGAAGATATTAACAATGTTTACCTGTGGTCAGTGGAGAAGAACATGACGTTTATATAGTGACAAGTTCTAACTACTTAGATCATGGACAAAAAATGAAGAACTCAAGACAGATACTGTATACAAAATGTAAGAAGATCAAATAGAATGAAGGGAACGTGTGAAAGATCTGGGTGTAATAATGTCAGCTAACTTTTCCCTCCAAGAACACAAGGCAAATATTGTCGAATGACAGGGTGAATAATGACAACTTTCAAAACAAGGAAAATAATGTGGAAAAAGACACTTAGGTACAGTTCAGGACATTTGTTAAAGGAAGCGTTTCCTTTAATAAATGTTTTTCCACATCTTGTCGATATCACCATACCATTTCTCAAGAGAAATAATGCCATTGGTGACATTTTTCAAATCACTTGTGATCTCCCGCTTCGAGTGTTGACGGTTCTTTTCAGGGTAGGAAATATATCAAAGCTGAAACAAATACAGAGATCATTTACGGCCTGTATAGAACAATTAAATCACGAGAATGGAGTGTAACCCAAATTCAAACCACTGAATTGAGCGAAAGACTACCGTGAAGAGACTTAGTGATAATGTCAGATCATCTCTCCTTCAAGGACCGCAGCAGAGTAATTACCACATTAGCAAGGAAAATGATAGGCTGGACAACTAGGACCTTCAAAACTCGAGAACCGTGTTGTATTCTTATAGCTTCTTTCAAGGGCAGGCGAAATTGCAAATCTGGAAAATGCACAGAGAACCTTCACCGCCCGCATAAATTCAGTCAAGCATCTAAATTGTTGAGAACGCTTGAAGTCTCTCAACACAGTTGTGTTGCAACACATTTGTCCTCAAAGATTTGTTAAGTTATACCATGATTAAGGAAAGATTCTAGACTTCACCTTACGAAAGCAAAGCAAATGCGATAATAATTATGGACAAGGTAGTAGATTATAGTGGAATAATAAACATGATATTAGGAGACGGAAACTCACGCCCCTCTTAAGTTTCCTACACGTACGTTTATATTTGCCAGAGCTTTCGATTGTGGCTGATAAAGCAACGATGGTCTTGCCAAACAAGTATAGCTTGCCGTTCATTCTGTTTGTCAGTTGTTCTTCGCGACTTAGAGTTCATAGATGGCCTTGAGGGTATGATAATTATCATTATTATAGATGTGATGTAATTATTATAGATGATGATGTATATTAGGTTTTAGGATAAAGAAATCAGTCGAGTTGAAGAATGAGACACTTACCTGATATATCTTTGAAGAGTTTCGAGAGTTTCATTACTCTCGGAGCCCGGCCATGGGCCAGGCTCGTGTGGTGCTTGCCTGGTCAACCAGGCTGTTGCTGCTGGAGGTCCGATGCCCCACATATCCATCATAGCATGGTTGATCTGGCACCTGGTGAAGATACGTATCCAGTTTCCTCTTAAAGGCTTCTATACCTGTCCAGCAGTGTTTCTGATATCTTCTGGTAAGATGTTGAATAGTCTGAACCCCAGATGTTGATACAGTGTTCCCTTATTGTCCCCACCGCACCCCTGCTCCTCACTGGGTTTATTTTGCACTTCCTACCATATCTCTCACTCCAGTATGTTGTTATGACTGTGTGAAGATTTGGGAATCTCTATTGACGGGCGAAACGTTTCCTCAATAAATATTCCCAAATGTTGCAGCAATGTCTCATTCTTCATCATAAGAATAGATGTGCCATGCGGGGGTGCAGGATGAGACAGTAAGGGTCACAGTTGGTGGCTGTTGATACAGCCAAGTCACAAAAGTGCTAGCTGTACTGTTTAGAATCCCTCATGGCTGGATGCTGCAGTGCTGGTGATGCTACTTGCGTGGACCACGTTTCGAGTTTGTCCACGCTCTTGTTTGTATGTTTATATATATTGTAAATGGAGTGGAGAATAAACATACAGCCTCTCAAATTGCCTTTCCAGCCTAATTATCCTCCACAACAGCAGTGAATTCGTAAAGTAAATTCTTCCAGACCACCTGGGTGATGTAGTGGGAGTGGACGACTTCAGCTTTACTAGAGGCACTACTCACTGAGACTCATCACCAAAACCAGCTGTGATGCTGCCCTCCAAACAATTTAGCGGACAGAGCTCCATTGCGGTCAGGTTGAATAAAGATATGCTCGAGGTTGCAATATCTGACATGAACGTTGCTTGCCTCACAGCCTTGAGAGCACATCACTCTGGAGGTTTCCTCTTAACAGTTCTTGGTCTGACACTGAGAACGTCTCAACTGACAGATCCTCCATATTGCAGTGAGTCTCCATCTTGCTGCCTCTATTCACAATGAATACCAGTGTATTTGTGACAAGACGGAAGCCGACCAATATGATGTGTATAGTCTAAACTGTGCAACTTCCAAGTTGCAAAATATCCCCAATGAAAAGCAGGGGTGTAATGAGTACACTAAGGAAAAACTCAGGTGTGCGAGCCCAAGACTTAAACGTCCTCCCATCATACATAAGGGGGATTACCATCACACCCCTGGCTTCTTCAAGAAGCAACAGGACAAGTGTCTCAAGTCAGTGCCTGATCAGCCAGGCTGTGATGCTTGCGTTGGAGTTCGTGCAGCTAGCACCAACAGTCTGATTAAGTCATTAGCCAGGAGGCCTAGTCTAGGAATAGGTAGCAGGTGACCCTCGGAACACACTTCAGGATGACTCCAGGTAGGATTGACGTGCAAGATACAACGAAGTCAACATTAAGAGGAGCCGCGCTGCAGCTTAAGTGCTTGAGAGAGAGAGATCCTTAGTATCCCTTAATTCCAGTAATCTTACTAAGCACTCTAATGGTATCATACATGTAGTCTGTTCCTGGAAGAGTGGCAGACAACTGGTGTGGGACTATACCTGCATAATTACTCTGACCGACACTTGCATTAGTTTTAGTGTTGGTGTAAAGTGCTGTGCTGCTGATCACAGGGAAGAAACGAAGCTTAGGAAATATGGGGACCTGATTCATCAATACCACTTTATCTCAATAGGGTTGGAAACCCTTTGATTCTGGGGCAAACGTGGAACAGGGTTCCTCGTCGAACCGTGTTCTAGGTTCATCGACACTACTAGAACCTAAGAACCGCCACTTTCCCGTTAAGAGTTTACTAAGTGGTAGCAAGGGACATACAAAGGTAGCCTGAGCCACCTCATACCTTTTCGTTGCAATTAAGCGACTTTAGCTGTTACATACTCTTGGCTGAATTCACGTAATTATTGTACAATTACATTGTACAAGAAAACTAGATTCATAAATTTCAGGTACTGAAATACTGACTGTATTCCTTTGCACTGTAAAACCATTGGACAAGAGGAACACTACAGTAGGCCTACTGGCACTTACTACTCGCTTCTAAGTGAAGCTAAGGGAGGAAAGAGGCTGTAAACCCGACAAGCTGATGATATGACACTGAGAAAATGAATGATTTACTTGGTATACAAGCCACACGTTATCTCATCAGTGATTTCCATTCTGCCACAGTGTCTTCCATCATGGTAGCTGAGGTACTGGCATTAGTGACGATGCTTGGCAACTTGCAGCAATGAGTACAACTCAACCAAACATGTAACTTCAGTTGCTTACTTCATATGAGAACAAAAAGTTTTTGCCTTCAAGAGAAGAAATGTCACTTTGCACGAGGCATAAGTGCGTAAGGACGTTTTAAGTTAAATATTTATAGATATAACGTCTTTGTATTATATCTAGAAGTTTTTACATTCTTTTCTGGTATTTTCTGTAACTCAAACATTTACACGCCCTTGCACTTCTTTGCGTACATCTTCAGTAGTTACTTGGTTTTCCACCCTCGCAGTTGTATGTCGTCAACACTGATAAGTTGAAGTCACTGTTTTCTGTCAGGTCGTTTACATATATTTAGAATAATTAGGGTTGTGTTATTGATTATTGGGGACTTCACTCGTTTCCCATTTCCATCACCCCGTCTTGTGCTCACTGGGTATTTCTGGATCCACTTTAGCACTTTTCCTTGTACCTCTGCTCACTCTACTAATTTGTGAATTAGTCACAAGTTCAGGACAGTATAAAATTATTTCGTACTGTCCAAGAATATGCAGTCGACCTATGATTGTCTATTCCTTGATCTCATAAAGCTCTAGTAGACACTACAGGCAAGACTTACTATCCTAAATACACGTTAGGTTTCATTTAAATCGTTCCTCTCTTGGTGTTCAGTTACCTTTTTCCTTATATTTATTAATACTCTGAACAGCAGACGTGCTAGTGATACTGGTCTGTAATCCAGTGCCTTCATTCTGTCCCCTGCTTGTATATAAGAACATAAAGATGGAACAGCAGACGTACTGGCCCATGCGAGGCAGGTCCAATTCTCCCACCGGCTTAAGCCAGTGCCTTAACCTAGTCAGGTCAGGTCACATTCACTTAAGGAAGGAGTACGGCATCTGACAAGCTAGTCAGGTCCAACTCACACCCACTCATGTATTGATCTAACCTATATTTAAAACTGACGGTACTCAGGAGTTTGTTCCACTCATCCACAACTCTATTACCAAACCAGTGCTTTCCTATATCCTTCCTGAATCTGAATTTTTCCAATTTAAAATCATTGCTGCGAGTCCTGTCTAGGGTAGATATTTTCAGCACGCTATTTACATCCCCTTTATTTATTCCTGTTTTCCATTTATACACCTCAATCATATCCCCCCTAATTCTACGCCTTTCTAGAGAGTGCAGATTCAGGGACCTCAGTCTATCCTCATAGGGAAGATTTCTGATACATGGGATCAACTTTGTCATCCTCTTTGGTACGGTTTCCAGCGCATTTATATCCATTCTGTAATATGGTGACCACATTCGTAGTTGGTGCCTCGGAGAACTTCTACGACAGTGTTCTGACATAATTTAATAAAAAATTTATTTGATGTTGCTTATTTTAACATGGCATGATAATGTTTATTTGTGTTGAGTGTTTTTATTGTTAATTTTATCCTGTGTGTGTGTGTGTATGTGTGTGGTGTGTGTGTGTGTGTGTGTGTGTGTGTGGTGTGTGTACGTGTGTGTGTGTACGCGTGTGTTTTGTGTGTGTACGTGTGCGTACGTGTGTACGTGTGTGTGTGTGTGTGTACGTGTGTGTGTACTCACCTAGTTGAGGTTGCGGGGGTCGAGTCCGAGCTCCTGGCCCCGCCTCTTCACTGATCGCTACTAGGTCACTCCCTGAGCCGTGAGCTTTATCATACCTCTGCTTAAAGCTATGTATGGATCCTGCCTCCACTACATCGCTTCCCAAACTATTCCACTTACTGACTACTCTGTGGCTGAAGAAATACTTCCTAACATCCCTGTGATTCATCTGTGTCTTCAGCTTCCAACTGTGTCCCCTTGTTACTGTGTCCAATCTCTGGAACATCCTGTCTTTGTCCACCTTGTCAATTCCTCTCAGTATTTTGTATGTCGTTATCATGTCCCCCCTATCTCTCCTGTCCTCCAGTGTCGTCAGGTTGATTTCTCTTAACCTCTCCTCGTAGGACATACCTCTTAGCTCTGGGACTAGTCTTGTTGCAAACCTTTGCACTTTCTCTAGTTTCTTCAAAGTGCTTGGCTAGGTGTGGGTTCCAAACTGGTGCCGCATACTCCAATATGGGCCTAACGTACACGGTGTACAGGGTCCTGAATGATTCCCTTATTAAGATGTCGGAATGCTGTTCTGAGGTTTGCTAGGCGCCCATATGCTGCAGCAGTTATTTGGTTGATGTGCGCTTCAGGAGATGTGCCTGGTGTTATACTCACCCCAAGATCTTTTTCCTTGAGTGAGGTTTGTAGTCTCTGACCCCCTAGACTGTACTCCGTCTGCGGCCTTCTTTGCCCTTCCCCAATTCTTCATGACTTTGCACTTGGTGGGATTGAACTCCAGGAGCCAATTGCTGGACCAGCTCTGCAGCCTGTCCAGATCCCTTTGTAGTTTGCCTGGTCTTCGATCGAGTGAATTCTTCTCATCAACTTCACGTCATCTGCAAACAGGGACACCTCAGAGTCTATTCCTTCCGTCATGTCGTTCACAAATACCAGAAACAGCACTGGTCCTAGGACTGACCCCTGCGGGACCCGCTGGTCACAGGTGCCCACTCTGACACCTCGCCACGTACCATGATTCGCTGCTGTCTTCCTGACAAGTATTCCCTGATCCATTGTAGTGCCTTCCCTGTTATCCCTGCTTGGTCCTCCAGTTTTTGCACCAATCTCTTGTGTGGAACTGTGTCAAACGCCTTCTTGC
>NC_069481.1:9004185-9069185 GCF_026875155.1 Cherax quadricarinatus
GTCACCACCACCACCGTCACCACCACCACGTCACCACCACCACCGTCACCACCACCACCGTCACCACCACCACCGTCACCGCCACCACCGTCACCGCCACCACCGTCACCGCCACCACCGTCACCGCCACCACCGTCACCACCACCACCGTCACCACCACCACCGTCACCACCACCACCGTCACCACCACCACCGTCACCACCACCACCGTCACCGCCACCACCGTCACCGCCACCACCGTCACCACCACCACCGTCACCGTCACCGCCACCACCGTCACCACCACCACCGTCACCACCACCACCGTCACCGCCACACCGTCACCACCACCACCGTCACCACCACCACCGTCACCACCACCGTCACCACCACCACCGTCACCCACCACCACCGTCACCACCACCACCGTCACCACCACCACCGTCACCGCCACCACCGTCACCGCCACCACCGTCACCACCACCACCGTCACCGCCACCACCGTCACCGCCACCACCGTCACCACCACCACCGTCACCGCCACCACCATTGCAGCATGGTAGTTCCCTCAGTGGGCCGGTTAAAGGAACAACCTGGTTAAAGATCCCATCATCCTGGAAACCTAGCCTTAGGCCGAGGGTTTTATTCCCTCCCAGACTAACCTGAAGTCAAACTTCCTGACTGGCTGCTCAACCAGGCTGTTCCTTTCAGCTGCCCGCTGGTCTACCAGACAGCTATAGGCTCTCACAATGTTGTTGCGGCTGCTTTCACTTCCCAGAGTGATATTAAAGAAAGGACAAGTTGAAAAGCCAGATTTTTATCGGGGACGTTTCACTGTGTGTAGAAAACATTTCGCACAGAGCGAAACCTTGTCCCAGTAAACACATGTTCTGTCACTTGTATATTTTTCCTCCACTTTTGCCAACAGTACATACCAATTGGACCCTGAAGAATTATTTTCGGGGGTCAACGCCCCCTCGGCCAGGTTCCAGACCAGGTGGATCAAGGCCTGATCAACCAGTTTGTTACTACTGGCTTCACGCAAACCAACGTACGAACCACAGCTTGGCTGATCAGGAAGTGAATGACTGATGATATATCGTCAGACCTCTTGATATTTGAAGCGTCCAACTCTTCTAGAATCTTAAGTGTATTTGTGCGTATTTTAGCTGTATTGCCCTTGTGGTTTAGCGCTTCTTTTTGATTATAATAATAATGTGCGTATTTTAAAATCTATAGACCTGTGGTTACACGAATGTACGTATGTGTTCACACCGAAACTCGTGTGCACAAACGCATTTCGGCTGTGTACGTGTACTTGTCAATATCCGTGCATGGATGTACGTTTACAGCGAGTCTGCGTCCACAAGTTCGTCCACCCTTTAAATCTCACAAATCAATAGCAAGCAAATAGGACACCGGCGGAGGAGCAAGGGGAGGGAAGGAGAGGAAGGCGAGCAGGAGCGGGATGGGAGAGGAGCGCATGAAGGACTTGATGACAGGAAGGTGCTTCAGTTATATATATATATATATATATATATATATATATATATATATATATATATATAATATATATATATATATATATATATATATATATATATGTATGTATGTATGTATTAGACTAGCCGAGGATTCGAACCCATGTCGTTTTGGCCCACCTCATGATGAGCGAAAATCACGCATGACGCTCTAACGCACGGAACCACGCAGTCTTACAAGAATAACGCACCCAGCAGAGCTAGGTATTTTACCGTCATCCGAGGACATACGTTGTGTGGGCGGATTTGAGCTAATTTCACACACACACACACACACACACACACACACACACACACACACACACACACACACACACACACACACAACACACACACACACACACACATATATATATATATTATATATATATATATATATATATATATATTTTATATATATATTTATATTTATTTATTTATAGTATATGTAAAAGTGGTTAATTAGCAAGAACTCGTTTAAAGTTATGTCCTTTCTAAAAAAAAATCTTATACGTTTAAAGATATATTTTTTTCATTTATGTTAATGTAAGAATTAATAATTTTGTACCAAAAGAACCTTAGAAAACTTACCTAACCTTATTATAACAAGCGCAGTTTTATTTTAGCCTAATCCAACAAAATATATTTTAGATAAGTTTACAGTAATTTAATAAACAAACACAATGAAATATATTTTTTTCGTTAGGTTCAGAATGATTTTTGCGAAATTATTGCATACACAAATTTTAGCTTGCCTTATTCGGCAAGAAGAGCGTTCATATTTACCTATTTGGTAGGACATATGTATATTGTGTGCGCGCGCGCGCGAAATGGCACAGAGGGAGTTACATAAAACTCTGGGATTTTCGTGCTACATCAGCACTTCGTCAGGAACTTGAATATAAAAAGGAGTTGGAAAATAGAGGTAAAAGATTGAGTCTACCTGCAGTGTTTTCCAAGGGGAATGACTTGGTCAACCAGGCTATTTGTGTTAGCCACACACATTCCGACATATGCACCACAGCCTGGCTGATCAGACACTAACTTTAGATTAAGTAAAGTTCATCAGGAAACAGTACAAGTGTTACCTGACTCGGGTCTTAGCCATATAATGACCCGCCACTGCAGCTTTTGGTCATTTGATCGAGGACTTCCGCTGGCTTACTGGTCCATTCATTTAAAAATTAAGATTGAAGAATTGAGAAACTTGTGCAACACATGGGAATCTTATTGAAGAAACGTTTCGCCACACAGTGGCTTCATCAGTCCAATACAAAGTAGAAATGGGTAAGGAGAGGAGGAGTTCGAGGTAATCAGTCCCTCAACCTGGAATCGATGTGTTCAGTCCATCACTCTTGTAGGAAGTGCAGCATAGGGCCAGAGAGGTGGCTTATATGAAGCCACTGTGTGGAGAAACGTTTCTTCAATAAAGATTCCCATGTGTTGCACAAGTGTCTCAATTCTTCAACTTGTCGGTTTTCAAAACCATTCACCACAAAATTAAGATTATAATTATAACCATAGTCTAGTTCTTACCTACTGACTTTAGGAATTTATCAAGTTCTCTCATGAAGGTAGCCAGGGTCTGTTGGTAATCCCTGGTATGTAAGAAAGGAGGGCATGGAAGAGTCTTGGTTCCATCACACTTGTTGAGTTTTATCTTGGTGTACTCATTGTACTGTAGATTAAGTGTCATCTGGCTTTATTTTGTTACTGTCTAGAAATATATTCTTTTCAAAAATCAGTTTTCAGATTCCCATCAACTCTTGGTAATTAATGTCCGTTGCCCCAGACTATTTAACATCTTACAGAAGCTGTCAGAAACACTGCTGACACATGTGTAGAAGTCTTCAAGTGGAAACTGGACAAATATTTTTATCAGGTGCCAGATCAACCAGCAAGCACCAGACGAGCCTGGCCCACGGCCGGGTTTCGGGAGTAGAAAAACTCTCGGAACTCATCAAGGTATATCAAAGGTATAAATCCCTGTTTTTCATTTGGGGTATTGTGCACCATGTGCTGAGTCTATTTCATGAGGAATGAATTCAATGTGCAAATTTGGGATCAGTCCTGGAATTTTTCAGCTGTAGATTATAATGTATCGTTCTCGCCTACGTTCTAAGGAGTACACATCGAAACTTAGATCCTGACTGAATTTATGAGAGCAGTGAAGTTTCTCTGTACATTCTCCAGTCTATCAATTTCTCCTGCTTTCCACTGTATTGATTCTGCACTGTCTTCCATATCTTCACCATAGTGAATTAAGACTGTTAGTTGTAGACCAGGTTCTTACGTGTCTACCATGTATGACTGTAGACCAGGTCCTCACGTGTCTACCATATATGACTGTAGACCAGGTCCTCACGTGACTACCATATATGATTGTAGACCAGGTCCTCACGTGACTACCATTTATGACTGTAGACCAGGTCCTAACGTGTCTACCATATATGACTAGACCAGGTCCTCACGTGACTACCATATATGACTGTAGACCAGGTCCTCACGTGACTACCATATATGACTGTAGACCAGGTCCTCACGTGTCTACCATATATGACTGTAGACCAGGTCCTCACGTGTCTACCATATATGACTGTAGACCAGGTCCTCACGTGACTACCATATATGACTGGGTATCGTATTGTAAACGGTAAATAATACCTTTAAGTTCAGCACTAAGGTCTCTTTATTGATGTCAGTAAATCTGCCTTAGTGTTGCGCATGTCTTACATATCATGTGTGTGTAAGACTGAGGGACAGACAGACTGGGTGAGTGGCACCTAGTACATAAAACAGGATAGACGAAGACTCAACACCTCCAGAATTTCACCCCGGCTTTTCTGTAGCAGTGGGTCGGCAGGCAGTCAGCCAGACCTTTCGTGTGTGGAGCATTGATCACCTTCCTGGCGGCTCGCTCCTGCCCCTTCCCTTCCCCCCCCCCTCCCTCGCCTCCTCTCTGCCCCCCACTCTCTCTCCAGAGTCCGTGTACTCCTTGCAGGTGCTCGAGACCGGGTGAGTACAGAGTCCCGTGGGTCCACTAACTTCTCATAGTGCCTGGGTAATGGCCTGACTTGTACCAGCTTTTTCAGTTGTTTTACGGGATTTGGGTCAAGCTGGGTGGTGAGAGTCCTGTAACTGGAATTAGGCTAGCTTAACTTTGAATTAATTTATGTTAGCTTTATGTAGATTGAGCTACGTTAGATTAGGTTAATTTTGTTTTATTGTAGGCTGTATTAGTTACATTAAGCTAGGTTAAGTTAGATCGTGTGAATCTTCTTGTAAACAAAGGTAAGGTTAGGTTAGGTCATGGCAGGTTCAAATATGATTTCATAGAATTTGACACACAAACCTTTTCCAGGAATTCTCAATATTCCCGTTTGTCTGGACTTGTTTGTGCTGGACGTTCCTGGAACTCCGGTGTGTTCTTGATTAGTAAAAGGAGTTCCCACTACTGGAATTATGTTTTGTTGAACCCTTCCATAATTCCTGTACCTGAAAGTAAGCGAATTTTTATTTAATTCAGATAGTGTAAGATCTATTTCATAATTATTACTGTAATATCGATGCTGCTAATTTTCCTAAGTAATAATGACCGTCTCTATCCTTGACACCTGCAGCGATGTTTCTATCCTTGACACCTGCAGCGATGTCTCTCTCTATCCTTGACACCTGCAGCGATGTCTCTCTCTATCCTTGACACCTGCAGCGATGTTTCTATCCTTGACACCTGCAGCGATGTCTCTCTCTATCCTTGACACCTGCAGCGATGTCTCTCTCTATCCTTGACACCTGCAGCGATGTCTCTCTCTATCCTTGACACCTGCAGCGATGTCTCTCTCTATCCTTGACACCTGCAGCGATGTCTCTCTCTATCCTTGACACCTGCAGCGATGTCTCTCTCTATCCTTGACACCTGCAGCGATGTCTCTCTCTATCCTTGACACCTGCAGCGATGTCTCTCTCTATCCTTGACACCTGCAGCGATGTCTCTATCCTTGACACCTGCAGCGATGTCTCTCTCTATCCTTGACACCTGCAGCGATGTCTCTCTCTATCCTTGACACCTGCAGCGATGTCTCTCTCTATCCTTGACACCTGCAGCGATGTCTCTCTCTATCCTTGACACCTGCAGCGATGTCTCTCTCTATCCTTGACACCTGCAGCGATGTCTCTATCCTTGACACCTGCAGCGATGTCTCTTACATTCAGAGTTTAGAAACAAAAATATAGTTAATTACATATAAGTGGATTCTTCACAGAAATCAAAGCAGTGTTTAGAACGTTCACAGAAACACAGTGAGATATACAATAGAAACAGCAGCAATGTCTGCAGACATAGAAGTTAATAAGCCAGAAGGTGGAGAGTATCACTGTATAAGATACTTTTTTTTTACTGTACAGAACCGTTGAACTCATCAAATGATACAGTAGAGGTACTAGGTATTAAAGTGGAGAACACGAATCTAGTAATTATCCGCGTATAATTACGAAATAATGATAATTATCCTTCCTCAACCATCAACAACGGCAGAGAATTTCACGAAGCAGATAAGGAAGATTAGATAACCGCATTGAATACCTTGAAAATTCTACACCAAATATTATCCTTTTAGGAGATTTCAACTTTCTAAATGTTAATAAATGTACTAGAAATTGATTCTGAAAGAACATTAGCATATTATATCAGAGAGCTTTTGTTAAAAATGATCATATGTCACGACACAAGAATGATAATTTAGATCGAGAGATTGTCAGTTTAGAGCAGAAACTCAATATACCAGATGAAAGAAGTACAACAACAAAAATCGTCCAGTTAATAGATTTGTACACGCGGCACCTGGGTCTGATTTGTGGGACATGCTATTTAAGTGCACAATACCACTAGCACGAGCACTCGAGTGTTCTCTGGAGAGAGCTTAGCTCTAGGTGAAAGCCCGGAGAACTTAAAAAGCTTAGACACAGCTAGCTCCTCTGCACAAAGTAGGCAGAAGAGCTCTACCAAAATATTATAGACCGGCAACACTAGCATCACACACAAATCTTTGAAAGGACGGTGAGATGCCTTATTATAAATGTTTTGGAAAAGTAACCAAGGCAACATGGATCTATAGTAGGAAGATCATGCTTCTCCAGGCCATTAGACCATTGTGCTATTAATTACGGAGGCTTTGGAAGAAAACCAAAATGTCAATGGGTTTCGCTATGGCATTTGTCAGTAGGTATAACAAAAAAAAGTGGGCAAAAATGGATATTCAATTTTCTAATGAAGAGAAGACACAAAGAAAACAAAGCAAAATCTAACCTATGCAAAGTATGAGGTTGGGTACCCCGATACACAGTCCAGGTGCTTTTACTGTTTCTCATCCTTATAGCTTCACATCGTCAAAATAAGCATGAAAGTTGCCTCGGTAGAAGATATAGAAAAAATGCAAGCAGATATCAGCAAAGATATCCAGCGGGCAATAGAAAACGTCATGATTTTGAATGGCGACAGATTTCAACTGCTCACATGTGGAGAGAATGTAGAAATGCAATGGAACACTGGATACAAAACAGAACGTTCATCTCATAGAATAAAATAAACATGTGAAAGACTTGGATCACAGTAGTGCCAGTGATGATCCTTTTTAAATCACTTGGTCACTCTGGTCTGGAATATTGCTGTACATTAACATCTCCATTCAAGGCAGGTGAAATTGCAGATCTAGAGAGTGTACAGAGATCCTTTACTGCACATAAACGTTCCATCAAACACCTTAACTACTGGGAGCGCTTGGAAGCACTTGTACTCACTCGAGCGCAGGCGAGAGAGATGCATCATAATCTACACCTGGAAGATCCTGGAGGGACTGGTCCCTAATCTGGACACAGAAATCACTCCCTATGAAAGCAAAAGACTGGACAGGCGGTGCAACATACCCCCAGTGAAAAGTAGAGGCGCCATTAGTACACTAAGAGAAAACACATTAAGTGTCCGGGGCCCAAGACTGTTCAACAGCCTCCCACCAGCCATAAGGGGAATTACCAACAGACCCCTGGTTGTCTTCAAGAGGGAACTGGACAGATACCTAAAGTCAATGCCGGATCAGCCGGGCTGTGGTTTATACGTTAGACTACGTGCGCCCAGCAGTAACAGCCTCGTTGATCAGGCCCTGATTCACCAGGAGGCCCGGTCATGGGCCGGGCCGCGGGGGCGTTGACCCCCGGAATACCCTCCAGGTAGACTCCAGGTATAGTAACGTCAGATGGCCTGTCGTTTAATAAACAATAAGGCAAATGCCACGAAGGCCAGAAAAATGTTGGCGCGGGTAAAAAAAAAAAAATGCCAGTGATGACACTGTTCAAATCACTTGTTAACTCTAGTTGAGAATATTGTTCGGTGTTGACGGCTCCATTCAAGGCAGAAGAGAGACAGACGCCTCAAAGTACTGGAATGTTCTCTCGGGAGCGGAGGAGATATTGAAGGCGAATTATGACCAGAGCTTTGGTAAGATGGGGAAGGAAGAAGGATGAGTGAGGATGGAAATAAAGAAAATGGGTGGTTGGGGGAGGGGAGGTGGGGTAATAAAAGCATGTGTGTGTGTGGTGTGTGTGTGTGTGTGTGTGTGTGTGTGTGTGTGTGTGTGTGTGTGTGTGTGGTGTGTGTGTGTGTGTGTGTATGTGTGTGTGTAGTGTTATTCATGAAATCAATCTCACTGAGTGGGGTATAACACTCTACCCATCAGTTTCACACAATTATAACATATGTATAACTGCATTGCTAACATTAACAGTCTGGTTGAACAGCCAATCAAAAAAGTAACAGCCCCAGGCGAAGAAAAACTCTAGATAACTTTTACAGGTATATTACATGTATACCCTTGACTGCTG
This sequence comes from Cherax quadricarinatus, assembly GCF_026875155.1. Classification (NCBI taxonomy): domain Eukaryota; kingdom Metazoa; phylum Arthropoda; class Malacostraca; order Decapoda; family Parastacidae; genus Cherax; species Cherax quadricarinatus. The sequence continues at coordinate 9,012,558 of NC_069481.1, forward strand.
CAATAATGGCTATACCATTAACAGCTGCAGTAGTGACCGTACCTTGACACGGCTGTTATGACTTTCTGAGACATTAACAACTGCTGTAATGAATAGTCTTGTGACAACACAACTGCAACAGAAAATCTGCCGCGACACATTTTAAAATGTTTTCTTCTGTGTTTCGTAAAGCTGTTTTCAGTGAGAGAATGAGAGAATGTGAGAGTATGAAAGGGTGAGAGAGGGTGAAAGTAAAATAGGTTGATATTAGAGACTGCGAAAGTGAGAACCTCTGTTCAAGGCACAGTACTCGACCTAATTCTCTCACGTGTCTCGTACACACAGATCAGAGCACCGCATCAACCTTTACAGACGATAAGAATTTGTATGAGAGCGGCATCCATTGAGGGGACAGCAAACCTCCAAGTAAACTAAGTCTTCGAGTGGGCCACTGACACCAGTGTGATGGCCACTGCGGATAATGAACACTAGAGTGTTGAAGTAAGGTGTGGGATTAAAAGATAATTAATCCGATTGGAGGTGGGGTTCTCACAGCTGTTCTTTGGCGATACACATATAACCCGCACATAGAAGAGAGGAGCTTACGACGACGTTTCGGTCCGACTTGGACCATTTTCAAAGTCACACAGTGTGACTTTATAAATGGTCCAAGTCGGACCGAAACGTCGTCGTAAGCTCCTCTCTTCTATGTGGCGGGTTATATGTGTATCGTTCCAGTTACGGTATTGTGCCTTTTTTTATCTTTGGCGATGTCATAGTTCTTTTGGGTGATTATAAAGATAAGTTGCAAAGCTTGGTGGAGGAATTGGAGAGGATATGGAAAAAGGAGGAAATTAAGTGAACATAGAAAAGAGCAAGGTGGTGAGAGTAAGAAAAAAGTTTAAGCAATGAATAATTAGATACGTATCAGATTGGAGGAATTGAATTTATTTAAATATTCTGGGGTGGACGTGTGGTCAGACGAGTCCATAAAAGATGAAGTGAACAATAGAATAGACGAAGTGGAAAGCTTGGTGGTGTGTTGAGACATCTATGAAAAGAAAGTTTATCTATTTAGGCAAAAAGGGTAATCCACCATAACCATTTTCCCAAGAAGATATCTGGAGTTTATCTGGAGAGAGTTCCGGGGGTCAACGCCCCCGCGGCCCGGTCTGTGACCAGGCCTCCTTAGGTCAGTGTCCCAGGATGCGACCCACACCAGTCGACTAACACCCAGGTACCCATTTTACTGATGGGGAACATAGACAACAGGTGGAAAGAAACACGTCCAATGTTTCTACTCTGGCTGGGAATCGAACCCAGGCCCTCACCGTGTGAAGCGAGAGCGTTAACCACCAGGCCAGTTATTGTAGGAAATTAACATCATATTTCAGAAAAAGGAAACTCCCATAGCTGTGTATAGCATTTCTGGCAGTCTAAAGTTAGGACTAGTACTTAACAATATAAAATAAAATTTACAGCGATTGTTGAATACACTAAAATGTCAACTGACATAAAATATTTTAATATGAAGATTTTAAGTGGTAGGGGCGTGAGCATCTAGCAGGCGTGCATGAGCGTGTTGAATCGAAGTGAAAAAAGTCACGTTTGTTTACGGATTTGACATGCTGTTGGAGTGTAAGCAAAGAGCAACGAAGGTCTTAGCGGAAACTAATTAACCGGACTTGAGTCCTGGAGATGAGAAGCACAGTGTCTGCTCTTGGAAGAAGGGCTTAGGATGTTGCACTTCGGAAGGTCATGAGAAGCGAGGTGTCTGCGCTCTTTGGTAAGACATCTAGTACATTGAATACTGGTAAAGGTTTCAGTTGTTGGGCCGCCTCACCTCGGTAGCAGATGACCGCTGTGTATAAATAATGATTGTAATGTTTAAGTGGAAAACAGCTATAAAAAAAATACCAGTTAAGTCTTGGAGACAAAACTATAAGTAATGGATTCAAGCAGGAGAGTTTATGTTGAGAAAGAACTAGTTTGTATTACATTGTAGATAAATGTAACCGCTGTTCAGTGGCCCCACTCAATCCGTGATCCGTAAAAGTTAGGTTAGGTTAGGTAAGGTTCGTCAGGAAACAGGACAAATGTTTCCTGACGCGGGTCTTAGTCAGATGATGACCCGCCTTTGGAGCTTTTGGTCATCTGACCGAGGCCTTCCGCTGGCTTACCGGTCCACCCCTTTAAAAATTATGGTCATTTATAACCTAACCGTAAAAGTAAGTTGGACAAATGCACGAGTGGGAACCTGCCTAGCATGGGCTAATAGGCCTACCGCGTGCTCATCTATTTTTATACTTTAATATATGGCTAAGAGGCCTGTCAAATGAGAATATCATCATATCTTGAAAGTAGAAAATTGTATCTTTAGGGTTGTTCTCTATAAGTTTACATTTTACTAGTTTTGAGGATCAGTACTCTCCCGGTTTGGTCCCAGACCAGGCCTTCTGGTTATTAGCTTCATTAGTCAGGCTGTTTGTGCTAGCACCACGCAGTCCAACATAAGTATTACTTACTTTTATAGCTTCGAGTCTTGTTCCCAATACCTAAACCTTAGCGTATGTAACACTATATTTGTCCCGAGTCTGAGCGCGCGCGCACACACACACACACACACACACACACACTGTGTGTTTTAACTTTGATGAGGAAAATTGTGAGAGAGAGTTGAGAATTGATGAAGTTATTTTTAGGTACACGAGTGGGAGCAGGCTTCCCCACCAACCTTTCCCTTCCCCCCAACCACCAGAACCACCCTTGCATCCCCAACCACTCCCATTTTATATATAATCCGTAATAAATATCAGATTATGTATTAGACCATTCTTAAACTGGAGACTTTACTGTGATCTGTTCCAGGGTCATCACCTTCCCCTTCCACATCGCACTTGAAATACGTGAAATACTTCGTACACAGCAAGACTTGATGGTCAGTAAACCCTTAAACAGATTCGTGGATGGCATTTCCAAGACACTTAAAAAGTATATAAATTACTCAACAAAGGTGGCAATAAAGCAATTACAAAATATATAGACCCATCCAAGCCTGGCCGAGGGCCGGGCTGCGGGAGTACGCAAATCCTCGACACTTGAAACCCACCTTCTGTACAGGACCTTTACTGAAAGAAAGCGGAATATACGCTAATGACTAAGAAAGTGAGTGAATTTCTATCGTCACAATACGACTCTTGTGTTCAGTGAACCGCTCATCATTCTACTGATCGAAGACCCTAACGAGTTTTTCCTGAATGAAACTCAAAATACTGTCAACATCTCCACAATTTCTGATGTAGCCTTCACCCCAGTTGACTTTGAAGGCATCGACATACACATACATTCTGCTGAGCGTCCAGACTCGTGGAATTCTGTATTCGTCAAACATTGCAAGAAACCACTACCTCAGTCAGGCCTTTATTTTATGGAGAAGGAACCTGGACACAGGTGTAATTCCACAGTCATTAAAAACATCTGATATGGGTTTAGGGCAGGTCACTTCTGCCTCTCACAATTGCGATATTATAAGGTGGTTCTGGGCGCACTAAAAGGCAAGCTAAATGCTGATGTAGTGTACACTGATTTTCTAAAAGCATTGAACAAGTGCGACCATGGTGCCATAGCGCACAAAATGCTTGTAAAAGGAATTGCTGGAAAAGTGGTCAGATAAATATTTAAGTTCTTTACAAATAATGTTGTTTATAGACTCAAGGCATTAATTACTAAACTCGTCCTCCCAGTAATAAAGTCACTTAATCACATACAGTTTGCAGCACATTTTTCAAGTAGGTTAGTTTGTCCTATATCCATAAACTTAATAAATTAAAACATATCACAACGAAAAAACTATAAATATAAGATAAAATGCGATAATTAAGTGTGCGGCTTAGGTGCAGTAAATCAATCATTCCAGCTGTTAAAGGCGCCGTCAACAGTCACTCATTTGATTGGTTTTTACAAGTATCATGATGTCTGTGGTTAAGAGGACGGGCTTATTACTATTGATTGAAGATGGGTAGAGAACAAATGAAGTACGCCGTCAATAACAACTCCAGTAAAAGAACACTCAATATTTCAACATTTTTTTTAAGTGTGACTTCATGATATTACGAGTGAAACATTCAGAATGTTTGATGTGTACTGATGATAAAGTATATTTGTGATAAGAGGCTACTTAGATATTTGTTATTTTTAAGGGACTTTCTTATCAGCCCTTATCTTCAACCGGGAACTTGATAAATGCCTCCAGGCAGTTTTGGGTTCGCTGGGTTGTGTTGCCAAAGCCGGGGTGCATGTCGCCAGCACTAACAGTCTAAACAGCGTTTCTCAACCTTTTTACCCTTGCGGAACCCTTGAAATGATTTTCATATCTCAGGGAACCCCTACATAAACATTACATTTCTTTCTCTTTTATAAACTTAGTTAATAAGGAAAAACTTTTTTTTTTTTTCTAATAACTGGTTTAAGCTAGAAATAACTTACGTTTTTCTCAAGTTTATTGACAGTGCAAAAAAAAAAAAAATGAAATCAAACTGTTCAAGCGACCTCATACGGAGGTTTTCATTCAGAAAAAAACAATTACCCATATCTGTAAAAAAAATTATACATAAATAACCAGTATCGATTTTCATGTACAGTTCTTCCAGGTGGGTTTCAATAAGACTTGAAATTTGCTGATATTCTTATTCACTTTTAAGCTCCAGCAGTTGTTGAAACATCTCAAGATTTACCTTTGCAACGTGATTTTTCCAAAGATTCAGTCAACACTTTCCAAAGATTCAGTCAACACTTTCCAAAGATTCAGTCAACACTTTCCAAAGATTCAGTCAACACTTTCCAAAGATTCAGTCTACACTTTCCAAAGATTCAGTCAACACTTTCCAAAGATTCAATTAACACTTTCCAAAGATTCAGTCAACACTTTCCAAAGATTCAGTCTACACTTTCCAAAGATTCAGTCAACACTTTCCAAAGATTCAGTCTACACTTTCCAAAGATTCAGTCTACACTTTTTCTCGAGGGTCTCGCAGGGGCTCCGGTGGCCTGGTGGTTAACGCTCTCGCTTCACACGGTGAGGGCCTGGGTTCGATTCCCAGCCAGAGTAGAAACATTGGACGTGTTTCTTTCCACCTGTTATCTATGTTCCCCATCAGTAAAATGGGTACCTGGGTGTTAGTCGACTGGTGTGAGTCGCATCCTGGGACACTCACCTAAGGAGGCCTGGTCACAGACCGGGCCGCGGGGGCGTTGACCCCCGGAACTCTCTTCAGGTAAACTTCAGGTTCAGGACTTGTTCAGCTGATTAATATGATGAAAAATGTCTGCTAAGTAGGCTAGTCTCTACAACCATCTTTCATCTTCAAAGTACTTGGCAGAATCTTGCTTATTTTCTCGGGAGTATTCCTGCAATTCTTCTTTCAGCTCAGACATCATATTTAAAACTCTTCCTCTACTCAGCCACCGGGTTTTTGTATGTGCTCTTTGTCCAGGTTTTCACACAGCTTTTGTAAACATTCTAGAGTGAACTGGTCTTTGTTTAATACACTTGACCATTTCTGTAGCATCATCAAAAAAATTCAATTCGTCTCCAAGAGATTTTGAAATCAGAACCTGTCTGTGAAGAAAACAGTGTGTTGAGACCAGCATGTTCTTGTTTTACAAGAGAAACCTATTTATTACTATTTCTCTCAGAACCCCTAGCGACCTCTCGCGGAACCCTAGGGTTCCGGGGAACCCCGGTTCAGAAACGCTCGTTTAAACTATCAACTAGGAGGCGTGGTCGCGCACACGGCCTAGAGGGCGATGGTCCCATGAAAAAGTGGGTAAGTAGGCATAACAACTACTACTACTAAATACTACTATTTACTATACATCACTACTAACTACTACGTCATTAACTACTACTTTCTACTGCTAATACTAGCTACTACTTACTACTACCTCTTCTTTCTCCTTTGCCTTTGTTTTTTTTATTCCTCCTCCATTACTACCGGTTTCAAGTTATTACCATAACCTTTCACATTAGCATAAATTTCCTAGTAATAATTAAGAGGGGTGGAGGAAGCAGTCAGACTCTGCCCTTCAGTCGTCATATACACTGAATATATATGAAGAAATTAAAGACTTGGCTTTGGTATTGTGTCTAAAATCGATATCTTGAAATATTTATGTGGATAAGTCTTGACCTTTTGTATTGTGTTTGCGGTTACAATATCAATACTTAATTTATTCTTGTGTTTGATGATGTTACGGTTAGAGGATCAGTTCCTCTAGTCTGTATTACGTCTACAGCTGCCGTTATTTTACGTCGTCGACTCAATACAGCTGCCGTTATTTTACGTCGTCAACTCAATACAGCTGCCGTTATTTTACATCGTCGACTCAATACAGCTGCCGTTATTTTTCCTCACCGACTCTAGCTACTTTTTTTGTTGCTTCTAAATGGTGTATTGTTGATAATATTGAAGACAAGGCACATTGCAGGAGCTCTGTACAGAGCTTTTCGCTCTCAGCAGAGCGAAAAGTGTACCAGTTAGTCTGTTTTGCTCCGTGTGTTTATTCTGGAGAAGTCTATTTTGTTTATGTGTGTGTGTACAATATATTGAACATATTAAGTTTTCTCAGTGTATACCACCTAAGAGCAGACAAGTTTAGTTCTTGGAGTCTTTTGTCATAAGGTATTTTTTCTTAGTAACAGACCTGTGTGGTTCATTCTTTAGAAGGGATGGCGAAGGCTTGATCCTCCGTCGGGAACTGTGTTACAACTGATCTTTTCTCTTTCCTGCTTGTCATCATCTTTTTTTGATAGTTAGGAGCCAATATGTTTGTGACATACCTTCCACCAGCTTCCAGGATTATTCTACTCCCGCAGGCAAGCTTGCACGGACAACCAGGCTGTTTACTGTGCATTTATTATGGCAGTTTAGCTGATATCTGCTGGTAGTGGACCATGGATGTTAACACTGCTATTGCGTCCACGGCAACCCTTCTTTTCATAGGATTTATTTTACCATTCCATGCATACTCGGAATTACTAACAAACGTTTGCCTGTCTTGAAGGGGGTACTGGACAAACTCCTCAAATCCATGCCTGATCAGTCAGGCTGTGGTTTGCACGATGGACTGCGTGTGGCCAGCAGTAACAACATAGATGATTAGGTCTTGGTCTTCCAGGTGGCCTGGTCTGGGGCCGGGCCATTGACCCCCCGGAAATGTCCTTCAAGTATTCCATATCTCACTCCAGTAAGTTATGGTAGTATGCAAATTCGGGACCTGGCCCTCCATTACTTTCAACGCCTTCTGTTTGTGCATAAGGGGAATGAACACTATCTGGAGGTTACCTGGAGGTTATTCCGGAGATCAACGCCCCGCGGCCCGGTCCACGACCAGGCCTCCCGATGGATCAGGGCCTGATCAACTAGATTGTTACTGCTGGCCGCACGCAGTCCAACGTACGAGCCACAGCCCGGCTGATCCGGCACTGACTTTAGGTATCTGTCCAGCTCTCTCTTGAAGGCAGCCAGGGGTTTATTGGCAATTCCCCTAATGCTTGATGGGAGGCTGTTGAACAGTTTTGGGCCCCGGACACTTATGGTGTTTTCCCTTAGTGTACCAATGGCGCCCCTACTTTTTATTGGGGGCATTTTGCATCGCCTGCCCAGTCTTTTACTTTCGTAGGGAGTGATTTCTGTGTGCAGATTTGGGACCATTCCTTCCAAGATTTTCCAAGTGTAGATTATGATATATCTCTCCCTCCTGCGTTCCAACGAGTGCAAGTCAAGTGCTTCCAAGCGTTCCCAGTAGTTAAGGTGCTTGACAGAACTTATACGTGCAGATCTGCGATTTCACCTGCTTTGAATGGAGATGTTAATGTACAGCAGTATTTCAGCCTAGAGAGAACAAGTGATTTGAAAAGGATCATCATGGGCTTGGCATCTCTCGTTTTGAAAGTTCTCATTATGCATCCTATCATTTTCTTTGCACGTGCGATCGTGGCACTGTTGTGATCCTTGAAAGTGAGATCCTCAGACATTACTACTCCCAGGTCCCTTACATTATTTTTCCGCTCTATTGTATGGCCGGAGTCAGTAGTATACTCTGTTCTAGTTATTATCTCCTCCAGTTTTCCATAACGGAGTAGTTGGAATTTGTCCTCATTGAACATCATATTGTTTACCGTTGCCCACTGGAAAACTTTGTTTATATCTTCTTGGAGGTTAACCGCGTCCTCAGCAGATGACAGCCTCATGCAGATCCTAGTATCATCCGCAAAGGATGATACGGTGCTGTGGTGTATATCTCTGTTTATGTCTGATATGAGGATAAGGAATAAGATGGGGGCGAGTACTGTGCCTTGTGGAACAGAGCTCTTCACTATGGCAGCCTCCGATTTAACTCTGTTGACCACTACTCTTTGTGTTCGATTTGTTAGGAAGTTGAAGATACATCTCCCCACTTTCCCAGTTATTCCTTTAGAACGTATTTTATGGGCTATTACGCCATGATCGCATTTGTCAAATGCTTTTGCAAAGTCTGTGTATATTACATCTGCATTCTGATTTTCTTCCAGTGCATCCAAGGCCATGTCATAGTGATCCTGAGTTTCAAGAGAGAACTCTATAGGTTCCTTTTATCGGTTGCTGACCAACCAGGATAGTCAGGAACTGATGCGGCGAACAGTATCAGCCTAGTTAATCAAGCCCTGATCCTCCAGGAGGTTGGTATGGGATCGGGCCGCGAGGTCGTTGGCCCTAGAAAACATTCTTCTTGTATTCTTCAGGGGTGTATTATCATGTATATATTTCCTTCGTTGCACTTAACGTTGCTGAGAAAACTTTTATTGCTAAAACATTTTGTGTAGGACTGGACATTACCAGGTAGAGATCAAGTCCGGCCCTGCATGACACTTTGTAGCAGTTATGAAGGTTCCATTACCTTCCATTTCCTCATGCACTGCATGACTTTTACAGTTTTAGCGCTCCATGAATGTACTACTACTACTGCTACCACCACCAATTACTGCTACTATTACAGCTGTTATTACTGCTATTTCTGCTGCTCTTACTACTAATAATAACATTGTACATTTGCAGCTGTGAACTCTTTCCTGTCTTGGAAGAAGCTGTGAGCACAGAACATTATTCTAAACGTGAGTGCGCAAGTTCATTACTAAACCAATAAGGGTCATGTAACGGTATGTACATTGTGTACTCGTTATGGGTGATGTGTACACCATCCATGTGATTTACAAGGTATTATGGTGTCCTCCTCTCCCATGTTCCCTCCTTCTCTCTTTCTCTCCCTCTTTCCAACTCTCTCTGTTTCCTTTCCTTTCCTCTGTCTTCCTCTCTCCTCTCTAATTTGGAACTCAGGAAACTTTCCCGTGTTCGACTCATTGAGTTGTATCTCCTTGGAAATGTATTGATTACTTCCACCGTTGGACACCAAGGGAAAGGCTTTTTTTTTTTAGCAACCCCTACAGGAATCTTCTTTATTGGAATCTTTTGTAGCATTTGTTTTCAAATCACTGAAGTGTGTATAGTTCCAAGTCTTTAGTTGCGGCTTTCATGGTGGCAGCAGCGTTGGTGGTGATAGGGGTTGTGTTGGCGTGAGAGGTAGTAGGTGCTGACATCGTGGGAGCTGATGAGGAAGGGATAAAGGGGTCCCTAGACCTTCATCACCACACACCAACACAAAAGTGGCAGGAATTTAATTAAAAGTTTGAAATTAAATGAAGATATGATACGGCTGGGAGGCTGGTGAGAGTGCGGCCAGAGATCCATCACGGGGATGCTTCTCTTACACCTCACTTCTTCTTTAGAAAAATTGTATACATCAGCATTTTGCTGCTACCTTATTCTATATGATAGTTACATAGTAATAACAAGAGTTACATGTGTTTCCCCTGTCATATTCCATCACAGTGGATGGTTTCCCTGTCATATTCCATCACAGTGGATGGTTTCCCTGTCATATTCCATAATAGAGGATGGTTTCCCTGTCATATTCCATCACAGTGGATGGTTTCCCTGTCATGTTCCATCATAGAGGATGGTTTCCCTGTCATATTCCATCACAGAGGATGGTTTCCGTCATATTCCATCACAGTGGAGGGTTTCCGTCATATTCCATCACAGTGGAGGGTTTCCGTCATATTCCATCACAGTGGAGGGTTTCCCTGTCATATTCCATCACAGTGGATGGTTTCCCTGTCATATTCCATAATAGAGGATGGTTTCCCTGTCATATTCCATCACAGTGGATGGTTTCCCTGTCATGTTCCATCATAGAGGATGGTTTCCCTGTCATATTCCATCACAGAGGATGGTTTCCCTGTCATATTCCATCACAGAGGATGGTTTCCCTGTCATATTCCATCACAGTGGATGGTTTCCCTGTCATATTCCATCACAGTGGAGGGTTTCCGTCATATTCCATCACAGTGGAGGGTTTCCGTCATATTCCATCACAGTGGAGGGTTTCCCTGTCATATTCCATCACAGTGGATGGTTTCCCTGTCATATTCCATAATAGAGGATGGTTTCCCTGTCATATTCCATCACAGTGGAGGGTTTCCCTTTCATATTCCATCATAGAGGATGGTTTCCCTGTCATATTCCATCATAGAGGATGGTTTCCCTGTCATATTCCATCATAGAGGATGGTTTCCCTGTCATATTCCATCACAGAGGATGGTTTCCCTGTCATATTCCATCATAGAGGATGGTTTCCCTGTCATATTCCATCACAGAGGATGGTTTCCCTGTCATATTCCATCATAGAGGATGGTTTCCCTGTCATATTCCATCATAGAGGATGGTTTCCCTGTCATATTCCATCATAGAGGATGGTTTCCCTGTCATATTCCATCACAGAGGATGGTTTCCCTGTCATATTCCATCATAGAGGATGGTTTCCCTGTCATATTCCATCATAGAGGATGGTTTCCCTGTCATATTCCATCATAGAGGATGGTTTCCCTGTCATATTCCATCATAGAGGATGGTTTCCCTGTCATATTCCATCATAGAGGATGGTTTCCCTGTCATTTTCCATCATAGAGGATGGTTTCCCTGTCATATTCCATCATAGAGGATGGTTTCCCTGTCATATTCCATCATAGAGGATGGTTTCCCTGTCATATTCCATCATAGAGGATGGTTTCCCTGTCATATTCCATCACAGAGGATGGTTTCCCTGTCATATTCCATCATAGAGGATGGTTTCCCCTGTCATTTTCCATCATAGAGGATGGTTTCCCTGTCATATTCCATCATAGAGGATGGTTTCCCTGTCATTTTCCATCATAGAGGATGGTTTCCCCTGTCATTTTCCATCATAGAGGATGGTTTCCCTGTCATATTCCATCATAGAGGATGGTTTCCCTGTCATATTCCATCATAGAGGATGGTTTCCCTGTCATATTCCATCATAGAGGATGGTTTCCCTGTCATATTCCATCATAGAGGATGGTTTCCCTGTCATATTACATCATAGAGGATGGTTTCCCTGTCATATTCCATCATAGAGGATGGTTTCCCTGTCATATTCCATCATAGAGGATGGTTTCCCTGTCATATTCCATCATAGAGGATGGTTTCCCTGTCATATTCCATCATAGAGGATGGTTTCCCTGTCATATTCCATCATAGAGGATGGTTTCCCTGTCATATTCCATCATAGAGGATGGTTTCCCTGTCATATTCCATCATAGAGGATGGTTTCCCTGTCATATTCCATCATAGAGGATGGTTTCCCTGTCATATTACATCATAGAGGATGGTTTTCCCTGTCATATTCCATCATAGAGGATGGTTTCCCTGTCATATTCCATCATAGAGGATGGTTTCCCTGTCATATTCCATCATAGAGGATGGTTTCCCTGTCATATTCCATCATAGAGGATGGTTTCCCTGTCATATTCCATCATAGAGGATGGTTTCCCTGTCATATTCCATCATAGAGGATGGTTTCCCTGTCATATTACATCATAGAGGATGGTTTCCCTGTCATATTCCATCATAGAGGATGGTTTCCCTGTCATATTCCATCATAGAGGATGGTTTCCCTGTCATATTCCATCATAGAGGATGGTTTCCCTGTCATATTCCATCATAGAGGATGGTTTCCCTGTCATTCCAGCAACCAGGATCATCCAGGCTATTTATCATACTTGTCGAAGACTTTTGTAAAGGTTGTATACAGTACATCTTTATTTTGACTGTTTCTCAGTGCATCTAAGACCATGTCATAATAGTCCTGCAGTTGCGACAGACAGGAAAGACGCTGCCTTGGGCTTTGGAGGCGGCGGGCCTCCAGCAACAACAGCCTGATTGACCTAGTACCCGACGAGCCTGGCCCATGGCCGGGCTCCTGGGGTAGAAAGACTCGAAACTAATCAAAGATATATCCAAGGTAAAAAAAAATATCATGTGGGATGTTAGTGATATCAATCTGCTTTTTTTTGCGTGTGCTTTACTGTCACCTTAATGAAGTGGGGGATATATCTATTTTTTTTATGTTAGGGGGGATGACTATCGTCATAGGATTTTTACCGCATTTTGTTCATGCAATATCACAGACCGGGCCGCGGGGGCGTTGACCCCCGGAACTCTCTCCAGGTAATACTTGATGAATATAGAGTTCACGAGTGTGGGCCTGGGGCAGAGTGCCTGGTTATCTAATAGCTTCTTAGAAATCGAGTGGGGCTAGAGTTGTGTTAGAAGTTATGGAGATGTCAGCCGAGTTTTGAGTCTCGTGAAAAAATCATTTGAATTGTAAATCTTTTCGTTCTTTAGAGCGTCTCAAGCCTTTGAGAAGTTTTGTGATTCTTTATCTTTGCTTTTAGAGGAAGCGTTTCTCTCGAACTTCTCTCTTCTTTTTTTTCGTCTTAATGTGTATGTGCCATTGAGCTCGTCCTCTTGAGAGACTGGTTCAAGTTACTCCTAATATCTTATTAGACAATTTAAAAAGATCATGGTTTATTTATTCTCAGTTAATATATTTTTGCTGAAATTGAATTTGTTGAATATACCGTCACGAGTTCTGTTGGGCTGCTCAGGTCCAGTGTGTGTGTGCAGGTCTGAACTTCGTTTAAGTTTTGGTTCTCGTTTACTATGTTTGACAACGTTATGTACTGTACCAGATCTTTATTAATTGTGAATATAACTTTAAGGATATTTTCTATTCTCATCAGTTCTACTATTTGCTAACACAAGGTGAATTTACCACAGAATTCTGACAGTTCAGTTGTGTGTGACTGTTCATCCCGACATCCTCCTAGAACCTTTTCTATTATCGCATTTGCTATATTACTCCATTTTTTAGTGTCTTAAACTGAAATCGCCAAACAGCAGCATATTTAGGACCGACTTCGAAATTTTTTCGAGGTATTGATCGACTTTTAATAGCTGCTCCTTAACTGCTGTGAAGTTGTATCTGCTGGTGGATATATAAGAACAGCAACAAAAAAATTATTTTATAATTTCACAGCCACAACTTCGACTAGGTAAATCATTCTTGGTGTTAAGTAGCTCAGTGCAAATTAGGGACGCTATAATATACAGACAGATCCTTACCTTATAGTCTGCTTTATCGGTCGCGTCTAAGATTATACCCAGGTATCCGTATTTCATTATCAAAGTGGTCTTCATTATGTTTCTCTGACAACTACAAAAATTGCATATGACACTGTGAGAAGTCTACTAATGAACGGTATTTTGCCGCCGCTTCCCTTAAGACTTGTTGTATTCTTGCGAACATAAATGATAATGCAGTATTTGCTGTTATGCTGGAAGGAAAGTTACTGGCATTAATGTCTGTGTTTCTGATGGGGCAATCACTGACTCTCTCCAGTTCAACATGGCTCCGAGGCGGTGATACGTTCTCATAATGTTTTGCCATTCTTTTCGTTTCCTGATACAAAAAAATCTCTGCTGGCTGAATGGCAGTAATTATGTTCGTCTTGAGGTTCACGTGGATTAACTCGCCTGGTCCCCATCATAAACCATACAGGAAAATTTGTATCATGGCACGCTTTCTTATGTGCTGAACTCTGACACATTTTCATGTAAAAATATTTGCATGGCTGGGAACGACATGTGACTGTATTTAAGGAGATTATGGCATTTGTTTTGCATGGTCGTATTTATGTGTTCCATTCATTTTACTCAGGCTGTCCGTATATGCAAACGGCCCAGGCACAGTACAGACACATTGGTAGTTCCAGCTGGCTGTAACTTGTGGAGTTTGACTTTACGACTCTTTCATCTGATTCTGTACCAGTTTCAATTGTTTCACTTGAACTATCAGTGATGAAACACTTGTAAACAAACGTAGGAGAAAGTGAGAGATAATGAAAATGAATGCATGAAACTGAAAATGAGAATTGACTAAAAACTTTGGTAAATCCCACTTTTATTTTCAGCTTTAAACCACAAATACAAATTCTATTAATCTCACGAGCATAAAAGAAATTAACTACGACCTCTTGAACAAGCGTTCACACACCATGTTATTGACGCTTTACAAACATCTGCACAATTCAGGTAGTATTTTTACTATGTTCTCACCTAGTTGTGTTTGCGGGGGTTGAGTGACTCATACATAGCTCCTGGCCCCACAAGTGTGTGTATGTGTACTCACCTACTTGGTTTTGTGGGGGTTCATTGATTCATACAAAGCTCCTGGCCCCACCAGTGTGTATACTCATCTAACTGTGGATGCAGGAGTCGAAACATAGATCCTGGCCCAGCCTTTCCACTGGTTGCTACTAGGTCCACTCTCTCTGTCCATGTAGTGTGTGTACTGACCTATGTTAGTACACACACTACATGCGGAAGTAAACTTTGGAAACCCTTGTAGCAGTTTAATGCTAGTTTGACTAACATTATCTTGCCATTGAAGGTGTAATTGTAACGCTGGCAACCCTCAAGATCAACAGAGCCTGGCAGGAGCCGTAATTACCATCAACGGATGATGGCAACGGCTCCACCGATAACATGATGAGTATTACGAGAGAATGGTAGCAATGGTACCATTGCTACCATACTAGCAACACCAGCGGTAGCAGCAACATCAGGAATAACAACGGTAGACGGTACAAAACATTATCAGCTGCAACATCGATAGCAACAGCAACGGCAGGAGTAGCAATGACAGCATCAACATCACCGGCATCAATAACGGCAGCATCAACATCACTGGCATCAGCAACGGCAGCAGTAACATCGATAGGAATATCAGCCGCAACAGCAGTAGCAGAATCAACAGTAATAGCAGTATCAGCAGCAGGAATGGCAAGAACAGCAACGCCAACAGCAATAACAACGGCAAGGGGAGGAGTAACAGCAGCAGCAACGATAGCAGTAGGAAAATAACAGAAGACGTTGTGAACTACCAGAATGAAATACTCAAAGCCATGCAACTTTTGTCAACTTTTGTACCCAAACTGGAACGTTTGATTTTTGTACCAATATTACAGTAATCATTTTTGTACCCATGGTGGAATGTTTGATGATTTTTGTATCCATAGTAGAATGTTTGATGATTTTTGTATCCATAGTGGAATGTTTGATGATTTTTGTATCCATAGTAGAATGTTTGATGATTTTTGTATCCATAGTGGAATGTTTGATGATTTTTGTATCCATAGTGGAATTGTTTGATGATTTTTTGTATCCATAGGGAATGTTTGATGATTTTTGTATCCATAGTGGAATGTTTGATGATTTTTGTATCCATAGTGGAATGTTTGATGATTTTTGTATCCATAGTGGAATGTTTTATAAAGGATGTGGCAGTTTTTTCATCTGTTATCCGTTAGTTATCTGTTAATGGTTGTGGGAATTATCTTCCCCAGGGCCAGGTCTCACACCTGGCCTCCCAGGACGGAAAGGAAATATTACAGGATTAAGAAGTGTTAAGGAGGAGTCTAAAGGTAAGTGTATGATCAAGAAGAAGCTTGTAAAATTTACCCGTCAACTTACGTGTTCATGAGACAGAGATAAGATCAGAAATCCTACCAGGTGTACAAAACATTTAACAGGTTTGCATTTCACATTCATCGTAGCTTTTGTGTGATCTGGTTAAGCATAGCTTTTGTTTGATTTAGTTAATCCTACTTGTTTGATTTCGTCCAAAAATTCATTAGTCAGATGTCGTTATGACGACTCATCAATGGGTCATATAGGGGTAGGTAACTCCATACCCTCCCAATACACATCTGGTACATACCGTCCTAATACACAGCTGGTACATATCCTCCCAATACTCAGCTGGTACATACCCTCCCAATACACAGCTGGTACATACCCTCCTAATACACAGCTGGTATATACCCTCCTAATACACAACTGGTATATACCCTCCTAATACACAGCTGGCATATACCCTCCCAATACTCGATAAAAACGTAATAAACAAGACATTTAAATATCTGAGAGGGATTAGAAAGATAGACGGGAGGAACAAAACAGAGGGAAAAATGCTTAGAGGGAGAGGGGAAGGAAGAAAAGAAGAGAAAGCAAGCTAGTTTCTTCAGAACAAAAGTATCCTAGCAGACTGTTCCAAGAAAGCCACCTGATTCACTTAATCCTAAGCCATGTGAGGCAGCCGTCATACGAGGTAGCTGTTTGAAAGAGACTTACCAGCTTATCTTACCAGAGCTGTGGTATTGGCAAATACTCCACCTATGTGGTAACTATCACACTTTTTTAAAGGCGACTTTTCGCTAAATGTCTTAATTACCGCGTACGTCTGTCTCAGTCTGTCTATCTCTCTCTCTCTCTCTCTCTCTCTCTCTCTCTCTCTCTCTCTCTCTCTCTCTCTCTCTCTCTCTCTCTCTCTCTCTCTTCACACACACACACACACACACACACACACACACACACACACACACACACAAACACACAAACACACACACAACACACACACAACACACACACACACACAACACACACAACACACACACACACACTTGTTATTGTTAATCACCATTTTGTTACTCATTAGCTTTGAATGACAACACTACGAGAAGCCACATAATCCATGTAGGTTTATTGAATTATTTTTAATACTAGTAATAGGATAGCAAATAGAAAATAGGATAGCAGATGAACAAGGAGGCTTTAGGAAAGGTAGGGGGTGTGTGGACCAGGTGTTTACAGTGAAACATATAAGTGAACAGTATTTAGATAAGGCTAAAGAGGTCTTTGTGGCATTTATGGATTTGGAAAAGGCGTATGACAGGGTGGATAGGGGGGCAATGTGGCAGATGTTGCAGGTGTATGGTGTAGGAGGTAGGTTACTGAAAGCAGTGAAGAGTTTTTACGAGGATAGTGAGGCTCAAGTTAGAGTATGTAGGAAAGAGGGAAATTTTTTCCCAGTAAAAGTAGGCCTTAGACAAGGATGTGTGATGTCACCGTGGTTGTTTAATATATTTATAGATGGGGTTGTAAGAGAAGTAAATGCGAGGGTCTTGGCAAGAGGCGTGGAGTTAAAAGATAAAGAATCACACACAAAGTGGGAGTTGTCACAGCTGCTCTTTGCTGATGACACTGTGCTCTTGGGAGATTCTGAAGAGAAGTTGCAGAGATTGGTGGATGAATTTGGTAGGGTGTGCAAAAGAAGAAAATTAAAGGTGAATACAGGAAAGAGTAAGGTTATGAGGATAACAAAAAGATTAGGTGATGAAAGATTGAATATCAGATTGGAGGGAGAGAGTATGGAGGAGGTGAACGTATTCAGATATTTGGGAGTGGACGTGTCAGCAGATGGGTCTATGAAAGATGAGGTGAATCATAGAATTGATGAGGGAAAAAGAGTGAGTGGTGCACTTAGGAGTCTGTGGAGACAAAGAACTTTGTCCTTGGAGGCAAAGAGGGGAATGTATGAGAGTATAGTTTTACCAACGCTCTTATATGGATGTGAAGCATGGGTGATGAATGTTGCAGCGAGGAGAAGGCTGGAGGCAGTGGAGATGTCATGTCTGAGGGCAATGTGTGGTGTGAATATAATGCAGAGAATTCGTAGTTTGGAAGTTAGGAGGAGGTGCGGGATTACCAAAACTGTTGTCCACAGGGCTGAGGAAGGGTTGTTGAGGTGGTTCGGACATGTAGAGAGAATGGAGCGAAACAGAATGACTTCAAGAGTGTATCAGTCTAGTGGAAGGAAGGCGGGGTAGGGGTCGGCCTAGGAAAGGTTGGAGGGAGGGGGTAAAGGAGGTTGTGTGCGAGGGGCTTGGACTTCCAGCAGGCATGCGTGAGCGTGTTTGATAGGAGTGAATGGAGACAAATGGTTTTTAATACTTGACGTGCTGTTGGAGTGTGAGCAAAGTAACATTTATGAAGGGATTCAGGGAAACCGGCAGGCCGGACTTGAGTCCTGGAGATGGGAAGTACAGTGCCTGCACTCTGAAGGAGGGGTGTTAATGTTGCAGTTTAAAAACTGTAGTGTAAAGCACCCTTCTGGCAAGACAGTGATGGAGTGAATGATGGTGAAAGTTTTTCTTTTTCGGGCCACCCTGCCTTGGTGGGAATCGGCCAGTGTGATAATAAAATAAATAATAAAAAATAATAAAAACACATAGTAATGGAACACAGTGAACCAGTTACACACATACTAGAGCCAAACATACAACATGCCACATTACAGATAATGCTGGTGACATAAATATATATACCACTTGTCATATCACACGATACCACAGCACCAGTGATAATACCAAAACCTAAACTCAACCAAAACATCCAAAATAGAAAATACTCCTCCTTTTTGCAAATAAAGTTTGAAAACAAATAAAAATGACAGTATAAGCTATATACTGTGAGCGAGCTTCTTACAGAAACACATGTGTGGAGCATGCAGAAACATGTGTGTGGAGCATGTGCAGAAACTTATTTTGTGTGTGGAGCATGTGCAGAAACACATGTGTGTGGAGCATGTACAGAAACACATGTGTGTGGAGCATGTGCAGAAACACATGTGTGTGGAGCATGTGCAGAAACACATGTGTGTGGAGCATGTACAGAAACACACGTGTGTGGAGCATGTACAGAAACACACGTGTGTGGAGCATGTACAGAAACACACGTGTGTGGAGCATGTACAGAAACACACAAAGGAATGTCTTGGACGGTGAGATAACGATTTAAAAAACTACAATATTTATAGCTGTGACAGAGTTAATAGGTTGCAGGGACTGTGAAAGACATATTTTGTTGCACCCGCTATTAAATGCAGTAAATGTTACAATAAAAGTTCTTGATATAAATGTGGATAATAGAAGTTGCCTTGCAGGACTCAACACTGTTGTTGCTTCACTCATGCAGGACACAACACTGTTGTTGCTTCACTCGTGCAGGACACAACACTGTTGTTGCTTCACTCATGCAGGACACAACACTGTTGTTGCTTCACTCATGCAGGACAGAACACTGTTGTTGCTTCACTCGTGCAGGACACAACACTGTTGTTGCTTCACTCGTGCAGGACTCAACACTGTTGTTGCTTCACTCATGCAGGACTCAACACTGTTGTTGCTTCACTCGTGCAGGACACAACACTGTTGTTGCTTCACTCGTGCAGGACACAACACTGTTGTTGCTTCACTCATGCAGGACAGAACACTGTTGTTGCTTCACTCGTGCAGGACACAACACTGTTGTTGCTTCACTCGTGCAGGACACAACACTGTTGTTGCTTCACTCGTGCAGGACTCAACACTGTTGTTGCTTCACTCATGCAGGACTCAACACTGTTGTTGCTTCACTCGTGCAGGACACAACACTGTTGTTGCTTCACTCGTGCAGGACACAACACTGTTGTTGCTTCACTCGTGCAGGACTCAACACTGTTGTTGCTTCACTCATGCAGGACTCAACACTGTTGTTGCTTCACTCGTGCAGGACACAACACTGTTGTTGCTTCACTCGTGCAGGACACAACACTGTTGTTGCTTCACTCGTGCAGGACTCAACACTGTTGTTGCTTCACTCGTGCAGGACTCAACACTGTTGTTGCTTCACTCGTGCAGGACTCAACACTGTTGTTGCTTCACTCGTGCAGGACTCAACACTGTTGTTGCTTCACTCGTGCAGGACTCAACACTGTTGTTGCTTCACTCGTGCAGGACACAACACTGTTGTTGCTTCACTCGTGCAGGACAACACTGTTGTTGCTTCACTCGTGCAGGACACAACACTGTTGTTGCTTCACTCGTGCAGGACTCAACACTGTTGTTGCTTCACTCATGCAGGACTCAGCACTGTTGTTGCTTCACTCGTGCAGGACACAACACTGTTGTTGCTTCACTCGTGCAGGACACAACACTGTTGTTGCTTCACTCATGCAGGACTCAACACTGTTGTTGCTTCACTCGTGCAGGACACAACACTGTTGTTGCTTCACTCATGCAGGACTCAACACTGTTGTCGCTTCACTCGTGCAGGACTCTACCTACACACATCGTTGCTTCACTAGTGCAGGACTCCACACACATCGTTGCTTCACTCGTGCAGGACTCAACACAGTTGATGCGTCTCATACATCACTCCTGTTTCCTTATATCGTCACTTGTCACTTGTTCTTCAGTATTGTCTTATGTGACTATTTTGAGTTTTCTCTCTCATGTCTGCACCAAACCTGACTTACGTGAGATATCATGTTTTGTATGCAAGGTCGCTCTCTCTCTCTCTCTCTCTCTCTCTCACACACACACATTTGGTGAACCATTACACTAGGATTACGGATGCTTTGCGAAAATCCAAATACAAATGTGATCTGCACTGATTTTACGAAGGCAGGTGACAAATGGGATCATGCAGTCATAGCACATAGAATAAGGTTATTTGGTACAACGGGATAACGGGAAAAGTAGGCAAATGGATATTCAGTTATCTGACAAATAGAACACAGTAGTAATAGTGGTAGCAGTAGTGTTGGCAGTAGTAGTAGTAGTAGTAATATTATTAAACACAAAATCTAGCAATGTAAAAAGCTTAGTATCCCAAGGCACGGTCCTGGCACTTTCACTGTTTCTCATCCTCATAATATACATAGATAAAAATACTCAGCTGAGCTTCGCGTCATTATATGCGGATACGAAAGTAAACATTAAAGTATCGTCAGTAGAGGAAGAAAAAATGCAGGATACAAGTCTAGCAGTAGGTATTAGAAAATGACGATGTATTAAATGGTGATAAATTCCAGCTGCTCAGATAGGGGGAAAAATGAGGAACTCAGAAGTGACACGATATACAAAATACAGAACCACCACCAGATAGAAAGAAACGAACATGTGAAGAACCTGGGTGTAATACTGTCATGTGACCTGTCGTTTAAAGAATACAACAAATCAAATCAAATCAAAGTTTATTCTCTATAAGGATTACAATGCGGGGTTTACAGATTTTGGTTATTGTGTCGTTTACATTTAATAAAATACTAATTACAGAGGGGGCCACTAGGACACCTAGCATGGCTAGACATTTCGGGCAAACTTAGATTAATTCTTAACCCTAAATTATTACAAATTGTGGAGTAAGTTGACGAAATACTAAGTGACTAAATACTAGTTTGTGAGTTTAGCAATGTGAATGCTTTTGTTTTGGCACAATACATAGTTTCTATAATGGAGTATCACAGGCAAACTTATGACTAGTTAGGAAACATTTTAAGATTAAGATATGTATTTCTGTTCTTATAGTCAAATAGGTGAGTGAGTGAGTGTAAGTGTGAACCACCAGGTGGTTTTTATGTAGTTAGTTGACGGGGTGTATCAGGGAGATAAGATGTTTTCTAACTGTAGTTTTGAAGGTAATGAATGTGTCTGCAGTTCTAGAGTTTTCAGGTAGGGTGTTCCAGATTTTAGGGCCTTTGGCATACATTGAATTTTTGTATAAATTTAGTCTGACACGCGGAATGTCGTAGAGATGTTTGTGTCTGGTGTTATGCCTGTGGGTTCTGTCACAACTATCAAGAAAGCGTTTTAGGTCAAGGTTAATATTGGAATTTAAGGTCCTGTATATGTAGATTGCACAGTAGTAAGTGTGGATGTACTGAACAGGGAGTAAGTTTAGATCTATGAAGAGTGGGGGGGGGTGTTGCCAGGGATGGGATTTAGTGATTATTCTTACTGCGGCTTTTTGTTGGGTTATTATTGGCTTTAGGTGTGTTGCTGCAGTTGAACCCCAAGCACAAATAGCATACGTGAGGTATGGATAAATGAGTGAATGGTATAGTGTGAGAAGGGCATTTTGCGGCACGTAGTATCGTATCTTGGAGAGGATCCCAACTGTTTTGGATACTTTTTTTGATGTGTGTTGGATATGGGTGCTGAAATTCAGGTTGTTGTCGAGGTATAGGCCTAGGAATTTGCCCTCATTGTGTCTGGCAATTAGAGTGCTGTCAATCTTAATGTTTTGTCTGTGTTAAGTGTAAGTTTATTGGCTGTCATCCAAGTTGATATTTTGAGCAACTCCTCATTAACAATGGTGTTGAGGGTGGCAAGATTAGGGTGAGAGATGACATAAGTCGTGTCGTCAGCAAAGAGAATGGGTTTCAGGTGTTGGGATACGTTTGGAAGATCATTGATGTAAATTCAATTCAATTCAATTCAGTTCAAGTTTATTCTCTATAAGGGTTACAATTGGGGTTTACAGGTTTGGGTATTGTGTGGTTTACATATTATAAAATACTAATTACAGAGGGGACCCCTAGGACACCTAGCATGGCTAGGCATTTCGGGTAGACTTGGATTAATTCTTAACATTAAATCCTTACAGATTATGGTATTACGGCTAAGTGACTACATCATAATTTGTGAGTTTAGCAATGTGAATTCTTTTGTTTTGGCACAATACAAAGTGTCTATATTGGAGTATCATAGGCAAACTTATGACTAGTTAGGATTTATTATTTTAAGATTAAGATTAGTATTTCTGGGTTTATAGTCAGTGGGTGAGTGAGTGTAATTGTGAAGCTAGACAAAAGTCGGGTTAACGTTATTCAAATAGCTCCTCTTGAAGGGGAGGGGGGGCTCCTTGGCGAGGTGAAGAGGCTCTTGGTCTGAGGAATTAGACCTTTTGGTCTCCTTCCTCAAACTGAGCCTAATTACCCCCCAATCCCCCCTTCTCTATCCCATCCTCCCTTTTTCCCTTTCCTCCTCCTCCTCCTCCCCATCCCTTCCTATTTTCAGCCTTTGGGATTCTTCCCACAGGCACTCTAGTACCTTGGTAGGGGGAAGGGTACCGGGGTCCGTCCCATTCCATTGAGGGATGTAGTTTGCAGTGGAATCTGGATTACTTGGAGGTGTCCAGATCCCTCTCGGTCTCCCCGGGGGGGGGTGGCTTTGGGTGTCTTTCGGGTGACAGGTGTATCTCTGGAAGCTGCCTGTCGGATTCTGGGGGGTGGTGGCCAATGGAGGTATGCTTTGTGGCGGGTGTCCGGTCGCCCTCTCCTTTGTTCACTGAGATGGCTCGGCGGATGTGAGGTTGCTATCGCCGATTGCTGGTTTACTGGCTTGAAGGGTAGAGTATGGCATGGGTTCCATGCCGCATCTGCACTACGGTCCTCTTGGGCACAGAGGGGGATTTACAACCCCCCTTTTTTTTTGTCTCTTAGGAGCTATTCCTCCACATTTCCTCCCCCTTTTTTTTTTCTTTTTTTTTTCTACAAAACAAGAAAGAAGTGATATAACCATAGAGTCCCAAATACATGAACCTGCTCCCCTGGGCTCCTTACTGATACTGCACCCTGTTCCAACCCTGCCTCATTATTTGAACACTCTTTGGACATTCCTAATGCCCCTGTATCTCTTGCTGGTGCCATTTTGTCACCCGCTTCAGGTACAGGGGTTTCGACTGACTCCTTCGATATGTCTGACAAGTCTGACCTCCGCTCTTCTTTGACTATACTTCCGGCTTCTCCTTCTATGGTGCAGCAATTTTTGGATCACCCACCCGTCCCACATCGGACCCACTCTGGTCACACACCTAAACGCCCAAGACCATTACCTGATGACACTTCACTTCCTTCTCATTCTACTCAGAAAAGACTGGCACATCACGAACTGCACTGTCTTTACACACTGTTTCAAAATACACAATGGACTAAGTTTTTTACTCCACGAATGATTTCCTCTACTGCCTATCTTTCTGACCGTAGTATTGGCAAGGTGCTCCTGTGCCATGTTGGTAGAGATATATCCTTTCATGCTCTCAAGAGTGGTACATGCATCATCACTGTCCAGAATGCTAACCAAGCTCACGATCTTTCTCTCCTTACAACTATCGATACTATTCCTGTAACTATTGAAAAATGTCATTCCCTCAATTCTTGTTGTGGTACTGTCATTCTGCCCCATACCATTGTGCAACAGAATTTCCAGACATGTGGCATTGACATTCTGGAACAGCTATAACTCCAAGACCTCCCAGTCCTCAAAGTAGACACTTATGTCCTCCCTGCCTGCAGGCATAGATGATACCCTTGCAATATAGCTCGCTTAACTTATGACTGCTGTGAGTTTCCGTCCTCTGTATATATTACGGGACACCATTTACAAGTTCGAAAGGTGATCCCTACACTGCAACAGTGTAAAAAATGCTGGCATTTTGGTCATCCAGGAAAATATTGCAGGTCCATGGCTGAATGCCCAGTCTGTGATGCCGACGACCATACCAGTACGTCTTGTAGTCTACCTCCCTCTTGCCTTAATTGTCATGAAGCTTACCCATCTTACTCTCGCCGTTGCCAAATTTACTTAAATGAGTGTGAAATCCGTTGTCTCAGAGGCAGAAGGCCTCCCATATGCTATGGCAGTCTCTCATCTACGCCTCCAAGGGAAACTTCCCCATATTTCTTATTCTCGAGTTGCTAAACGTTCCCCATCCTCTGGGGTCCCAACTTCTTCAGCCTCCTCTGTGGTCATCCCTTCCACAGTCACCCTTATCTCTAATTCTTTTGCTGTCCTGAACTCAGAGGTCCCTACCTCAGCACCCCATTCTGTTCTTACCTCTTCCTCTTCTCACAAGTTTGTGTGTCTACAGTATCTCGTACAGCACCTACTCCCCATCGCCCCTCTCCTTCTCTGAAGTCCAAAACATCCCCATTGTTAAAACCTTTCACCCCTCCTTCCCTTCTGCAACCTGCGCATTTTTCCTTCCCAGTCTCTGTACCAGGTTCTTCACCTCTAACTGGCTCTGTTACGAGCGTGGAGGTTCATCATCCTCCTCATACAGTACCTTCTTCCCCTGTTACCTCCCAAGTTTCTTCCTCTTCTGCCCCCTTCCAGGTCGCTTCCTCTCCTGTCCCCTCCCAAGCTGCTTCTCCAGTTCCCTCTACCCTATCGTCCTCCCCTACTTTGGTACAGTCCATCTTCACCCTGATCTTTACTCACCATCCTTCCATCTCCAGTACTGTACCACGTACAATGTGCTTGACGTCTGAAACACTTGAAGCAATCTCAGAATATATTGAGGAGACTAGACCATTGATGGACAATGATCCACCTCCTGTTCCTCCTCTTCACTCTTCTCCGTCTATACAACTCCTTTCTTCACAGTGTCCCAATCCTTTGCTGCTTAAAAGTTTTCCACTGCCTCCACATGTGTACTTCTCTACCCCTACTAGTCCGCAGATGCCTCTACCTTCAGATTTCTTGTATCTTTCTCTTTGCAAATCACGGCTTATTTACAGTGGAATATCCATGGCCTCAGAGGTAACCGGGGTGAGTTTCAGGTGTTGCTCTTCTTTTCAGGTGTTGCTGTTATCCATCCCATCTTGGGCTATGATTTAGTATATTCATCAGATCCTTTTCCTTATGAAACCTTTAATGAAAGTGCACTTATATGCATAGTATTCCATACCGTCAGCTCTTTGTTCATGCTTTGCTGCATTACACTGCAGCCCATATCCACTTGCATAAGTAGTATATAATCTGTTCTTTGTATCTCCTTCTCAGGTATTATCTATTCCAGATGTTGCATTTCTGGTTTCTTCCTTACTGCCACCACTTCTGTTACTTGGCGATTTTAATGCCTACTATTTCCTCTGGGAGGGAGGGGGGAAGGTCTCACTGTGACTCCTGCGGCATTCAGTTGGAGGCTTTTCTCGTTTCTCTCTCCCTCCATGTTTTTAATATGGGTACTCCCACCCATGTTGATCCTCGTACTCATTCTCTCTCTCTTGCATCAGTCTCTTGATCTGCTCTTCTTCAACTCTACTAGATTTCACCTGGTCTGTCCTCCCAGACTTGCATGACAGTGATCATTTTCCAATCATCCTAACTTCTTCGTATTCACCACTTCCTCGTAGTCCATCCTGGTAGTTTGAGCAAATTGGGACTTTTTCTTACATTAACTGCTTTTAGTGAGGTTTCTTCTTCGTCCTCCATTGATGAGCTTTTACACCTTTTCTCGACCTCAGTTTTAACCACAGCTTCACAGTCTATACCCCAAACCTCGGGCAGGCATTCTCAGAAGTGTGTGCCTTGGTGGTCTCCTGCTTGTGCTCGGGTAGTACTTTTGAAATGGGTTGTGTGGGGCAGGTAGTACAGTAGAACCACAGAGAGACCCCTTGATTTTAAGCAGAAGAGAGCAGTCGCTAGCTGTGTCATCTGTGACATTAAACATACTTGCTGGCGGGATTATGTTTCTACCATCACTTCTACTTCCTCTACGAGTGCAATTTGGAAAAAAGTAAGGAAACTAGTGGTAAATTCTCTCCTAATCCAGCTCCTGTTCTTCGGGTTGCCAGCGTTGATATCACAAACCCTCTTGACGTTGCCACCGAAATTGGTAATCATCTTGTCTGTATCTTTCAGGGGCTTCATCGAAAATCGAAAATCACTCACTACGAAAGCAAAAGACTTGGCAGACGATGCAACACCCCCCCAATGAAAAGCAGGGGTGTCACTAGCACGTTAAGAGACCATACAATAAGTGTCAGGGGCCCAAGACTGTTCAACTGCCTCCCAGCATACATAAGGGGGATTACCAACAGACCCCTGGCAGTCTTCAAGCTGGCACTGGACAAGCACCTAAAGTCGGTACCTGACCAGCCGGGTTGTGGCTCGTACGTTGGTTTGCATGCAGCCAGCAGTAACAGCCTGGTTGATCAGGCTCTGATCCACCAGGAGGCCTGGTCACAGACCGGGCCGCGGGGGCGTTGACCCCCGGAACTCTCTCCAGGTAAACTCCAGGTAAATACCCTTCGTTTCGTTCCTCAGTTTGCCAGAGTTAGAGTCCTTCAACTTTTCTTCTATCAGAGAAGAATCTTATAATGTGCCTTTTTACACTTCTGGAACTGGAGGCAACACTCTCAGCTTGCTGGTCATTGGCAGCTGGGCCTGATGGCATTCACTTTGGCATGCTACAGCATTTACATCAGTCAGCTCTTGCAGTCCTCTTACGACTCGAATCTTATTTGGTCACAAGGAGTTCTTCCCCAGCTGTGGAAATCTGCCATTGTTCTCCCTTTCTGCAACCCGGGTACTACAGGACATGATGCCTCCTATCATCCCATTGCTCTTACCAGTGCAGTTTGCAAGGTGATGGAACGTCTGGTAAATAGACGTTTGATGTAGTATTTAGAGACAGTCTCTCCACTAGTCAATATGGCTTACGTAAGGGTCATTCTACAATTGACCCTTTACTACACTTAGATACGTATGTCCGTAATGACTTTGCCAATAACCACTCAGTTATTGCCATCTTTTTTGACACTGAGAAGGCATATGACACAACTTGGAGGTATATCATCTTGGCCCAGGATCACTCCTTAGGCCTCCGAGGCAATCTACCATTTTTCCTTAAGAACTTCTTAACTGAAAGACATTTCTGTGTTTGGGTAAATATTATGCTTTGCCCTGACTCTGTTCAAGCTGAGTTTGTGGCCCAGGGGTGTGTTCCGAGCACAACACTTTTTCTCCTTGCTATAAACGATCTGGCCTCTATCATTTCATCCAATATTTGATCATCGCTCTATGTTGATGACTTCGCTATAACTTGTGCAGGGGCTGTCACCTCATTGCAGTTTCTCTCCAGCATGTGGTCAACTATGTTTCCAATTGGGTCACCACGCATGGGTTTAAATTTTCTAGTACTAAAAACTCCAGACCGTCACGTTAGCCACTGGACCAGCTAGCCACAATGGTGTAGAAATATACCTAGTTGGACGAATCTTATTGTGGCTAGCTGGTCCAGTGGCTAACGCGACGGTCTGGAGTTTTGAGACTGATCGCGAGTTCTATCCCCGCCCGTGGTATGGTTTTTCTAGTACTAAAACTCACCAAATTACTTTCACTAGGCGTTCCGTCATCTCTGATCATCCATTGTACCTGTATGGCTCACGTAACCCACAACGTGATACGGTCAGGGTTCTCGGCCTTCTGTTTGACCGTAGGTTATCCTGGAAACCTCACATTACCTCTCTGAAGGCAACTTGTCATAGCCGGCTGGACCTCTTTAAAACCCTCACTCATCTTTCATGGGGGGGGGGGGCGTATTGTAGAACTCTCCTTTGACTACATTCACCCCTAATTTTATCGAAACTCGATTATGGCGACCAGATATATTCAGCGGCCTCTCCTCCAACTCTCGCTAACCTTAATCCCATCCATCACCAGGGATTACGTTTATGCCTTGGTGCTTTTTGCTCTTTACAGGTTGAGAGCCTCAATGCGAATATTCCATCCTTGTCTGATCGCTATGATGCTCTTTGCCTTCACTATTATGTTCGCTCTCGTGACTCCCTTAGTGCTTTACAGACTATACGAAAATTTGATAACACCTCATCCCCTGATTCTTTACATCCAACTTTGTTGGGTTCCCGGTCATGTTGACATACAGGTCAATGGACAGGCAGACACTGCTGTGCGGTCAGCAGTACATGACCTCCAGTTTCATACAGAGGTGTCCCATTCACAGGCTATTTTGCTGTAATTGCTACCCACCTTCTCAACCGTCGGCAACAATGTTGGTCTTATCTGCTCCCATAATAAACTACATTCTATTAAAACGAGTATAGGTTTCTGGCCGTCTTCTTATCAGTGTCGAGGTTGGGACACTACTCCTGTCTTTGTATCGGCCACACTCGTTTTACTCACGGGTATCTTCATGGAGAGGCGCCCTGTTCCACTCTGTGAGAATTGTCAGGTTCCAGTTTCTGTTAGCCACATTCTGTTGGATTGCCCACTCATCAACGAACACACAGAATTTACCTTCGTCGTCGTCACCGCTTTACTGTCCTTACTTTACCTTCCCTTCTTGCTAATGAACCCTTCTTTAACCCAGACTCTCTCATTGACTTTTTGACAGCAACTGATTTACTGCACAAACTCTGATGATGATGCCTCTAGTACTCCTCACAACCTTTCTACCTCAGTCTCTTGCTACCTTCTGCCCCTGCACTATCCATTGCCCCACTGCACTCCATGACCTAATAATCATCCCTCTCCCTCTTGCTACCCAATACCCCTGCATCCTTCCCTGCTCAGCAGCATTGTATGACCCTTGTAGGTTTACCGCTTCTTTTTGCGATTATAGTAATATTCAGATAGGTTGTACTCTCTCGACTGGAGTACTGTTTGGTGTTGACGGCACCATTTCAAGCAGGAGATATCAGAACTGGAACAGATACAGAAATCGTTTACACCCTGCATAGACCCAATAAAGCATTTAAATTACTGGGAATGCCTTAAAGTTCTGAATGTGTACTATCTGGAGAGGAGGAGGAGAGATATATGATAATTATATACAATGAACATTCTTGAGTGATTGGTCCCAATCGTAAACAGTACCATAATAGCGTACTGGAGTGAAAAATATACACCGATATGGAAGTATAAAATAAACCAAGTGAAAGGTATGGGCTCTCTGAGCCTATGCTATTCAGCATTCTACCAGAAGAAATGAAAAATACTCCCGGAACAAGTGTAGATGTTTTAAGAAGAAGCTCGAAGAGTTTCTCCGCCAAATGCCAAATCAGTCATGCTGCGATGGATATGTGAGCCAGTGGGCCACCAACAGGAACAGTCTGGTTGACCAGGTAAGCACCAGACAAGCCTGGCTCAAGGCCAGATTGCGAGTAGGAAAATTTTAAACCATCACAGTTATATACCGTCAAGTATTTCACCATGGGTTTATAGCTATGGATGCTTCGAAGGTTTCATTCTAGAACATGTCTGTAGGTACTATTGCCTGGGAATTACCATCTCTCGTGATAGCCTATCTCTCGCTCAGGAGAAATATTACGTAGATATCTTCTCGCAGAAACGCACAAGAAAACTGTGAAAGAAAATAAAAAACACTAAACTACGTTTATGTACCTATGAATGAGTACATACAAGCACTATAAATGCATTACTACAATCAACCTGAACATCGTTATACACACACAACTTCTATGTTAAGATGGCGGGCAAGTTCGCTCTGTTGAACCGCGGCAGCAGTGAACGCTGCCTTACCCTTGTTGAACCCAAGTATTCTAAAGTATTCTACCTTAACCTATTTTGCATCTGTGTACCTTGTTTAACCTGCGGAAGTGGTGGAGTTTAGGTAAGGTTGTGGAAGGTATGGCCAGTGAGTTTGGTCTCAATGCCAAGTTTTGTGTAAAGTTCGCAGTTGGGGGAAAGGGCGGAGGAAGAGACTGAATATTTAATAGTGTGGCGTAGGGGAGCTGCAACATGGGGTGTGGCAGCTGTTGTTGCTACCTTACACACACACACACACACACACACACACACACACACACACACACACACACACACACACACACACTCACACACAACTAACACACACAACTAACACACACACACACACACACTGGATACTAGGTTTGCATCAATCTTTTTCTTAAAAAAGAGGTTACAGTACCCATGAATGTTCGGAATCTGGGCCAGCAACTGGGAGGCCTAGTCTGAGACCCGGCCACGGGGGCAGTGACCCCTGAAGTCGACTCAAGGTAAACAACAGCTATAGATGAATAAGACGTGCCACAGTTAAGCATCTTTACTTCCGAAGCGTTTCGCCTACAAGGTAGGCTTCTTCAGTCGAATACAGTGATGAAGTTATTTAACTCTTGGTCATGTATCTTACTTATCTACCTGTCGGCATTGTATACTATCACTCTAATGAAATTCCAGCTATGGTAGGCGGAGTTGCAGTTACGGATACTATACAGAGAAGTGGTTAGGGTGGGTAAGATTTGTCAGGAAACGGCAAGTGTTTCCTGACGGAGCTTTTGGTCATCTGACCAAAAGCTCCGCTTGCTTACCGGTCCACCCCTTTAAAAATTATGGCTATTGTAACCATTTTTAATATCACAAAGAAGAGTCATACAGCTGGAGTATGAAGGGTTAGTTTAAATGTCCTGAACCCAAGAGCTTCTCAAGAACATCGAAGTACCTGACTTATCAGTCCAGTGTTGTTACACTTGCGTCTTCCTATATAGCTCTTGCTCACCTTGCTTTCGGAAAGCAGATAACTATGTGGGCCAGCAGGACGCTAACGACAACAGTATGGTTTAACAGGTAGTCAACATGGAAGCTTGACCGGGTGCGAGGGTCCCTGGTCGTCCCTCAGGCCCCTGGTCCCCCTACCCCAGCATTCGTGATACCATCACATTTTCTCTCCATAACCACACGTACACACAATTCTTTCTGCATCGTGGCAAAACATTTTAATAGTACCCATATTATTATTATTATTATTGTTGTTGTTGTTGTTGGGAAATCGCTAAACCAAGATTGAGTTTGCAAGAACGATGACATTCAGAGCGAGGTACTGGTGAAATTCTGAGCTCCTTAGCAGTAAACATCTGAGAGAGAGAGAGGGGGAAGAGCAGGCAAGCAAAGAAAGTGAGAGAGAGAATAAGAGTGAAACAGAGAGAGGCCAAGAAACAAAATCCAGCAGCGAAGGAAAGAAGAGGTGGTACAACGGTGCAGAGGTTACAATAAATAACACCTATCACATTCCCCCATACAGTAAAATGTATACACTGCAACAACCTCCACAACACACCCACACCGCCGCTTCCACAACACACCAACACCATGAACAGTAACAACACACCACAGCCACATCTACCACGACACACCTCCACTATACCACCACCACAGCCTTTAAAAAACACACACCATCGCCTCCACACCAGCACATAGACAGTAAATAAGACACGGTAAGTAGAAATATTTAAGACAAATTTTGTTGTTTAGAACTGTTAAATTCCTCGAATAATACAGTAGACGTATTAGGGATTAAAGTGGCGAGCAAGAATCTAAATTTAATCTTTGTATATAAACAACTGTCAGTAACGGCGGAGGAATTCAGGGAGCAACTAAGGAAGAGAGATAACGGCCTTGAAAATCTTCCATCAACCATCCTTCTCCTCAGAGATCTCAACCTTTCAAATGTGGAATAGATGGTACACAGCAACACCGTGCTAGATAAAGTACTCGGGAGAAAAAGAGAACCAATCAATAAAGTCAGGATGTCGTCACACTGTCTTATTTCCAGTGGGGCTCATTAATCCTCTCCCCCTGGATGCGATTCACACCAGTCACCTGACTTCCAGGTAACCTACTTACTACTAGGTCAATAAGGGCCGCATGTATATAGAAACATTATCAACGTTTCCTCTCGTCAGATGATCGAACCCTGGTCCATCGGTGTGTGAGCCGAGGCGGCTACCAAGTGAACGGTGGCCTGGTGGCTTAAGCTCCCGCTTCACACACAGAGGGCCCGGGTTCAATTCCCGGCGGGTGGAAACATTTAGACACGTTTCCTTACACCTGTTGTCCTGTTCACCTAGCAGCAAATAGTTACCTGGGTGTTAGTCGACTGGTGTGAGTCGCATTCTGGGGGACAAGATTAAATACCCCAATGGAAATAAAGTTAGTCCTCGATGACGCACTGACTTTCTTGGGTTATCCTGGGTGGCTGACCCTCCGGGGGTTAAAAATCCGAACGAAATCTTATCTTATCTTATCCACTAACACCTAAGCACATTACTCCAACAGATGCATACCAGAAAAGTTTGCTTTAAATTAACAGAGCAAAATCTAACAACGAGGAACTAATCAGAGATATAACAATACAATATACACTGATCACAACCTCACTGATGTGTCTTGGATATACTTTAAAGAGTTTCGAAAGTTTTCCTACTCCCGGAGCCTGGCCCAAGTCTGGTGCTTCCCTGATCAACGAGGCTGTTACTGTTATACTGCTGGTCTACATATCCATCACAGCCTAGTTGATACGGCATTTGGTGAAGATACTTGTCTAGTTTCCTCTTTAATGGCTTATACACTTGTCCCAGCAGTGTTTTAGATGTCTTTTGGTAAGATGTCACATAGTCTGGGACCACGGATGTTGATACAATGTTCTCTTATTGTGTGCACGGAACCAATGGTTTTCACTGGGTTTATTTACAAACAAGAATGAATTTAGGCCTAGAGATCCCTAGAGGTAGCCAAGCTGAAATTTTTTTTAGTAAATTTTGCAGTCTGAAAACTGAGACCAAATAAACAGAGAGCTATCAGATATTCCCATGTAAGAAGTACCGGATTAATCAAGCTGTGATGGCTAAAAGGGGTAGATGCCGTTAACTGCACCAGCATAGCTAAACAGGCAATCAACGGAAAAGCGGAGACCCAGGCTGGGTTGCTAGGCGTGGAAAAAACTCGAAGCCAGGCGCAGATATATTTAAGGTCACAATCCTACCCACCACCCATCCTTGCTACCCACCCACCACCCATCCTTGCTACCCACCCACCACCCATCTTTGCTACCCACCCACCACCCATCCTTCCTACCCACCCACCACCCATCCTTGCTACCTACCCACACCCATCCTTGCTAACCACCTACACCCATCCTTGCTAAACACCCACCACCCTTCTTTGTTACGCACCCATCCTTGCTACCCATCCACCACTCATCCTTGCTGCTACCACCCGCCACCCACCCTTGCTACCCATCCATCCTTGCTACCCACCCACACCCATCCTTGCTACCCATCCACCACTCATCCTTGCTACTCGCCACCCATCCTTGCTACTCGCCACCCATCCTTGCTACCCACCCGCCACCCACCCTTGCTACCCATCCATCCTTGCTACCCACCCACACCCATCCTTGCTACCCACCCGCCACCCATCCTTGCTACCCACCCGCCACCCATCCTTGCTACCCATCCATGCTACTCGCCCATCACCCATCCTTGTTACCCACACACTTCCCTCGCCATCCCCCGTCACCCCCCTTCCCCGTCACCCACACCCCCCTCCTGAGATGCCTCAGACGTGGCTGTCTTCCAAGGAGCAGGAAGCCTACTTCCGGAACAGGTTAAATTGGTTACATAGTTGCCCATTATCACCAGCCAGTGTTGCTGCCTTCTTCACCTCCACCTGGCACTGGGGAAGGGGTTTTGAAGGGGTGGGGGTACCAGAGTGAAGAGGGGTGGTGTGGGGGTGCCAAAGTGAAGGGGGACTAGACGAATTTTGTTTATTTAGGTTACATCAGTAGTGTGTTGCTATTTAATAGTTACACAGTGGGAATAAAGGTTATGGTTCCCTGTCATATTGTATCACACAGGATGGTGTTCCTGCCAGGTGTTGACAGGTTGTGTGGTGGGAGTGTCAGAGTGAAGGACACCTGAAGGATGCTTCTGGGGGGTCAGCGCCCCCGCGGCCAGGTCACAGACCAGGCCTCCTGGAGGATCAAGGCCTGATCAACCAGGCTGTTACTGTTGACCGCACGCAGTCCAACGTACGACCACAGCCCGGCTAGTTAGGCACTGATTTGAAGAACTTGTCCAATTCCATCTTGAAGACCGCAGAGTTTGTTGGTAATTTCCCTTCCATACGGAGGGAGAGAGTTGAAGAGTCGGTGACCTCTGACACTTCGATCTCTCTGTGTACTCATGGCGCCCCTGCTTTTGTGTGGAGGTATTTTGCATCGTTTATCAAAGTCTTGTTGGCATATGTAGTGATTTTGGTGTCCAGGTGTAACTTATCATGTACCTTTATCGCTTACTTTCCAAGAAGTATGAGGAGACAATTTTAATGCACAGTTTCAAGATTAGGCAGGAGGGCCTTCATGAGACGATAAATAATATTGACAGTTGCAGTGGGCCCAGGAGCCGAAACTCGACATACCCAAAGAGCTAAACGAGTACAGTTGGACGCATGCGCGCACGCACACACACAGGTTCCTAACTCTTCAACACCTTCCTTCGTGCATAAGGGAAATTAGCAACAAATCTCTGGCGGTCTTCAGGAGGAAACTTAACAAACTTCCTCAAATTAGTCCCTGATCAACCAGGCTGTGGTTCATACAGTGAACTACGTGCTGCCAGTAGTAGTAGCCTGGTTGATTGGCTCTTGATTCACCAGGAGGTCTGGTCTGGGACCGGGACGCGGGGGCGTTGACCCCTGAAAACATCCTTCACTTACCACTTCCTCATTCCAATTATTTACCACCTTAAGTTTGAAAAAGTGTTTAAGAGACACGTAAGTTCCTCCGTCTTCTAACATGTTCATTTTTCCTCTATAATCTACCTTGTTCATAATTACTATCGTATTTGTTTTGTTTGTTTCGTAAGGTGAAGTCCAGGATCGTTACTTAATTCATGGTATAACTTAAATCTTTGAGGATAGTTGTGTTGCAGAGGTCTGAGCTCTGCTCAGTGTTGCAGAGGTCTGAGCTCTGCTCAGTGTTGTAGAGGTCTGAGCTCTGCTCAGTGTTGTAGAGGTCTGAGCTCTGCTCAGTGTTGTAGAGGTCTGAGCTCTGCTCAGTGTTGTAGAGGTCTGAGCTCTGCTCAGTGTTGTAGAGGTCTGAGCTCTGCTCAGTGTTGCAGAGGTCTGAGCTCTGCTCAGTGTTGCAGAGGTCTGAGCTCTGCTCAGCGTTGCAGAGGTCTGAGCTCTGCTCAGTGTTGCAGAGGTCTGAGCAAAGCTCACACCTCTGTGTTTTTGTGTAAATTCTCAATTGGCGACAGATATATTTTGGGCCTATAGAGGGAATTTTTTTTATAACGAAAATAACACGCAACCCAGCCTAGAATTTAACTCCTAGGTTAGGTTACGTTTTTTGTTAGAATTTTTTTTCTCAGTAAGCTCAGAATACAGCTGTTTCCATTGCACAACTCATTTCATATTAAAAAAAATTACTTGTCTATCGTTAAGCTTAAAAGCCACTCTCTAAATAATACCCCACCTGTAAATACCCAGTCTTCGTACCCGGGAGCAAATTTACAAGTTCACCAGACTATCATCTCGTGTATTTCCTGCCCGTTTATAGCCGTATCATGTCAATTATAACATACCTGAGGAAGTAGTGCTTGGGTTTTCTCAACCACTTATGATAATATCTGTCTGACACAGCAACATTTGAGATCTTGGTACAGAGAATTCTTCTACAACTCCAACGGTTCCTCTAACCTGTAAGGCTGACCTGCTTCCACAAATGGGCTGTGCCCACCTGTGATGCCGCCTCCAACTGCTTCACCTCACATATCTCCAGTTTATAGATCCGTTTCCTGTGCACATGCTGTACTTTTATTAAGACTGACAGACTGAATACATATCTACGCTGAGGGACTGATTACCTCAGATTTAATCTTCACATTTTCCATCGTTTTCCCAAGTGTTGCACAGATCTCTGATATATCTACTTCTTGAAAGTGTTCCCTTATAGGTTATTTTGTCTTGCCTTGTTAACACTTCTGCCAGCAGTTATTCACCTTATTTTCCTACACAATTGTCAGATCTGAGAATCAGGTCTTGTTCTTATAGATTTTTACTTGAATTTCTGGCAGCTCAGATATAATAATTGTATTATCTTTTATGACCAGATAAACGGTACCTTCTTCTGGCACTTTCTCCAGCCGATTTATTTTGGCGCTTTCTCGTAGTCTTGTTATGACACTGTCTTCCAGACTAAGAGAAGAATCAGCTTCTTTTACTGTTGCTGTTCACCTGAATGTATTTTCTTAACCTGTGAGTCACCTGGGATAAGTTACTAGAGTTTTCCTGCTCTCGTGACCCAGCTAGATGTTCACGGGCACTCGCTCTAGTACTTACTGCTATCCTCTCTAACTACGTGGAGAGTTCCTACTCTCAAAGCTATTCTCTCTAATTGCGTAGAGAGTTCCTCCTCACTCTCGACGCATTCCAGCAGTAAACTTGGTGTCAGATTTCACCTAAAGACCCGTTCTCACGTTTTCCAGCAATGTTAACATCTTCGTATTAAATTGTTAAATATTTATAAAAAAAAAGGACTATAACACAGACTGCTTTGCAGATCATTGGGTGAGAACCAGGAGGTAGAAGCCACGTGAGTACACTAGCTATAATATATACAACCATTCAGACACCAGAGATTTATTTTAGTGTCAGGAAGAGAAAAAGAAAGCCTAGAAATGATAATTTTCTTTAATTTCGGAGCCATATTAGACTAAACAATGCCAATGACTGCCTCATCACAAACACAGATGTTAGTGTCAACAAAAACCACAAATCAGTCATGTAACATATATGGTTGTAAATGAAGCACCGACAAAAACTGTTGTATTAGTGGACTCCTCACACTCGGGTGCAATGGTTGCAGCTCTCAGAGACTTGTATTAAAGATTAATTCGACAACAAAATATAGATGTTTAGGTACAATTTAAAAGATGTAACCAAAAAGCAGACAAAAGAGATGCAATCTCCACTGATCTAATGTTGTCTTTAATTTCAACAGTGAAAATTTAAAATAAAAGTTTAATTATCTTATGTAAACTACAAGATCAGCCATTGAAAACTGAGCACTACCTTGAAAACACCTTGTGTGAGCATCATCCTGCGTTATGAAATATTACAGAGAAACAGTTTTTGTTCCCAGTGTAACTATAGAATAGGGTAGCACACTGCTGATCTAAATAAAAAAAAATATCAAATTAATGTATAGAAATATACGGCACCTAGTTGGACGAGTCTTGTTAGGTTGGCATAATGTACTGGCCTACTAATTTTAGGACCGGCTTTCCATGGGATTGAATCCTGCTCAGTGTGCAAACACAAGAGAGAATACGACACACTATAATAGCAGAGATCTCGGGAGGCCGTTTGAAGGAACAGCAACTTACAAGTGAATACATTAGAAAATAATAATACAAGGAGTGATAATGTCAGAGGATCTCTCATTCAAGGACCACAACATTATCATCACAACCACAATTATTATTATTATAATCAAAAAGAAGCGCTAAGTCACAAGGACTATACAGCGCATCACAACCACAAGCAAAATGATAGGACGTATCATTAGAATCTTGAAACGAAGAGATGCCAAATCAACTTTGATACTGTTTAAGTTGCTTGTTGTCTCTAAATTGGAATATTACTGTAATCTATCAGCACTTTCAAGGCAGACGAAATCACAGAACTTAATTTATAATGACAGAGAACCTTCACTGCCATTATAAATTCAGTTCAGCATATAAATTATTGGAATACCTGCTGTCCCTCAAGCTGGAACGTAGGGGGGTAAGATGCATCATAATTTACATCTGGAAAATTCGGGAGGGATTTATCCAAGTCTGTTTAGCGAAATTATTAATTATTATTATTATAGTGTTAATTGTAAGTTACTTATTTTCTCATTCAGTTGTTCTTTATCATTGTTATTATCTATTTCTCTATTTTCAGATGCACTTGCGGCAGTGGCGATGACTTGTCGATGACGTGTGGATGGCGTGGCAATGACGCTCTTGAGGTAACCGTGACGTCAGCGGTGAAGTAAACAATGACGCAGTGAGGAAGTGTGCGTACCTCTGAGACGTATGGATGAGGCAATACAACCCGCAGCGGTGATGACGCAGTGAGTTGTTAGGGCAGTGAGGTGGTGGTGGCGGTGATGTGGTGGTAACGCCCAGGAATCACAGCTCTTGGACCCCCCACCCTGTTGCTGCTGGTCCACGGGGATGGCTCAACCCGCGGTCACCATGATGGAACAACTATAGTGCAGGTTAGTATTATTATTATAATCAAGGGGGAAGCGCTAAACCCGGAGGATTATACAGCGCCTGGGGGGGGGGGATGTGGAAGGCATTCAGGCTTAATTCGGGGAATTGGAGCACAGATCCAATTCCCTAAATCAAGAGCCCCTCACCAACATCAAGGAACCTTCCTTGAGGGGTGCAGGTTAGTAGCACCTTACACCATCACTCTTGAACTGAGAGGTAGATTTGATGGCCCCGAGGCTGAAACTAGTATCTGAGCTTGTTTAGTAACTACTTGTCCCTTACTGTATACTGGAATATCTGTCTCTTATACTGGGATATCTCAGGCGAAAAACACTTGTAGGTAATAGTTACATATAAAGTTATCTTCATGCTTCTTTCTTTTCCCCCTTTTTCCTCTTCACTATTTTCCTATACACCCTTCCCTCCCACTCTCATCCCTCTCACCCACACTTATCTTTGTCTCACTTCCCTTTCTGCCCCTGTTCCCTCTGCCTGTCTGTCTCTCCCCTCTTTCCTCCCTTTCTCTCCTTATTTTGTGTGATTAAGAAAAACTCTCTCTCATTTCCTTAGGGCTGTTTGTGCATCTTCCAAACATTAAACTGTAACACATGTACTGGGATAGCAGTGTTTTAATAACTAATAATAATGTGTCGGGGAAATCAAAATACAGATTGTTAAAGTATAGTTAGAAAACACAGACGCTCTTAATTGCTCCCTCAGTTTTTTTCTCCCACAAAGCAACAGATCTAATCCTCCACTAGTGAGTCACCAAACCGCAACATCCCAAGCCGATTTAGAAAGTGCAGCCATTGCACGTCTTTCCTCCAGTGGGAGCAAAAAGTCATTAATGAAAGTGAGAGAAACTCAAAATACTTTGTAAAATGTGAACTCCAGGTCAAGAGCCACATGTGGTATTGGATCCTCGCACAAAGAAGATGGAACTTAGAGGACAGTGAGGAAACGAAACAATGAAGTCACAATATGACTGTGCTCAACGAGCCATTAGTCACACTAAAGATTTACAATCCAGATGAACTGTTTGTGAATGAGACTTCTTTAAGTGTTTTATAACTCAGTCGGATTTGGAGCATTTTGTGAACTTAATCATGAATGAGACTCGAAATCTTACCGACATCTCCATAATGTGTAACATAGGCCTAACGCCATTCGACTTAAAAAAAAAAATAGCATGCCCATGCACTCTGCAACAGATCCAGACTCTTGAAACTCATAAAAAATGCAAATTATTATGATATTCAGTGGGATTATGCTAAACCCTTAGAGGTTATATAGCGATTGGGAAAAATGGAAAGTAACCGAGTTTGATCTAAGGACGGGGAGGTACCTCACTGGCGTCAAAGTACCTCGCACGAGGGACAAATTTAAAAAATATATATCAGATGCCTTAAGTACCACAAGTAGATGGAGTCATCCCACAATCATTTAGTAGTAGTAGTGGTAGGAATAATAATACAAGAATCAGAAACAGATATTGTGATATTTACCGAACACTTTGACTGCCATCAAGTGTGACCTTGATGTAACAGACAAAATGCATGCAAAAGGAATAACTTAAAGGCAGCTGATGGATTTTAATTTTATAACAAATGGAACCCAAAGAGTAACAGTCTGCAAAATAAACCCAAGTGGCTGCTACAGTACAGTACTCGTTCCAGTTCTCTCTCTTATATCCGGCATTGACGAGTCTAGAGAATGCGCACAAAACCTTCACTGCTAATATAAATTCAAGAAAGTACCTAAACTGTTGTAAATG
This sequence comes from Cherax quadricarinatus, assembly GCF_026875155.1. Classification (NCBI taxonomy): domain Eukaryota; kingdom Metazoa; phylum Arthropoda; class Malacostraca; order Decapoda; family Parastacidae; genus Cherax; species Cherax quadricarinatus. The sequence continues at coordinate 9,053,320 of NC_069481.1, forward strand.
CTTGAAGTTCTTCGGCCCCTAATCCATGGGACATGGCCAGAAAGATACATCATAATTCACATCTGAAAATTCAGGAGGGATTAGACCTTAATCTACTCACCATAATCACTTCCTACAAACACAAGACTCAGCAGATGGTGGAAAGTCTCCTCACATGGTAAGCAGGGTGCAGTAAGTACACTAAGAGATACATCAAGAAGTGAAACGGCAATAAGACTTTTCAACACACACTGTATACGAGTAGACATACAAAGGGACTGGACCGTGATGGCAGTGACGCCGGAATATAGCTATGGTTACATTAACAAAACATCAAATTCCCAAGAACGCTTGCTTTTATGACGATTTAACAAAGTCACATACAGTATGCCTGCTGGATCCTCAATTATTTCGTGATACCTCCTTCACACCCTCCATTCAACCCTTCCTCGGGTATCCCCTACTACTGTAAAACACTTCACATGCAACCTGTATTTACATCTGTTTTACCTCATCATTCCAACAGTCGTTTTCCTTGTGTCATGCACCGTGTACTGCACCGAAAGAGAGAATCTGTTTATGGACAGATACCAAACTAGTTATTCAAGGAGAGAGAAAGAGAGAAGATACTCGAATAAGCCCTTATCAACAGTGACACCATGTTATATCACGGGCGAAAAGGATGCCCTTTTTCACTAAGTTAAAATAATGAGTTAAAATAGGTATGGACACTCACTACACACTACTGGACCTTACTCGGTTCCACTTAATTAACTAGGAACACATAAATCAGTCTTATACAGAACAATAAATTTAAAATGAAAGTGAATACATTATTTCACTCAATTACAATTTATTTTATTATAACAATATACTTGGTCAAAGACAAAGGGATCTGATACAAAGATAAATGGGAAGAAACAAGATAATTGAGATATGGAAATGCAATTAACTTACGAAACTAAATATTTACTTACAATGTAAAATAGTCCTTAGTAGATCACTCCTAGAAGATCAGCAAGACTACCAACACCACCAGGTCCCAAGACCTTACACACAGCTTCAGCTCTGTCCCCGAGTGTCTGGCTACCAGGTCCTCACCCAGAGCTCCAGCACTGCGCCCTACGAAGGCTCCTCACCAAGCTACTCACCTTAGCCACTTTTCCCTGAACTTATAATAGCCTCCTCATTCTACATAACTTCAGACCAGCTCCCATGGGAAAATCTACACTCCGTGGTCTCCAAAGAGGCTCGAGTGCCTTGACAGAACTAGGGCGTGAAGATTAGCAGCCAAGACAACTATCCTCGTAAACAGATAGTAACTGGGGACCCGTCTCACGATATCACGTATATCCTCGCAGAGTAACAGGAGACCCAGTCTCAAGATATCACATGTGGTCTCCCATTTCTCATAAACAGGATATTAGAGAGTCTCAAGATATGACAATCATAGCACAGAACCAGGCTTGCGTAGCCCTTAGCTCATATCGCACTTGCAAGTTATCCAGGCGTCTGGAAACCAACATAATACTAGTAGTGTGTATACCTTGCAGTATTCCCTCCCCCCGAAATACTCTCCTGCACCTCACCTTCCTGTGTACCTCTAGATGTATTCTCTGCTGATTTGAAAAAGCTATTGTTGTCGTTAATAAAAGTATCCGCCGCATCTGATTATCACTTCACTGGTTCGGTATATACATACCATCTCAGCTCCCCCATCAGCGTCTCCTGCACAAAGCAACACATTCTTAAACCAGCACAACTTTTGTATACCTTCATCTCCCTAACTTTTTTTTTTGCTTAATTCATTCACTTTAATTTGCTTTCAACCTACTTACGCTGCTCTCTCTATATTTCCTCCCCTGACTTTACTGTACCCACCGCCACCTTACAGACATATCAAACACGCTAAATACGTACGTAACAAGTCTAAACCCCCTCTCACCCCTTTGATCTTTTTTTTTATCCACGAACATAGTCTAGAAGACTGCTCTCTTGCATTTATAATACCTTTTATAAAGGTAATTCCTGTTATCTCTTCTGTATACAGCGCTGCATGTACCTTATATATGATAAGAGCGAACAAGGTCCCAGACCAAAACATTCCCTATATTCAACACATGCCTTTTCCTCAACTTGTCTGTATCGTATATCTAATTGTTGTATCTCTTATATTTTTCCTTCTTGAGACGTGTATTGCCTCTTACCAACCCATCGTGAGCATAACTTTGTCCCCCATTATCATTTACACCAGACATGCAACCCATTCCACGGCTCACTTATAATTTTGCATTACAACTTTCCACTGCAATTACTCTCACTTGACTCAAAATTCCCCCAGCATTCATATACTGGTAAACACATCAAGATGCGTATCTCTCAGTGTAAATATATATTAAAAGGTGTGTGTGTGTGTGTGTGTAAATATATATTATATATATATATATATATATATATATATATATATATATATATATATATATATATATATATATATATATATATATATATATATATATATATATATATATATATGCAAAAACAACCACTCTGAAAGAATAGAGAAATTCCAAGCGCTTTCGTGACTACTCACATTATCAAGGAACTGTGAAAGTGAAGCATCCAAGGAAGCTATATAAGGGTCTGGTCGGCACCTCACTATCTGTGATCTTATTGATATATATATATATATATATATATATATATATATATATATATATATATATATATATATATCAATAAAATCACAGTAAACAGGTGATATCACAATATGCAGAACAACGATAAAATAAATGCAATAGTAATTTTGAAAGAAACTGATTACCAAGACAAAATGAACAATCTCGTGGAGGATACAGAAATTTATTCTAAACTTAGAAAGAATCCCTTAGAATCTGTTAACAGAAATTTCAATAAAACTATAAAAGGTCTACCCACTAATCCATGTTTACCTTATATGTATGGATTAATAACATTACACAAACCAGGTAATCCAATTAGACCAATTATTAGCTCCATATGTCCAGTTTCCTATAAATTATCTAAATGGCTTGTTGATATTTTGAGCCCAATTGTTGAAAAACTTCTAACTTCAATGTTAAAAACAACATACATTTAGTGGATAAATTAAGCACCTTGACTGACTTAAATAATTTCAATATGGTTAGTTTTGACGTTACTTTGTATATAAAAACTCCAGTTGAGGATTTATTAAGCTTATCTGAAGAACTTGTTAATCACGATTTACCATTGCCATTTCCTATCATTAAACTTTGTATTGTTGATGCAAAAATTTCTTAGTAATATATACATGGAATTTTTGGAGACATACCTCTGTATATTATTATTATTATTATAATAAAAAAGAAGCGCTAAGCCACAAGGGCTATACAGCGCTGCAGGGTAGGGAATACCTCTGTATAATATATAATACACACGTAGGTCTCAGTTCATATGCACCTGAAATGTGTAATGTGTGTTAATACACCGAGAGGTCTTTATTTCTATGTATGAACCTTGAGTTTACTTTAATCCATATTGTAGCTTAAAACTCCTTGTATAGTCGATTGCCCTTATACCTAACACTCACATAAAATCTCTTTCCTCTATACTTCACTTAAGGTGTTCAAACTCTGATTGCTGCCCACTTTTCACATCTCACTTTTATTCTCATCTAAACTGTTTCTACATTCGTTACTACACGTCACTTTTTCTTCTATATTTATTCTTTATAAACGTGTTTGTTGTCCATAAATTATCAGTATTTCTTACGGCTAGACAAAAGTTAGAAAAGGTGTGATTTACCTGCACTCTTGAGGGTATATATACTGAGAAGTGTACATATCTCAGTGTATATACCCTGTGATGTTTCATTTTAATACCTTTTTCAAGGATTAAAGTATATTCGACAGCGTACAGGTGAATTGTAAAATTTAATAGGACATGTGCAACACCTGTCTTAATCAGTCAAGTTATCGGTATTATATACCTTTTATTACTACAATGAGTTAATTGTAGTCTTTATAACCCACTTACAATCTTAGCTTTCAAGCTATATAATGGTGAACTTTGAGCCTGCAAGGCTGAGCTCTAGCTTGACGTGAGATCTTCCTCAGGGTTGACGATGTCGTGGCTGGGCGGCGACGACCCCGGGGGCGGCTTTGGCTACGACTACCCGTGGTGGGCGGCCGAGGAGGGGGTGGGCAGCCGTACTAACCGTACCTGGGAGGAGAGGTGTCGAACCCTCGACTATGATTATCACGTTGTCACCGCTGTCATCTGCGGCATGTTCCTCGTCTTCGGTGTCGTCTACAGCCTCTTTGGTAAGTACCTGTGTGGGCTCCTGTGTACTTGTGTGGGCTCCTGTGTTGCGGGTGCTTCTGTTGTGTGGGCTCCTGTGTTGTGGGTGCTTCTGTGTTGTGTGGGCTCCTGTGTTGTGGGTGCTTCTGTGTTGTGTGAGCTCCTGTGATGTGGGTGCTCCTGTGTTGTGGGTGTAGCTGTATGGGTGCTCCTGTGTTGTGGGTGCAGCTGTATGGGTGCTCCTGTGTTGTGGGTTGTTCTTTGTGGGTGCGTCTGTGTTGTGGGTGCTCCAGTGTTGTGGGTGCACGTGTGTTGTGGGTGCTCCTGTGTTTATTTTGCTTCATTTACTCACCAGTAATGTTTCATTCCCTCATCCGTGGAAATTTGAACGTTTAGAAACCTCTTAATGCTTTGCCGCCACCTTGCCAAACATGTGGCAGCACAAACGACAGAAACAGAAAAAAAAAGGTCGCTCGAGAGACTGGGGGGGAAATCATTTTTTTAAGCTTTTCTGTAATGAATTGGAAGCCTGTAACATAATACGCACTCTGACAGGATTGCTAGTCTGTTCTGTGACATTATTTAAGATAGTTAAATCGTGCAAAATTCTATACATATTCCGTATACTACTTTTCATTGTGTTCCTTAATAGGATGAACTTAAAGCGAGGTATGTCAGGGGGAAAAGTCCCTCTGAAGCGTTATATTTTGTAAATATTGATGAACCGTGTGGATGGTTAGAGGCAGCTGGTGAACCTTGACTGGAATACTTAATGATAGCCCCGTTGTCCTACTGTAGTCTCCAAGCTCATGTTGACACTGGTATAGTCTCCCAGCTCAGACTGACAGAGTTCAGTACCTTGTATAAGCACCATCCTGTGTGATGGACTATGACAGGGAAACATAATTAGCTTCTGTTCCCACTGTGTAACTGTCATATAGAATAGTGCAGCAGCACACTGCCGGTGTATCCAGTTTTGTTTAAAATAATCTCCACCCTTCCCTCTCCCTACACTTCTACACATCTCCTCTCCCTCTGTTCTTTCCCTTCCTCTTCATCCCTCTCTTACTCTCCTCCCTGGTTCCCTCCGTCTGCGGACTGGAGGCAGCAACACGGTATAACTGAAGTTTTTAATCAACTTACCGTGTCCAAGTTAAGATGGAGCAGAGGTAGTGAGTAGAGAGAGAGAGAGAGAGAGAGAGATCAAGGTATATAGGTAAGGAATTCAGGAAGTTAGGTAATAAAGATGGGTTAAGTAGGCAGGCAGGTAATTAATGTAGGTAGGAGAATAAGCAAGTAGATACGAAGGTAGAATAATAGGTAGGTAAGGGGGTAGAAGGTAGGAAGGAGGCTGGGTAGGTAGAAATTATGGTGGGGAGAGGGAGAGTGCAGCAGGCAGATAAGAAGTATATTATTATAACCTTTTAGGTGTTAAGTGTGTGGGCCAGCAAAAGTGAGGTGTTGTGGAAGATGCTACCAGCGTGAACACTTCTTGGTATCCACGAGTGTGTGTGGTGTGTGTGTGTGTGTGTGTGTGTGTGTGTGTGTGTGTGTGTGTGTGTGTGTGTGTGTGTGTGTGTGTGTGTACTCGCCTAGTTGTGGTTGCAGGGGTCGAGTCATAGCTCCTGCTCCGCCTCTTCGCTGGTCGCGACTAGGTTCACTCTGCTCCATGAAATTTATCGAACCTCTTCTTAAAGTTATGTATGAATCCTGCCCCTCTACATCACTCTCCAGATTGTTCCACTTCCGACAACTTATGAATGAAGAAATATTTCCCAACATTCTTACAACTCATCTGAGTTTTCAACTTCTAGGTGGGTGTGTGTGTTTGGAAAAATTTTAGGAGAGTGAGTCTACTCTCCAGTTTATTGAAGGATGCAAGACTCATCACACCGTCCACTCCAGAAATAGCCTTAATCCCAGGCCCTTGGAGCATCTTGCCTTTACCTTGCGTCGATTTAAGGGATCACCGCCTCCGCGGCCCGGTCCTAGACCAGGCCTCCTGATTTCTGGCCTGATCGACTAGACTGTGGTGCCTGCCGCACGCAGTCCAGTGTTCACCACAACCTGGCCGATCAGGAACTGATTTGAGTAACTTTCCAAGTTCCCTCATGGAGCCAGAGGTTTATTGATAATACCACTTATGCACGGAGGTGGTGTTGAAGTCAGGGAATAATGGAATTTTCTCTTGGTGTACTCACTTCGACCCTGATCTTCATTGAAGATATTTTACACCGTCTGACACGTCTCGTATGGAGTGATGTCAGTGTGCAGGTTTGGGATTAGTCTCCATTGTTTTCCAGGTATAAGTTATGAGCCTTTTTCGCCGATGTTCCAAGGAATACAATTTAAGGGATTTCAAGTGTTTCCAGTAGTTCAGATACTTGAGTGTGCTGTGAAGGTTTTCTCTTATTCAGCTGTGCCATCTCGCCTGCCTGGAGAGACTTAGCAGTATTCCTACTTGGAGAGAACAAGTGACCGAACGAGTATTTTCAATGGCTCATAATTTCGTGTTTTGAGTGCTTTAGTTATTCAGTTATTATTTCCCTTGTGTTAGCAATAGCTACAGTGTTGTGATCTTGAATGTGAGATTTGATGTGGCAACTATCAAACCTTTTAAATTTAATTTTCTCTCTGTTGAAAGATTCGAGTTTATCTAGTACTCTGTTTCAATCTTTATTTCCTCTATTCTTCCATAGAGTAACTGAAACTTGTTCTAACTGAACATCAGCGGCCTAGTGGGGCCTCAGGGGATGCATCCGCTCTCATAAAAATTCTATTGTCAGCAAAAGATACGGCGCTATAATTTGTGTTCTTGCCAATGTCAATTATAAGAATAAAAAACAAAAGCGGGGGCGAGTACTGTGCCTTGAGGAACAGAGCTTTATACTGTGGCAGCCAACTCTCTGGATTCTGTTAGTTAAATGCCCATCTGCCTACTTTTTCAGTTATTTTTTTTGCACGCATTTTGTGCGCCATCACACCATGGTCGCACCTGTCGAAGACTTTTGCAAAAATCAGTGTGAACACTGCATCAGCATTGAGTTGAAGATGTTTCCTGTTGTCATCAGTGTTGAGTGACTCGCCTAAAGACAACTTGTGTCAAGCCATCGTATCATTGATTTTATAATGAGTGCTCCTATTATTTGTATGTTGTGTTTTTATTATCTATAGATAAGAAGGGAAAGGGAGAGTAGCACCAGTTCCTTATATCAAGAGCCTTTTACTAACATCAAGGCAGAAAAAGACGATGACTCGTGTAATGGAGACAAGGACATTTATGACACAGTAGAAACGACATGCGCGTGTGTAATATATATGTGTAATATATGTGTAATATATATATATATATATATATATATATATTTGTATGGTTGGTAGACAGCAACCCCCCCGGGAATACTAACCATCCTGCCAGATGACTGTGAAAAAAACCTGTAACTTTTTGCATGATGGTAGGATTGGTTTTTTTTCTGTCTCTTTAAACCCACGCTAGATAACAGGGATATCTTGCTACTCCTACTTACACTTTGGTCACACTTCACAGACACGCACATGCATATATATATACATACATCTGGGTTTTTCCTCCTTTTTCTAAATAGCTCTTGTTCTCTTTATTTCTTCTATTGTCCAGGGGGAAGGGAAAAGAATCTTTCCTCCGTAAGCCATGCGTGTCGTTGGGGCGACTAAAATCCCGGGAGCAATGGGCTAGTAACCCCTTCTCCTGTAGACATTTACTAAAAAAGAGAAGAAAAAACTTTATAAAACTGGGATGCTAAATGTGCGTGGATGTAGTGCGGATGACAAGAAACAGATGATTTCTGATGTTAAAGAATGAAAAGAAGTTGGATGTCCTGGCCCCAAGCGAAACAAAGCTGAAGGGGGTTTGGAGAGTTTCAGTGGGGGAAATAAATGGATTAAATCTGGAGTATCTGAGAGAGAGCAAAGGAAGGGGTAGCAGTAATGTTAAATGATCAGTTATGGAAGGAGAAAAAAGATATGAATGTGTAAATTCAAGAATTATGTGGATTAAAGTAAAGGTTGGATGCGAAAAGTGGGGCATAATAAGCGTGTAATGCACCTGGAGAAGAGAGGAATGCAGAGGAGAGAGAGAGATTTTGGGAGATGTTAAGTGAATGTTATAGGAGCCTTTGAACCCAAATGAGAGAGTAATTGTGGTAGGGGACCTGAATGCTAAAGTAGGAAAAAACTTTTTAGAGAGGGTGTGGGAGGTAAGTTTTGGGGGGGCCAGGTGTAAATGATAATGGGAGCCCTTTTATTGAACTTTGTATAGAAAGGGGTTTAGTTATAGGTAATACATATTTTTTAAAAAAAAGGGATAAATAAGTATACAAGATATGATGTAGGGCGAAATGACAGTAGTTTGTTGGATTATGTATTGGGAGAATAAAAGACTGTTTTATAGACTTCAGGATGTACATGTTTATAAAAGGGGCCGCAGATATATCAGATCACTTTCTAGTTGTAGCACACTGAGAGTAAAAGTAGATGGGATACAAGGAGAATAGAGCATCAGGGGAAAAGAGAGGTGAAGTTTATAAACTAAAAGAGGAGGCAGTTAGGGTAAAATATAAACAGCTATTGGAGGATAGATGGGCTAATGAAGCATAGGGAATGGGGGCGAAGAGGTATGGGGTAAGTTTAACAATGTAGTGTTAGAGTGTTCAGCAAAAGTTTGTGGTTACAGGAAAGTGGGGGCAGAGGGAAGAGGAGCGATTGGTGGAATGATGATGTAAAGAGAGTAGCATGGAGAACATGTTAGCATATGAGAAGTTTTACAAAGTAGAAGTGATGCAAGTAGGGAAGATATATGGAGAAAAAAGAGAGAGGTTAAAGAAAAAAAAATAGTGGTGATGCAATGTAAAAAGAGCAAATGAGAGAGTGGGTGAGATGTTATCAACAAATTTGGTGAAAATAAGAAAAAGTTTTGGAGTGAGATTAACAAGTATAAGAAAGCCTAGAGACAAATGGATTGTCATTAAAAATAGGAGAGGAGAGTTATTAAATGAGAGTTAGAGGTTATTGGAAGATGAGGGAATATTTTGAGGAATTGTTAAAAAATATTTTGTTTTTTTTTATGAAGATAGAAGCTTATATCGTGTATAGGCAAGGAGGAAATAACATCTTGTAGGAGTGAGGAAGAGCCAGTTGTGAGTGTGGGAAGTTCGTGAGCAGTTGGTAAAATGAAAGGGGTAAAGGCAGCTGGGATTGATGGGATAAAGATAAAATGTTAAAAGCAGGGGGATATATTTTGGAGTGTGTGCAATTATTTAATAAATTATGCAGAGGGTAAGGTACATAAGGATTGGCAGAAGGCATGCCCCCATAGTTCCTTGGTATAAAGGCAAAGGGATAAAAGAGATTGCAAAAATTATAGGGAATAAGTCTGTTGAGTATACTGGTAAAGTTATGGTAGAGTTAAAATAGAAAGAATTAAGAGTAAGACGAAAAAAATAGCAATGAACAAGAGGCTTTAGAAAGGAAGGGGGTGTTGGACCAGGTGTTTTACAAGTGAAACATATAAGTGAACAGTATTAGATAAGGCTAAAGAGTCCTTCTTGTGGCATTTTGGATTTGGAAAAGGCGTATGCAGGGTGATAGGGGGGCAATGTGGCAGATGTGCAATTATGGTGAGGTGTAGGTTACTGAAACAGTGAAAGAGTTTTTTACGAGGATAGGAGGCCTCAAGTTAGAGTAATGGTAGGAAAGAGGGACATTTTTTCCCAGTAAAAGAGGCTTAGACTAGGATTGTGAGTCACCGTGGTTGTTTAATCTATAGATAATGGGTTTGGTAAAGAAGTAAATCGAGGTCTTGGCAAAAGGCGGGGAGTTAAAAGATAAAGAATCACACACAAAGTGGAGTTGTCACAGCTGCTCCTTTGCTGATGGACACTGTGCTCTTGGGAAGATTCTGAAGAGAAGTTGCCGAGATTGGGGATAATTTGTAGGGTGTGCAAAAGAAGAAAATTAAAGGTGAATACAGGAACTAGGGTAGAGGTTATGAGGAAACAAAAAGATTAGTGATGAACGACTGAATACAATTGAGGTGAGAGTATGGAGTGTGAACGTATTCATGATATTTGGAGTGGACGGTCAGCAGATGGGTCTATGAAGAGAAGGAATCATAGAAGTTGATGAGGAAAAAGAGTGAGTGTTGCACTTAGGAGTCTTGGAGACAAAGAACTTTGTCCTTGGAGGCAAAGAGGGGAATGATGAGAGTATAGTTTTTACCAACGCTCTTATATGGGTTAAGCATGGTGAGAATGTTGCAGCGAGAAGCTGAGGCAGTGAGATGTCATGTCTGAGGGCAATGTGTGTGTAATAAATGCAGAGAATTCGTAGTTTGGAAGTTAGGAGAGGTGCGGGATTACCAATACTGTTGTCCCACAAGGGCGAGGAAGGTTGTTGAGGTGGTTCGGACATGTAGAAGAATGGAGCGCAACGGAATGACGTCAAGAGTGTATCAGTACTGTATGGAAGGAAGGCGGGGAGGGGTCGCCTAGAAAGGTTGGAGAGGAGGGGGTAAAGGAGTAATTTGTGCGAGGGCTTGACTTCCTGCAGGCCTGCGTGAGCGTGTTTATAGAGTGAATGAGACAAATGTTTTTTTAATACTTGGACGTGCTGTTGGAGGTGAGCAAAGTAACATTTATGAAGATCAGAAACCGCATGGCCGGCCTTGAGTCCTGGAGATGGAAGACAGTGCCTGCACTCTGAAGGAGGGGTGTTTAATGTTTGCAGTTTTTAAAAACTTAGTGTAAAGCACCCTTCGGTCAAGACAGTATGGAGTGAATGATGGTGAAAGTTATTCTTTTCCGGCCACCCTGCCTGTGGGAATCGGCCAGTGTGATAAAAAATAAAAAAAAATATATTTATAATAGTATAAATACGTATATATATATATATATATAATTATATATAATTATTAATAATATGTATATATAATTATATATATATATTATAGATAATTATATATATAATTATATATAGTAAATCTATAATTATATTATATAATTATTATATATAATTAATATATCTATATATAATTATATATAGATATAATCTCTATATTATAAATTGTATATATATATATAATTGTATATATAATTGTATATATATATAATTGTATAATAATATAATTGTATTATATATATTATAATTATATAATATATAATTGTATTATATATAATTTATATATATATAATTATATAGATATATATATAATTAATATAAATATATATATATATATAATATACAATTATATATATATATAAATATATATATATATAATTATTATATATATATAATTAATATACTATATATAATTATATATAATATATATATATATATAAATATATTTATATATATATTATATATATATATATATTCTATATAAATAATATATTTATATAAATATATATCTATACATTAATATATAAATATAAATATATATATAATATATATATATATAATTATTATATATATATAAATTATAATATATAAAATATATATAATTATATATTTATATAATTATTTATATATAATAATTATATATATATATATATATCTGATATATTATATATAATTATATATAATATAATATATATAATTATAATATATATATATATATAATTATATATAAGATATAAGAAATATATATATTATATATATATAAATATATAATTATATATATATATATATATATATATAATATATACATATATATATAATTATAAATATATATATATAATTAATATATATATATATATAATTATATATTATATACTATATATATAATAGATAATATTATATATATATAGATATAATATATATAATGAGGGAAATACCCCCTCTATGCTGGAATGGGACCTCATCGCTCGGAGAGACAATACACTACCTCAGAGAAAACTCAAGGTTCCCCCGAGCTGTTTGAATATTTCTTCTCCTAGGTGGGGGGGCCTCCCCCTATATGTTTATTATTCTATGTGAAACATTTATTAATAAAAAGAATACATTTACAGAAAAAAAACAGAAACATGAATACACTGCACAATGATCAAAAGATGAATTTTCCTCCAGCTCCTCCGAGGCTGACGTGAGCCAAGTATGCAGCAAGCATTCCCCTCTGGATGGCAACCTGAGGCGCTGAACATGAAAGTGGCTCCCTTGGGTCCCTGGTGGCGTCGATGAGATCTGGAACCCGTTATTCTTAAGGAAACGTGTGGCATTTTTTCCCCATGAATCCCGTCACCATCCCACGGGAAAATTGATACTGTTGGCTAATGTCCCCCTGTACTGATGATCTGGTACTCCTCCCTGTGGACAGCAGCTCCACCCCTGTCGCCCCACAGCTGGGACGGATATAGGTGTCAGCCAGTGTGGACTCACAGGTATAGTCCCATGCGAAGAGCTTGCCTTTCGTCCCAAGGATAGATGGTGATCCCGCGGGCGGTTTGCTGGTTTGGGGATGGTTTGCTGCAAGTGAATCGTGCTCCCTCTCGCAGGGATCCGCTGTACAAGGGTTCTCTTAGGGATGTCGTTGACCTCGTTGTGTCATGCATGCAAGCCCTTGGGCTTTGGATCAGTTAAGACCATGTAGACCGTATTGTCTCTTGCCTTCGCCAGCAATACACTATATTCGGTGTGAATTGGGGCAGCAAGGCGCAGAGCCTCGCAATTACGATGTCCTTTTAGGGTCGAGGCGCGTTCCCATTGCGATATGGAACTGTTTGGAGGAAGTCCCCGAGGAGTTGCACTCACAGCCGGGAGATGGGCAATCTCCCTATCAGAATTTGCAGCATGAGCATGTTGGCAAGCTCCTTTTCAGAACTTGCTATCCAGCTTGACTTTTGTGAGCCAGTGGGCTGGCAAACTAGGGTTGTGGTGCTGAGCAGCAAGAGTCTCCCATTCGTGATGGCACTGGACATATCTAGGGTCTTCTATTCCTGCGTGAGTCACTGAGGGTGTCAGTAAAGAATTTGTCCTTATCAACCTCGGTGGATGCAATGGAAAGGTATAGGAAACTGGGAAGAAATCGGGAGGATCTGGTACTCCTTGCCCGCCAAGCTACGGGGGGGGGGGGGGGGGGGGGGGGGTGGGGGGGGGGGAAGTGAGGCTTGCAACCACTGTCCATCGTCAAGGGAAAGATTCATACACCTCTAGCATGGCCTTCAGAGAGAGTCAATATTCCGGGAGTTGGGACTGCTGAAGCGGGGGCGCATCTCAGAAAATAGATAATTTTGGCGTTGACAGGCACTGGTGAGTAGGGTAAAAGGCGTCGTGTGTGTCAATGTCTTGCATTCCTGCGTTCCATCGGCCGGAGGTCTGAGACCTTTTTTTCCTAGACAATCGATGGCAGTGGGACCCAAGAGGAGCACCGGAGAGTGCTATTGGCTGGATCAATGGCTCGTGCTCCTTAAAAACGGTACTGATATTCTGTATCAACGGTGAGTGGTATAACTATTTTCACATTTGGTGGGGTTTAAAGAAAGGCTCAGGCGTGCTCCCATGTCCTTAATTGACTGATGACCTCCAGAAGACCTGTGGTGCAACCAGGTACCGTCGTCCAGGAACCAGATATTGAGCTCGTGGAGTTGCCCTCCGTGACTTCCCTTGATGACCAAACAAATTAGAATGGGGCGAGAGGGTCACCCCTGGTTTGCACCCCTCACACAGTCAATTCATGGTCCCCAAACAATATTTTGAAGTCACACTATAACACGATTCTTATGAAGGGATAAAGGAAGGGAAGTTCTATACACTGCTTGAGAGCACTCCCTTCTGACGGAGTTGAAAGCATGGCAAAGTCCAATTTGACCAAGGCTTTTTCATAGACAATGTTTTTGATATAGACTCGTGCTGCGTGGGCAAGCTGCTTCACAGCCCTGCTGAACCCGAAACCGAGCTGAGTGGGTTTTCAGCATTGCAGAAGCCTCGTGAACTCACCCTCTACGGCTGCCTTGGCTACTAGGCGCCGAAGGGTTTACCAACACTGCAATGCCTGATACCGCCTCCTTTTTGCGGAGCACACAATGAGGCACCAAAAGAAAAAGGTCTGATGGGCCTCTGGGCACACCGCCACCAGGTACACAGGTTGAAATTTTGGTTAGTTTGCAGACAGCTGCCTCTCTGAAACTCACCAAGTGCTGATTGAGTATTTGTTTTTAAGTGTTTGGCTTAAAACCATGAAACCTCCTGCCTGAACCCAGTGGATATGACATAGCACTTTAACACATCAGCATCCCTGTAAGTTAGATGTTCTTCCGCCTGCTCAATGGCAGAGGTCATTGTTGGTACGGGAGCCCTGGGTGGATGTTTGTCCTTCAGATCTTGTGCGTGCTGACGACCCTGGGAGCGATGGTATCCTGCTCTGGTTATCAGTCTCATAGCTCCATAGTATTACCCTCTTCTAATTTTTGCGAATGGGGCTCGTTTTTTTGAGGTGTCGGGTGTCTTTGTTTCATTTGCCCGGCGGTGTTTGTCGCCCTAAGGGGGGAGACGACGAGGTTGCAGCCATTGGGAATGCATTTATTGCCCTAATAACATCGTTGCTAGTGACTTGTCCATCCGTGTGGGACAGCCAAACAGCATTGCCAATAGGCAGCAAGTTGTCAAGATCTGGTGGTTTTGAAGGAGCATCGTTGACTTTTCTTCAGAAGTCAGTGATTTGCTAGCAGCTTGAGGCGAGCTGTCTTTGGGATGTGTTGTCAGAGTCCTGTGGATGTTAATGTGATTGCAGTTTTGAGTCCTCTGTATGAGGTGAAGTCCACGGTAGCTGTCAGCCCTTCTGCTGGGGAGCTGTTTGGTTGCTCTCTTTTGGACCTCCTGGAGCCTAGACCATCTATTGTGTGCACGGAGTTGCCAGAGTGGATTGGTGGCACATTCCATGTGCACAACACCCGGCAGATGCCTCGGAACGACAGCTTTTGGCTCTGTCGTGAAGATTCCCGGGGAACCCGCGGCTAACTTGTGGACATTGGCTGATATCTGGGGGTGGGAGGGCGCCATCTGTGGGTGACGGTGAAGGCACTGGATGCATGGGGATGAGGGTGGGGGAGTAGCGAGCTGCGGAACGTGAAAATGGTGGGGCACTAAACGGCAACACCCTTGGTCAGAAGTCAGGGGGCCTAGCGGGATGAGGGGAGGGATCTGGGATGGGGGAGGGGGGAGGGAGTGGCCCGGTGTGTTTCGCTCCAAGACGCACATCCGACTAAACGTTTGCTAATTGTTTATACACTTATTGTGCCATTTAGAAAAAACCCCTCGCCTTTTGGCAACCTAATCTCCATCTCACACTATTATCCGAGGTGTTCTTACACCAACCAATGACCGTGTCTTGGCGCCACTTCCTGCCCCCAACCCACGACCCCGGCCGATCACAGATGTAAACTAAAAACCTCCTCCACACCCCCCTGCCCAGGATCCCCTCACCACCGCGACTTCCCAAAATCCCGACATGCTCACGCACTGTCACTGATATAGAAGCAATGGTCCGATGTAAGGTTTGTCAAAACTCATGATCTCCGGTCGAACCAGAGGATGTCGGCCGAAACTGGCATGGGTAAACC
>NC_069481.1:9071685-9178203 GCF_026875155.1 Cherax quadricarinatus
ATATATATATATATATGTAATTATATATATTAGATAGATATAATAATATTAATTATATATATATATATCTATATATATATTGATATATATAGATTATAAATATATAATGTAATTATATTATATATATTATATAGAAATATATAATATTTATATAATGTAATTAATTATAATATAATATATATATATAATTACATATATATATATATATAAATAATTACATTATTTATATATAAATATATATATTTAATATAAATTACATAATTATATATATAATTACATATAATATATATATATAATTACATATATATAGATATATAGATGATAATATATTTAATATAATTACATATATAATATATAATATATAGATAATATTACATAATATAAATATATATAATATAATTACATATTATATATATTTATAAAATATATATATATATATAATATATATAATATATATATATAATTATATATATCATTACATATATATATATATAAAATTACATTTTTTAATAATAAAAAATTACATACTATATATTAAATATATAATTACATATATATATATATATAATTACATATATATATATAAAAATAGTATAATTACATATAAATATATATATAATTACATAAATAAATATAAATTTAAATGATATATAATATATAATTACATATTATTATATGTAATTAATATATATAATATATATGTATGTAATTATAAAAGATATTAATTATAGATATATATGTAATTATATATATAGTGTAATTATATATATATAGATAAAATATATATATTATATATATATATATACTATATATATATAAATATTATATATATCTATATATGTAATTATATATATATATATATATATAAAATATGTAATTATATATTTAGTTGGGTTAGCTAAAATAAAGTGCTCCTGTTTATAATAAGGTTAGGTAAGTTTCTAAAATTCTTTAGGTGCAAATTAAATATTTTTTAACCATTAACATTAATGAAAAAAAAATATATCTTTAACGTATTAAGAGAAATTTAAGAAATGGACTTAATTTTAAATTAGTTCTTCCTAATTGACCAGTTTTACATATTCGCACGACATATATAATATATATATATATATAGAATATATATAATATATATATAATAATTATATAATAAATACACATACCTACATACAAAAGACAGGGGCATATATTACAAAGAGATGGAGATACTCCCTCGGTGTTTGGAGAGAATGAGGGAGTAAGAGAGATGAAGCTAGAGGTGAGGGAGGGAGGGAGGGAGACATCATTGCCACACAGGGTAATTGCACAACTTCCTGACAATGGCTGCCTTTGGCTATTCTTCGCAGTCTCCAAGTTCTTTGAAAAGTGCACCAGCCTTGCAAATTCACTCATCCCCTCTTCTTCTCTCTTCCCTTTTCCTTTCCCTCCTTATCTTCGTCTCCCTTCTCGTTTCCTCTTCCTGCCTCTCCTAATTTACCTTCCCTTCCTTAATGAGTACAACGGTTCAATTAGGCAGATCTGCTCTAAAAATGGATCTTTCAGAAAATTTGCTTCTTATATATCTTTCTTGATATATTTTTTATTTAAAATGTTTATACAACGATCTGAACATCCTTTGAGGTACAAAAATAAAAAAATACAAATTTTCGTTTTTGTTCGGGGATGGTGGGAGGGGAGGAGGTATACTTAAGATAAGCTTTAAATGTTCAACGTTGTTGTATCAGTAAAAATCCTTTACCATCGGTCAGATGACCAAAACCTCCAGCTGGGGGTCATCATATGACTAAGAGCCGCGTCACAAAACACTAGAACATATTGGAAAACGTTTCGGTACTAGGAAGTGATTAAGGTCTCATGACCGAAACGTTTTCTAATATGTCCTAGTGTTTGCTTACGTGTCTTTCTAAACCATTTTGTCGGTATCTATAAACAAAGTTTGTACCAAACAGGAAACACTCGTCCTGTTTCCTGACAAACCTTACTTAACCTAACCTTGTATATAATGACGAGTTGTGATTTAAGACACATGGACAAACACACAGGACATTATATTTGGGAAAAGTTTCAGTGGTGGCACCTTGTCAATTCCATTTAAGGAGTGCAAAAGGCTCCAAGACCAAAGTAGTTCCATATGAAATATGCTAAGTGTTTGCTGGTGTCTTGAACCACAGCAGCCGGTGAGTCATTACAAGGTTGTTCTTCTTCTTGACTTGAGTACGTGTCGCTTGATAGTTTTACTCTTTGCGCTGGTGAACTTGAGACTGCCTCGTGTGATAACCTTCAAATTTTCACACCAGGTGTCTCTTAGACCAAGGTTTGGATATTTATTGCATTGTGTAGGTATTTGCAAATTTAACAGTTTTATTTACCCTGCAATATTATGAGAATTTCTATTTTGAATAGTTTAAAGTTTTAGACGCAGATGGACCAGTACAGTGGAAGTTTTATTGTAGTTTTGTTTTCTGTCAGTGCAAATTTGTTAAGAACTAACATTATCAGTAAAAGTTATTGGCTTATGTGCAATAACTGAGGAATGACTCGTTTGATCGGCTTCAAACCTTAGCAGTAGTTTAGCTTTTCACAAATGAATGCTCTCTTTTCCGGACTGCATATGTCCTAATTTGTTTTTAAAGAAATTGATCGCTAAGTTCCCATGAGATAACTAGAGAATTCTTCTTCTGAACTTCACTTTCTCAATATTTGTGTATCATAATTACAGAAATGTTTCCTTACTTATAGATTTCATTTTTTTTACTCTAAACAAACTGGATAATGTTTGCGTGCAGTACTGGAGAAATTCTTTTCCTTTGTGGATTTTGATTTTCAGCGCCTGTTCGCGACTGGGTGTAGGGGTTGTGTGGGTCATGAATAGTGAATAGTCGCTAGCGACGTATCTCTGTCCTGGACCCTGCCTGGGATGGGATCTGATTTATTTCACAACCGTCAACACCTGAAAGATAGGCACCATTTGCTATGCGGGACAGTGTTAGCGAGATACAACACTTGGCTCCTACGTCGTGGACAACGGGCTACCACTGGACTGACCGGGAGGGTAGTCCGGGGATCAATGCCCCCCGCGGCCCGGTCCACGTCCAGGCCTCCGGTGTTTCAGGCCTGATTACCAGGCTGATACGGTGCCGCACGGAGTCCAACATGCGAACCACAGCCCGGCTGAGCCGGCACCGACTTTAAGATCTGTCCTAGCTCCCTCGCAAGGCAGCCAGGGCCTTTGGAATTCCCTTATTGTAGATGAATGGTTCAGAGAACCGACACGTTGATAAATTAGACAGACACGTGTGCAACTCTTGGGTATCTTTATTGAGGAAACGTTTCGCCACACAGCGGCTTCATCAGTCCATACAAAGGGGAATCGTGAAGAGCAGGAGGAATTTGAGGTAATCAGTCCCCCAGCCTTGAGTCGATGTGATCAGTCCATCAGTTTTGAAAAGAATACATCACATGTGCTGTACAAGTCGAATACAGCGAGTACAAGTGCTTGGCTGAACCTTTCTCAAGAACATTACTTCATCCGACATCATTTAATCGTACAATGACTTTTTGGAACATGCTGTACAGCATAACATTGATGAAATACAATCAGCTCACCAAACAAAATCTCTGGCCCACAGTTGGCCCCATCGTTATCCTGTTCCCTGTTGTATGTTTCATGATAAAAAATTATCAGGGTAATGCTAGGGAAGGTTATTGAATGAGCTGAGGTAAGTAACAGCTCTTAACTTGTAAATAAAGGTTGGAACTCTTAACCTAACGCTGTAAAAACCTTGTGTGTGGAGAGAGAGAGAGTTCCAGCATGTACTGGAGTTTTCTTACATAAGATATGCCATCCCAATAACACAGAAGCTTACTGACATCTTTATAAGGACGCTACCCACAACACTGAATTAACACACAGGTAACTATTTTTACTTCTGGCTGAGCAGTGGTGTAAGGAAACTTGCTCATATGTTTCACCATGCTAGGAATCGAACCTTGGGCCTTACGATTGTGAGTCGAATGCTCACACCCACGAGCTACGTGGAAGGGAGAGAGTGAGAAATGAGACATTATATTGTCTATCCATTCTCCCTCTCTGCTCTTCCTTTTTCACCCGCCTCCAATTTCCCCTCCCGTTTCCGTTTCTTCCTTACCACAGTAACACTTCACAGTGGGGCAGTGATGGGAGTGGGAGTGGGGAGTCTGTGGTGAGGGTGGGAGAAGGGGGGGCTGTGGTGAGCAGGGGTGAGGAGAGGAAGCAATGGACGCCAGTAAAACAAACGGATCCCTCACACAATCATCACCTTCTTTCCCCCAAAATTGCCCAATGGTAAACACCAGTAATGATGGTGGGACCTGGGCCGATGGGTGGTAGGCTCATGGGGTTGTGGGGGAAAGGGGAGGGTCATTGGGTGGTGGGAGCAAAGGGGAGGGTCATGGGTGGTAGGGCAAGAGGGTAATGGGGTGGTGGGAGCAAGGGGAGGTTCATGGGGTGGTGGGAGCAAGGGAGGGGGTAATGGGGTGGTGGGAGCAAGGGGGAGGGTCATGGGGTTGTGGGAGCAAGGGAGATGGTCATGGGGTGGTGGGAGCAAAGGGGAGGGTCATGGGGTGGTGAGAGCAAGTGGGAGGGTCATAGGGTAGTGGGAGTGTGGAACAATTCTTTGTTGGCAAGCTGAAAGTGGGGTTCAATTATAAACATCTTCGGAGGCTTCTTACTTTATTTGCAAAGTCGTGGTGGGTACACAGGCTTGTGTGTTTGTGCCCATGGCCCGGAGGGAGAGAGGAGTGGGACTGTTGACTGAGTCTAGGCCGCTGAGAGAGTGAGAGCAAGTGGGACCAGCATCCCACTGACCTGGGCAGGCCTAGAGAGGGCAGCACCTGGGTGCCGCGAAATATGAACTAAGCTGGCAGACAGCATAGGCTGTCTGTGCAGACAGTACAGGCTGTCTACATTTGCTCGGCCACCTACCTCGCATCGTCCCGATGCGACAATACTGGTGGTAAAAAAACTTGGTTTCTCTCTTGCAGGAACAGGGCACAGAACACAAAATAAAAAACATAGGGGTAGGGGTCGGCCTAGGAAAGGTTGGATGGGAGAGGGTAAAGGAGGTTTTGTGTGCGAGGGGCTTGGACTTCCAGCAGGCATGCGTGAGCGTGTTTGATAGGAGTGAATGGAGACAAATGGTTTTTAATACTTGACGTGCTGTTGGAGTGTGAGCAAAGTAACATTTATGAAGGGGTTCAGGGAAACCGGCAGGCCGGACTTGAGTCCTGGAGATGGGAAGTACAGTGCCTGCACTCTGAAGGAGGGGTGTTAATGTTGCAGTTTAAAAACTGTAGTGTAAAGCACCCTTCTGGCAAGACAGTGATGGAGTGAATGATGGTGAAAGTTTTTCTTTTTCGGCCACCCTGCCTTGGTGGGAATCGGCCATGTGATAATAAAATATATATATATATATATATATATATATATATTATATATATATATATATATATATATATATATAATATATATATCTCATACAAGGACATGGGGAAAAAAACTTCCTACAGGGAGGGAAGAAAAAAAAAAACGTGGGGTGTGCTGAACAACGTAGTCATAGGCAGTGAGCATCGATGGACATCACTGCACGCCTTCCTGCATGTGGACAGATACTGCAACACAGGAGACATCGCTGCGCCGAAGCTGTGACGTAACGGGGTATGGTCTCCTCTAGAACGGTGAAGCAGTCATCGTAGGAGTCACTGCATGTTTCACTCAACCTGGGGCACAATATGCTGGTGCCCTTTAGTGAGGCATCATCAAAACTCAGCAACTGGGCAGGACTTCTGGCAAACGACTCGGGACACCTCTCGACTGGTACTGTCGCTGGGCTGTCACTGCCGGCGAGCGTGGAGCAAGTCGTAGCAGAGATGACTGGGTGAAACATCTGGGAGTCGTAACATCATACACCAGACTGCAGTGAGCGAGCTAGCAGTCAAAGTGACATCATCTTTGTGCAGGAGCTCACTGAAGCTATGACATGAGGCTGACACAGCGCCTGCCGACAGGGCTTAAACTGCGGCTTGATGAGTGTCATTCTCTCAACAGTTGGAGTTACAGCAGAGGTTAGTCTAAGCGTCCCCAGACTTGTTTCTCTACATATAACTGCACTCTGAAGGTCTGGAGGTGAAGTGAAACAAATCTTGATGGGAATCATAGCAGGTACGATTCTGCAGAACATCTGTGAGCGACGAGCATAAGAGCTTTCTGTACAAGGGGCTCATACACTCAGGGCTGACTAATATCATCTGTCAAACGCACTGGTCACAACGGGTAACAAGTAACACAGAGGTGCTACTCTGGGGTCTGAGCTCAAGACCACACTGGACACATGGAAAACTTTACACACACATTTGCTTAACTAGCAAATGATGCTTTTCTGTACACAAAATTGACACTAAGCCATACACTAACATGTGAGAACACTGAGAGGAATTAATTAACACACGACATATATCTTCTCTTGATCTTCTCGACAATACTGACATAATTACCAAAACACTCGATGTGGCATCATGTGATGTCTGAGGTGACGTCAGCAGACATCTAGAGGTGACGTCAGGAAGTCAGGCAGAAGCAGACCACAGCATGAGGCCTGGGACGTCTGGCTAGGTAATTCACATGGCTCGTAGATCCACGTGGCGTCGTCCACACCCCACGTGGCGCCGTGATCTATGTGGCATGCTGATCCATGTAGCTTCGAGTGGCCTCGGGCACTCGGATACACAGCTCTGGCAGTGAATTCACACAGAAAACAGTAGAGGGAGTGAGTACATAGTAGTGGAGTGTGTTGGTAGGCAGGTGAGGTGTGAGGCAGGAGCCCGGCAACTTCCTCCTCTCCCACCCACAAACACGTGGAGAAACTCACACTGGATGCAGAAATCACCACAAAACTCACCTCTGGCTTGCTGAAATTGCTGAGCTGAGCAACAACAGCAGAACATAAGAGATGCTGAACACGTGACTTGAGAAAAAGCGTGGGATGCTGTAGCGTGGGGTCACTTACAATAACTTACAATTCTCGAAGAAATTCGGCAAATTTCAGCTAGATCCTGCTTGTACCTGTGTCTGGATGCTGAAATGTGCAAACACAACATCAGGATAACTCATTGAGAGACGGATGTGTCTTGTGTAGGGTGATGAAGTGAAGATGACTTCATCCTATTTCCTTCCCCTCTCCAGGCAAACACAACTGCTGCAACCACCGCTTCCCACCAGTGTGAGACAATACTTTGTTGGTAAGCTGAAAGTGGGGTTCAATTATAAACGTCTTCGGAGGCTTCTTACTTTATTTACAAAGTCGTGGTGGGTACACAGGCTTGTGTGTTTGTGCCCATGGCCCGGGAGGGAGAGAGGAGTGGGACTGTTGACTGAGTCTAGGCCACAGAGAGTGAGAGCAAGCGGGACCAGCATCCCACTGACCTGGGCAAATTTAGAGAGGGCAGCACCTGAGTGCCGCGAAATACGAACTAAGCTGGCAGAAAGCATAGGTTGTCTGTGCAGGCAGTACAGGCTGTCTACAGGAGGGAGGGGTAGGGTCATGGGGTGGTGGGAGCAAGGGAGAGGGTCCTGGGGTGGTGGGAGCAAGGGTGGGAGCAGAGAGGGTCATGAGTGAGGCGTTGGAGATAGTCATAGTGAGGTTAGTGAAGAGAGCCACATGACACCTGTGTCTGAGAGTGACACACCTGGCTAACACAAGATACTACTCTCAAGGTTAAGGTGTGCCATTATTTGTATCAACACCTTGATATAGTTTAAGAGAGGGAGGGAGGGGTGATGATGTCGATTATTATTTAACTATATAGATTAGCATATAATAGCATTTCCTTTTCATTTCGATTAAGTGATTGAGAATTCTGCTATGGTAAGTAATGTGTCGTAGGTGACTTAAATGACAGAAACAAGGTGCTAATAACTCCTATATTAATTACTAAAAAATAAAAAGGAAATTGTTAAGTTAGATTGTCTGAATGCAGATGAAAGATGCAACAGTTAATGTTATGAATAAAAGAAAGCTGGACGTTCTAGCACTAAGTGAAACAAGGATTAGGTCGGAGAATTCCAGTGAGAAGTAAATGGGGTTAAATCGGATGTATTTAGGAGAACTAGAGCTAAAGTGATGTTTAAATCAAATAATCATCTATAGAAATAAAATAAAGGGTGTAAGTGTTTAAATTCAAGAATTCTGTGGATTAGAATGAAGGGGGGTTGCAAGAAGTTATAGAAGTGTTTATGCACCTGAGGAGAAGAGATGTGCAGAGGAGAGGGGTTTTAGGAAGTGTTAAGTGAATGTCTAGCAAGTTTTTGACCAAGAGAATAATTGTAGTAGGGGACCTACCTGATGCCTACTTTGAGTTTGCTCTGAGGGTCAACACCTCCACGACCCGGTCTCAAGCCAGACCTCCTGCTGGATGGCCTCATCTAGTGCTAGTTGCACGAATTCCAGTATATGCACCACAACCTGACTGATTAGGAACTGCCTTGAACTGCTAGATTGGAGGTAATGAGGATATCATGTTTGAGAGCAATGTGTGATTAAGTATTATGTAGAGAATTCGGAGATTAGTAGACAGTTTAGTTACTAAGAATATAATTCAGAGGGCTGAGGAGGGGCTGTTTGGGCATTTAGAGAGGATGGAACAGGATAGGTATACAAGTCTTGGGTGGAAGGGGTGAGGGTTGTCCCAGGAAGGGTTGGAGGTAGGGGGTAAATTAGATACACAAATAACCCGTGCATAGGAGAGGGGAGCTTACGACGACGTTTCGGTCCGATTTGGACCATTTACACTATTATTTTAATACTACCTCTCTACTTTCCTACTACCTCTCTTGTCCCGTACCTGTCTGCTGGCCTATATATACTGCCTCCTCTCCTTTCTGTTAGTGTGACTGTAAATGGTCCAAGTCTGACCGAGACTTCGTCGTAAGCTCCCCTCTCCTATGTGTGGGTTTTGTGTATTGTTCCAGTCATGGTATTGTGCCTTTGTTATTTTTGAGTGATAGGGAAATTGTACATCGAAGGGTTTGTGTGTCACCATTTTGTCCTCGGCACATGTCGATTAGACACTAGTCCTGTTGTGTATGCGTGTGTGTGTGTTATCTCGAAGTGGAGACAAGTGTTTTTCTTTTATGACTTAACGTGTTGGAGTGTAAAACAATGTAACATGAAGGAATTCAGGGAAACAGACTAGCTGAACTTTAGTGCTGGTGGTGGGAGGTACAGTGCCTGCACTCTGAAGGAGAGGTGACGATGTTACAGTTCGGAGGGTCATTTGAATTGTGATGTCATCACGCTTCTGGCAAGTAAACGATTGAATGAATAATGGTGAATGTTTTTATCTTAGAGGGGTCTCACTGTCTCGGTGGGAGGCGGCCGGTGTGTTAAAATAATACAGATCATAGTTTTGCAACATTTTCCTCATTTCTCTTTCTTATCCAGATAGACTAGATTGTGTTCCTTTGTCTATTAAATCTGGAGGAAGATCCAGCGCTGGCGCACCAATGGTTGCTGAATAACTTGAGTGTTTCATCATCCGACAAAAGCCCTCGCATCAGGAGACGCTTTTATATTTCCTCATAAGCAAAGCACACTCCCCCCCCCCCCCATTCTTATTTTCGCCTGACCATTTTTGTTTACCAGGTGATGGATGAGGGGAGGGGGTGAAGTTTGGCACAGCACCTGTGGGGGGATGGCAGGTATTCAGGCTTAATTCAGGGAACTGGAACACGATCCAATTCCCTAGATCAAGAGCCCCTCACCAGCATCCAGGAACCTCCCTTGAGGGGTGCAGGGGATGGAACCTGCATCGTTGCAATCACAAATGCAGATACTGTCTGGGCCAAGAAGCCCAGAAGTTGGTATATAGACACAATATACAGCAAGACTATTTCAAACAGCGTTTTGTCCAGGAGCTTTTATCAAGTCAGAGTTACGTAACCCTTGTAGGTTTTGCGATTCTTTTTGATTACAATAATAATAATAATAGTTATGTATGGGCCCTGTATCACGCGTCTCCCAACTCTTCCAGTCCAAGTCGGACTGAAGCGTTTATCATAAGTTTCACTGTGTGCCTTATTTGTGTAGCATTTTCTCAATAAACGGGGTTGACGACCTCTTAAACCAGTAGCAGAAAAGTTTCTCCAGTAGTTCCCGTCTCTATAGTATATCAGTCTCTCTTTACATCCAAAAATGTGTTAATCATATGTGGCTAACCGCAGCTGTGAAGATTCTTGTTTCGTTGTAAGGTTCAGAAAAAAACATACCACGAGCGGGGATAGAACCCGCGATCAGAGAGTCATAAAACTCCTGACTGACGCGCTAGCCACTGGGCTAGCTGGCTACAAGATTCGTCCAGCTGGCCCAGTGGTTAGCGCGTCTGTCTGGAGTTTTATGACTCTCTGGTCGCAGGTTCTATCCCCGCCCATGGTAAGGTTTGTTTGCAGTCATGTTATTACGAGTTCAGGTTCAGAAGGCCAGCTCTAAGGTAGTTTACCTGGAGTTTACCTGAGAGAGTTTCCGGGGGTCAACGCCCCCGCGGCCCGGTCTGTGACCAGGCCTCCTGGTGGATCAGAGCCTGATCAACCAGGCTGTTGCTGCTGGCTGCACGCAAACCAACGTACGAGCCACAGCCCGGCTGATCCGGAACTGCCTTTAGGTGCTTGTCCAGTGCCAGCTTGAAGACTGCCAGGGGTCTGTTGGTAATCCCCCTTATGTGTGCTGGGAGGCAGTTGAACAGTCTCGGGCCCCTGACACTTATTGTATGGTCTCTTAACGTGCTAGTGACACCCCTGCTTTTCATTGGGGGGATGGTGCATCGTCTGCCAAGTCTTTTGCTTTCGTAGTGAGTGATTTTCGTGTGTGTGCTTATTAATGGGAGGCTTTTATTAATTGGCGATTTTTTTTTTAACTTGGTATGATAGTATTGATACCAGGAAGAGTATTGTTGCCAGGGAGAGCGCTATTACCAGGAAAAGTCCTTTTACCAGGGTGAGCAGGGTACACGAGACTATGGTCACACCAACAATAGTTTTGTTTGGTAGTTACCTGTACACAGTTTTAGGGTGACCAGGCCTCCCGGTTGCTGTTGGTGCTAGCAGACCAACATATGTGGAAAAAAACACTTACGTGCAGTTCAGGACATTTATTAGAGGAAACGTTTCGCCACTAGTGGCGTCTTCAGTCCTAGTGCGAAACGTTTCCTCTAATAAATGCCCTGAACTGTATAGGTGTCTTTTCCACATCTTGCCGGTATCACCTTACCATTTTTCGGACCAACATATGCACCAGGAACTAACTCGAGGAATTTATCCAGTTCCCTCTTGAAGACAGCTAAGGGTTTGTTGACAATTTCCTTTGCGTATAAAGGGAAGGTATTAGAGTCTTGGCCCTTCACAATTTTCGAGTCCTCTTCGTGTGCTCATTGCACTCATGCGTTTTCATTGCAAATATTTTGCTCCATCTGCCAAGCCTCTTGTTTTCATGGTGATATCGGTGTGCAGATTTCGGAAAATCCCTTATCAGTTTTAGAGATGTAAATAATGAATTCTTTCCCTTGTACGTTCCTAAGAACCTTAATATACTCATGAAGAAGGAAACACTTGTGCAGCATTTGGGAATCTTTATTATGGAAACGTTACGCCAGCCAGTGGCTTCTTCAGTCCAGTACAGAGAAGAACGGTGGAAGACGAGTTTGAGATAATCAGTCCTCAGAATGGAGTCGTGTTCAGTCCATCAATTTCGAGATCGATGGACGGAACAGGACAGAGAACAGTGAAACCAAGGGCACCGCCACCAAGCGCCGCATCACCACTACCGGCCCTACACCAATGCCACCGCCAAGCGCTGCACCACCACCACCAGGCACTGCACCAACATTACCACCGGCACTGCATCACCACCGGCGCTGCTCCACCACCAGGCACTGCACCAACATTACCACCGGCACTGCATCACCACCGGCACTGCATCACCACCGGCGCTGCATCACCACCGGCGCTGCTCCACCACCAGGCACTATACCACCAACACCGGCGTTGCTCCACCACCAGGCACTGTACCACCACCACCGGCGCTGCTCCACCACCAGGCGCTGATATAGTATGATGCCACTGATTATTCTCATAAAACTGTCTAAAAATGGGGCTCTTAAAGCTGCATGTGTGAGCGAGTGTGACGGCACACTCATGGTATCGACTCCAGGATTTTCATTATGTTAGCTTTCCCTGCTACCATCAGCAAGCACTGTACCATCCCCTGCCTCGCTGGTAGTGTTCTCTACTATCACCAGACATTGTAATATCTTCTGCCCTCCTGACAGTGTTCTCTATTGCTATCAACGGCACTATACCATCCCTTATATCAACAGAAGACACTGTACTATCCTCAACCTTACTGGCAATGTTCCCTTATACCAACACAAGGCACTGTACTACCCTCATCCTCCTTGGCAGTGTTCCTTAATACCACCAGCAGTCACTGCTCTCTGGGTAGTGCTCCCTGCTACCATTAGTACACTACCATCTCCAGTCCTCCCAATACCTTCAACCTTCCCTGACTCGATCGTCAGCATGTCTCCATACAATGAGGAGTGAAAGCAATGGCTCTTATTACCACAAAACGTAAAGGCGACTTTCTTTACACCCTTATGTGCTTAACAGTAAAATCATGCACCTACTTGTAAGCCGATTGTTGTTGGGTCACTTCCTGGGATTCCTAGTGGGATTCAGTCCTGCTGGAAGTTGTACAAGTGTCGAGTAGTGAGGCGTGTCTCATGTTGATAAAGAACGCAAAACAAAGCTTGAAAATAAGTGTAATTAGTTTACCATTATTATTATTACCATAATATTAATGCGTAAGCGCTAACCCCGTGGAGGTCATGTAGTGATCAAGCAACCCCTTTGCTCAGTCCCATGAACTAGTGCGCCTCGAATCTTTTGGCTACTACTCCTTTCCCCCACACCATAGGTATGGGGTAAATAATATAGCTCTTAATCTAAATGTAAAAGAGGCGGACTGTATGGCTGGACAAACTATCGCTAGTTATCAAACTTGCGCAGCGTCATCGAACTTCCACGGTCGAGTTGTACCCAACATAATATGGAGGGGAGGGAGGGTGGGAGGGATATACCGTGAAAGATGGCCGCAGCACTCATATCTCAGGGCCAAGGATCGCCAATTTGCTAGCACGGGGAAGCAGCACGCTAGGAAAGCGGGTCACGTAACTCCCCTGACCTAGTTTTCCTTCCCTGGAGCCCTCAGCACACCGGGGAGCCCTCAAGACATGGCGTTTCATCCCCCTTATGACAAACATTACCTTAATTTTCCACCCTAGACAGACACGAGGTCTCAAAGTTTCCTTGCACGGGGGATGGGGGGGGGAACATCTTGGTCATTGGCGGGCGTCTGTATTTCTCGCCTGCGTTGTCATGGATATAAATCCTTGGAAAACCATCCCGTGCCGGAGATAACCTTCTTTATTGAGGAAGTTACACAGGCGCTGCCACGCAGCGCCGCCCACAAGCTTGCAAACAAAGACCGCCACCAAAAAGATGGCGCGAAAACTTGTCCCAAAGTCCGTCTTCCCGCCTAATCGTGACCACCCAGTGGAAATTGAAGTTTGCTTGGAACATGAAGAGTTGTGGCTGAGACGTTATTGTGGGTGTTTGAGGGAAGGAGCACTTGGCGGGTATCCTGCCACCCGCCAACAAAGGCCGGGTCTGCTGCCTGGGAAAGTCGGTCGCTCACAGAGGATCAATACATACACAGAAAACGAAGGAGTTCTCGCGCGGATTTTAAACTCCTGCAGGAAAGTTCTTCTTCATCTGCCTTTATTTATGTATGTTTTTACACTTGACCAAAAAATCTAATTCTTAAAATAGCAGAGGTTGAATGTGCACTTTGAAAATACTGACATAAGCAACTTAAAGCACAAAGCCATTCAAAGAGTTTTGCACTTTAAGCAACAAAATTTTCCTTGTGTGATTGCTATTCATAGGTGTAAAAGAGAAGAAATGTGGACACACAGTTTACTGGTGAAAGAAGAGACACTCTGCATCAAGATAAATGGTTGGGGAGCGAAGGCAGCAGGATGTAACACATTGTCGAGGGAGCAGAGTGCAATGTTACACAGGTAGACGAGCACACTACGTGTCTGCGCACTCGTTATAGACAATATTAATGCAGGGTCTCCTGCCACTGCCACCGCTCCTGCAGCGGAACTTTGGTAAGGTATAACACTGACATACATGGAGCTTTGTTGTCCTTTCAAGAGGAAACCAACACACACGCGCGCGCGCGGCATACGTCAGGCTCATAATGGTGTGTGCAGCACCATTATGGTACCCACACCTGCTCAAGCATGTAAAGAGACTGGATAAAGTGCAGAGGTTTCAACAAGACTAGTCCCAGAGCTTCGGGGTATGAATTGTGAAGGAATATTAAAGGAGCTAAACTTGATTACATTAGAGGAAAGAATCAGAGGTGATATGATGTACAAAATACAGAAATTGATAAGGTGGACAGAGACAATTTTCAAGAGACGATAAACCGGTACACAAGGACACTGTTGGAAGTTGAAAACAAAGATGAGTCACAGGGATGTTAGGAATTGTTTCTTCAGCCTCAGAGTGATCAGGAAGTGGAATGACCTGGACAGTGAAATGATAGAGGCAGGATCCATAAACAACTTTAAGAATGGGTATGATTGGACTCTCGAAGCCAAGAGCCAGTAACGGCCAGCGAAGAGGCAGACCCAGGAGCTAAGACTCGACCCCGGCAACTACATAGGTGTACATGTAGGTTATTACACACAACGTGACCAGGAGCTGTAACTCGAACCCTGCAACCACATAAATATACAATGGTTGCCTCCAAGGGTATATACTAGGACCTGCAGGTCTGTCTCAGATCCAACCTACCCAACGTTCTCCACCTGACTTTCCACCTTATATATGTTCATGTACTCTTACCCATTTGTAGATGAATGGTTCAGAGAACCGACATGTTGATAAATTAGACACATATGCAACTCTTGGGTATCTTTATTGAGGAAACGTTTCGCCACACAGTGGCTTCATCAGTCCATACGAAGGAGAAACTTGAAGAACAGGAGGAGAATGAGGTAATCAGTCCCTCAACCTTGAGTCGATGTGTTCAGTCCATCAATCTTGAATAGAATACGTATTCTATTCTGTTTTTCAAGTTTCTCCTTCGTATGGACTGATGAAGCCACTGTGTGGCGAAACGTTTCCTCAATAAAGATACCCAAGAGTTGCATATGTGTCTAATTTATCACTCTTACCCATGTAGATCTGTTTGTGACTTGAAAATCCTACTGTGTGGGCGAAACGTTGTCAATAAAGGGTCGCATTATACTTCATTTGTGTTCATTTTCACATCGTGTCGGTATTATACCATTTATCTGCAAGTAACTCTGCAGCAGTGTCGACTCTGCTGGAAAGCCAAGTTCTGCTTATCGACCACGAATACCCTGTCTGCTGGTCCATAACCAACAATTACCCCTCATGTCAGTGTTCTCTACTTCGCTGTATGAACTGTGCTGGGATCATCTCTTGTATTCCCCTCAGTGTTCATTCTTGAAACGGGAATACAGGGTTTTCACGAACACCAGTACTGTTACAGACCCTTAACATTGGATTATGCTATTTTCAACAGCCAGTAACTATGTTACAAGTCAATGAGAAGGCAGAGTCAGACACGGTAATAACTTGTGTGATGTATATTCAACCATTCATCGAAAAAAAAATGTTTACTATGGACACTGCACACGAGTTTAAAACACGCCAAAGTAACCAAATGATAGTAAAGTAACCAACAGCAGAGGGCCAAACGTCTCAAAGGTATAAACCTACTGGTGGCTAAAAACGAGCCTTATCTAGGTGTAGCCACTACAAAAGGTAAAATTAATTGCTCACTTCCTCCAGTTAGAACACCGGGTGCCCCCTGCCTCTTAGGGTCACATGTAACCACTACACAGCCCTGATGATGCCCACGCGCCAGCTGGTCAAATAAGTGCAGGAGTCGTGGTTAGTATTATGTACTGAAAAATAGTTACTCATTATTATTATTATAATCAAGGGGGAAGCGCTAAAATGTTACTCATTCAGCACATGCAATATGTCTGACCGAGAGATCGCCGTCCATCTTCCTTACATTCACTTTATCTGTGATCCTGACCCTCCGCTACCTCTATCCCGGTGCACAGTTGCTTTCCAAGTACTTCTAGACACTCCTATATCATTATCTTCTCTTCGCGATCTATGTAAATCTTGATGGTGTACTGTGACCTAGAGCCCAAACAATATATTGCTAAGGCCTCTACCTCTAGGTTTTCTCAGCTTTAGCAAGAACTCGGTAAGCTGTTGGCTATTGTTTGCCCAGAGATCCTTTGCCCCACTACTATGGTAGTAGGGGGGGGGAAGGTCAACTTGCCCTTGCTATGGAGAGGGAACATGGACACGGGGGTCATCCCACAGTTACTAAAAACAACAGATGTAGCCCCACTCCACAAAGGGGGCAGTAAAGCAATAGCAAAGAACTACAGACCGATAGCACTAACATCCCATATCATAAAAATCTTTGAAAGGGTCCTTTTAGAAGCAAGATCGCCACCCATCTAGATACCCATCAATTACACAACCCAGGGCAACATGGGTTTAGAGCAGGTCGGTCCTGTCTGTCTCAGCTACTGGATCACTACGACAAGGTCCTAGATGCACTAGAAGACAAAAAGAATGCAGATGTAATATATACAGACTTTGCAAAAACCTTCGGCAAGCGTGACCATGGCGTAATAGCGCACAAAATGCGTGCTAAAGGAATAGCAGGAAAAGTTGGTAGATGGATCTATAATTTCCTCACAAACAGAACACAAAGAGTAGTAGTCAACAGAGTAAAGTCTGAGGCGGCTACGGTGAAAAGCTCTGTTCCACAAGGCACAGTACTCGCTCCCATCTTGTTTCTCATCCTCAGATCTGACATAGACAAGGATGTCAGCCACAGCAGATGACACCCGAATCTGCATGACAGTGTCTTCCATTGCAGACACTGCAAGGCTCCAGGCGGACATCAACCAAATCTTTCAGTGGGTTGCAGAAAACAATATGAAGTTCAACGATGAGAAATTTCAATTACTCCGATATGGTAAACATGAGGAAATTAAAGCTTCATCAGAGTACAAAATAAATTCCTTCCACAAAATAGAGCGAAAAACCAACGTCAAAGACCTGGGAGTGATCATGTCGGAGGATCTCACCTTCAAGGATCATAACATGTATCAATCGCATCTGCTAGAAAAATGACAGGATGGATAATGAGAACCTTCAAAACTAGGGATGCCAAGCCCATGACGACACTCTTCAGGTCGCTTGTTCTATCTAGACTGGAATATTGCTGCACAGTAACAGCACCTTTCAAGGCAGGTGGAATTGCTGACCTAGAAAATGTACAGAGAACCTTCACGGAGATAAAACACCTCAATTACTGGGAACGCTTGAAGTTCCTGAACCTGTACTCCCTGGAACGCAGGCGGGAGAGATACATGATTATATACACCTGGAAAATCCTAGAGGAACTACTACGGAACTTGCACACGAAAACCACTCACAACGAAAGCAAAAGACTCGGCAGACGATGCAACATCCCCCCCAATGAAAAGCAGGGGTGTCACTAGCACGTTAAGAGACAATATAGTAAGTGTCAGGGGCCCGAGACTGTTCAACTGCCTCCCAGCATACATAAGGGGGATTACCAATAGACCCTTGGCTGTCTTCAAGCAGGCACTGGACAAGCACCTAAAGTCGGTACCTGACCAGCCGGGCTGTGGCTCGTACGTTGGACTGCGTGCAGCCAGCAGTAACAGCCTGGTTGATCAGGCTCTGATCCACCAGGAGGCCTGGTCACAGACCGGGCCGCGGGGGCGTTGACCCCCGGAACTCTCTTCAGGTAAACTCCAGTGTTGCGACACTTACCCCGGTCTCCGAATCTGTTATGCGTAAAAACAGATAAACACATCAGAAGGGGTTTTCTTTTCGGCTTTGGATTTTGCCATTTAATTTTCGCGTTGTATACTTGACGCCCATCTATCACTTTGCCATTACCCACTGCAAATTCAGTCCATGATATCTTGGAGAGGGATACAAAAATTATAGTTGATTTTGATAGAGCAGACAGTTAGTTTTATGAATGGCAGTCTGTGCCGGCCATATTTTTTTTTCTTATAACGGTTAAGTATAGCCTATTACAAATAATTATTTCTTTAAGATTCTTCAGGCACAATAATAGAACACTGTATCAACATCCTTGGCTCAATATTCTTCATCTTACTACCAAGAGATATCAAAAATATTGTTGGAACATGTGTAAAAGTTTTCAAGAAATCCCAGATCAGCCAGACTGTTATGGTTATCCTTTCAAGGATAACTATCAAGAATAAGTTCAGTTCCAAGGAATTGAACTTATCCTCCCCTTCCTTGGATCGAACCTGAATGCCTCCCGTTTCCTAGGCACTGTACAATCCCCACATTTTAGAGCTTTTCCCTGACTAAAAAAAAAAAAAGTGGCCCAACGGACCGCTGATAGTAACAGCCTGGTTGAACAGGCAATCGACAAGAAAGCTTCGGCTAAGGGCCGGCTGATAGGGTGGAAAAGCCCTCGAAATGCGTCACAATAGGTCACAAGCATTTACAGAAACACACACATGGAATGTATTGGACGGAGATAAAGACAGAAAACTATAACATAGATGTGGTAGAATTAATAGGTCGCAGGGAGGAGTAGGAATATGTTAGAGATACTTTCTGTTGCACAGAAGTGCTGAACTCTATGAATGATATAGTAGAAATCCTATGCATTAAAGTGGAAAATAGGAATTTGGTAATTAACCTCGTATACAAACCACCATCAGCAACTGCTGAGGTATTCACAGATCAGTTAAGGAAGATAGCTATCTGTCTGGATAGGCTAGAAAATCCCACACCAAATATTTTACTCCTTAGAGATTTTAATCTCCCTCTTGTAAAATGGAAGATGGCGCAACAGTGTTATACCAGAAATATCTCCAGGAAGCACTAGGGCTCAACAGGTACATATCAGGGAACTAATGAGGCTTTGTGAAAAGTACTCATTGAACCAACAGATAATTGATCCCACTAGAAATGAAAATACCCTGGATTTGATATTCACAAACAACGAGGAGCTAATCAGGCATAAGTTACAAAAACAATATACTCTGATCACAACATCATAGAAACTCAAACGAGTATTAACTCAGGTTTAGGGAACTGCGTCACTAATGTTAGAGATGGGATGTTCAGTAAGTTTAATTTTAACAGCCACAGAATTGACTGGGAAAAAAATAAACCAAGAGCTATCACACATCCTGGGAATCAGACATGAGCACCCTAAATCCAGATATAGAGAGCGCGCGTAGATGGTACAAAAGAAAACGGATTACTAAATTGCTTAAAAACAAATATGTTGCAACAGAGGATAGTCTTAGCCGAGAGATCACTGAATTAGAGCAAAAACTTAGGATGCCATACCTAACAGAAGGAGTACAAAGGGAACAAAGGGTCATACAGGATATTTCAAGAAACCCAAAATATTTCTATTCCTATGCAAAATCCAAGCTATGAACTACCTGTAGAATTGGACCATTATTGCGAGGAGATTCGTATACTGACGATGAACAGGAAATGAGTGAAATCGTAAATGAATAGTACGAGTCTGTGTTCAGCAACCCACTAAATGACAGCAAGGTAGAAAATGCTGAAATATTCTTCACTCCAGCAGAAGGCCGTGCAGACCAACTAACTGACACTAGTACAAATCCCATAGATTTCTAAAATGATATGGATAACATACCCACTCGCTCAGCACCTGGTCCAGATTCATGGAATGCTGTATTTATAAAGTGCAAAGTACCACTAGCATAAGCCCTCAGCATTTTTTGGAGAAAGAGCTTAGATTTAGGTGAAATACCGGAGGCCTTAAAGAGTGCAGACAGCTCCTTTGCATAAGGGAGGTAGTAGAGCACTAGCTAAAAATTACAGACCGGTTGCTCTAACTTCTCACATCATAAAAATCTTCGAAAGTGTGATGAGATGGCACCAGTACAACCAGCATGGTTTTAGAGCAGGACGATCATGCCTGTCACAGCTGCTGAACCATTATGACAATTACGGAGGCATTGGAAGACGACCAAAACGCAGATGTGATTTACACAGATTTTGCAAAGGCGTTTGACAGATGCGATCATGGAGTGATAGCGCACAAAATGAGGGTCATGGGCATTACGGGGAAGGTAGGCAGATGGATTTTCGGGTTCCTAACATAATGAACACAAAAAGTAGTAGCAAACAGAACAAAATCCAGCATCAGCGAGGTCAAAAGCTGAGTGCTCCAAGGCACTGTCTTGTCACTCCTGCTGTTTATCATCCTCATTGCAGACATAGATAAAAACACCTGTCGCACTTTTGTATCATCATTTGCAGATGACACTACAATAAGCATGAAAGTCACTACGGTAGAGGACACTGAAAAATTACAGGAAGACATAAGCAGGGTTTTCCAGTGGGCAGTGGAGAACAACATGACGTTCAATGGTGATAAGTTCAGACGCCTTAGGTATGGAAAGAGTGAAGAACTCAAAAGGAACTCTATAACAAAACTCAAGAGGGTCATCAAATAGAACGAAAGGAACACATAAAAGACCTGGTAATAATTATGTCAGCTGACCTTTCTTTTAAAGGCCATAACAAGACAAAGATCACGACAGTCAGGAAGATGACGAGGTGGATATTGAGAACTTTCCAAACAAGGGAAATAATACCGGTGGTGACAATCCTCAAATCGCTAGTGCTCCCTCGTTTAGAATATCGTTCAGTGCTGACGGCCCCGTTCAAAGCAGAAGAAATATCAGAGCTGGAACAAATAGAGATCGTGTACGGCTCACATTGAGCCAGTAAAACACCCAAGTTACTGGGAACGCCTTCAAATCTTGAACATGTACTCACTGGAGCGGAGGAGAGAGAGATACATGATAATATATACCTGGAAAGTACTCGAGGAGCTGGTCCCCAGTCTGCACACTGCCATAACATACTGGAGTGAGAGATATGGGAGAAAGTGTAAAATAAACCCAGTGAGAAGCTGGGGTGCGGTATAAACATCCGGGGTCCCAGACTATTCAACATCTTACCAGAAGATATGAGAAACTCGGTTGTAACAAGTGTAGAAGCCTTCAAGAAGAAACTGGACAAATACCTTCACCAGGTGCCAGATCAACCAGGCTGTGATGGTAAAGGTAAGCACATCAATAAAGGAAACTATTAGTACAAAAGTGTGCAGTTACAAGCCTAGTGGTAGACATTGATCAATTTTTGCTGGCAAATTAGGTAAAAAAGAAAAGCGCAAAAAAATCTCAGGTGCTCCGCATTCTACTGTACATTCAAGTGGGCCCTTGTTACACAGGTTACTGCCATGGTGACTATCTTCGTGGACACAATTGTTAGATTTGCCAGACTTCGAGAACGTTGCGATTTCTGCCTTTTCTATGCACTCGTCTTCAACGTCTTCCCCGTCTGGTCTTACTATCCCCATCTGTACTTTCATACCCTAGTGTTTCGCTTTCCTCTAATATCTCGTGTTTTGTCACTGCCTCCTGAATTTTCGATTGTCCGATCTCTTTTGCGGTCACATCCTAATTAGTCATTTTCTTTTCTTGGTTTTCAGTGTATATCCCTCAGTGGAATCTCAGAGTGTATTGAGGAATTTTGGGGAGGTCACACAGTCGGCCTTCCTGTTCTCTTATAATCTGTTCCGATATCTCAAAAGCGTTTCTTGTGTGACCTAATGTTTTGTACACTAAATTTTACTCCGAGTTTACTTCGAAAGATTTTATATAATCCGTTTTTGATATCTATTCTGTAAGCAAACGCTTAGGACATTTATTATGGAAATGTTTCCGTCCTGAGTCCTTGTTTATTTATTGTTCACTCGATCCCAGGACTAAAATGCGTCCATAAATCCTAAATGCTTACTATCATGGCTTTATCCAAAAGTTGTTTGTATTACATACCATATGTATCACCAACCTGCCAGCCAGTTATATTCTTAACCTGAACTATTGCTGCTATTAGTTTTTTTTTAACACATCAGCCGTTTCCCACCAAGGCAGGGTGGCCCGAAAAAGAAAAACTTTAACCATCGTTCACTCCATCACTGTCTTGCCAGAGGCATGCTTACACTACAGTTATAAAACTGCAACATTAACACCCCTCCTTCAGAGTGCAGACACTGTACTTCCCATCTCCAGGACTCAAGTTCGTCTTGCCGGTTTCCCTGAATCCCTTCATAAATGTTACCTTGCTCACACACACTCCAACAGCACGTCAAGTCCTAAAAAACAATTGTCTCCATTTGCTCCTTACACGCTCATGCACGCTTGCTAGAAGTCCAAGCCCCTCGCACACAAAACCTCTTTTACCCCCTCCCTCCAATCTTCCCTAGGCCGACCTCTACCCCGCCTTCCCTCCACTACAGATTTATACTCTCTCTACATGTCCAAACCACCTCAACCCCTCCTCAACCCTCTGGATAATAGTTTTGGTAATCCTGCACCTCCTCCTAATTTCCAAACCACGAATTCTTTGCATTATATTCACACTACACATTGCCCTCAGACACGACACTGCCTCCAGCCTTCTCCGTGTTGCAGCATTCACCACACATGCTTTGCACTCATATAAGAGCCTTAATATAACTATACTCTCCTACATTCCTCTCTTTGCTTCCATGGACAAAGTTCTTTGTCTTCACAGACTCCTCAGTGCACCACTCACCTTATTCCCCTTGTCAGTTCTATGAGTCACCTCATCTTTCATAAACCCATCTGCTGACACGTCCACTCATAAATATCTGAATACATTCACCTCCTCCATACTCTCTCCCTCCAATCTGATATCCAATTGTTGCTATTATGTAACTATAATT
The DNA here is from genome assembly GCF_026875155.1 of Cherax quadricarinatus. Classification (NCBI taxonomy): domain Eukaryota; kingdom Metazoa; phylum Arthropoda; class Malacostraca; order Decapoda; family Parastacidae; genus Cherax; species Cherax quadricarinatus. The sequence continues at coordinate 9,094,734 of NC_069481.1, forward strand.
GCCATCGTTGTGTGTTGGCGTATCTCATTCCTTTACCTTTACTTGTCTTAAACGTAAAGGCTTCAACCTCTAGGTCCTCGAACACATCATTAAACTATTTCATTCTTAATTTGCTTGTCTTCCATCGATCTGGACTTGGATAACACAGTTGTAAAAAATTTTATTTGTCCATTATCACTTAAGTACTCATCACTGCTCCTATTGCCAGTTGAAGCTAGAAGATTGGCCACTTAAAAATCATAAGGCTTCCTTCTTTTCTCGCTAACGCATCTTTCATTTAGTGCCACTTGTCACTTCCCTCTTCTTGACAGCCAGTGTTGTTGCTCCACTGTTCTTGAAGCAGTTTTACATATGTGTACTGTGGTGGTCTCCTAAGTGTACTCCAGCTGTTTAAAAGTGTTTCTGTGAACTGCTACTGATTGCTAGAGTACCTTATTTTCGGGCAGACAAGGGCTCATACAAATCATGACATTAACATTATAATCACAAGGAAGCCATAATTCCGTAGGGGAGGTAATCATATTTCATCTGTGGAAGGGAAGAGCAGCTCCAGCTCTTGGATCATGAGCCCTTCACCAGGCGCTGGATCAGCCGGGTTGTGATGGCTATGTGGGCCGCTAGCACAAACAACCTGGCTAAACAAGTGGTCATCAGGGAAGCCTGGCCTTAGTTCTACCTGCAAGGGTAAGAGAACCCTCGAAACTGGTCACAAATATGTCACCCTCTTAAAAGGGGATAGAAACACTAGTTATAATTGCTAGTTAATTTTTTTATGAATGTATTTTGTGTTGATTTGTGTTGAGGCAACACTGGCTCTTCCCAAGAACGTTGTGCTTCCTATCAGACTCTACAACGGTTTCCCAACCGGGGAGGAATTTCCCCGGGGAAATTTGGATATACCAGGAGGAGGGGAATAAAGAGATGAGGCCAAAATGGCCAAGGTAGCCTTTGTGGTAGTTAAGAGCAGGTGATAAAGGTGAGCAACTTAGGTGAGTGTGAAAGAAGAGAGTGATGTGCAGAGCGTGAGGGTGGCGCTTGTTGGCGTGGGTGTGGACAATGGAGTATTAACGTGGTTTGTGTGTACTCACCTATTTGTGGTTGCAGGGGTCGATTCATAGCTCCTGGCCCCACCTCTTCACTGATCGCTACTAGGTCCTCTCTCTCCCTGCTCCATGAGCTTTATCAAACCTCGTCTTAAAACTATGTATGGTTTCTGCCTCCACTACGTCACTTTCTAGGCTATTCCACTTCCTAAGAACTCTATGACTGAAGAAATACTTCCTAACATCCCTTTGACACATCGGAGTCCTCAACTTCCAATTGTGACCCCTTGTTTCTGTGTCCCATCTCTGGAATATCCTGTCTTTGTCCACCTTGTCAATTCCTCGCAGTAGTTTATATGTCGTTATCATGTCTCCCCTAACCCTCCCGTTTTCCAGTGTCTTCAGGCCCATTTCCCTTAGTCTTTCTTTGTAGGACAGTCCCCTTAGCTCTGGGACTACTCTTGTTGCAATCCTTTGCACTTTCTCTAGTTTCTTGACGTGCTTGAGCAGGTGTGGATTCCAAACTGGTGCTTCATACTCCAGTATAGGCCTGATGTACAGAGTCTTGAACAATTCCTTACCGAGGTATCAGAACACTATTCTCAGGTTTTCCAGGTGCCCATATGCTGCAGCAGGTATCTGGTTGATGTGTGCTTCTGGAGACATACTCGAAATAAAGATACCTAACAACCTGTCGGTATTTTATACCATTTGAATTTTCAAGGGATGTGTTGAAAATTCTGGTTAGTGGCACACACAACACCTCTTCTCCCTCTTTAAGGAGCCACGGAGAGACGTTGTCTGGTCCCACCGCCTTTGGGGTATCAAGGTAACTTAGCAGCTTCTTCATCTCCTCGGTTGTGTGTATTTCATCCAGCACTTGTTGGTATATCCCTTGTTGGTGTACCCCTCTGTTCTGTCTTCCCAGAGTCCTTTCTGTCTCCGCTGTAAATACTTCCTTAAATCTCGTGTTGAGCTCCTTATATACTTCTTGGTCGTTTCTTGTGAGCTCCCCACCTTCTTTCCTCAGCCTGATTACCTGGTCCTTGACTGTCGTCTTCCTCCTGATGTGGCTATACAGCAGTTTCGGGTCAGACTTAACTTTCGATGCTATGTTGTTTTCATACTGTGTGTGTGTGCATCCGTGTGCATACGTGTGCGTGTGCATGCATGTGTGTGTGCATGCGTGCACGGCTCAAAACCTTGGTAATTAATAGCAACGTGTCTGTCTTTAATAGGATATGCCTAGTTCACAGGTACTGTACTGGTCATTCATCATGATGCTGGGAAATTTGAAGAGATGCCACTAGGAAGATTACCCCAACATTGATATACCTACATTGTGACAGTGTCATATGTCACAAAGTACTAGTATCGATTCCATGAAACCATTTCACCTAAAGCAACATCTTGAAAAGCTTCACTCAAGGTTAGCTCAAAAAGATCGTTCATTGTTAAAAGAAATCTGATGATTTGAAGAGACCGAGGCTGGATGGCAATGGATCCATCATAGAATAAGAAGACTCAGTTGGAGAAATCCTGATAAAGCAATGTATTCCTGATTGTGCAAAACTTGTCTTCAGTGATGATGCAGTTAACAAACTGAAGCAAATCCCGCTATGTAGTAACAGCTACAAGCCATGAATAGATTATATTAAAGATGAAGTGATTGGCAAGATAAAGTCATCAAAGTATTTTGCCATTCGGTTAGATGAGACAGCTGACATAAATCTTTCTCAGTTTCTCATTTTTGTCTGCTATATTGATGGTCAAGAAATCAAAGAGGACTTCATCTTTTGTCATCCATTGACCACGACAAAAAAAGGAGAGGATATAATGAAAGTAATTTCAAATTTGATAAAGGAGTACTATGGAGAGATGTAATCAGTGTGTACAGATGGTGGCCTAAGAATGTTGGAGGTCTCAATCTGAATTCTTGGCACTTGTCAAACATAAGAATCCTACAGTGGTTGAGATACACTGCACGACTCACAGAGAAACTCATTTTGCTCGCTGATAAATTCATTATTGCATAGGCTTGTTTTAATTTAACTTGTGTAAATTAATAGAAGCACCATAGTTAAGAATAAAGTTCAGGTGAGGGAAGGGGATTATTTTAGATTTTTTGGCAGAAGTGGGGAATGACGTTAAGATATGGTATATCAGATGCAGTTGTACGATACTTTGGTAGAGACATAAATGCAGTTATTAACCCTTTGAGGGTCGACAGGCCCTCTCCGAGACTCGTTCTCAGGGTCAGCCAAATTTAAAAAAAAAAAAAAAATTCTCTTATGAAATGATAGAGAATCTTTTCCCGATCATAATGACACCAAAAGTTTGAAATTTGATGGAAAACTTACAGAATTATGCTCTCGCGAAGTTAGCGGTCTCGGCGATGTTTATGCATCGGCGATTTTGCCCACTTTGAGCCCCATTTTCGGCCAATTCCACTGTACTAGTCGACAAAAAACATGAATATTTCGCTAGAACTCCATTTTTTCTATCGAATGAGTGCAAGAAACCACCCATTTATCAATTTCAACTATCCAGTACAGTGGTCAGAATTTAGCAATTTTGCCAATTTCACAAAATTTCAAAAGATACCAATTTCCGAATAGGGTCCATTATATATAACAAGAAAGCGTAACAATTACAGCCTGGCACTAAATTGGCAATTCGCTGATGGTCAAACACAGAAAGCATTCTCACTAAAGACCCTTCTGTCCGTCTAAGACCCTTTATCTTTTGCTTTCCACTTTGAATTTTTATTCTCACAAAAAAGATAGATTTACTGTTATGCAGACTACTGCATTAGTGTAAAAAATGGTATAAATAATATTGGCGCACTTTGAAAGAATATTAGACTCACCAGTTGACGTGTATTGGAACCTTGGCATGATTTGTTTACTTTTGAACTTTGGTAAAAATCGAACATTTCTGCTGCTTTGAGCCCAATTTCAAGGTACTATTCATTGTAAAACCAGTCAAAATCATCTCAATTTCTGTAATATGTCTTCCATTCTATAAAATGAGGCCAAGAAAACTAGAATACAATAAATACCATACGAAAATACAGTGCAAAGTCGCTGTTTTATTCCAAAAAAACGGTCACAGTTTTTTTTTTCTCATTATGCACTGTGTGCTGCAGGATTTTTTTTATACTGTGCACACTGACCACATAGACCCATTCTTTCATATGTAGGCCTACCAGCTTTCTCCCACTAGATTTGAGGGAGCTAGAATTTAGGCGTACTAGTACATCAAAAACCTGGGTCGTAAGCCGTACTAGTACGGCCGAAACCCTCAAAGGGTTAATTATGATGGCTTGCCAGTGCAGTCTGCTTTGTCGAGCCATGAACACCTGGTCACCATTACTCCCGCACATCTCAAAACATTGGAGACCTCAACCACATTCACATCACCACCATAAAGAGCAAAGATTTCTTCATCCTGTATGTGACCTCACTCCTTCCTGTGCTACCTACTTCAGAGATGATAATTTTCTTTCACTGGAAAAATTAGTGACTCCCTCAATCTACTTGTTCCTCCCCATGACTTAGTAGACCTTAATGAACTTAAATTAGTTTCAAATGTTTCTCCTTTAACAACTCCTTATTTCAACATGCTTACCTCTCAGTTCCCCAGTAAGTATTGTCCTGGCAAACCAGTCTATATGGTTCATCTTTAAGCTGAGTTTTTCCTCCACCATCCCCCCCCCTCTGTTTCCTGGCTTCGCTAAGGGGTCAGCATAGTCGTTACTTTAAGATGACTTGACTTCTCTACACACTAATGCAAAGCTAACTAGACAGAACCTTCCATTAAAGTTATACTGAAGATTGAAACCAAAGACTCTTCCTTGGTGTTTTATTCAAGTCCAACGATGAATTTTACTCTAAAGTCTGCCGGCAGCCCATCAGCCAACTTCATCTCCACTTCCACTCGCACCACGACATGAAGATCTAATCGAGTTTTTTCTGAAACCTCTTTGTATCCACAGGAATGAAATACAGTTGTACCTCGAGTTTCGAACAGCTCCCAGCTCGAACAATTATGTAAGTTATTTTTGTAAGTGCTTTTGTAAGTGTGTTTTGGGGGTCTGAAATGGATTAATCTAATCTACATTATTCCTTATGGAAATAAATTCGTTCAGTAATGGCACTTGAACAGCCTTCTGGAACGAATTAAGTTTGTAACTCGAGGTACCACTGTACTTGAAGAATGCTTTCTTCAAACAAAGCTTCACCAAACTACACTAAGCTCGACATTTCATCAGGGATTACAGAAGATGTGATGAAACATCAGCTCTTGCAAACCTAATTCTACAGAAATAAATACATAGTCCTCCCCAACAACTCTTACCAAACATCTTCAAGGTCGTCTCCAACAGCTAACTTGGCAATAGCCACCTCTGCCTCTGCTACATTCAAATGCAGAAACACAACTACATAACTACTGCAAGAGTGTACATAATCCTTTGCAACATCTGACAAAATCTATGTAGGTGAGACATCCAGAAAACTCACTAATCATGTCAGAGCACATGTGCTATTGGAATGGAAAAATCCGAGTAAAACTCATGTAATACGTCATAATTTCCACAAACACTTAATAAACTGGATTAGTTCACAACTTATTGCAAATCAAATTACACCCAGAGAAGACACTTTAAATCTAGAATCGTCATTATTTCCAATAATTTTAACAAGGGTTTTTACAATTTATGGTAGCTGAACCTTTTTCTAGGAAATTATTTGGACACTTGGGATCACTGTGGCTTAAGGCAAGCTTTTCTTTCTCTTCACCTCACTGCTACTCACTATTTATATGTTCACCTTCTCTGACCAGGTTTATCAGTTTGTGACTTGATAAAACTCACTTTGTGGGTAAAAATGTCATCGGTATAACTGCACTTGTGTCTCCCCCATCATGTTAATAACTCGTAATATTACCTAACCAATACTATACTATATAATAGATGCTAATAAAAATTGAGCATAATTATATGCTAAGTATGCTGTAGTAAACCCATATATGATAAAATTGCCTTGTTCAGGTTGGGTTTCTTACCTAGACAGGTACTACTCACACCCAACCACTCACTAATACAGGTTACAGTATAGAAAGTTACTGTATATGAAGACAGAGGAACAAGTTGCAGAATATGCTTTTAATAAAGACAACATTTGTCTGTGTAGAGCTTCATCAAGTCATGAAATGCTGTCCCAATAAAAGCTTTTTCTGATATTCCTGTCTTTATTTTTATATTTATTGGCAGTGTTCCATTTCATCAAAAGTAGTTTTATACTTTAAATAATATTGAATAAATATATTTAAAAAAAAAAAGTTGACTAAGTGGGCTACTGACATAGAGGAACTTATGTTGTTGATATATGGAATATTCTTTCAGGTTACCGGTGCTTTAAGGCTGTGATGTTTCTGACCGGGTTCATCTTCGCCTCTGTGGTGGTGTATTTAATCTGCCTGAGTGAGGACTTGCTGCCTCTGGTGGGTAACGCAGGCGTGGCCCTGGGGGCAGGTGTCATGTTCGGACTCATCACCATGCTGGTCCAATATGTGGGTCTTTTCATGACAGGATTACACACTGGGCTTTTTCTTGGAGTGGCTGGCATTGCTATAGCCTATAACTGGTAAGTTTTTACTAAGAATGGCAAGCATTGCTGTAGCCTATAAATGGGAAGTTTTTGAATTTGACTGAATTTATCTACCATCTTTTCAATAACTAATAATTATATAATTTATTTCACTCTTACTAGTACAGCCAAACGGGTGATTGTTTAACAATTCTTAAAGTGATTAAATAATGTAGATAGTTCTACTGAGCTCGTTGAGATTTTTTTATCTCCATTACCTTTATATTTCATTTATTACCATTGTAGTACAGTGAAACCCCGGATTTCGGCTGTAATCCGTTTCAGAAGGTCGGCCTACAACCGAAGTAATATTTTCCATAAGAATTAATGTACATAAATTTAATTAATCCATTCCAGACATCCAAAAATATTAACAAAAAATACATTTTTAAAGATTAACTATAGTTTTACATACACAAAACAATGAGAACTAAATAAAATGACTAATGAAATGGACAAATGAACATTTTAACATCACATTTACCTTTATTGAAGATTCCTGTTGGCCTATGGAAGACAGGGAGGAGGAGAGAGGGAGGACTGATTATTGTTTGGAAGGGGAATCCCCCTCCATAAGGACTTCAGGTATCAAGTCCCTATCTAGGGTTACTTCCCTTCTTTGTCTTTTATTGGCACTAGGACCAGCTTTAGAGTCACTGTACCCGTCACACAAAAAAACTGTCTAGAGAGGTCTGTTTCTGGTGTGTCTAAGATTTGCCTGAAGTGGGACAAGGTTTTGTCATTTAACATGTTGCAGATATGGCTTGTTTCAGCTTGGTCAGGGTGATATTTCTCCACAAAACTTTGCACCTCCCTCCACTTTGCACAAATGTCCTTAATTGCTGAAAAAGGCACCTTCTTCCCTCTTTTCCTCCTCCTCTGAACCAATTTCTTCAGCTGTGGTCTGCTGCTGTTGCAGATGAAGGTCTTGCAGCTCTTCACTGGTTAGCTCTTGGGCCCATTGTGGCTTATTTGCAGTCACACTCAATAAACCACAAAAAACAATGGATTACATATAATGAAATGTTTGGATGAATACATGGAGTGTTCCTCACTCACAGAGACACACAGCCAGACTGACTCGTGCACTAGGCGTGGTGGGCAGACTTGTCCAGTACAGCCGATTTCTGAGTTGCTGGCTGAAATCCAGGATGGAATTTTGGCCAAAAAAGCGGCCGAAATCCAATCTGGCCGATATCCACACTGGCTGATATCCAGGGGTCCATTGTATAATTGCTTAATTTTTTTGATAGTGGGTAATCCAACCTAACCAAACTTTATTATTATTTTTTTTTTTTTTTTTTTTTTTTTTTTTTTATTATTATCACACCGGCCGATTCCCACCAAGGCAGGGTGGCCTGAAAAAGAAAAACTTTCACCATCATTCACTCCATCACTGTCTTGCCAGAAGGGTGCTTTACACTACAGTTTTTAAACTGCAACATTAACACCCCTCCTTCAGAGTGCAGGCACTGTACTTCCCATCTCCAGAACTCAAGTCCGGCCTGCCGGTTTCCCTGAATCCCTTCATAAATGTTACTTTGCTCACACTCCAACAGCACGTCAAGTATTAAAAACCATTTGTCTCCATTCACTCCTATCAAACACGCTCACGCATGCCTGCTGGAAGTCCAAGCCCCTCGCACACAAAACCTCCTTTACCCCCTCCCTCCAACCCTTCCTAGGCCGACCCCTACCCCGCCTTCCTTCCACTACAGACTGATACACTCTTGAAGTCATTCTGTTTCGCTCCATTCTCTCTACATGTCCGAACCACCTCAACAACCCTTTCTCAGCCCTCTGGACAACAGTTTTGGTAATCCCGCACCTCCTCCTAACTTCCAAACTACTAATTCTCTGCATTATATTCACACCACACATTGCCCTCAGACATGACATCTCCACTGCCTCCAGCCTTCTCCTCGCTGCAACATTCATCACCCACGCTTCACACCCATATAAGAGCGTTGGTAAAACTATACTCTCATACATTCCCCTCTTTGCCTCCAAGGACAAAGTTCTTTGTCTCCACAGACTCCTAAGTGCACCACTCACTCTTTTTCCCTCATCAATTCTATGATTCACCTCATCTTTCATAGACCCATCCGCTGACACGTCCACTCCCAAATATCTGAATACGTTCACCTCCTCCATACTCTCTCCCTCCAATCTGATATTCAATCTTTCATCACCTAATCTTTTTGTTATCCTCATAACCTTACTCTTTCCTGTATTCACCTTTAATTTTCTTCTTTTGCACACCCTACCAAATTCATCCACCAATCTCTGCAACTTCTCTTCAGAATCTCCCAAGAGCACAGTGTCATCAGCAAAGAGCAGCTGTGACAACTCCCACTTTGTGTGTGATTCTTTATCTTTTAACTCCACGCCTCTTGCCAAGACCCTCGCATTTACTTCTCTTACAACCCCATCTATAAATATATTAAACAACCACGGTGACATCACACATCCTTGTCTAAGGCCTACTTTTACTGGGAAAAAATTTCCCTCTTTCCTACATACTCTAACTTGAGCCTCACTATCCTCGTAAAAACTCTTCACTGCTTTCAGTAACCTACCTCCTACACCATACACTTGCAACATCTGCCACATTGCCCCCCTATCCACCCTGTCATACGCCTTTTCCAAATCCATAAATGCCACAAAGACCTCTTTAGCCTTATCTAAATACTGTTCACTTATATGTTTCACTGTAAACACCTGGTCCACACACCCCCTACCTTTCCTAAAGCCTCCTTGTTCATCTGCTATCCTATTCTCCGTCTTACTCTTAATTCTTTCAATTATAACTCTACCATACACTTTACCAGGTACACTCAACAGACTTATCCCCCTATAGTTTTTGCACTCTCTTTTATCCCCTTTGCCTTTATACAAAGGAACTATGCATGCTCTCTGCCAATCCCTAGGTACCTTACCCTCTTCCATACATTTATTAAATAATTGCACCAACCACTCCAAAACTATATCCCCACCTGCTTTTAACATTTCTATCTTTATCCCATCAATCCCGGCTGCCTTACCCCCTTTCATTTTACCTACTGCCTCACGAACTTCCCCCACACTCACAACTGGCTCTTCCTCACTCCTACAAGATGTTATTCCTCCTTGCCCTATACACGAAATCACAGCTTCCCTATCTTCAAACTTTACTTAACCTAAATAACTTACATCAAGAAATATGTTGCAAGTAAAGGGCTCTTTATTCTATGAAACTGGAACTACTCTCCTCAGATCAAATTTCATTACCTCCCATTTTCCAAGCACTGTATGGCCATTATGGGTTTAGCACTTCTCCATCAATAATAGTACAGTAGAAACACAATGCACAGATAATATTTCTGGAAGTCACTCTGACTTTTTTTGGGTTATCCTAGGTTCTCTACACATATGCTGCTATGTATGATAATTTATGTGACTGTTTGTGTATACCTGAATAAACTTACTTACTAAAACCTGCACTTTGTGAAATAGCATTATGTACACTGAAGAATGTGTGTGAAAAATAGGGTTAGGTTCCTGGCACCTTGACAAAAAAAAAAAAATGCCAGTCACGTTTATTTCTAAATTTTGTAATTCATCAGAAATAATAAAGCTTTTCATATCTTGCATTATAATTGTTGATTCTTGTATAAGTACAGTGGAACCTTGACTTACGAGTTTAATACATTCCAAGAGCTAGCTCATAACTCAATTTACTCGTATATTAAATTAATTGAAAAGCCATTAATTCGTTCCTGGACTCTGGAGACACGAGAAAAAATACTTGAATATGAGGCTATTATCAACTGTATGGCTTATTTATCTATCACAATTCATCTAACATGGCATAATAAACAATATAATTAGCACAGAAACATGATATATACTCTAGAATGAATAAAATAGGTCATAATATGGTGGTAGAGGCAGCGGCAGAAGTGTTCGCCAATTCTGTCCCAATTTGACTATAGTATCTTCCCATGTTCTTACTGTAAGAGAAAACAGTATTTTTGAGGCTAACTGCAGTAGATAACTAGTTTTCTAAGGAAAACACTGAAACAGTTTATTTATAAAAAAGAAATATCGTATAAAAACTGTTTATATAATATGTGGGTGGGGGATGCTGAGGGTGGGGAATGTTGATGGAAATCATTGTCCTTTTCTTCTCAGCACTGTCCTTTGCACTTATTTTCTTAGGACCCATGGTTAGAAAAAAGAAATTTGGCCAAATGACTGTAAAAAATGCAAACAAGCACGAGAGAACTGCTCCCACAGCGATGTAAACATGTTTACTGCTTACCAGCTGTGCCAACTAGCAGAAGCAATCTGAATTATTATTATGTACGTATTATGCATTATTATTATTATTAATTTAGGGAATTGAAGCTATCATTATTATAATGAACCTTGATGCTGGTGAGGGGCTCTTGATCTAGGGAATTGGATCTGTGCTCTAGTTACTTAAATTAATTATTATTATTATAATCAAAAAGAAGTGCTAAGCCACAAGGGCTATACAGCACTTAAATTAATAATAATATAATAATAATTTTTATTATAATAACGAACGCCGCCAATTCAGTTCACTGTTTACCTCGCTGTGGGAGCAGTTATCTCATGCTTTGCTTACATTTTTGACAGTCATTTGGCCAAATTTTGTTTATCTAAGCATGGGTCCTAAGAAAGTAAGTGTAAAAGTGCTGAGAAGAAAAAGAGAATGATTTCCATGAAATTAAAGCAAGAAATCATAGATAAACAAGCGAGGTGTCCAGGTTTTGGGTTGATGGGGAAGAGGGAGGGGGTATCTGGCTCGTAACTCAAATGTTGGCTCGTAACTGAGAGCAAAAAATCGACCCAGGGATGGCTCGTATCTCAAAAAACTCGTATGTTGGGACACTCTGAAGTCAAGGTTCCACTGTACTGTATAAACTTGGGAGGAATACTCCAGAAATAGTGTATGAGAAGGAATGCTTAACAGTTGGAGAACTGACTGCGACAATATAAAGAACCCTCAGACATGCCCTGGAAAACAATCATGGAAATCATGGAAAAGTTAAATACAGAGGCATACAAGATGTGTATGAAATATGTCCTACTGAGAAGTCCTAAAAGAAGATCAAGTATAGACATAAAAAACTGTACAGAAGTACGTATAGTGGTTCCTTGGGTTACAATGGGCTGGAGTTAAGATAATTTTGAGTTACAATTTGCCCTCAAAGAAATTTAGTTTTGAGTCATGATGAAAAGCTTGAGATACAATATGTGAATGATGGTTGGCAGGCATGGGTGGGCCTCAACCCAGAGACAAGACAGGGTGATGAAAAGATCTTAAATGGAGTGATGGTGGAGGGTGTGTTGGAGGTGAATGTGAGGGGTGGTGGTGGTGGGAGACCATACAAGTACCAGATGTGTATGGTGGGAAACTGACAGTGTTAATATTAAGTCTACAAATACTAGTTACCAATCTGTCTGCCTGCTCTTCCTTGCCATACCTGCCTTGTCTTGTGTCTGTTGTGGAGGGTGCAGGGACTGGGAAGGAGACCATACATGTATCAGATGTATGGAGTGGGAGTGGACCAGGAGACAACAAGAGTGTAATTATTAGGTCTTCAGTGTCTTACCAGTCTGCTTGCCTGCCAGCCTCCCTGCCTGCCCGCATCCCTCCTCTGCCTGCCTGTCTTCCTCCCTGCTTGCATCCCTACCTCCCTCTTGTATCTCTCCCTGCCTGCCTCACCACCTCTGCCCTGTCTTGCCTACCTTGCCACTTTGCTTGGGCATAAGCCTATGAAAGATAGGCTTATTCTGCAGCTAGTTGCCAGTGCCTCTGGATATTTCAGGCTTGTGTATCACTCAGGAAAACCCAGTGTTTTTACACAAAAAGAATGCAACGGAAGGTTGGGTGTTTTCTGGCATCTTGGAATAAATTTCCATAAAACCATGTAGGAAGCAAGGGGCTAGTAACCCCTTCACCTGTATAAATTACTAAATTTAAAAGGAAAAACTTTCGTTTTTCTTTTTAGGTCACCCTGCTTCGGTGAGATACTGCCAGTTTGTTAAAAAAAAAAAAACATGTATTTTGAGTTACATTATTTTGGAGGTATGATACATCTTCTGGAGCAGATTAATATTGTAACTCAAGGGACCACTGTAGCAATAGGGCTATTAAATTGTTTGAAACACACAGATATGTTGCGGTTGAGGAAATATAAATAAATAGTCTTTGTCAAGAGATTACATAGAACAGAAACTTGACATTCGTACCAGACAGAAGAATGACATAGGGCACAAAAAGTGGTCCAAGATATTTCAAGACACCCCCAAATATTTTTATGCATATGTAAATGCCAAGTTAAAAACCAAGTGTAGAATTAGACTTAATTATACAAGGTTCACATACTAATGAAGGAATAAGAAAGTGAAATTTTAAAAGATCAGTATGAATCAGTGTTCAGCAATCCACTAAATGAAAGCAAGGTGGTGAATGTTGAATATTTTATTACCTCTGATAGTCACAGATCATATAACTGATATAAGCACTAATCCCATAGAATTAGAAATAGAAAACCTGCCTCTTGTGCAGCACCTGGACCAGATTCGTAGAATTACAATAGTATTTATAAATGAAAAATGCTACTAGCACAAGCACTCAATATCCTTTGGAGAAATAGCTTAGATCTAGATAAAATACCCGAGATAAAATTTTAGAGTGCAGACAGCACATGATGAGTCTTCGAAAGGGTGATGAGATGCTAAATTATAAAACAGCCCCTGTATGACCCTAATGGGTTTAGATCACTTAATATGGATTGTAATAATAATAATACAAAAGTACACAACTTGTCACAATTTCTATTTTTTATTATTATTATTTTTTATTAACATATCAGTTGTTTCCCACCAAGGCAGGGTGACCTGAAAAAGAAGAAACACTTTCATCATCATTCACTCTATCACTGTCTTGCCAGATGTGTGCCTACACTACAGTTAAAAAACAGCAACATATCAACACCCCTCTTGCAGAATGTTCTGCAATGCACCGTACTTCCCACCTCCAGGACACAAGTCCACTTGCCGGTTTTCTTAAATCCCTTTATGTTACTTGGTTCACACTCCAACAGTGCATCAAGTCCTAAAAAACATTTGTCTCCACTCACTCCTATCTAACACGCTTATGCATGTTTGCTGGAAGTCCAAGCCCCTCGCACACAAAACCTCCTTTATCCCCTCCCTCCAACCTTTACTAGGCCGACCCCTACCCTGCCTTTCTTCTGCTGCAGATTTACAAGTTCTCCAGATCATTCTATGTCGTTTCATCCTCTCTAAATGTCCGAACCACCTCAACAACCCCTCTTCAGCCCTCTGGATAATAGTCTTAATAACCCTGCACCTCCTCCTAATTTCCAAACTATGGATATTTGGGAGTGGACGTGTCAGCGATGGTCATATGCACAAATGAGGTAATCCATAGATTGATAGGGAAAAAGTGGTGGCACTAGATCTTGGAGACAAAGAACTTTGTCCTTGGATGCAAGAGGAATGTATGAGAGTATATTTTACCAAACCTCTATATGAAAAAAGAGTGCAAAAATATAGGTGGGATAAGCTGATTTGAGTGAACCTGAAATGTGATAGGTGAGTATAATTGACAAAATAAAGTAAGTCGAGATAGGAATACAGATAAAGAGCTTAAGGAAAGATAGGGTTGTGAAGGTGTTTTGACAATGAACACATATAAGTGAACAGTATTTAAAAGGAAAGTCTTTGCATTATGGCATGAAAGGCTAGACAGGTGAATGGGGCAATGAGGCAGATTTGCATTATGGTGTAGGTGTTACTGAAAAGTGAGATTGGTAAAAGTGCAGCTCAAGCTTAAGTTGTAGAGGAATTTCATTTCGCGCATACCAAAATGTAGGCTAGAAAGTGGTGGTCACCTGTTGTTTAAGTAAGTTAAATAGGGTTGTGAGGAATAACAGCGAGGGTCCTGTGAAAGCGTGGAGTTAAAGATGGAATCACGTGACAAAGTGGTTTCAAGCTGCTTTGTGTACACTGTCTCAAAAGGGGATTCTGACAGAAAGTTGCAGAATTGGGCGACTGAATTTGGAGGGGAAAGGAAAATTAAGTGAATACAGGAAAGAGTAAGGTTATGAGGATAACAAAAAGATTAGGTGATGAAAGATTGAATATCAGATTGGAGGGAGAGAGTATGGAGGAGGTGAACGTATTCAGATATTTGGGAGTGGACGTGTCAGCGGATGGGTCTATGAAAGATGAGGTGAATCATAGAATTGATGAGGGAAAAAGAGTGAGTGGTGCACTTAGGAGTCTGTGGAGACAAAGAACTTTGTCCTTGGAGGCAAAGAGGGGAATGTATGAGAGTATAGTTTTACCAACGCTCTTATATGGGTGTGAAGCGTGGGTGATGAATGTTGCAGCGAGGAGAAGGCTGGAGGCAGTGGAGATGTCATGTCTGAGGGCAATGTGTGGTGTGAATATAATGCAGAGAATTCGTAGTTTGGAAGTTAGGAGGAGGTGCGGGATTACCAAAACTGTTGTCCAGAGGGCTGAGGAAGGGTTGTTGAGGTGGTTCGGACATGTAGAGAGAATGGAGCGAAACAGAATGACTTCAAGAGTGTATCAGTCTGTAGTGGAAGGAAGGCGGGGTAGGGGTCGGCCTAGGAAGGGTTGGAGGGAGGGGGTAAAGGAGGTTTTGTGTGCGAGGGGCTTGGACTTCCAGCAGGCATGCGTGAGCGTGTTTGATAGGAGTGAATGGAGACAAATGGTTTTTAATACTTGACGTGCTGTTGGAGTGTGAGCAAAGTAACATTTATGAAGGGATTCAGGGAAACCGGCAGGCCGGACTTGAGTCCTGGAGATGGGAAGTACAGTGCCTGCACTCTGAAGGAGGGGTGTTAATGTTGCAGTTTAAAAACTGTAGTGTAAAGCACCCTTCTGGCAAGACAGTGATGGAGTGAATGATGGTGAAAGTTTTTCTTTTTCGGGCCACCCTGCCTTGGTGGGAATCGGCCGGTGTGATAATAAAAAATAAAAAAAAATAGGATTGTCTTCATTATATTCACACCACATATTACCCTCAGACACAATATCTCCACTGCCTCCAGCCTTCTCCTCGTTGCAATTTCTAAACTATTATGACAAAATCTCAGTCACTAGAAGAAAACCAAAACACAGATGTGGTATGCACTGATTTCATGAAGGCCTTTGACAAATGTGATCAGGGAATAATAGCACAAAAAATGAGGTCAGTATATGAAACAGAAAAAGTAAGCAAATGAATATTAAATTTTCTGACAAATAGAACACAAAATGTAACAGTAAATAAAAGAAATTCTAGCCATGACAAAGTAATCCAAGGCACAGTCCCAGTGCCTTTGTTTCTTATCCTCAAAGGAGACTTGGATAAAAATGCCAGTCACAGCTTTGTATTTTCATTTGCTGACAATACCAAAATGTGTATGAAGGTCACCTTGCAAGAAGTCAAAAACTGTGTGAGGATATAAGCAGCCTTCCAGTGTGAAACAGTAGAGAGTAACATGGTGTTCATTGGTGACAAATTCCAACTGCTAAAATATGTTAATGAACTCAAAAGGGGCACTTCATACAAAATGCAAGAGGACCACTAAATAGAGGGAAAGGAACACATGAAAGAAATGGTTGTATAATGTCCACTGACCTATCATTTAGAGAATACAATAGGGTGAATGTCACAAAAGCGAGGAAAATGACGGGTAGATTAGAACTTTTAAAGTGAGAAATGGTCCCGCTAGTTATACCATTTAAATTACTTGTGCTCTCTTGCTTTGAGTAATGTTCAGTGTTGATGGCTCTGCTCAAGACAAGACAGATATCATAGCCAAAACACAGAGATCATTTACTGCCTGCATTTAAAATACAGTGGACCCCCGGTTAACGAACTTTTTTCATTCCAGTAGTATGTTCAGGTGCCAGTACTGACCGAATTTTTTCCCATAAGGAATATTGTGAAGTAGATTAGTCCATTTCAGACCCCCAAACATACACGTACAAACGCACTTACATAAATACACTTACATAATTGGTCGCATTTGGAGGTGATCGTTAAGCGGGGGTCCACTGTACTGAGAATGTTTCAAAGTACTGAATATATTCTTTCTGGAACTGAGATACTTGATGGTCTAGTTCCAGTTATAGTGGCTCTTGACCTGGTTGGCAAAGCTCTCGCTTAACATGCTGAGAGTCCAGGTTCGATTTCCAGCAAGGGTGGAAGCATTGGGTGCATTTCCTTGCACCTGTTGTCCATGTTCACCCATCAGTAAAATAGGTACCAGGGTGTTACTCAACTAGTGTGGGTTGCATCCTGGGACAAAAATTGACCCAATTTGCTTGAATTGTTCTGCATAACAAGCAGCTTTCTGTATAGTAATACATATATGCATGTAGAAATAAAGATTATTATTATTCCAAAGCTACACCCTACTGTGACAATATATTGAAATGAGATATGAGAGGAAGTGTAAAATCGTCCCAATGAAAAGCATGGGCACTATGAGCACAATAGAACATTGTACCCTCTCAACATCAATGTGCCACAACTATTCAGCCTATTATCAGCAGATATCAGAATGTAAAAATCTTCAAGAGGAAACTGGATCCTTACCTCTACCTAGTGCCACACCAACCAGGCTGTGATGGATATGTTGATCAGCAGGTCACCAATAGCAACAGTTTGGTTGACCAGGTGAACACAAAAACCTGGCCTTAGGAAGACTCAGAACCAGTCACAGGTACCTACCACCACCATCACCTGCCATGTCAACATTGGTAAAAATAAGCCACATTTCCTTACCAGTCTGTACCAGTGGTTGCTGTTGCTTGTTAATTTGTAAGTTCATGGAGAGGGTTGATATGACCCTGTACAATACTGGTATATACATGTGTCAGACAGTATCAGCTACTGCTATAACCACCTCCCTACCACCACAACTATCACCTACAACCACCTCTATTATAACCTGTTAACCCCTCAAGGAAGGTTCCTTGATGTTGGTGAGGGGCTCTTGATTTAGGGAATTGAATCTGTGCTCCAGTTCCCCGAATTAAGCCTGAATGCCTTCCACATCCCCCCCTGGGCGCTGTATAATCCTACGGGTTTAGTGCTTCCCCCTTGATTATAATAATAATAATAATAATAATAATAATAATATAACCTGTTAACATTACTCAAGTATGCCACATTTCCTTACCATATTGTACCAAACATACAGGAACTCCCCTCACCTATTCCAAGCAAATGTATACTAAAGATGAATGAATCTATAGAGTAAAAAACAAGAAAAATGCAGCTTTATTGTAATAAAATGAAGTGGGATTTGATAGAGTTTTGAGGTCCACAGCTTACACCATACTGAGCCCTGCTTCTCAGGAGTCTGGGAAAAATATATTGCCTAAATTTAGGTGGAATTAGAAAGAAAAGAAAGTTTCCTCCAGGAACAGTTGTTCCCAGTTAGAACAGGTGAACCACCTTGCCTAAACCCCAGCAGAACAAGATGCTCTCTCACGCCCCACTCGAGTCACCAGCTGACTTCCCTGGTCGTAGAAATCCCCGAACATTTTCTTGGATACAACTCGGTCAAAATCATCCTTTCACTACACAACTTTTCTAGGTTAATAACTTTTTCACACATTATTATCAGTGCCCAACATAGAGTATTCAATAATTGTCTAAATACACAACTAGAGCAGGGACATAGGTGTTAAAGGCATGGCAGTGTGTAATTGCACATTCATGTTCCACCTCCTAGCTTATTTTTTTAAAACTTCATGGTGGACCCAGTAGGTAATATTTATGCATTTTGGAATTGGGTACAATATTTTACTAGTGATTTTTATGAAAGCTGCTCCCTGGATGCATATTTATTGTTTTTCTACTGCAATAATTAACTAATAATAATTGTTATTAATATCGAGCTAGAGTACTTTATGTCACAGTACCCGTGAATATGGATACATGCAAATATAAATTTTAGAGGATTGGCTAATTCCTTATAAAATCTTCATACATCTATGGAATACACTGAAATTTTAGAAATTTGGAGCCTTAATATCGATAAATTCTTCAAGTTTTTGCAAAGGTATATACTCTGAAAATTCAAGACATAACACAAAATTATGAAGTGAAATCTTGAATGCCTCAGGAATTAAAAAGTATACCGAGGTTATAAAGTTACAGTAACTAATAAATGTGAACTGTTTCACCTTAAGAAAGAATGTGATTAAATTATAAACAGTGACATAACTGAAATGCTCTGGTAGTTAGAGGATGAATGGAAAATTTCAATACTGTATGTGTATTTAATATTTATGAAATCCTCAGCTGTGTACTATACCTAAAAAAATTTGAAAGTTGTATACTAATACTGTACCTGTGAAACCCTCAGGTGGGTGCCTAGTAGTGTATGGCCTGTGGTGGGTATCCTTCTGGCAGCAGGATTGCTACTGGCCATCATGACGCTGTATTTCCAGAAAGGGCTGACCATCCTGGGTACAGCTATTAGCGGAGGAGCCATAATGTCCGCCACTCTTGACTACTTTATTGAGAAGGTGTGTTTGCCCTGCAGTTGTGCGTGTTGTTTGTAGATGTTTGAGACAAAACAACTTCTTGTGATCAAACCTATGGACTGAATAACTATGAAGGCTGAGAGACTAACCACCTCAGAATTACCTTTCCACTTCTAAAAGTCTCTTCTTTAACTGCCTCCAATATATTAAACACCTCTGTATTTGATTGAAGAAGCCTGCTGCCCAGACAGAATGCTACGTTAATATAACATGTGGAGTGAAGAGCTAGTAATTTTGACCAGGTTGACAATATTGGTTATAATAATTGTTTGGTGGCAACAATAATGGATAAGCATTTACAATAAATTTACAGAATTTAGAATGCTAAAATAATATTAAGAACTGTTTAAATATACAAGTATATGATCATGTGAACTGACATTAGATAAGTGAAATAGCCATTTATATACTTTTAAAATCAAAACTAGCCATATAATTTTTTTTTAAACGTTAGCTCAGTTTACTGTACAGTATATACCAGCCCCAAAATACATACCTACTTATTATTCCATTTTCTAAGAATTTCAAATATAGCTCTGTTTTGTGATGACCTGGCGGATATTGATTAAGTGCCAATTCCGCAAAGGTAAATTTGTACAGTACATATTGTGCTGATCCTTAGCAGTACCTAGTTTTTAGTATTTCATTTTTTCAAGTGCTTGTTTTTGAAGAGTTTACTGTACCTTTTCAACTATAGTTAATTTTGTACATTTTGACTCCAACAGTAATATAGAAGATTGTTTACAATTCATTCCCTTATTTCAGTTCTTAATGGTTCACTGGTTTGAGGATCGGCTGAAGGCAGTGGACAGTGAACGTCCGTGTTGGTTTTCATGGATGATACTGGGGGTTTGGCCTTTTATGGTGGTGGTGGGTAGCCTTACACAATGGAGGATCACAGGGAGAGGCATCTATCACCAACAGTGTAAGATATTTTGATTATTAGACAGAAAAAACTGTAGCTCTTTAAAGTTGTTTTGTGATTTAAAAATATCCATCTCTCATCTTCGTTCATATGCATGTGGTAAGACAGTTGGTGTCATGAATGCAACATCTATAAATATTCTGTGTACAGAGGCATATTAGTTCTCAAGTGTATTGTAAGTGTATCCTGCATGCAATAAAGATGTGTGTGTTGCATTAACGAATACTAGACTCAATCATCGTAAAGCAAGTTCCAGGCACTGCCATCCAAAATTTCATCTGTCCATCCTAGCCTGTCACCACTGATAAAAGCTTATTAGAAAGGGATACATCTTTGTCAATAAGTAAATTCAAATTATGGGTATATTTGTTTTTCCAGTGGTGCCCTCCAAAAAATCTCGAAGTGTGAACCTCCAGCGAATGAGGAGTCGAGAGGCCAGGGCTGAGATGCGGCAGAAGAAATACCGGTATTTGTATCAAGTTCGTACTGCTCACGGGGACATCATCAGCCAGGTGAATATGCCAGTGTCCGATCTCAGATATACCACTGTTAGCGAGGCTTAGCAGTGTCTGGCAGATTCGTGGTGGTGGGACTAACTGGTGGTTGTGCCGTCTTATGCAAGTGTTCAGGTATGCATTGTTGTTCCTCTTGTTTACGTCCTGTTTACTGCCTTCTGCCTCCTCCAGTCTATGTGAACTTCTTGATGAGGTACAGGCCATCTTCCTTCAACATTTGTGTGAGTTATAAATAAGAAATGCTCTTGGGTGTGCTGAAACATTCCATCTACAGCACCTCTCCTACTTTCCTATTATCCTTTTCTTTATTTTAACATAAGCACCCATTTTTATGTTAAGTAAGCTTTCATGGCTGAGTGTTCATTACTTTTTATAATACAGTCTGTTAAATTCACATTGTGTATGTGATTACTTTCAAATAGGCAGTCTGACACATACAAGGACAGTTTTTTTTTTTTAAGAAGGTCATGTTTGATGAAGAAGACATGTCCAACACAACTGAGGTAACATACATGGATCTCTCTATCATTTTTTTTTTTCTCAGTTTCTTTCTCTCTTTTATTTTATTTACACAAGGGTTTTTACAGGATTAGGTAGTTGAGAGAGTAGAAATGACTAAGGAAATAAATGTGAGAGGGCACCCTTGATGAAACAAGAATGCATGACTTACAGAATTCTAGTATTGTTTGGGTTTAATGAAGTGACCCCAAGAAGAAAGTATGTAGGGAGGAGGAACAACAAATTAGAGATCTGATGAAAGAAATGGGAGTTTGAAGTACAGTGGTACCTCGAGTTTCGAACAGCTCCCAACTTGAACAATTATGTAAGTGTATTTTTGGGGGTCTGAAACAGACAAATCTAATTTACATTATTCCTTATGGGAACAAATTTGTTCGGTATTAGCACTCGAACAGCCTTCTGGAACAAATTAAGTTTGTAACTCGAGGTACCACTGTAACTCAAGCAAAAATCAGTGTTTTTAAGGATAGGAGCATATGGCATTGTGAATTCTGTGTATGATGCCAGAAACATGAATCTTGGCACTGGACAGAAAATCTAATCTGAGAGGATTTCATAATTTTGATGCATATCCAAGATAAGATGAAGGAACATAACGTGAGATATGGAAAAAAAAAAAAAGGAAGAAGCAGAAGATTGGAATGGGAAATAGACCACCTATCTTGACAGTGGTGAACTGACAGGGGTGAGGGTAGCGGGGAGGCCTAGAAATACCCCAACGCCACAGAGACTCCTTGTCCAATATCCCTTAAAGCAAAGTAACAAAAAAACATGCCTAGAAAACAGTGAGCGATAGAAGAATCAAAACATGGTACCCAAATGTAGATGGAGTAACCAACACAAGTGAAAACCTAGATAGTGTAACCATTACAGATAAAACCCTCAGGAATAATAACAAATGCAGCATTCTCAGAGGGTTTAGTAGAGTAGCAAGAAGAAAAAGGACAACAGAGGTGGAGTAACACTGATAGTCAGGTGCCACTGAAATTTTGAGAACTGGAAATTTCATGTACTGTAATGTCTGGAGAGTCGAGAGTAATAGTGGTTGTGATGTATAATCCACTGCCAAACAAAAGGAAATCAAAAGAAGAGCATAATCAGAATAATAGGACAGTGATTCATATAGAGACAGAGCAAGAGATTTAATCATAAGGCAGTTAGCTGTGAATACTTAAGACTACACAAGAGGATCAGAAACAGAGCACAAAGCTTAAGGGAGCAGCAGCAAAGAATTCTGAGTGAATTATTGAAGAAGACAAACCATACCACAGGTGGGGCTTGAACCTGTGGGTTCAAACCACACCTGTGGTATGGTTTGCAATCGTGTCATTACGATTTCGTGAGTCAATTGAACAACAGTGAAAGGGGGAGATGAGCCAGTGAGACAATCTGATTTTCACATAAATGAATATGACATGGCTTAAATTAATTATGGGGAACCACTAGGTGTCAGAAGAAATCTGGTGCTGTACTAACTTTTGAGAAATGAGAAATTTTCTGAGAAAAGTACAATGGGAAAGGGAGATGGATGGCAAAACTGCAAGAATGGATGGAGAAAACAGAGTCAAAGGAAAGATTTGTAACAAGCAGGAAGAAAAACGGAGTCCATGGTTCAATCAGGAATGCATAAGCACCAACTGAAGGTGCAAGGGGGCATGGACCAGATATAGAGTAAATCAAACTACTGAACACAAGACAACAAATACACAATTTAAGAAGGAAAGCTGAAAAACAATTTGAAAATTATAAAACATCCTAGGATAAAACTGAACCAAGTTATTCCACAACCACATAAGAAAAAGACACCTGTCAGGGAGCAAGTGGCAAGGCTGAATAAGGTATACAAGCTAATAGAGATTGACCAAAATATCTGTAGAACATAGCAGAAGATTCAATGAGGTCTTCACGGAAGAAAGTAAAGAGCACTTTAGTTACAACAGAGCAACAGGTGCTAGGAAGCATCAACACGAGAAGTGATAAGACCACTGATGGAAGACTTAAAAAAAAAAAAAAAAAGGGATCGGATTACATATCTTGAGTTTTTAGAGAAGGAGCAGAACCTCTGTGTAGGAAGTGTCTTCAAGAGGCAGTTAATTACAGGACAGTATCACTAGCATGAATACTGTCGAAAGTTTTCCATAACTTTTGACAGTGTTTTCTGGAGAAAATTGCAGGGATAAGAATATTGAGCATGTAGAGAGAAGTTTCTTAGTAGAAGACTAGTATGGATGGAAAATACTTGTGTGAACCTATTGGAGTTCTATGGTAAGAGTCAGAGATAAAACAAGACAGTGTTGGGTGGACTGCAGGAAAGCATTTGATAAGAGTACCACACCAGAAATTAGAAGAAGAGGAAGGGTGAGAAGGCAGCAAGTAACAGTAAGGGATAAGACAGAATGGGAGAGAACAAGAAGTGGGATCCTTCAAGTTTCAGTATAAGGACTGCTACTGTTCTTAATATAAGGCAGTGATCTACCAGAAAGGTTTGAGTTCTATGAATCACTATTTGCTAATTATGTAAAATTAATGAGGAGAATGAAAATAGGAGAGGACAGTAAACTCCAGAGACCTGAAATGACTGCAGTTGTCAAACAGGTGGCTTCTTGATTTAACCCAAACAAATGCAAGGCCATGCATTTTGGAGGAGAGGGCAGATCAGTCAGAGTACATCATGGGTAGGGAAAACCTTCAAACATTAGAGTCAAAAAGACCTGGGGTAAATTAACACCTAGCACATCACCAGAATTGCACTTAAATCCTATAATGGCAGCAGCATGTGTAAGATTAGAAAACCTCAGAATAGTATTTAGGATCTTGAACAAATAATGTTTCAGAACTCTTTATATGACCTATGTTAAGCAAATCATTCATTATACAGCATGGAGTCCATGTCTAGTCAGACACATGTAAAGGATAAAAAAGGTCCAAAGGTTTGCCACCAGACTAGTACTAGAAATGAGAGCAATGCCCTATGATGAGAGATATAAGAAACTGAGCATTATGACCCTGGCAGAGAGAACAAGGTAGGGAGAATGATTACTACAAACAAAATCCTAAGAGGACTTGATAGGGCAAATATTAATAGACTGAATTAAGAGCACCAAGATCAAGGGGACACTGGGATGAAAGAAATATTTCTTTAGCATCAGGGTGGTTGAGAAATGGAATAACTTGGACAAGGAAATGGTGGAGGCAAACTCGGTACACAGATTCAAGAGTAGATATAACAAGGCCCAAGAGGCCAAAAATCAGTGATGTTGATCAAAGTGGTCTAGTGGCAAGGCCAGGAACCAAGTCTTGACCCTTACAAGCACAAGTTGGTAAGTACACATATATATGCAGGTATACAACAAGTCTGTTTTTTTCAGAGCTAAGGGAAATGAGCTGTGAGAAGAGGCTAAAGGAACAGAACCTGCCAGAATTATACACCAGAAGAACCAGGGATGACATGATAACAATATACATAATACTCAAGAGGAACTGATAGGAAAGACAGGGATAGAGTGAGAGATGGGAACAGGTATACGAGGACACAGTTAAAGGGTAGACAAGATGTGTCATGGGAATATCAGGAAATACCTATTCAGTCTCAGTGTAATCAGGAAGTGGAATAGCCTGGACAAAGAAGTGGCAGAGGCAGGCTTCCTACATATTTTTAAGAGCAGATATGATAGGATCCACAAGGCTTGGAGGGAGTTAATTTGGCAAGTGACACATTGAGTGGCAAGGCTAGGAGCCAAGACTTAACCCTGTGTAACCACATACCGGTGAGCACATATAGTAAAATGCATACAAAAGACCAGAATTAGAATATGCAGCAGCAGAATGGTGTCCACACCTAAAAGATACATATGGACAAGATAGAAAAAATTCCAAAGACATACTGTAAATTAGCTCTCATAGCTAAAAAAAAAAAAAAAAAAAAAAAAAAATCTCCAAGGAGAGACTGAAGTCATTAGATATGCCCTCACTGGTCTGATAGATAAAAAGGTGAGATAATGATAGCATGCAGAATTATCAAAATGATATTAGAAAGTTTTTTATGCAGGCACATCACTGGAGTGGGTTACAAGAGACAGAAATAAGTGCTACATATGCTAAAAACTTTAATTATATGGTAAATGCTAAGGATTAGTCTGCCTGAAATGTGCCACATGCTAGTGGCTTTCTTTTGTGCTTAACAATATTTTATTACATGTAAATCACATTATACAGTAGGGCCCCGCTTTATGGTGTTTCACCTTACGGTGTTCCGCTAATGTGGCGATTTCAAATTATGACCAAAACTCGCTATATGGCAACCCGTCTTTCATATATGGCGAACCCTACTTGGTTGGCTTACATCCTCCATTAGCACATCTCTTTATCATGTCTGAAACCTTTACAAAATTTCAAGTGTTTTAAAGTTATTGCATATTTTATATGTACAGTGGTACCTTGACTTACAGGTGCCCCAACTTATGAGTTTTCTGAGTTATGAGTCATTGCTCAGTTGATTTTTTGCTTCAAGTTGTGAGCCAAAATTTGAGTAACGAGTGAGCTTCAGATACGCTGCCACTCGCAGGAAATATAAAAAACCTCCTTTCAATTTTGATACCACTGGTAGTGTAACCCTGCCAGAATGTTCTATAACATATGCCCTAAGTAAAGAGAAACAATTCTGGAACATGTACTTAGCTAATTGTGGTTGCAGGGGTCAAGACTCAGCTCCTGGCACCGCGTCTTCACTGAACGCTACTAGGTTCTCTCTCTCCCTGCTCCATGAGCTTTATCATACCTCATCTTAAAGCTATGTATGATTCCTGCCTTGACTACCTCACTTGCTAGACTATTCCACTTCCTGACTATAACTGAAGAAATACTTCCTAGCATCCCTTTGACTCATCCGAGTCTTCAACTTCCAAGTGTGACCCCTTGTTTCTGTGTCCCCTCTCTGGAACATCCTGTCTGTCCACCTTGTCTATTCCACGCAGTATTTTGTATGCCGTTATCATGTTTTCCCAACCGTCTTGTCCTCCAGTGTCGTCAGGCCGATTTCCCTTAACCTTTCTTTGTAGGACATTCCCCTTAGCTCTGGAACTAACCGTGTTGCAAACTTTTGCAATTTCTCTAATTTCTAGATGTGCTTGATCAAGTGTGGGTTCCAAACAGGTGCTGTATACTCCAGTGTACAGTGTCTTAAACGATTCCTTACTATGGTGTTGGAATGCTATTCTCAGGTTTCCCAGGCACCCATATGCTGCAGCAGTTATCTGGTTGATGCGGGCTTCCGGAGATGTGCTTGGTGTTATGCTTACCCCAAGATCTTTCTCCTTAAGCGAGGTTTGCAGTCTTTGGCCACCTAGCCTATACTCTGTCTGTGGTCTTCTTTGCCCTTTCCCAATCTTTATGGGTTTACATTTGGCAGGGTTAAATTCGAGAAGCCAGTTGCTGGACCAGGTGGCCTGCTTGATCCTCATCTGATTTAATTCTCCTCATTAACTTCACATCATCTGCAAACAGGGACACTTCTGAGTGTATCCCTTCCATCACATCATTCACACATACCAAAAATAGCACTGGTCCTAGGACCGACCCCTGTGGGACCCCGCTTATCACAGGTGCCCCCTGTGATACCTCATCACGTACCATGACTCGTTGTTGCCTCCCTATCAGGTATTCTCTGATTCATTGCAGTGCCCATCCTGTTATACACGCCTGATCCTCTAGCTTCTGCACTAATCTCTTATGAGGAACTGTGTCGAAGGCCTTGCAGTCCAAGAAAATGCAATCAATCCACCCCTCTCTCTCTTGTGTCTTACTTCTGTTACTTTATCATAAAACTCCAGAAGGTTTGCGACACAGGATTTGCCTTCCACGAATCCGTGCTGATTGACGTTTATACTCTTGTTCCGTTCCAGGTGCTCCTCCACTCTCCTCCTGATGATCTTCTCTATGACTTTGCATACTGTACACATCAATGACACTGGTCTATAGTTTAGTGCCTCTTTTCTGTCTCCTTTTTTAAAAATGGGAACTACATTTGCCGTCTTCCATACCTCAGGTAGTTGCCCAGTTTCAAGGGATGTGTTGAAGATTGTGGTTAGTGGCACACACAGCATTTCTGCTCCCTCTCTAACATCTCCCCATGGGGAGATGTTGTCTGGTTCCAATGCCTTTGAGGTATCAAGGTCCCTTAGCAGCTTCTTCACCTCCTCCTCAGTTGTGTGTATGTCATCCAACACTTATTGGTATATTCCTTGTTGGTGTTCCCCTCTGTTCTGTCTTCCCAGAGGCCTTCCTGTCTCCACTGTAAATACTTCCTTAAATCTAATGTTGAGCTCCTCACATACCTTTTGATCGTTTCTTGCGAGTTCCCCACCTTCTTTCCTCAGCCTGATCACCTGGTCTTTGACTGTTGTCTTCCTCCTAATGTGGCTATACAGCAGTTTCGGGTCAGACTTGACTTTCAATGCTATGTCATTTTTGTACTGTCGTTGGGCCTCCCTTCTTATCTGTGTATACTCGTTTCTGACTCTTCGACTAATCTCCTTATTTTCTTGGGTCCTTTGCCTCCTGTACCTTTTCCATTCTCTGGTGCACTTAGTTTTTGCCTCCCTACACCTTTGGGTAAACCAAAGACTCACTTGGTCTTCCCATTATTTCTGTTGCCCTTGGGAACAAACCTTTCTTCTGCCTCCTTGCATTTTGTTGTTGCTTATTCCATCATTTCGGCAGGCCAGCTGGCTGATTTGCTTTGGCTGTCTCTATCTCCTGTCTGTCTGTATCTATGTCTATGTCTCTGTCTCTGTGTCTGTCTCTCACTGTCTCTGTCTTACAGGTACACACAAATAGCTATAGTGTAAATTACCTAGGATAACCCAAAAAAATCCAGTCAAAGTGCTATATTGTGCTTGTAGATACAAGGCATAATAAGCATGACCGGCAAGTAATACACATTTTCACTTGTTCAGGAATCAGACATGACACGGCTGCATTGTGTGTAATACCTGTTGGTTCATGAGCGGCTCTCTCTCTCTGAGACAGAGACAAGTAGAGACAGGAAAACAGCAATATAGGCAGACAAATAACAGACAGATAAACACAGAGCTAGATAGAGACAAATAGATAAAAACAGATAGAAACAAATAGATAGACAGACATGTTTGTGTAACAGTGAAAAATAAAGCCAAGGCAGTTCACGACCATCAAATGTCACTCCACTGCTGCACTGTCAGCAGTGGAGTGACACTCATCTCACTGTGCTTCAAGGAGTTTCATATATACTCCAACATTTCTAAAACACTGCTGGGACCTGGCAAAAAAGGCAAAAATCCTTTATTATTTACAAATACATTTTTCTTATTTAAAAACCTGTAACAAAAAAATTGGGGTGGTTTTTTTGGGGCTGGAATGGATTAATGGAATTTCAGTTAATTTTAATGAGGAAAATTGATTTGATATACATATGAGTAAATTGAGTTACGAGCTTGGTCACGGAACGAATTAAGATAAGATTAAGATAAGATTTCGTTCGGATTTTTAACCCCGGAGGGTTAGCCACCCAGGATAACCCAAGAAAGTCAGTGCGTCATCGAGGACTGTCTAACTTATTTCCATTGGGGTCCTTAATCTTGTCCCCCAGGATGCGACCCACACCAGTCGACTAACACCCAGGTACCTATTTGCTGCTAGGTGAACAGGACAACAGGTGTAAGGAAACGTGTCGAAATGTTTCCACCCGCCGGGAATCGAACCCGGGCCCTCCGTGTGTGAAGCGGGAGCTTTAGCCACCAGGCCACCAGGCAGTCAAGTCAGTCAAGGTACAACTGTACTCCGATAATTATACTTATGTGTACCTGTATCTAAATATACTTACACACTGTGCTGGCATGCAGGTACACATTAAAAGTCTCTCTCTACTCTTGATACCATATTAATAATAATAATAATAATACTGTAATAATAATAATAATCTCTTGGGCACATGAAATGTCATATATTACATTAATATCGACATTTCCATTAATCCATATATGACATTT
This sequence comes from Cherax quadricarinatus, assembly GCF_026875155.1. Lineage (NCBI taxonomy): Eukaryota > Metazoa > Arthropoda > Malacostraca > Decapoda > Parastacidae > Cherax > Cherax quadricarinatus. The sequence continues at coordinate 9,124,029 of NC_069481.1, forward strand.
TTTTTCAAAATTATATGATAAATACACTATGTAATATATAAACATGATAAATACACCCCACAGTAGAATAAATTAACAAATATGAGATGTGATAGCCAGGCAACTTGTAGGAGGGACAGCAAGAATAATGTTTTCTCTAGTCCAACATCAGAGAAAATGTGTACACTATAATATTACTGGGGGTAACTAGAAAATTATTACTTTTGTATGCCTTCACTCAGAGCGTCATTTCTTCAAAAAATGGTGTTACATGAGAGTGGGAGTGTTCCTCTTTATTTATTCTACTGTATCAACTTGGAGACAACTTGTACACAATGTAAAGTGTTTGTATTATGGTATAAGATTCATGGGAATGAACGTGTATCAACCAAAAGCAGATGTGTCTGTTTGTTTACATTATGTGTGGGTGGGGTGGTGTTGGGTGAGGTGGGCTGCCCTGGCTGGCTACCATACTTCCCACACTTTACTTCCTACAAATAAATACGAGACTCCTCTCACCCTACATTAAGACTACAAATATTTTAGGATAATTAATGGGTGTACTGTGTGTGTATTTTACTTTTTATTGTTTTTTAATGCCTAGTTCTATTACTAACTTAATATAAATTAACTAGTGTAAACTTTTTGTCTGGCATTTATGAGCGGGAAAAAATGGCATTCCACTTGAAGGCATTTCCATTTTAAGGTGGTAGCCCAGAACCTAACCTGCCGTATAAGTAAGACCCTACTGTACTGAAGAAAGAAATAAAGAAGAGACCCAGTGAGCTTAGTTCAGTTTTTATATCTACAGATAAGTAATATTAGACACATTGATCTAAGAGTGGAGGACCAGGAAAGCTCATGATCTTAACCTACCAGATTTAGTACACTTAGGTGAATACTGCAGAGAGAGATGGGCTGTTTTAAGGTTCCAAACAAATTAATAATCATGGGTCTTAAAAGAGTATGCAGCTGAAATAAGTTAAGAACTCTTTAAATTGTTTGAAATTTTGCCTCTAGAAGATAAACTGGTGTACAAATGGAAATATTATGTATGTATTGTGCTGGTATTGAAAATAGGTGATGGGGGAAACCTTTTTATCTATGGTTCTCACTGGTAAGTATTACTGTGAAAATACAGCAACAAGCCATTATATTATTGCATTAAAAAATGTTCAACTGTAAAAGAGTGTTGCCAAAAAATATTAAAAGGGGATGAAACAGTTAAAAGAGCAAATTCCTGCTAAATAGTTGTTTTTTTCCATTGACAGACTCCTGTACTGTATATGAAATCTGGTAATTAGATATTAAGGCCATCACTGATATTCAAAAAAGAAATGAAGGGCAAATTACAGATATTTAATTTGAAGAAAGTCTTTTCAAAAGGGCTAAGTCAGTAAAAGACAAACAAAGACTTGTTCCTTGAAAAGAATATGCAAACTAAAAATGTGGAAAAATTATCCTCATGCAGTAATGAGATGAAAAAATGTGGCAAGCAGGGATGGATTAAAATCTTCATGGGCCTTGGGCATTCAATCATGGGCCTCCCCAAGGCAGATCTATGAAAGGTATGTGCCTATATGGCAGAACTTGCCGGAATAAACACAACAGAAAATGTGCAAACATGTTGAGAAAGGAAAAGTGTTGCTTTCACAAAGAGTGCAAGTACTTCTACCCAATGATGTGCAAAGCTTCAACACAGTTCAGAGAATGTTATGACCTGAACTGCCCAGACCATCATGTAAAAGGACTGTGGCACTACAGAGAAAGGGAAAATGAACAGCAGTCTTTTTTAGACATAAAGAGAAACTATCGGACCAAAGAAAGAGACAAAAAGGGGAAATCCTACAGATGGGCAGAACAATGGGACATACCAAACCAGGCATCAGCCCATCAGGGCCAAATTCAGTACTGGAGAAACCAGGGGTATGTACATCAGGGGTAATACTGTACCAGGTAGTACATCACCAGTGGTATTAATGAAACACACAGGAAAACAAAACATCCCAAATGGTAATTCCTGCTTCATATTTGCAAATATTCGGGGCCTGAAAACGAGAAAGTTACTTATGTCAATGGGCTCCTGTCAGAAGCGAATACCATGTTTGGGGCATTTACAGAAACACACACAAGGGATTTTTTGGATGGAGAGATAAAGATAGAAAACTATAACATGTGTAGATGTGATAGAATTAATAGGTCACAGGGAGGAGTAGGACTTTACATAAAAGCTACTGTCTGTTGCACAGAAGTGCTGAACTCTGTGAATGATATATGTAGTAGAAATCCTAGGCATTAAAGTGGAAAATAAGAAGGTGGTAATTATCCTAGTATATAAACCACCATCAGCAACTGCTGAGAAATTCACAGATCAGTTAAGGAAGATAAATAGCTATCTGGATAGGGTAGAAAATCCCACACCAAATATTTTACTCCTCGGAGATTTTAATCTTCCTCATGTAAAATGGCACAACGCAATGTTATAACAGAGATATCTCTGGGAAGCACCCTGGCTCAACAGGCACATACCAGGGAACTAATGAGGCTTTGTGAAAAGTACTCATTGAACCAACAGATAATTGATCCCACTAGAAATGAAAATGCCCTGGATTTGATATTCACAAACAACGAGGAACTAAGCAGAGACATAACAGTTACAAAAACAATATACCCTGATCACAGCACTATAGAAATTCAAATGAGTATTAATTCTGGGTTAGGGAACTGCATCACTAATGTTAGAAATGGGATGTTCAGTAAGTTTAATTTTAACAACCATAGAATTGGCTGGGGAAAAATAAACCAAGAGCTATCAGACATATACTGAGAATCTAACATGAGCACCCTAAATCCCCACCAGTGCCTAGAGAAGCTGAATATAGAAGCATACAAGGTATGTATGAAGCACGTACCATTGAGGAAACCCGGAAGAAGATCAGATATAGAAAGACAGCATAGGAGATGGTACAGAAGAAAATTGGTTACTGAATTGCTTAAAAAACACAAATATATCGCAACAGAGGAAAGACAGACTTAGCTGAGAGATCACTGAATTAGAGCAAACACTCAGGATGTCATGCCTAACAGAAGAAGTACTAAGGGCCATACAGGATATTGCAAGAAACCAAAAATCTTTCTATTTCTATGCAAAATCCAAGCTAAGAACTACCTGTAGAATTGGACCATTATTGAGAGGAGATTCGTATACTGACAATGAACAGGAAATGAGTGAAATCCTAAAAGAACAGTATGAGTCAGCATTTAGCAACCCACTAAATGACAGCAAGGTAGAAAATGCAGAAATATTTCTCACTACCAGAAGGCTGCACAAATCAACTGACATTAGTACAAATCCCATATTTCAAAAAAGAAATGGATAACATGCCCACTCACTCAGCACCTGGACCAGATTCATGGAATGCCCTATTTATAAAAGAGCACAGCTGTATAGTCCTTGTGGCTTAGCGCTTCTTTTGATTATAATAATAATATAAAAGAGCACAAAGTACCACTAGCACAAGCCCTCAGTATTCTATGGAGAAAGAGCATAGATCTAGGTGAAATACCAGAGGCCTTAAAGAGTGCAGACATAGATCCTTTAAATAAGGAGGTAGTAGAGCATAAGCTAAAAATTGCAGACCAGTAGCCCTAACTTCTCACATCATAAAAATCTTTGAAAGAGTGACGAGACGGCAGATTACAAATTTCATCGATCAGCATAACCCGAACCAGCATGGTTTTAGAGCAGGACGATCATGCCTGTTAAAGGTGCTGAACCATTATGACAGAATTTTGGAGGCGTTGGAAGACTATCAAAACGCAGATGTCATCTACACCAATTTTGCAAAGGTTTTTGACAAATGTGATCACGGAGTGATAGCGCACAAAATGAGGGCCATGGGCATTATGGGGAAGGTAGGCAGATGCATTTTTGGGTTCCTAACACAGAACACAAAAAGTAGTAGTAAACAGAGCAAGATCAAGCATCATCGAGGTAAAAAGTTGAGTGCCCCAAGGCACTGCCCTGGCACCTCTGCTGTTTCTCATCCTCATAGCAGACATAAATTAAGAATTTTATTTCCTTGCATAGTTTACACTGTGTAATTACAATTTTAAGTACATACAAAGAAAACCACTACCATGCCGGGGCATTTTGGGCAGACTAAACCTAATGCATAACATACTACTTAATACTTGGCATAGTATTATATTTTGGCTCATTTTACATAATGAGATTGAGACCATTTTAGTTTTGAAATAATCTTATAATGCTTGGAAATTTTTGAGTTGTTGGTGGTGATAATATACCGTATAGTGTTTGTGTGGTTAATTTTGGGAGATGGGCGATTACTAAGCAGAGCCTTGAATTGGTGTGCAGGCAGGACCCTTTTGTATGTTCAGGCAATGAGTTCCAGATCTTAGGGCCCTTTATATGCATAGCATTTTTGCATAGGGAGAGATGGACACGAGGAATATCAAAGAGTATTTTGTGTCTTATATTATGCAAGTCCTAGGTAGTAGGTTGGTAGACAGCAACTGCCCAGGGAGGTACTACCGTCCTGCCAAGTGAGTGTAAAATGGAAGCCTGTAATTGTTTTACATGATGGTAGGATTGCTGGTGTCTTTTTTTTTCTGTCTCATACACATGCAAGATTTAAGGTATGTCTTGCTACTTCTACTTACACTTAGGTCACACTACACATACATGTACAAGCATATATACACACACCCCTCTGGGTTTTCTTCTATTTTCTTTCTAGTTGTTCTTTTTTATTTCCTCTTACCTCCATGGGGAAGTGGAACAGAACTCTTCCTCTGTAAGCCATGCGTGTTGTAAGAGGCGACTAAAATGCCGGGAGCAAGGGGCTAGTAACCCCTTCTCCTGTATATATTACTAAATGTAAAAGGAGAAACTTTCGTTTTTCCTTTTGGGCCACCCTGCCTTGGTGGGATATAGCTGGTGTGTTGAAAGAAAGAGTATGCAAGTGTGTTCTGTTGTAGTTCTCAAGAAGGAGTTTGAGAGGAGGGTTAATATTGGAGAATAATGTTGTGTAGAGTAGGCACAATAACATGAGTGGGTATTTTGTACGTTAAGCAGGTCCAAGCTGTTAAATAGTGGTGGGGTGTGTTGCCTGGCACAGGAGTTTGTAATCAATCTCACAGCAGCTTTTTGTTGGATTATTAAAGGTTTAAGGTGATTTACTGTGGTTGAACCCCATGCACAAATACCATACGTGAGGTAAGAGTAGATGAGAGAGTGGTAAAGAGCAAGAAGTGCCATTTGGGGTACATGATATATTTACTACAAGTACATGTACATGGTATACAGATCTAGCTGACATCAATGACCTACTATATAGAAAGCCCCTTGTTATGCTGAGGATTTAGGGCAAATTAGGTCAGTGTCCCAGGATGTAACCCACACCAGTCGACTAACACCCAGGTACCCATTTTACTGATGGGTGAATGTAGACAACAGGTGTAAAGAAACACACCCAGTGTTTCTACCCTGGCTGGGAGTCGAACCTAGACCCTCGTCGTGTGAAACGAGAGCTTTAATCACCAGGCCGTATCTTAGAGAGGATGCCTACTGCTTTGGAGATTTTTGCGGGAAATATGCTATATGTGGGTCTGAAGTTTAACCGTTTCACTGATCATAAACTTGCTCTCAGTGTCGGGAAAAAAAAAAAAAAAATTCTTACCAAAATCTTAAGAAAATTTTTCTGAGTGTTTTAAAAGAATTTTTTTTTTGATGAGTACTTACTGAGATATAGAGGCGTGAAGTTGACAAAGTGAATCGCTTACGGCAACATCGGCGACTGGCGCTCACTCGGTAATATTATTTTTACTTTTATTCTATTTTTTCTTTTCAATATTTTATTTTTTCAAGTAACTTTTGTGGCCTGTAAGACCAATATAATGTACAGTGGTCCCTCGCTTTTCGTAGTTCTCGGCAATCGTAAATTTCGCCAATCATAGGGGTATTTTCGTATAAACATGGACTCGCTTTTCATAGGTTGACTCGCGAATAGTAGTTCGTCCGGGACGCGTATGCACGGTGTGAGCCGGGGAGGCCTCCCTACCCAGCCAGTCTGGCATTGTTTACCAGTGAGTGAAGGTCCCCTCAAGTGCTCCTACGAAATATTTCATAATATTCCACTCATTTTATTGCTTGCAAGTACTAAATAAGCTACCATGGCTCCAAAGAAAGCTCCTAGTGCCAAGCCTGTGGTAAAGAAGGTGAGAAATATGTACAGTGACAAAGTCTTGGGCCATTTTAGGGAAGTGTTAGAGACGCCAGAAACAGAGCTCTCTCCACAGTTACTTTGTGAGACAGGACTAGAGTGACTCTCAAGGTGGTCCAAGTGGCATTAAGAAACAGAGAAGAGAAGCAACCCCAGAGAAGCAATTGGTACCTGAGGTGTTGCTGGAAGGGGATTCCCCTTCCAAACTGTAAACAATCCAATCTCTCTCCTCCTCCAGTCTCCCATACACTAAGAAGAATCTCCAATGAAGGTAAGTGTTAAGCTGTTAATGTTTCATTCATCATTTCCCATTGTATTGTTTATGTACTACATGTATATTTCATGTAAAAAATTTTTTTGTTTTAATACTTCTGGGTGTCAGGAACGGATTAATTGTATTTACATTATTTCTTATGGGGAAAATTGATTTGCAAATCGTAAATTTCGTTTATAGTAACGGCTCCAGGAACGGATTAATTACGAAAAACGAGGGACCACTGTATATATATCCACTTGTATGCAACACAATAACCACACAAATATTGTTATTATATTGTTTACAAGCACCCACGCTGCCTTCCCCACCACCCACGCTGGAAATAAGTCACTGTCTGATTTTTTTTTGTGTTATCCTTGGTAATCTACACATGTGCTGCTATGTATGATAATATATGTAACTGTACTCGTGTATACCTGAATAAACTTACTTATATGCTGTCTTCCCCACCCACACCATCTTCCCCACCACCCATTCTGTCTTTCCTTTTCACTATCTGTATCTGGTATCCTGGGCATTGCTTTGGCCACAAACTCCTCAAAACCATGAAATTCATCTTCACTGACTCTTCCATCTGTGGTAGAACTATCACTTGGGAAGAAAAGAGTTGCAGTTCGCCAGGAAGTGAGAGATTTCTTACCACGAGACATGATATGATGCTAATATAAATTCTGCGGCTTATTTATCTATCACAATTCATCTAATATGACATAGTAAACAATATAATTAACACAGAAACATGATATATACTCTAAAATGAATAAAATAGGCCATAACATGGTGAGTGGGAGAGGAAATGGCAGACACCGTTTCCTCTCCCACTCTGACTATAGCATCTTCCCATGCTCTTATAAGAGAAAATGGAGTGTTAGTGAGGCTGACTACAGTAGATCACTAGTTTCCTAAGGAAAACACTGAGACTGTGTATTTATAAATAAGAAATATTGTATAAAAACAAAATAAAACATAATAGAGAATGCAAAGAAATAAACTGTTTATATAAAGTGTATCCTTACACACTTGGAGCAAAGATGGTGGGAGAGACAGTGTGGCAGATGATGTCAATGGTCCTATAAACCTCCAACAACATTGGAGGATTTAGTTTTGTTTCATCCTTTTCCTTTCGCTTAATCGCTTAACTTACTACATTCTTAAACCTTTCAGGATCGACAGGCCCTCTCAAAGAGTTGTTCTCAGGGTCGGCCAAATTTAAAAAAAAAAAAAAATTATTTTTTCTTATGAAAAGATAGAGAATCTTTTCCCAATCATAATGACACCAAAAGTATGAAATTTGATGGAAAACTTACGGAATTATGCTCTTGCGAAGTTAGCGGTCTCGACGTTGTTTACACATTGGCAATTTTGCCCACTGTGAGCCCTATTTTCGGCCAATTCCAGTGTACTTGTCGACAAAAATCATAACTATTTCGCTAGAACTCCTTTTTTTCTATCGAATGAGTACAAGAAACCACCCATTTACTGATTTCAACTATCCAATACAGTGGTCAGAATTTAGCAATTTTGCCAATTTCACACAAATTTCAAAAGATGCCAATTTCCGAACAGGGTCCAGAATAAGCAAGAAAGACATTCCTGGCACTTAAATAACATTTCCTCTGTTCATTAGTCACATCCCCACACCCCTCTTACATTCTTTTGCTTTCCACTTCGAATTTTTATTCTCACAAAAAAATAGAAGATTTACTGTTGTACAGACTACTGCATTAGTGTAGAAATGGTATAAATAATATCAGCGCATTTGTGAAAGAATATTAGACTCACCAGTTGACATGTATTGGACGCATAGCATGATTTGTTTACTTTTGAACTTTGGTAAAAATCGAACATTTCTGCTACTTTGAGCTCAATTTCAAGGTACTTTTCTTTGTAAAACCAGTCAAAATCATCTCAATTTCTGTAATACGTCTTCCATTCTATAAAATGAGACCAGGAAAACTTGAATACAACAATAAATACCATACGAAAATACAGTGCAAAGTCGCTGTTTTAATCCAAAAACACGGTCAAAGTTTTTTTCCTCATTACACACTGTGTGCTCCAGGATTTTTTTTATACTGAGCACACTGACCACATAGACCTATTCTTTCATATGTAGGCCTACCAGCTTTCTCTCACTAGATTTGAGGGCACTAGAATTTAGGCATACTAGTACATCAAAAACCCTGGTGCGTAAGCTGTACTAGTACGGCTGAAACCCTGAAAGGGTTAATGCTATGCATTAAGAGTGCACCACAGCAGCACACCTTGCATCACAGCAGCACACCCTGCATCACAGCAGCACACCAACTTAACTGATACAATTTGTTGTATTATTATTACGTATTATGTATTATTATTATTAATTTAAGGAATTGGAAGACAGATCCAATTCCCTAGATCAAGAGCCCTTCATCAGCATCAAGGTTCCTTGATGCTGGTGAGGGGCTCTTGATCTAGGGAATTGGATCTGTGTTCCAGTTCCCTAAATTAATAATAATAATAATTAGTAATTATTATAATAATAAGGAGAGTTTTAAAATGCTGCCAACTCATTGCACTGTTTAAATCCCTGTGGGAGCATTTCTCTCATACTTTGCTTACATTTTTTAGTCATTTGGCCAAATTTCTTTTTTCTAACCATGGGTCCTAAGAAAGTAATTGTAAAGGACAGTGCTGAGAAAAAAAAGAGGATGATTTCCATGGAATTAAAGCATGAAATCGAAGATAAACAAGCGAGGTGTGCAGGTTTTGGGTTGAGGGGGAAAAGCAGGGGACGCTCGCTCATAACTCAGATGTTGGCTCATAACTCAGAGCAATAAATCAACCGAGCAATGGATCATATCTCGAAAAACTTGTATGTTGGGACACTTGTAAGTCGAGGTTCCACTGTAGTGTCATCTGCAAAAAGAACAGGTTTAAGTAGTTTAGAAGCATTGGGGAGGTCACTGATGTAAATGAGAAAGAGTAGTGGTCCAAGGATGCTACCCTGGGGGACTCCAACAAGAACAGGTTGTATGGTGGTGGCAACACCATTTGTGTATACATACTGGTGTCTTTTGCTATGATTTTAGGTAATTGAGTGAGTGTCCTCTGACTCCGTAATGTTCAAGTTTTAGGAGCAAGAGATCATGGTCAGCTGTATCAAATGCTTTCCGTAGGTCTATGAAGAGGCCCAGTAGAATTTCCTTTTTTTTCCAGCGCTGTATATAGAAGTACAAGTGCATAATTGCATCATTTGTACTTTTGCTTGGCCTAAATCCAAACTGGCAGGGTTAAGTATGTTGTGGGATACAAAGTAGGAGTAAACTTGCTTGTGAATTATTTTTTCAAAGATTTTAGATAGAAGGGGTAGGTTTGATATAAGTCTATAGATATTTAAATCAGTAGGATCACCTCTTTTGTGGGTAAGAGTAACCCTTGCTTGAAGATTCAATGGACTTGTTAAAAAATGTTGCAATAATGGGTAACGACAATTAAGAAGCTTTTTTATACACAAGTGGTGGTAGGCTATTTGGGTCTCCTGCCTTGTTCTTTAGTGTTTTGATGATGAGTGAGATTTCAGTAGGGTTTGTTGGGACTAGGAATAGAGTATTTGGGTAAAAACGCCCATCACACTTTTGTATCATCATTTGCAGATGACACTAAAATAAGCATGAAAATCACTACGGTAGAGGACACTGAAAAATTACAGGAAGACATAAGCAGGGTTTTCCAGTGGGCAGTGGAGAACAACATGATGTTCAATGGTGATAAGTTCCAGCTGCTTAGGTATGGAAAGAATGAAGAACTCAAAGGAACACTATACAGCCTCTCCTCACTTAACAACAGAGTTCCCGTTCCTAACACCACATCGATAAACAAATTCATCACTAAATGAGGAGCATGCTATAATGGTAGTGGGTTTATGTCAACATCTCTGATATTGTTTTAATGTCACCAATGCACCATTTATAACATTTTTAGTATATTTTTAAATGTTTATACAGTAGTGTACTGTATATTGTAATAAACAGAATGGAGGAAATTAGCTCTAATATACATTATTTAGGTATGCATACTGGTCAGAGAGCCTGTCGTAAGTCTGAGTCGTCGGTAAATGAATATGTCGCTAAGTGAGGAAAGGCTGTATACAAAACTCAGAGGGTCACCAAATAGAACGAAAGGAACATGTAAAAGATCTGGGAATAATTATGTCAGCTGACCTTTCTTTTACAGACCATAACAAGACAAAGATCAAGACAGCCAGGAAGATGATGGGGTGGGTATTGAGAACTTTCAGAACAAGGAAAATAATGCCAATGGTGACACACTTCAAATTGCTAGTGCTCCCTCGTTTAGAATATTGCTCAGTGCTGACGACCCCGTTCAAAGCAGGAGAAATATCAGAGCTGGAACAAATACAGAGATTATTTATGGCTCACATTGAGCCAGTAAAGCACTTAAATTACTGGGAACACCTTCAGGTCTTGAAGATGTACTCATTGGAGCGGAGGAGAGATACACGATAATATATATCTGGAAAGTACTCGAGGGCCTGGTCCCAAATCTTCACCCTGCCTTAACATACTGGAGTGAGAGATAAGGGAGGAAGTGCAAAATAAACCCAGTGAGGAGTAGGGGTGCGATGGGGACAATAAGAGAACACTGTATCAACATCCGGGGTGCCAGACTATTCAACTTCTTACCAGAAGATATTAGAAACACGGCTGGAACAAGTGTAGAAGCCTTCAAGAGGAAACTGGACAAGTATCTTCACCAGGTGCCAGACCTACCAGGCTGTAATGGATATGTGGGGCAGCGGGCCTCCAGCAGCAACAGCCTGGTTGACCAGGCAAGCACCAGATGAGCTTGGCCCATGGCAAATTAGGTCAATTTTGTCCCAGGATGAGACCCACACCAGTTGACAAACACCCAGGTTCCCATTTTACTGATGGGTGAACATAACCGGTGTAAGGAAACACATCCAGTGTTTCCACCCCTTCGCCGGGAATCGAACCCAGACCCTCACTGTGTGAAGCGAGAGCTTTTACCACCAGACCACGGGGTACTGTATAATCCAGGCCTGGTCACAAGGATGGGTGCATCCCCTGATATTTGTAATTTACATGAGTGACTTGGTGAAAGAAATAAAAATACTTGCAAATGATGCAAAGATCGTGTGTAATAGAGAGAACTATAAATTCCTATAAGAATACTGGGATAGGTTGAGCTAGAAGAGTAACAGATGTTTGATGGAATTTAATGTTGATAAATGCCATATAATGGAAATGGGTGAAAGCAACAACAGGCCTCTTTTTTTTTTTTACTCAATGGCTGTCTCACACCATGGCAGAGTGACTCAAAGAAGAAATTGCATTTGGCCTTATTCAGTCACTACCTCTCCAGAAGTGTGCTGACACCACTGTCAGATTACCTTCTGACTGCTCCAAACCTGCCCCTCCTTTAGAGTGCAGGCACTGCCCTTCCCACCTCCAGGACTCTAAGTCTAGCTAACCAGAGAGAGAAAATGGGAGCTACGATTAGAATAAATCATTGAAAAAAGGTTATTTTGGAAGATTTTATTAATGAAATCATAAACTCTTATGCTGTGCTGACCAACTTTAAATTTGAAGATAGGGAAATACCATAATAGCTGTTCATAGACAGGCAGCACTGTATGACCTTGGTGGGTTTAGAGCTTAGTTTTGATTATATTATTATTCATAGCAGGATACATTTCACCCAAAGGAACAAGTATTAACACCCAGTAGCTTAACTATTTCTTAGCCCACCTAACCAGAAGTAATGGCCAGTAATCTAGTTCCCCTTACCATTGCCATCCACCCCATCTCTCCTTTCTGTATATTTCTCTATCCTATTCAGTCAATTTTTATGCAATCTGTTACTTTTGTCAGCTATACTGGATTTTCTTGCCACTCAAACATGTCTTGATCAACACTGTGATAAGCTCATGATTTATATTGTGAATTATATCTCGTCTCATGCTGGAAAAAATGTGAGACTACAAAAGCCTTGATGCATCCCACTACTGTGTTTTGGGCTGAGTAATGAGTGTGCATCAGTACCTAGAGCTACAAGATGCCATCTTATGGTTAGGACATGCCAATATTTGGGCCCTATCAGCTTTAAGTAGTAACATCTTTATCTTTAGTTAGTACAAAATAGGTTTATTTACTTTTGTTCTTTCATCATGCATTATAAGATATAAATAGAATTACTTATTTCTTACTGAAATGCACATTCATAGATATACTGGACTTAAAATAAAACTTCATAATCTCATATTTATACAAGGTCATATTAAATGATATAACTGTACCTGTCTTAAATATCCAGTTTAACATATCAATAAATGAATATGATATTGTGTATATGGACTTCAGTAAGGCTTTTGACAGGGTCCCACATCAGAGACTATTGAGGAAAATTAAAGCACATGGAATAGGAGGAGAAATTTTTTCCTGGATAGAGGCATGGTTGACAAATAGGCAGCAGAGAGTTTGCATAAATGGGGAGAAATCAGAGTGGGGAAGCGTTACGAGCGGTATTCCACAGGGGTCAGTGTTGGGCCCCCTGCTGTTCACAATCTACATAAACGACATAGATGAGGGCATAAAGAGCGACATCGGCAAGTTTGCCGATGACACCAAAATAGGCCGTCGAATTCATTCTGACGAGGACATTCGAGCACTCCAGGAAGATTTGAATAGACTGATGCAGTGGTCGGAGAAGTGGCAGATGCAGTTTAATATAGACAAATGCAAAGTTCTAAATGTTGGACAGGACAATAACCATGCCACATATAAACTAAATAATGTAGATCTTAATATTACGGATTGCGAAAAAGATTTAGGAGTTCTGGTTAGCAGTAATCTGAAACCAAGACAACAGTGCATAAGTGTTCGCAATAAAGCTAATAGAATCCTTGGCTTCATATCAAGAAGCATAAATAATAGGAGTCCTCAGGTTTGTTCTTCAACTCTGTACATCCTTGGTTAGGCCTCATTTAGATTATGCTGCACAGTTTTGGTCACTGTATTACAGGATGGATATAAATTCTCTGGAAAATGTACAAAGGAGGATGACAAAGTTGATCCCATGTATCAGAAACCTTCCCTATGAGGATAGACTAAGGGCCCTGAATCTGCACTCTCTAGAAAGACGTAGAATTAGGGGGGATATGATTGAGGTGTATAAATGGAAGACAGGAATAAATAAAGGGGATGTAAATAGTGTGCTGAAATATCTAGCCTAGACAGGACTCGCAGCAATGGTTTTAAGTTGGAAAAATTCAGATTCAGGAAGGATATAGGAAAGTACTGGTTTGGTAATAGAGTTGTGGATGAGTGGAACAAACTCCCGAGTACAGTTATAGAGGCCAGATCGTTGTGTAGCTTTAAAAATAGGTTGGATAAATACATGAGTGGATGTGGGTGGGTGTGAGTTGGACCTGATAGCTTGTGCTACCAGGTCGGTTGCCGTGTTCCTCCCTTAAGTCAATGTGACCTGACCTGACTAGGTTGGGTGCATTGGCTTAAGCCGGTAGGAGACTTGGACCTGCCTCGCATGGGCCAGTAGGCCTTCTGCAGTGTTCCTTCATTCATATGTTCTTCTTCTTCTTCTTCTTCTTCTTCTTAAATGGTTCCTCCATTACAACACACAGTGAGGGTAAATTTCTAGGTCTTCACCTTGACTGTAATCTTAAATTTCAGACCCACATCCAGCATATATCTAAGAAAGTTTCCAAATCAGTAGGCATCCTTTCCAAGATACGGTACTGTGTACCCCAAACGTCACTCCTAACACTATACCACACTAATATACCCTTACCTTAACTGTGGTATTTGTGCTTGGAGACTGACCAAAGCCAATAACCTTAAACCTTTAATAACCCAGCAAAGAGCTGCTGTGCGGATGATCACACACTCCTACGCCAGACAGCACATGCCACCACTCTTCAAGAGCTTGAACTTAATATGCAAAATATACACTCATATTATTATGCCTACTATATGTACAGACCACTAAACTCCAATATAAACCCTCTGCTCAAACTTCTCCTGATAGCTCCAACAGAACGCACAGGCATAACACAAGGCACAAAACACTCTGACATCCCTCGTGTCCATCTCACACTATGCAAAAATGCAATGCACAAAAGGGCCCTAATATCTGGAATTCATTACCTCAACCAGCAAAAGGTTTACTGCCTGCAAACAAATTTAGGGTTATACTTAAAAGTCATCTCATCTCTCAATATTAACCAAACTAACACTAGGCTAAATCTAACCAGTCTGAAGCAACTCTCAAATATTTTATGACCTCGGATCTACTAAAACATTAACCCATATTTATTATAGTACAGCCTCTCCTCACTTAGCGACGTACTTGTTTACCGACGACTCGAACTTACGATGGGCACTGTGACTAGTATTCATACCTAAATAATACATGTTAGAGCTGATTTCCTCTATTCTGTTTATTACAATATACAGTACACTACTGTATAAACATTTAAAAATATACCAGAAATGTTATAAATGGTGCAAAGGTGACATTAAAACAAAATTAGAGATGATTAACACAAACCCACTACCATTATAGTATGCTGCTCACTTAATGCTGAATATGTTTGCCAACGTGGTCTTAGGAATGGAACTTCGTTAAGTGAGAGGCTGTATTGTTATTATGTGCCACATCAAGACTTAATCTTTAAAACTTTTGACTACTTCAGTAGTAATAAGATAAAATAATGAATATTTAAAAATCAACCACTCCTAACCAGTCTAGACTTCAGTTTTTAAGTACAACCTCTCCTCATTTAGCATCGGGGTTCTGTTCCTAAGACCACATTGATAGACGAATTTATTGCTAATCGAGGAACCACCCCTTACCGATACTTCAAGCATTTATAATAACCATTTCAAAAATTTTATTCATGAACTAGGTCTTTCCACTGCCTAGATATTATGGCTTGAAATCCTGTCAGTGCTTTCACTGCTTCTTTCACCTTTATCCTTCAAGATAGTGGAAATGGTAGACTGTGCCAGCTTCAAGTTACAGGCTATCACTTGCACATTCTTACAAGCATCGTATTCGTTTATAATCTTCATTTTCACAATAGTCCTCCTTTGTTTCTTGGTGCTTCCTTCAGGTGTAGTCAAGATCTTCCATTTTGCCAACATCTTGTACTATGGTGTGCACAATAAAGTACAAATTTGTACAAGTATGTAGTTTTGGAGACTCTGAAAGGTAGTGTACCGAGTGGCTGTGGGAAGGAGACTGAGATGTTTGATACTAATACTCCACACTGCTCGTTTTCATGACCCAAGTTTTTGTATGGCATATGATACTGCGTAGATGGAGAGCCCATCATAACTCTGAATTGTCGGTAAATGAGTACATCGCAAAGTGAGGAGAGGTTGTTCTAGGTTTAGTCTGCCCAAAATGCCTCAGCATGATAGTGGTTTTCTTTGTACCTAACAAATTATAAAATGTAATCACAGATTGTAACCTTTGCAAAGGAATAAATTTTGTCTGTTTTGGCAATGAAATATTTTGCTACAGATTGTATATTATGTTACTCCCAGTCTTTGTGCTCATGGCAGAATTACATCTTTTTTGGTCTTTCAGAAACCTTGGGAAATCTGTAGAATGCTAGATTTGGTTTATCACCTTAATCATTGTATCCAATAGCATAACAAGCACTGTCATTGAAGCTTAGAAAGATTAATATGAAGTCTCACATGAGTTGTATGTGTACAAGAATGCAATGCGACCAATTATGTAAGTGTATTTATGTAAGTGCCTTTGTACATGTATGTTTGGGGGTCTGAAATGGACTAATCTACTTCACAATATTCCTTATGGGAACAAATTCGGTCAGTACTGGCACCTGAACATACTTCTGGAATGAAAAAATATCGTTAACCGGGGGTCCACTGTATACCTAACAAAATATGGGTTAACTTTATATGTTTCATGCTTAGTACTCCTTCCCCTTACTTTCCCATCCAATCCTGCATCTTCAGCTGTCTTGTTACATCTACACTTCTCTTGTCCCTGCAATTTCCACTTGCTCTTCAGCTTTCCATCACTAACCCAATGTGTGTGTACAGTATATAATACAGTATATATACATATACAGTAAGCTTTCTTATAAAGCTTTATATAATGTAATTTTTTGTAAATGCAACTGAAAAAGTGCATCAGAAATTGAATAGCTCTTACAGTGAAGGCCTTTTCATGTACCATTCAATTTTCAGTGCATTTTTTTCACTAGTATTTACAAAAATCACACTGTATAGAGGAACTGTGTAAGAATTTTGTGAAATTAAGACACATGTGCAACATCTGGGTATCTTTATTGTAGACGTTTTGCCAACCAGTGGCTTTATCAATACAAATTCCAGGACATATTTTGAAGACAGTAGAACTATATACATAAGATGATATAATCAGTCCCTCAGCCTCCAAAGCTGAGGGACTGATTACCTCATCTTCTATATATAGTTCTACTGTCTTCAAATTATGTCCTGGAATTTATATTGATAAAGCCACTGGTTGGCAAAACATCTACAATAAAGATACCCAGATGTTGCACATGTGTCTTAATTTCATCTTGTCGGTATTGTATATCATTCTTGTACAACTTGTCAGACGCTGCAACATCATGGAATCTTGATTCTGAGGACATGTACATAACCTTCACGACTATGACAACTACTGCTATAACCAACCCATCTCTTTGGGTAGGACCTACTTCCACTGGGGAATCCCATCTACCAGTGACTATGCCCTAGTCTGCTACATGTTCCCTTTCCACACGACGTTAATATATAAGCACCAGGCTCCTTGCCTCTGCTTCAGAATCTCCACGACTATGGTGCTCTTTGCACCAACTCTAAGGCTGAGGGACTGATTACCTCATCTTCTGTATATAGTTCTACTGACTTCAAATTATGTCCTGGAATTTGTATTGATAAAGCCACTGGTTGGCAAAACGTCTACAATAAAGATACCCAGATGTTGCACACATCTTAATTTCATCTTGTTGGTATTGTACACCATTCTAGTACAAGAATTTTGTGTATGTAAAATATATATAATTTATTTATTTATTTGCTTCAACACATTGGTCATCTCCCACCAAGGCAGGGTGACCCCAAAAAAGAAACGCTTTCACCATCATTTACACGTAATCAGTGTCTTTGCAGAGGCCCACAGATGACAGTTTGGATATCAGTCCAAACAGCAAACATCCCAAACCCCTCCTCTAAAGTGCAGGCATTGTACTTCCCACCTCCAGGACTCAAGTCCGGCTAACGCTCCCTGAGTCCTTACCCCCCTTTCCTTTTTTACCTACTGCCATCACGAACTTCCCCCACAACTCACAACTGGCTCTTCCTCACTCCTACAGATGTATTCCCCTTGCCCTATTCACGAAAGCACAGCGCTCCACTATCTTCATCAAAATTTAACAATTCTCAAAAGATTCCTTCCATCTTCCCAATACCTCTAACTCTCATTTAATAACTCTCCTCTCCTATTTGTAACTGGACAAATCCATTTGTCTCTAGGCTTTCTTAACTTGTTAATCTCACTCCAAAACGTTTTCTTTTCTTCAACAAATTTTGTTGTAAATACTCACCACTCTCTCATTTGCTTCTTTTTTCATTGCTCACACTCTCTTAACTTCTCTCTTTTTCTCATATTCTCTTCCTCCTTGCCTCACTTATACTTTGTAAAAACTTCTCATTGGCTTACTTTTTCTCCTCTACTCCAATTGTTACATTCTTCATTTCCACAATCGTCAATTTCCCTCCTGCACCCACTTTCCTGTAACGAACAAACTTTGCTGAACACTTAACACTACATTCTTTTAATCCACCATACATTTCGACCCCATTGCATTATGCTTCATTTGACCCATCTAATCATACAATAGCTGTTTATATTTACCCTAACTGCCTTCTTTTTGTTTATAACCATTCACTCTTTTCCCTGATGCTTTCTATTTCCTTGTATCCCATCTACCTTTTTCTCTCAGTGTAGTAATCTAGAAAGTGATCTGATATATCTGTGGCCCCTTATAAACATGTTAAATCCTGATGTCTACTCAATACAGTCTTTTATCTACCAATAAATAATCCAACCAAACTACTTTCATTTCGACATACATCATATCGTGTATTATACTTTTTATTCCTCTATTTCTTAAAAATATGTTAGACCTATATCTAAACCCCTTTATATACAAAGTTCATTCAAATGGGCTATCCCATTATCTTTTACACATGGACCCCCAACTTACCCTACACACCCCTCGCTATAAGTTTCTCCTACATTTGAATTCAAGTCCCCTACCCCAATTACTCTCTCACTTGGTTCAAAGGCTTCCTATACATTCACTTAACATCTCCAAAATCTCTCTCTCTCCTCTGCATTCCTCTCTTCTCCAGGTGCATACAGCTTATTATGACCCACTTCTGCATCCAACCTTTACTTGAAGCCAAATAATTCTTGAATTTTCACATTCATATTCCTTTTGCTCCTTCCAATAACTGATATTTAAATTACTGCTACCCCTTCCTTTGCTCTAAACTCTCTCAGTTTACTCTGATTTATCCCATTTATTTCCCACCACTGGAAAACTCATCCTACCCCATTCAGCTTTGTTTCGCTTAGGGGGCCAGGACATCCAACTCTTTTCATTCATACATCAGCAAATATCTGGTTTCTTGTCATCCGCACTACATCCACCGAATATATATATATCTATATTTTTATATATATATATATTTATATTTATATATAATTAATATATAATATATATATATATATTATATAATATATTTATTATATGTGTGTTAGGTTAAGACACATAAGAAACAGTTGGATCTTCAGACGAGTACAGAAAAGTTGATAGAAGCAGAAGAAACTTGAAGACGATGTAATCAGTCCATCACCCTTAAAGTTTTGAGGTGGTCAGTCCCTCAGTCTGGAGAAGAGCATTGTTCCATAGTCTATGTATATATATATATTGGAATGGAGGTGATGTTATTTGTTTACTCTTGAACATCGGCAAAAACAGAACATTTCTGGGTACTTTGAGAATTGCGTTCAAGTTACTTCAATCAATGAACTCTATTTAAAAATAAGATTATTTCTGTAATTATATCTTCCATTCTATCAAATAAGAGCATAAACGAGAATACAACCATAAAAACCATACAAAAATACTTCCAAGGGGTGGCTAATTGCTGAGGAGTGAACTCTATTATTTATGGTTCAATTTCTTTCATTTTTGGTGTACTTTAAGAAGATCTTTCCATCATTTCATGCCCAAGTTCAGTATGATAGCCCAACCAAACAAATGAGATCAATTCCCTAGATCAAGACGCAAGAACACATCGCCAGTGTCAAGGACACCTCTGTGAGGCCACTAGCATATGGGAAAATTTCGCGGGCGAATTTCCAAATACAAGCAGTCAATAGAACTGATTGATTGCTCGTATTGGAAAAAATCAACATGGATTGCGCTCACAAACAAAAGTGGATGTTCCACTGTATACATATATAAATTTGTATATGTTGTGCCAAATAAGGTATAAAACTGATCAATTGCAAGATCTCAGTTTAAAATTAAGTCCTTTCTAAATTTTTCTCTCTTACATTTATGGATATATTTTTTTTTTCATTTTTTACGTTAATGTAAAAATACTATTAATTTTTGCACTGGAAGAACCTTGAAACTTACCTAACCTTATTATATGAAGCACATTAATTTAGCCTACCTCCCAGCTACATAGGGGAAATACAATAGACCCCTGGATGTCTTCAAGCAGGCACTGGACAAACACAATAGTTGGTACCTGACCAGACGGGCGTGGCTAATACATTGGGTTGCGTGCAAGCCAGCAGTTACAGCCTGGTTGATCAGGCTCTGACTGATCCACCAGGCAGCTGGTCACAGACCGGGACCGTGGGGCATGACCCAGAACTTCTCCAGGTAACTCCAGTCAAATTAAATATTATTTTGATTAGTTTTCAAATAATTAATATAAACAAAACACAGGAAATACATTTTTTTGTTAGGTTCAGAATGATTTTTGCAAAATTATTGCATACACAAATTTTCACTTGCCTTATTCAGCAAGAAAAGCTTTGCTGTTTAAGCCAAAATCACAAGTTTTTACCTATTTGGCACTACATACGGCCATATATCATGCTGGGAGCAAAGGGATAGTAACCCCTTTTTCTGTATACATTACTAAAGTTGAAAAAAGAAACTTTTGTTTTTCTTTTTGGACTACCCTGCTTCGGTGGGATATGGCTATTTTGTTGAATATACAGTGGACCCCCGCATAATGATCACCTCTGAATGCAACCAATTATGTAAGTGTATTTATGTAAGTGCGTTTGTACGTGTATGTTTGGGGGTCTGAAATGGACTAATCTACTTCACAATATTCATTATGGGAACAAATTCGGTCAGTACTGGCACATGAAACATACTTCTGGACGTGAAAAAAATTTTGTAACTGGGGGTCTCTGTAATATAATATATATAGCTACACTGTATTATTATATATAATATATATATATATATATATATATATATATATTTATATATATATATATATATATTATATATTTATATCAGTGGTCCCGGTTAACGAAACTATTTTCATTCCAGTAGTATGTTCAGGTTGCCAGTAATGACCGAATTTTTTCCTTAAGGAATATTGTGAAGTAGATTAGTCAATTTCAGACCCGAAACATACCGTACGGCTACGCACTTAAAATAAATACACTTAACATTAATTTGGTAGCATTTGGAGTTGATCGTTATGCGGGGGGTCACTGTTATAATAATATATTTTTATATATATATATATATATTTTTTTTTATTATCACACCGGCGATTCCCACCAAGGCAGGTGGCCCGAAAAAGAAAAACTTTCACCATCATTCACTCCATACTGTCTTGCAGGAAGGGTGACTTTCACTTCAGTTTTTAAACTGGCCAACATTAACACCCTCCTTCAGAGTGCAGGACATGTACTTCCCAATATACAGAACTCTAGTCCGGCCTGCCGGTTTCCTGTATCCCTTCATAAATGTTACTTTGTCACACTCAACAGCACGTCAAGTATTAAAAACCATTTGGTCACCTTTCACTCCTATAAACAACGCTCACGCATGCCTGCTGGAAGTCCAAGCCCTGCTCACAAAACTCTTTACACCCTCCTCAACCTTTCCTAGGCGACCCCTACCCGCATTCCTTCCACTACAGACTGAATACACTTTGAGAGTCATTCTGTTTCGCTCATTCGCTCTACATGCCCGAACCATTCCTCAACAACCCTTCTCAGCCCTCTGGACAACAGTTTTGGCAATCCCGCACCTCCTCCTAATTCCAAATACGATATCTCAGCATTTATTCACACCACACATGCCTCAGACATGACATCTCCACTGCCTCCAGCCTTCTCCTTCGCTGCAAAACATTCATCACCCAGCTTCACACCCATATTAGAGCTGTTGGTAAAACTTACTCCCATCATTCCTCTTTGCCTCCAAGGACAAGTTCTTTGTCTCCAACAGACTCCTAAGTGCACACTCACCTTTTCCCCTCATCAATTCTATGATTCACCTTATCTTATAGACCCACTCGCTGACACGTCCACTCCCAAATATCTGAATACATTCACCTCCTCCATATCTCTCCCTCAAAATGATATCCAATCTTTCATCACCTAATCTTTTTATCCTCTTAACCTTACTCTTTCTGTAATCACCTTGAATTTTTCTTTCTTTTGCACTACCCTACCAAATTCAGCCACCAATCTCTGCAACTTCTCTTCAGAATCTCCAAGAGACAGTGTCTTCAGCAAAGAGAAACTGTGACAAATCCCACTTTATGTGTGATTCTTTATCTTTTAATCCACACCTCTTGCCAAGACCCTGCATTTACTTCTCTTACCAACCAATCTATAAAATTATATTAAAAACCACGGTGACATCACACATCCTTGTCTAAGGCTACTTTTACTGGGAAATATTTCCCTCTTTCTAAATACTCTAACTTGAGCCTCACTATCCTCCGTTAAAAAATCTTCACTGCTTTCAGGTAACTTACCTCCTACACCATTACTGCAACATCTGCCACATTGCCCCCTATACCACCCTGTCATACGCCTTTCCAATCCAGAAATGCCACAAAAGACCTTTTAGCCCTTATCTAAATACTGTTCACTTATATGTTTCACTGTAAACACTGGTCCACCACACCCCCTTACCCGTTTACTAATGCCTCCGTTGTTAATCTGCTATCTATTCTCAGTCTTACTCTTAATTCTGTTCAATAATACTCTACCATACACCTTTACCAGTTATACTCTACAGACTTATCACCC
Source organism: Cherax quadricarinatus (assembly GCF_026875155.1). Classification (NCBI taxonomy): domain Eukaryota; kingdom Metazoa; phylum Arthropoda; class Malacostraca; order Decapoda; family Parastacidae; genus Cherax; species Cherax quadricarinatus. The sequence continues at coordinate 9,146,952 of NC_069481.1, forward strand.
TATAATGTTGCAATCTCTTTTATCCCTTTGCCTTTATACAAAGGAACTATGCATGCTCTCTGCAATCCCTAGGTGCTTACACTCGTCCATACATTTATTAAATAATTGCACCAACACTCCCTAAGCTATATCCCCACCTGATTTTATACATTGCTATCATTTATCCATCAATCCCGGTTGCCTTAACCCCTTTTCTTTTACCTTACTGCCTCACGAACTTCCCCCACACTCACAACGGGCTCTTCCTCACTCCTTACAAGTTGTTATTCATCCTTGCCCTATACACGAAAATCACAGGTTTCCTATCTTCATCACATTTTAACAATTCTCAAATTATTCCCTCCATCTTCCCTATTTACATATAAATATATCCAAACAATCTCACTTGAAAAAGGTTGTCCAGTGTTGGATCTGAGGAGGGGGACATGAACTCTCAGTGGCTACATTCTATACTATACTACTACTTCTTCTGCAACTTCATCAGATGTATTTATGTCTTGCTGTGCTTGTTCTTCAGATAGTTACCTGACTATGGAACTAAACTTCTCCAGGCTGAGGGACTGAAAACCCAAATTCTACGACTTCAAGGGTGATGGACTGATTACATGTTCTTCACATACTCTATGTTCATGCCTACTTTCAGTATTCAACTAAGATGCCTATGTGTAGTATTATTATTAAATCAAAATAGAAGCGCCTAAGCCATCAAGAGCCTACTGTGTAGGCGAAAAACGTTTCGGAATTTATAGTTGCATAATGTTGCATGTGTCTTACCTTACAAACCTGTGGTATGGTATCCATTTTGATAATCAAAAAGATTAGGTGATGAGATTGGATTATCAGATTGGAGGGAGAGATAGAGAGTATGGAGGAGGTTGAATGTATTCAGATTTTGGTGAGTGGACGTGTCAGCGGATGGGTTATGAAACATGAGGTGTCATAGAATTGATGAGGGAGCAAAGGGTGAGTGAGTGCACTTAGGAGGATGTGGAGGACAAAAGACTTGGAAATGTATGAGAGTATAGTGTTACAACGCTCTATATGGGTGTGTGACAGCTTGGGTTGATGATGTTTATGCAGCGAGGAGAAGGATGGAGCAGTGAGATGTCCCAATGTCTGAGGGCAATGTGTGGAGTGGAATATAATGCACAGAATTCGTTAGTTGGGAAGTTAGGAGGGAGTGACGGGGATTACCAAAACTGGTGGGCTGAGGAAGGGTTGTTGAGGTGGTTCGGACATGTAGAGGAGAATGGGAGCGAACAGTGTGACCTTCAAGAGTGTATCAGTCTGTAGTGAAGGAAGGCGGGGTAGGGTCGGCCTAGGAAAGGTGTGGAAGGGACGGGGGTAAGGAGGTTTTGTGTGCCGAGGGGCTTGGACTTCCAGCAGGCTGCGTGAGCGTGTTTGATAGGAGTGAATGGAGACAAATGGTTTTTATACTTGATGTGCTGTGGGAGTGTGAGCAAAGTAACATTTATGAAGGGGTTCAGGGAAAACCGGCAGGGCCGGACTTGAGTCCTGGGAGTGGGAAGTAAAGTCCTGCACTCTGACGGAGGGGTGTTTGTTAATGTTGCAGTTAAAAACTGTAGTGTAAAGCACCCTTCTGGCAAGGAGTGATGGAGTGAATGATGGTTGAAAAGGTTTTTCTTTTTCGGGGCCACCCTGCCTTGGTGGGAATCGGCTGTGTGATAATAAATTAAATATATATATTTTTTATATACATATTATATATATATATATATACAGTTCGGACACACCGTGGTAGTTAACGATATTTTTTCATCCAGAAGTATGTTCAGGTGCCATACTGACCGAATTTTCTTCCCATAAGAAATATTGTGAAGTATGATTAGTCATTTCAGAACCAAACATACACGTGCTAAGCACTTACATACATTGGGTAGCTTCGGAGGTCTATCGTTATGCGGGGGTCACTGTCTATATATATATGGTGGTGTATAAATATATGTAATATATATATATTATTATATATATATATATATATATATATTATATATATATATATTTATATATATATATAATATATATATTTATATATATGTGTGTGTGTTGTGTGGTGTTGTGTGTGTGTCGTGCCAAATAGGCAGAACTTGCGATGTTGGCTTTAAATAGCAACGCTGATCTTGCCATATAGGCAAGCGAAAAAATTTGTGGTATGCAATATAATTTCGCCACAAATCTTCTGAACATAATGAAAAAAATATTTTCACTGTGTTTGTTTAGTATTTAATTATTGTAAACAAATCAAAAATATATTTACTTGGGTTAGGCTAAAATAATTAGTTTTGTTAATAACTAGGCGTTAAGGTCCTGAATCCCTTCTTAAAATGTTACTTTGCTCACACTCCACAGCGTCAAGTATTAAAACCATTTCGTCTCCATTACTCCTAATCAAAACACGCTCACGCAGCCTGCTGAGTCCAAGCCCCTGCACACAAATTCCTCATATATATATATTTATATATATCATATATATATTTTAATATATTATATAGATATATCTATATTTTATATATATATATATATATATATATAATATAGATATATATATATATATATATATTAATATATATATATATATATATATATATATTTAATTTAATTATTATTGTCAACATGACGGCCGTCTCCCACCAAGGCAGGGTGACCCAACACAAAAAAGAAAATAAAATCCCCAAAAAAGATACATTATTTCATCATTCAAAAACTTTTACCACACTCGCACATTATCATGTTTTTGCAGAGGTTACTCAGAATTCATCAGTTTAGAAGCATCCACATATAAGATACACAACATATCCCTCCAAACTGCCAATATCCAAAACCCCTCCTTTAAAGTGCAGGATTGTAATTCCCAATTTACAGGGACTCAAGTCCGACTATATGAAATATCGGTTTCCTGAATCCTTCACTAAATATTACCATTGCCTCACACTCCAACCAGATCGTCAGGTCCCCAGTACTTCGTCTCATTCACTCCTATCTAACATACTCACGCACGCTTGCAGGAAGTCCAAGCCCCTTGCCCACAAAACCTTCTTTTTCCCCCATCTCTCAACCCTTTGAGGATGACCCCTACCCCGCCTTTCCTTCCCCTATAGATTTATATGCTTTCATGTCATTCTTACTTTGATCCCATTCTCTCGAATGACCAAACCACCTCAACAACCACCTTTCTGCCTCTGACTAATACTTTTATTAACTCAACACCTTTCCTAATTTTCCACACTCCGAATTATCTGCTAATATTGACACCGAACTTTTGCCTAAATCAGGGACATCTCAACTGCCTCCAAACCGTCTCCTCGCTCTGCATTTACTCACCCAAGCTTCACCACCATATAAGAGTGTTGGTACTACTTTACTTCATACATTACCTTCTTTGCCTCTATAGATAACGTTTTTTGACTCCACATACACCTCAACGCACCACTCACCTTTTTTCCTCATCAATTCTTTGATTAACATCATTCCTTCATTAATCCCATCCGCGACACGTTCAACTCCAAGTATCTGAAACTTTCAATTCTTCATTACTCCTATCCCAATTTGATATCCATTTTTTCTTTATCTAAAATTTTCACACCCTCATCACCTTACTCTTTTCTATGTTCATTTCAACCTTTCTACCTTTACACACATTCCAAAAATCATCACAACCTTTGCAATTTTTCTTAGATTCTCCCATAAGCACAGTATCATCAGCAAAAAGTACTGTGTCACTTCCCTTTTGACATTTGATTCCCCAAATTAATCCAACCCCCTCTCCCGAAAACACTTGCCTTTACTTCCTTTCACCCCATCTATAAATATATTAATAATGCCTGGTGACATTTACACATCCCTGTCTTAAGATACTTTTACCAGGTAAGTTAGCTCCCTCTCTTTACACACCCTAACCTGAGCCTCACTATCCTCATAAAAACGCTTTACAATTTTAATAACTTTACCTCCCTATTCCATATATTGCAACCATCTGCCACAGTGCTCCTCTATCCACTCTATCATTTTTAATTATTTTTTTTTTGCCTTTTCTAAATCATAAATGCATAAAAAAACTTCCCTACCTTTATCTAATTACATGTTAACATATATGCTTCAATGTAAACACTTTGATCTACACATCCCAACCCACTCGGAAACCTCCTTGCTCATCCGCAAATCTACATTCTGTCTTACTCTAATTCTTTCAATTATAACCCTACCGTACACTTTTCCTGGTTTACTCAGTAAACTTATTCCTCTATAATTTTACAGTTCTTTAGTCCCATTTCCTTTATATAAAGGGGACTATACATGTCTCCGCCAATCCCTAGGACCTTCCCCTCTTTCATACTTTTATTTAAACAAAAGTACCAACCACTCAAACACTATTTATCCTCCTGCTTTTAACATTTCTGTCATGATCCATCAGTTACAGCCTGCTTTACCCCCTTTCATTTTAAGTAATGCCTCACGTACCTCCACCCACACTTTACATTTCTGTCTTCTTCACTCCTAAACTGAATTGGCATACCTCCCTCTGGACCAGTGCATGTATTACTGCCTGTTTTCTTCATTAACATTTTAAAGTCCTCAAAATATTCTCGCACATCTAACCTAATTCCTCCATCATACCCATCTATTAAAATCCCCTACTCTGTTTTTTAACTGAATATATATACTTTTCCTAGCTCTTTTAACTGTTTACTCTCTCCAAATTTTTTCTTATTTCATTAAAATTTCTGGACAGTGCCCTCACCTCTATCACCTGCTCTCCTTTGCACTCTCTCACCACGCTCTTTACCTTTCTTTCTACTATCCATATACTCGGCTCTTCTTATAAAACTTCTGCTTTGGTAAAAAACCTCTCATAATCTACCTTTTTCTCTTTTTATCACAACCTTTCTACATCATTCACAATCACTCTCTTTCCTCCTGCCCCCACCCTCCTATAACCACAAAACTTATGCCCCACATTTCTAATACTGCATTTTTTAAAACTATTCAATCCTCTTTCAACCCCCCCCCCCCCCTACTCATCTTTTGCACTAGCCCACCTTTCTGCCAATAGTCGTTATAATCTCACCCGAACTTCCTCTCCCTTAGTTATACAACTTTCACCTCCATCTTACTTGTTGTTGCCACCTTCCTCTTTTCCCATCTACCTCTTACTCTAACTGTAGCTACAACTATAAATGATCAGATATATCAGTTGCCCTCTATAACCTGTACTATCCTGGAGCCTACCCATCAACCTTTTATCCACCAATTCATAATCTAATAAACTACTTTCATTAGTGCTACATCATACTTGTATATTATTTATCCTCTTTTTTCTAATCTGGAGTATCTGAAGGAGAGTTAGAGCAAAGGAAGGGGTAGCAGTAATGTTGAAGGATCAGTTATGGAAGGAGAAAAAGAGAATATGAATTGTGGGGTTTTTGGGTAAATTCAAGAATTATGTGGATTAAAAGTAATGGTTGGATGCGAAAATTGGGTCATAATAAGGTGTATGCAATGGAAGGCCCCCCCCCCCCCCCCTCCCCCCCCCCCCCATATTAGAAGAGAGGCTATGTAGAGGAGAGAGAGAGATTTTGGGAGATGTTAAGTCGAATGATGGAGCCTTTGAAACAAGTGAGAGAGTCTTTGTGGTAGGGTGGGATCTGAATTGCTATAGTAGGAGAAACTTTTAGAGAGGGCTGTGTAGGTAAGGTTTGGGGTGCCAGTGTAAATGATAATGGAAGCTTTGATTTGAACTTTGTTATAGAAAGGGGTTTAAGTTATAGGTAATACATTTATTTTAGAAAAAGAGGCTAAATATGTATACAAGATATGTGTGGGCGAATGACAGTAGTTTGTTGGATTATGTATGCGTAGTAAAAGACTGTTGAGTAGACTTCGGATTTACATGTTTATTAGGGGGCCACAGATATATCAGATCACTTTCTAGTTGTAGCTACACTGTGAGTAAAGGTAGATGGGTTACAAGGAGAATAGATGCATCAGGGTAAGAGGAGAGTAGTGAAGGTTTAGTAAACTAAAGAAGGGGCAGTTAAGGAGTGTAAGATATAAACAGCTATTTGGCGGATAGATGGGCTAATGAAGAGCATAGGAAATGGGATCGAAGAGGTATGGGGAGGTTTTAAAATGTAGTGTTAGAGTGTTCAGCAGAAGTTTGTGGTTACAGGAAAGTGGGTGCGGGAGGGAAGAGGAAGCGTTTGGGTGGATGGATGATGTTAAAGAGAGTAGAGTAAGTAAGGGAGAAAAAGATAGGTTTGAGAAGTTTTTGACAAAGTAGAAGTGATGCAAGGAGGGAAGAGTATATGGAGAAAAAGATGAGAGGTTAGAGAGTGGTGAAGCAATGTAAAAAGGAGCAAATGAGGAGAAGTGAGAGTGAAATGTTATCATCAAAAATTTGTTGAAAATATGAAAAAGTTTTGAGAGTGAGATTAACAAGTTAAGGAAGCACTAGAGAACAATGGATTTTGTCAGTTAAAATAGGAGAGGAGAGTTATTTAAATGGAGAGATTGGGATATTGGCGAAGATGGAGGGAAATTTTTGAGGAATTGTTAAATGTTGATGAAGATAGGGAAGCTGTGATTTCGTGTATAGGGCAAGGAGGATAACATCTTGTAGGAGTGAGGAAGAACCACATTGTGAGTATGGGGAAGTTCGTGAGGCAGTGGTAAAAATGAAATGGGGTAAGGCAGCTGTGGATTGATGGGTTAAAAGATAGAAATGTTAAAAGCAGGTGGGGATATAGTTTTTGGAGTGGTTTGGTTGAATTATTTACTAAATGTATGGAAGAAGGTAAGGACCTAGTGATTGGCAGAGAGCATGCATAGTTACTTTTGTATAAAGGCAAAGGGGGACAAAAGAGAGTGCATAAAAATTAATGGGGATAAGTCTGTTGAGTATACACTGGTAAGTGTATAGTAGAGTTATTATTTGAAAAGAATTAAGAGTAAGACTGAGAATAGGATAGCTAGATGGAACAGGAGGCTTTAGGGAAAGGTAGGGGGTGTGTGGGACCAGGGTGTTTTCAGTTGAACATATAATTGTGAAACAGTATTTAGATTAAGCTAAAGAGGTTCTTTGTGGCATATATGGATTTGGAAAAGGCGTATGACCAGGGTGGATAGGGGGGCAATGTGGCAGCATGTTGCAGGGTGTATGGTGTAGGAGGTAGGTTACTGAAAGCAGTTGAGAGTTTTTTTGTGGTTAGGTGAGGCTAAGTTAGAAGTATGTGGAGAGAAAAGAGGGAAATATGTTTCCAGTAAAAGTAGGCCTTAGAAAGGATGTGTGATATCACCGTGGTTGTTTATTATATTTATAGATGGGTTGTAGAGAAGTAAAATGCGAGGGTCTTGCAAGAGGATGTGGAGTTCAAAGATAAGAATCACACATAAAGTGGGAGTTGTCACAGTTGCTCTTTGCTGATGACACTGTGCTCTTGGGAGATTCTGAGAAGAAGTTGCAGAGATTTGGTGGATGGTATTTGGTAGGGGTGGCAAAAGAGTAAAAATTACAAGTGAATACAGGAAAGAGTAAGGTATGAGGATAAAAGATTAGGTGATGACAAGAATTGGATATCAGATTGGAGGGAGAGAGTATGGAGGAGGTGAATTATTCAGATATTTGGGAGGTGATGGAGTGTCATCGGCATGGGTCTATGAATGATGAGGTGAATCAAAGAATTGATGAGGGATTAGGAGTGAGCGGTGCACTTAGGGTCTGTGGAGACAAAGAACTTTGTCCTTGGAGGCAAAGAGGGGAATGTATGAGAGTATAGTTTTTTTTTTTTTCACCAACGCTCTTATATGGGTTGTGAAGCATGGCGTGATGATGTCGCAGCGAGGAGAAGGCTGGAGGCAGTGGAGATGTCATGTCTGAGGGCAATGTGTGGTGTGAATTATGCAGAGGAATTTCATAGTTTGGATGTTAGGAGGAGGTGCGGGATTAACAATACTGTTGTCAGAGGGCTGAAGATGGGAGTTGTTGAGGTGGTCATCGGACATGTAGCAGAGAATGGAGCGGAAAACAGTGTGACTTCAAAATGTGTTTTATAGTATGTTAGTGGAAGAAGGCGGGTAGGGGCGGCTAGGAATGGTTTGGAGGGAGGGTGGGTAAAAGGAGGTTTTGTGTTGTGAGGGGCTTGGACTTCAGCAGCATGCGTTGAGCGTGTTTGATAGGAGTGAATGGAGACAATTGGTTGATTTTTAATACTTGACGTGCTGTTGGTGTGTGAGCAAAGTAAACATCTATGAAGGGGTTTCAGGGAAAAACGTGAGGCCGGACTTGAGTCCTGGAGATGGGAAGTACAGTGCATGCACTCTGAAGGAAGGGTGTGTCATGTTGCAGTTTATAATGTAGTGTAAAGCACCTTCGGGCAAGGAAGTGATGGAGTGAATGATGGTTGAAAGTTTTTCTTTTCGGGCCACCCTGCCTTGGTGGGATCGTTCAGTGTGATTAAAAAAAAAAAAAATGTATTATTATTACCAAATCTTTTCTACACATAGCTCAAATTAACAGGCTCACCTTTACATTTACCCCTGGCTCCCAAATTTACCTACTTACTACTTCATGACATTTTCTACCCAATTTTAGCATTGAAAATCACTCGCAACCACCATTACTCTCACACTTGATTCAACTCCCAAACATTCACTCAACATTTCCCAAAATCTCTCTCTCTCTCTCCTCTACACTTCTCTCTTCTCCAGGTGCATTCACGCTTATTATAACCCACTTTTCACATCCCAATCTTAATTTTACTCCACAATAATCCTTGAATATAACATTGTATAGTCCTTCTTTTCTGCCATCAGCTTATCCGTCAACATTATTGGTACTCCTTCTTTAGCTCTAACACATTTGAAACCCTTGACCTAATCCCATTATTCCTCTACACTGAAAACTCTCCCACCCCATTCAGCTTTGTTTCACTTACAGCCAGGACATCCAGGCTTCTTCTCATTTCATAACAACCACAATCATCTCTTTCTTATCATTCTGCACAAACATCCACGCAATTCGTCTTCCCACTTTGAATTTTTCCTTCTTCTTATTCTTTTTAGTAATCTTTACAGGAAAAGGGGTTACTAGCCCATTGTTCCGGCATTTTAGTTCGACTTTTACAACACGCATGGCTTACGGAGGAAAGATTCTTATTTCCACTTCCCAGGGATATAAAAGGAAAAGCATAAGACCAAGAACTATTATGATAAAATCAAAGAAAACTCAGATGAGTGTGTATAAATAAATGTGTACATGTATGTGTAGTGTGGACTAAGTGTAAGTAAAAGTAGCAAGGACATACTGTATCTTGCTTATTTATGAGACAGACTAAGACATCAGCAATCCTACATCATGTATAACAATCACACAGGCTTTCGCCCCCCACCTCCCCCTTTTTTTTTTCTTCCCCCCTTTTACACATCACTTGGCGCAGGACAGTAGTACTCCTGGGTGGTTGCTGTTACCTTCAATAACTATATATTATATATATATTATATATTTATATATATATATATATATTTTTTTTTTTTTTTTTTATTATCACACGCCCGATTCCCCCAAGGCAGGGTAGGGCCCGGAAAAAAAGATAAAACTTTCACATCATTACACTCCATCACTGTCTTTGCCGAAGGTGCTTTACAACTACAGTTTTAAACTGCATCTTTAAACAACCTCCTCAGAGTGCTCAGGCACTGTACTTCACATTCACTGGACTCAGTCCGGGGCCTGACTGGTTTCCTGAATCCCTTCATAAATGTTACTTTGCTCACACTCCAACAGCACGTCAAGTATTAAAAACGCCATTTGTATCCATTCATCCTATTCTCAAACACGCTCACGCATGCCCTGCTGGAAGTCCAAGCCCCTCGCACACAAAACCTCCTTTACCCCATCCCTCAACCCTTCTAGGCGGACCCTACCCGCCTTCCTTTCCACTAAAGACTGGTACACTCTTGAAGATCATTTGTTTCGCTCCATTCTCTCTACTTGTCCGAACTCCTCTCAACAAACCTTCCTCGGACCTCTGGACAACAGTTTGGTAATCCGCACCTCCTCCTAAACTTCCAAACTACGAATTCTCTGCATTATATTCACCACCCATTGCCTCAGACATGGAATCTCCATGCCTCCAGCTTCTTCCTCGACTGCTACATTCATCACCCCGCTTCACAACCATATAAGAGCGTTGGTAAAACTATACTCTCATGCATTCCCTCTTTGCTCACAAGGACAAAGTTGTTTGTCTCCCAATACTCCTAAGTGCACCACTCACTCTTTTTCCCTCATCAATTCTATGTTCACCTCTTCTTTTCATAGACCATCCGCTGACACGTACCACTCCCTCCAAATATCTTGAATAGTTCCCTCCTCCAATTACTCTCTCCCTCCATCTGATATTTCTATTCTTTCATCACCTAATCTTTTTGTTATCCTCATTACCTTACTCTTTCCTTTATTCACCTTTAATTTTCTTTCTTTTGCACACCTACAACATTCATCCACCAATCTCTGCAAACCTTCTCTTCAGAATCTCTAAGAGCCACAGTGTCATCAGCAAAGAGGCAGCTGTGACACATCAACTTTGTGTGTGAATTCTTTATCTTTTTAACTCCACGCCTCTTGCAAGACCCTCGCAATTTACTTCTCTGAAACCCATCTATATAATATATTAAACAACACACGGTGACATCACACATCACTTGTCTAAGGCCCTTCTTTTACTGGGAAAAAATTCCCTTTTCCTCATACTCTATAACTTGAGCATCACTATCCCTCGTAAAAACGTCTTCACTGCTTTCAGTAACGTACTCCTACACCATACACTTGCAACATCTGCCACATTGCCCCTATCCACCCTGTACATACGCCTTTTCTAAATCATAAATGCCACAAAGACCTCTTTAGCCCTTATATAAATACTGTTCCAACTTATATGTTTCACTGTTAAAACCTGGGTCCACAACACCCCCTACCTTTCTAAGCTCCTTGTTCTTCTGCTATCCTATTCTCCGTCTTACTCTTAATTCTTTCAATTATAACTCTACCATATCACTTTTTACAGGTTATCTCACAAGAACTTTATCCCCCTATAATTTTTGCACTCTCTTTTATCCTTTGCCTTTATACAAAGGAACTATGCATGCTCTCATATGCCAAACCTAGGTACCTTACCCTCTTCATAATTTATTAATTAATTGCACCAACCACTCCAAAACAATATCCCCACCTGCTTTTACATTTCTATATTTCTCCCATCAATCCCGGCTGCTTACCCCCCTTTCCTTTTTTACCTACTGCCATCACGAACTTCCCCCACAACTCACAACTGGCTCTTCCTCACTCCTACAGATGTATTCCCCTTGCCCTATTCACGAAAGCACAGCGCTCCACTATCTTCATCAAAATTTAACAATTCTCAAAAGATTCCTTCCATCTTCCCAATACCTCTAACTCTCATTTAATAACTCTCCTCTCCTATTTGTAACTGGACAAATCCATTTGTCTCTAGGCTTTCTTAACTTGTTAATCTCACTCCAAAACGTTTTCTTTTCTTCAACAAATTTTGTTGTAAATACTCACCACTCTCTCATTTGCTTCTTTTTTCATTGCTCACACTCTCTTAACTTCTCTCTTTTTCTCATATTCTCTTCCTCCTTGCCTCACTTATACTTTGTAAAAACTTCTCATTGGCTTACTTTTTCTCCTCTACTCCAATTGTTACATTCTTCATTTCCACAATCGTCAATTTCCCTCCTGCACCCACTTTCCTGTAACGAACAAACTTTGCTGAACACTTAACACTACATTCTTTTAATCCACCATACATTTCGACCCCATTGCATTATGCTTCATTTGACCCATCTAATCATACAATAGCTGTTTATATTTACCCTAACTGCCTTCTTTTTGTTTATAACCATTCACTCTTTTCCCTGATGCTTTCTATTTCCTTGTATCCCATCTACCTTTTTCTCTCAGTGTAGTAATCTAGAAAGTGATCTGATATATCTGTGGCCCCTTATAAACATGTTAAATCCTGATGTCTACTCAATACAGTCTTTTATCTACCAATAAATAATCCAACCAAACTACTTTCATTTCGACATACATCATATCGTGTATTATACTTTTTATTCCTCTATTTCTTAAAAATATGTTAGACCTATATCTAAACCCCTTTATATACAAAGTTCATTCAAATGGGCTATCCCATTATCTTTTACACATGGACCCCCAACTTACCCTACACACCCCTCGCTATAAGTTTCTCCTACATTTGAATTCAAGTCCCCTACCCCAATTACTCTCTCACTTGGTTCAAAGGCTTCCTATACATTCACTTAACATCTCCAAAATCTCTCTCTCTCCTCTGCATTCCTCTCTTCTCCAGGTGCATACAGCTTATTATGACCCACTTCTGCATCCAACCTTTACTTGAAGCCAAATAATTCTTGAATTTTCACATTCATATTCCTTTTGCTCCTTCCAATAACTGATATTTAAATTACTGCTACCCCTTCCTTTGCTCTAAACTCTCTCAGTTTACTCTGATTTATCCCATTTATTTCCCACCACTGGAAAACTCATCCTACCCCATTCAGCTTTGTTTCGCTTAGGGGGCCAGGACATCCAACTCTTTTCATTCATACATCAGCAAATATCTGGTTTCTTGTCATCCGCACTACATCCACCGAATATATATATATCTATATTTTTATATATATATATATTTATATTTATATATAATTAATATATAATATATATATATATATTATATAATATATTTATTATATGTGTGTTAGGTTAAGACACATAAGAAACAGTTGGATCTTCAGACGAGTACAGAAAAGTTGATAGAAGCAGAAGAAACTTGAAGACGAGGTAATCAGTTCCTCACCCTTAAAGTTTTGAGGTGGTCAGTCCCTCAGTCTGGAGAAGAGCATTGTTCCATAGTCTATGTATATATATTTATGGAATGGAGGTGATGTTATTTGTTTACTCTTGAACATCGGCAAAAGACAGAACATTTCTGGGTACTTTGAGAATTGCGTTCAAGTTACTTCAATCAATGAACTCTATTTAAAAATAAGATTATTTCTGTAATTATATCTTCCATTCTATCAAATAAGAGCATAAACGAGAATACAACCATAAAAACCATACAAAAATACTTCCAAGGGGTGGCTAATGGCTGAGGTGTGAACTCTATTATTTATGGTTCAAATTTCTTTCATTTTTTGGTGTACTTTAAGAAGATCTTTCCATCATTTCATGCCCAAGTTCAGTATGATAGCCCAACCAAACAAATGAGATCAATTCCCTAGATCAAGACGCAAGAACACATCGCCAGTGTCAAGGACACCTCTGTGAGGCCACTAGCATATGGGAAAATTTCGCGGGCGAATTTCCAAATACAAGCAGTCAATAGAACTGATTGATTGCTCGTATTGGAAAAAATCAACATGGATTGCGCTCACAAACAAAAGTGGATGTTCCACTGTATACATATATAAATTTGTATATGTTGTGCCAAATAAGGTATAAAACTGATCAATTGCAAGATCTCAGTTTAAAATTAAGTCCTTTCTAAATTTTTCTCTCTTACATTTATGGATATATTTTTTTTTTCATTTTTTACGTTAATGTAAAAATACTATTAATTTTTGCACTGGAAGAACCTTGAAACTTACCTAACCTTATTATATGAAGCACATTAATTTAGCCTACCTCCCAGCTACATAGGGGAAATACAATAGACCCCTGGATGTCTTCAAGCAGGCACTGGACAAACACAATAGTTGGTACCTGACCAGACGGGCGTGGCTAATACATTGGGTTGCGTGCAAGCCAGCAGTTACAGCCTGGTTGATCAGGCTCTGACTGATCCACCAGGCAGCTGGTCACAGACCGGGACCGTGGGGCATGACCCAGAACTTCTCCAGGTAACTCCAGTCAAATTAAATATTATTTTGATTAGTTTTCAAATAATTAATATAAACAAAACACAGGAAATACATTTTTTGTTAGGTGCAGAATGATTTTTGCAAAATTATTGCATACTCTAAATGTTCACTTGGCCTTATTCAGCAAGAAAAGCGGTGCTGTTTAACGCAAAATCACAAGTTTTTGTTACCTATTTGGCACTACATACGGCCATATATTCATTGCTGGGTGCAATGGGATAGTAACCCCTTTTTCTGTATACATTACTAAAGTTGAAAAAAGAAACTTTTGTTGTTTCTTTTGCGACTACCCTGCTTCGGTGGGATATGGCTATTTTGTTGAATATACAGTGGACCCCCGCATAATGATCACCTCTGAATGCAACCAATTATGTAAGTGTATTTATGTAAGTGCGTTTTGTACGTGTATGTTTGCGGGTCTGAAATGGACTTAATCTACTTCACAATATTCTTTTGGGAAACAATTCGGTCAGTACTGGCACATGAAACATACTTCTGGACGTGAAAAAAATTTTGTAACTGGGGGTCTCTGTAATATAATATATATAGCTACACTGTATTATTATATATAATATATATATATATATATATATATATATATATTTATATATATATATATATATATTATATATTTATATCAGTGGTCCCGGTTAACGAAACTATTTTCATTCCAGTAGTATGTTCAGGTTGCCAGTAATGACCGAATTTTTTCCTTAAGGAATATTGTGAAGTAGATTAGTCAATTTCAGACCCGAAACATACCGTACGGCTACGCACTTAAAATAAATACACTTAACATTAATTTGGTAGCATTTGGAGTTGATCGTTATGCGGGGGGTCACTGTTATAATAATATATTTTTATATATATATATATATATTTTTTTTTATTATCACACCGGCGATTCCCACCAAGGCAGGTGGCCCGAAAAAGAAAAACTTTCACCATCATTCACTCCATACTGTCTTGCAGGAAGGGTGACTTTCACTTCAGTTTTTAAACTGGCCAACATTAACACCCTCCTTCAGAGTGCAGGACATGTACTTCCCAATATACAGAACTCTAGTCCGGCCTGCCGGTTTCCTGTATCCCTTCATAAATGTTACTTTGTCACACTCAACAGCACGTCAAGTATTAAAAACCATTTGGTCACCTTTCACTCCTATAAACAACGCTCACGCATGCCTGCTGGAAGTCCAAGCCCTGCTCACAAAACTCTTTACACCCTCCTCAACCTTTCCTAGGCGACCCCTACCCGCATTCCTTCCACTACAGACTGAATACACTTTGAGAGTCATTCTGTTTCGCTCATTCGCTCTACATGCCCGAACCATTCCTCAACAACCCTTCTCAGCCCTCTGGACAACAGTTTTGGCAATCCCGCACCTCCTCCTAATTCCAAATACGATATCTCAGCATTTATTCACACCACACATGCCTCAGACATGACATCTCCACTGCCTCCAGCCTTCTCCTTCGCTGCAAAACATTCATCACCCAGCTTCACACCCATATTAGAGCTGTTGGTAAAACTTACTCCCATCATTCCTCTTTGCCTCCAAGGACAAGTTCTTTGTCTCCAACAGACTCCTAAGTGCACACTCACCTTTTCCCCTCATCAATTCTATGATTCACCTTATCTTATAGACCCACTCGCTGACACGTCCACTCCCAAATATCTGAATACATTCACCTCCTCCATATCTCTCCCTCAAAATGATATCCAATCTTTCATCACCTAATCTTTTTATCCTCTTAACCTTACTCTTTCTGTAATCACCTTGAATTTTTCTTTCTTTTGCACTACCCTACCAAATTCAGCCACCAATCTCTGCAACTTCTCTTCAGAATCTCCAAGAGACAGTGTCTTCAGCAAAGAGAAACTGTGACAAATCCCACTTTATGTGTGATTCTTTATCTTTTAATCCACACCTCTTGCCAAGACCCTGCATTTACTTCTCTTACCAACCAATCTATAAAATTATATTAAAAACCACGGTGACATCACACATCCTTGTCTAAGGCTACTTTTACTGGGAAATATTTCCCTCTTTCTAAATACTCTAACTTGAGCCTCACTATCCTCCGTTAAAAAATCTTCACTGCTTTCAGGTAACTTACCTCCTACACCATTACTGCAACATCTGCCACATTGCCCCCTATACCACCCTGTCATACGCCTTTCCAATCCAGAAATGCCACAAAAGACCTTTTAGCCCTTATCTAAATACTGTTCACTTATATGTTTCACTGTAAACACTGGTCCACCACACCCCCTTACCCGTTTACTAATGCCTCCGTTGTTAATCTGCTATCTATTCTCAGTCTTACTCTTAATTCTGTTCAATAATACTCTACCATACACCTTTACCAGTTATACTCTACAGACTTATCACCCTATAATGTTGCAATCTCTTTTATCCCTTTGCCTTTATACAAAGGAACTATGCATGCTCTCTGCAATCCCTAGGTGCTTACACTCGTCCATACATTTATTAAATAATTGCACCAACACTCCCTAAGCTATATCCCCACCTGATTTTATACATTGCTATCATTTATCCATCAATCCCGGTTGCCTTAACCCCTTTTCTTTTACCTTACTGCCTCACGAACTTCCCCCACACTCACAACGGGCTCTTCCTCACTCCTTACAAGTTGTTATTCATCCTTGCCCTATACACGAAAATCACAGGTTTCCTATCTTCATCACATTTTAACAATTCTCAAATTATTCCCTCCATCTTCCCTATTTACATATAAATATATCCAAACAATCTCACTTGAAAAAGGTTGTCCAGTGTTGGATCTGAGGAGGGGGACATGAACTCTCAGTGGCTACATTCTATACTATACTACTACTTCTTCTGCAACTTCATCAGATGTATTTATGTCTTGCTGTGCTTGTTCTTCAGATAGTTACCTGACTATGGAACTAAACTTCTCCAGGCTGAGGGACTGAAAACCCAAATTCTACGACTTCAAGGGTGATGGACTGATTACATGTTCTTCACATACTCTATGTTCATGCCTACTTTCAGTATTCAACTAAGATGCCTATGTGTAGTATTATTATTAAATCAAAATAGAAGCGCCTAAGCCATCAAGAGCCTACTGTGTAGGCGAAAAACGTTTCGGAATTTATAGTTGCATAATGTTGCATGTGTCTTACCTTACAAACCTGTGGTATGGTATCCATTTTGATAATCAAAAAGATTAGGTGATGAGATTGGATTATCAGATTGGAGGGAGAGATAGAGAGTATGGAGGAGGTTGAATGTATTCAGATTTTGGTGAGTGGACGTGTCAGCGGATGGGTTATGAAACATGAGGTGTCATAGAATTGATGAGGGAGCAAAGGGTGAGTGAGTGCACTTAGGAGGATGTGGAGGACAAAAGACTTGGAAATGTATGAGAGTATAGTGTTACAACGCTCTATATGGGTGTGTGACAGCTTGGGTTGATGATGTTTATGCAGCGAGGAGAAGGATGGAGCAGTGAGATGTCCCAATGTCTGAGGGCAATGTGTGGAGTGGAATATAATGCACAGAATTCGTTAGTTGGGAAGTTAGGAGGGAGTGACGGGGATTACCAAAACTGGTGGGCTGAGGAAGGGTTGTTGAGGTGGTTCGGACATGTAGAGGAGAATGGGAGCGAACAGTGTGACCTTCAAGAGTGTATCAGTCTGTAGTGAAGGAAGGCGGGGTAGGGTCGGCCTAGGAAAGGTGTGGAAGGGACGGGGGTAAGGAGGTTTTGTGTGCCGAGGGGCTTGGACTTCCAGCAGGCTGCGTGAGCGTGTTTGATAGGAGTGAATGGAGACAAATGGTTTTTATACTTGATGTGCTGTGGGAGTGTGAGCAAAGTAACATTTATGAAGGGGTTCAGGGAAAACCGGCAGGGCCGGACTTGAGTCCTGGGAGTGGGAAGTAAAGTCCTGCACTCTGACGGAGGGGTGTTTGTTAATGTTGCAGTTAAAAACTGTAGTGTAAAGCACCCTTCTGGCAAGGAGTGATGGAGTGAATGATGGTTGAAAAGGTTTTTCTTTTTCGGGGCCACCCTGCCTTGGTGGGAATCGGCTGTGTGATAATAAATTAAATATATATATTTTTTATATACATATTATATATATATATATATACAGTTCGGACACACCGTGGTAGTTAACGATATTTTTTCATCCAGAAGTATGTTCAGGTGCCATACTGACCGAATTTTCTTCCCATAAGAAATATTGTGAAGTATGATTAGTCATTTCAGAACCAAACATACACGTGCTAAGCACTTACATACATTGGGTAGCTTCGGAGGTCTATCGTTATGCGGGGGTCACTGTCTATATATATATGGTGGTGTATAAATATATGTAATATATATATATTATTATATATATATATATATATATATATTATATATATATATATTTATATATATATATAATATATATATTTATATATATGTGTGTGTGTTGTGTGGTGTTGTGTGTGTGTCGTGCCAAATAGGCAGAACTTGCGATGTTGGCTTTAAATAGCAACGCTGATCTTGCCATATAGGCAAGCGAAAAAATTTGTGGTATGCAATATAATTTCGCCACAAATCTTCTGAACCTAATGAAAAAAATATATTTCACTGTGTTTGTTTAGTATTAAATTATTGTAAACAAATCTAAAATATATTTACTTGGGTTAGGCTAAAATAAATTATTTTTGTTATAATAGGGTTAGGTAAGTTTTCTAAGATTCATTTGGTGCAAAATTAAAATTTTTTACATTAACATTAATGAAAAAATATATCTGTAAGCGTATAAGAGAAAATTTTAGAATGGACTTAATTTTAAATGAGTTCTTGCTAATTGACCAGTTTTACATATTCGGCACGACAGACATATATATATATATATATCCTAGGTAGTAGGTTGGTAGACAGCAACTGCCCAGGGAGGTACTACTGTCACATTCCTCCCCAAGACCACACCTTGTCCAGCCCCATACCCTCACCCACATCATTTCTCCCTGACCTTTCTGTCCACACACCTAATCATTTAAGTCACCTCCCTTATTACTGCCCACACCATCATCCACACTGGGCCTCCAACACTTAACCTTTTGCCCACACCACTTCCCCACAGCTTCAAGCCCACACAGCTTCCACCCACACCCTCATTACCCATGCTGTCATAGCTTACATGCCCTAACACACTGTCCACACTCCTATTCACATAGCCACTCAACACCCTCATTACTATCAACACTATCACTCGCACTGCTTCATTGCTTCCATCATCCTCCACCTCCAACACTGGCCACCATCCCTCCACTGCTGTCTCCACCTACACTAGCAGTCCTCCAGTCCACACCTCGAAATCAAACCTCCCCCATCCCAGCTGCTCTAACCCCTCTCATGTACACCCTAACCCCAACCATTCTAACCCCTCGTGTATAATCCCCAACAATAAGGCAGAGATGTAGCTGTGGGATCTTTAACCGACGTACATCGCTACATTGACCAGCAATTATATTATCATTTTAAGAATTTCAAGATCTAATAAAATTGGGATGACCTTTTTTTTTTGGGGGGGGGGGACCCTATATTTCCCATGTTTTTCAGTATTACTACAAGTCACTTTCAGGAATGTACCTACCATGTTAACTGATGGTCGACTGTATACTGAATATATATTGTACTATTACCAAAAAAGCAATGATGTAAGGCAGGGGCATAACCAGGTTCTAAAGTTAGGGGAAGCACGCATATAAAAAAAAGAAAAAAATGCCGTGACACATACTGAATAATTTTAAATTCATTATACGTACATATACATACAGTGGAACTTCAAATATCGAACTTTCTTCGTTCCAGACGGCTGTTCAAGTGCCGTTACCAAATGAATTTATTCTCATCAGGAATAATGTAAATTAGATTAGTTCATTTCAGACCCTCAAAAATACACTTACATAATTGGTCGAGCTGGGAGCAGTTCAATATTTCAAGTTCCATTGTATTCACTTGTTTTTAAAATCAAAACACAAGGAAGATACAGTTTTAAAGGAAGTACATAACTGTTATGTTTGATTTAAAATAAAAATACTACAGTGGACCCCCAGGTTTTGCACGTCAGCTGGGAAATTGACAGTACCAGATGCATCCACCTGGGCTGCTCATACGTTCATGACTCACTCTTGGGCACATTAAATGTCTTATTTTAGGTTAATATAGACATTTTCATTAATCCATCTATGATATTTTCTTCAGTATTATACGATAAGAACACATTACATAACACAAAGACATGCTATCGAGGGGTGGGGTCGGGTGGAGAGTAAACGTTACATTTTCTCTGGTCTAGCTTCAGAGAAAACACGTACGAATCTGCCTTGGCCCAGTAACCGCCCTTAGTAGTACATAAGGCTTTTGTTTACAATTCTTGGCATGAATTATTCATTACTTCTCCCTTTGTTTATGATGGCATCTAAAAGCAGTTGTTAGAAACAATTAAACTCAGTGAACATGGTACGTCGATGGTAATAATATGGCTGTAGACCACATTGTATGTAGCCGGTAGGTATACACTGGGATGTAGTCCCTCAGGGACTACAAAAAAATAGTACTCACCAACAAGAGTCTTCAATAAAGGTATGTAATGTTCATTTATCATTAAAATTAGTCATTTATATTTATTTCTCATTGTTTACTGTATGTAAAACTATAGTTATTCTCTATAAAATGTACTTTTTGTTGATATTTTTGGGTGTCTGAAATGGATTAATTGGATTTACCTTATTTCTTATGGGAAATATTGCTTCGGTTTTCTGCCATTTCAGATTTAGGCCAACCTTCTGGAATGGATTAATTACGAAAACTGGGGGTCTACTGTACAATAAAAAAAAAAGTTTTACACTAAGCTCAAATCTCAAAACAATAAAAACGTGTGTTATTTAATTATTTTAATTTTAAATGTAAAATAAAAAAAAAAACTAAGTACAGTATTGTGAAAAATATATGAAGCAGCTACAACACTCTCTTTTGTCTAATCTTTGTTTGGAGACCAGATATTTCACCCGTCATGGTTCTTGCTTCATTGTAAGACTGCCCATAACACATAGTGATTGACAGGCCTAAGTTTTTGATTACTGGAAGAATGTTGAAAAAATCTCCAGCCCTTGCTTCAGATAATTTGTTGAATTGTATAAATTGTTTCACTGCATCACCATGTACTGTTGCAAGGATAATAAAAATTTGTCAATAGTAGAGTCAACAATTATTGGAAAGTACTTAACCACCTTCATTTCAGTTATTATCTTTGACAGAACCTCAGCTGATAAGGACTGCACCAGGTCATTTTGTATGTCAGGGCTGAGATATGTTGCATTTCGTTCACTCACTAATAAATGTTGCTCCAGTAATGTATCATTTTTGGCAAACACCTTAATAAGTTCCAAAAAACTGCCTTCATTTGTGCTGTGGGATTGTCTAGCATCAGAGAGGAGGCTGCGAAGTCACGGTTTGTTTTGGTTCCCAGATGCCACCAATGCATCACGAGACTGAGCAGACAGTTCAAAACACTAGGAAGTTAGTTGAATGAAGTAACGAGTCCAGAAAGTTCTTCCAAGGCCACGCAATAAAAAAAAAAGAGATTTGTCTTTTGTCGCACAAGTGAGCTAAAGAGTTAAAGAACTGCTGAAGAGGTGCCACCTTTCAAAAATGTGCTCAGGGGGAGAAGTTGCTCCCCCTGACTTAAGGAATAGAGTAATATTACATTCATAGGGTTACAATAAAATCTGTAGAGATCATACACTGCCTAGGAGGCCTGGGAAGCAATCAGGTCCAATTCCTTTGATCATATGTCCCTCACCAGTATCAAGGGGGTTTCCCTCAAGGAAAAAGGACACAGTAACAAAGGGGTAACTGAGTATCTTTGCTCTTGGAAACAAAACTCTAACGTAATCACTGCAATATTCCCAAAGGGATGCCCCATACTAAAAATGAGCAAGTATGGCAATAATGGTAAGGAATCCATAGTTTTGAGATTCAATCCCTGTAAATAACTAACTCAATGAGTAGACACATGACATACAGTACAAATCACACAGTATAAAATGCAATATATATATTTTAATGCAGCTTACTCTGTGCAGTAACAATGAACTTGCTTCAAATGGTACTTCAGACATCCTCAGTGCTGGCTTTTTTCTTTTTTTTTTTTGATATATTAATTTGAGACTAAGTGTATTTATCACATACATTACACAGTGGCACTTACACATGTATTGCATCTTGAATGTAAATATTATTGATCACTGTTAAAAACAAATTGCTCAAAGGGAGAAAACTTTTTTTTTTTTTTTTTGGCGCTACCAAATTTGTTTGTAGAAACTAGAATGACTGGTAACTTTAGAAACTTCTAGATACTAACATCTAGTGATAGTATTGTATTTTTGGCCCTATATACTATATACAGTATTCTTCAAACATTTCTGACCATATCTTCAAAGTGCATGGTCTCTTAATGCTGCCATTTCTAATGTTTTTCATCACTGTTTCTCTTACAGTTAGCCCTTCTATATTCTTTCCTACAACCTAATTACTTTCCCTAATACCTGCTACTTTACAAAACCTCATCCCTTATTAATTGAAGCAAGTGGCCTCTTTACATATGATTTCATGAATGATTATATTCACTAGGAAGCAATAAGCCTATAGGACTCGTATAGTACCTGGAAATGGAAATAAATCAGGTCTGATTCAACAACCAGAAGGGTTATCTTTAATTTTTTTGATCAAATGAACTTTACCAGCATCAAGTTACCCCTTGTATAAATTTTACAGAAGAGCTAAATTATATATTGTTAACCCTTTCAGGGTGTTGGCCGTACTAGTACGGCTTACGCGCCAGGGTCCTCGACGTACTAGATCTCATAAATTCTAGCGCCTTCAAATCTAGTGAGAGAAAGCTGGTAGGCCTACATATGAAAGAATGGGTCTATGTGGTCAGTGTGCACAGTATAAAAAAAATCCTGCAGCACACAGTGCGTAATGAGAAAAAAAAACTTCGACCGTGTTTTTGGATTAAAACAGCGACTTTGCACTGTATTTTTGTATGGTATTTATTGTTGTATTCTAGTTTTCCTGGTCTCATTTTATAGAATGGAAAACATATTACAGAAATTGAGATGATTTTGACTGGTTTTACAATGAAAAGTACCTTGAAATTGAGCTCAAAGTAGCAGAAATGTTCGATTTTTACCCAAGTTCAAAAGTAAACAAATCATGCTAAGCGTCCAATACACGTTAACTGGCGAGTCTAATATTCTTTCACAAGTGCGCCAATATTATTTATACCATTTCTACACTAATGCAGTAGTCTGCATAACGGTAAATCTTCTATTTTTTGTGAGAATAAAAATTCAAAATGGAAAGCAAAAGAATGTAAGAGGGGCGTGGGGACGTGACTAATGAACAGAGGAAATGTTATTTTAGTGCCAGGAATGTCTTTCTTGTTTATTCTGGACCCTATTTGGAAATTGGCATCTTGTGAAATTGGCAAAATTGCTAAATTCTGACCACTGTATTGGATAGTTGAAATGGGTAAATCAGTGGTTTCTTGTACTCATTCGATAGAAAAAATGGAGTTCTAGCGAAATAGTTATGATTTTTGTCGACTAGTACACTAGAATTGGCTGAAAATAGGGCTCAAAGTGGGCAAAATCGCCGATGCGTAAACATCGTCAAGACCGCTAACTTCGCGAGAGCATAATTTCGTAAGTTTTCCATCAAATTTCATACTTTTGGTGTCATTATGACTGGGAAAAGATTCTCTATCTTTTCACAAGAAAAATAATTTTTTTTTTTTTTTGAAATTTGGGGGACCCTGAGAGGGCCTGTGGACCCTGAAAGGGTTAATGGATAAAAAATTTTCCTGTGCTATTTATTACTAAATCTATAAATGCTATACTGCATTTAAAATTCTAATAGACTGGTATTTTGTTAAATCTTACATACTTTTACCAATTGATTCTTTGCTGCCATTATTTCGTTGCTCAACATTTACTTGATATAGTAGTAAATTTTTTTTTTAAGTTTGCTTTGAAAGCTTCCTTAACTGAATTTTAGTTAAAAGTAAACTTCTCTATAATTTGCTTTGAAAGTTTCCATGCTTAATGCACAGCTGAGGTCGAGATATCTAAAAAATATTCAGGACAATGATGTCAATAATAAGTATGAATGTACACCTAAGGTAAGATAATGCTTTTTTTTTTCTGCTTTGTTCTTTTAAAGTATCTGTTAGTGTTAGTTGATAGTTACACCTTATTAGAAGAAGTTGGTTGAGTGTAGTTGCATAAATTCACCCTCTAATTACAGAATATACTGTAATTACTAACTATAGCAAATTAAATCATGTGGTGCAGGTTGCATGAAAATATAGAGGAACTATAGTATTTTAAAGTGACAGATTAATTAGCATGAAACCATTTTTTTTTCAATCTTTGCTTATTTATCTTTGAATTTAGTACTTAGTTTTAACTGTTGTTTTTAACTTCAAATTTTAAAATTAAATTGAGTTTATTGACTTGCCTATTTAATTTTTAAATGATCATAATGATAAAGGAAGCTTTCCTAGTTAAATTCAAATAAACATTGCAAAGTACATATTTTTACATCATCATGTTCTGGCTTGCTCTACAGGAGTATATTCAGAGTCTTCAGCGCAAGGCATACCCAACTGGTGACAATGGAACACTTCAGTCAGATTCTACTCACACCACCATGCTGCCTCCAGAACAGACTCAGTTGGCTCCACTTACCGAGAGTGAAGATGAAATGGGAGGCTCTCTGCCACCGCCAACCCCACCTGAACCCCCGAGACTTACACGGGTCACTATGCATTAGCCCTCAATCTGAAAATATGTATTTAAATTTTTAAGACAAAGAAAAAACTTCCAGTCAACAATATAACTAAAATTCAAGGTTTTAGTCAAGATTTAGTGACAAATGTTCCTCACTATATGTACAGAATATAAGCCATGATACTTTCTACATACATTAAAGCATGTATATCTGTTCAGAGAAAATACTAATAAACAATTGTATAATCCTGAACTTTAATTGTGATACTATATAGCAAGTGTGTGTGTATTCCAGTTTCCAGAGTAGTTCTGTCTTTCCCTGCCTACTTGGAACAGGGCTCGGCTGTAGTTTGCAGGCAACGTGTGTCACATGTTGTAAGACTTCAGTATGGCTTGAAGTCTTTCAACATATATTGATCTTGAATGAATGAGGCTATGGCCATTATTTCAAGCTCTCTCCAATATAAAAGATTTGAATTTCTCAGTACAGTGGTCATGAATTGTGTATTTTAATATTTTTTCTTATTGAAGCTAGTCTTGTAATTTGAGAGTTGTCATATGATATGCAGATATTTGTAGGGCTTGTTGATTTTCTCATTAAAAGTTATGACTGATAAGTACTGTACTGGTAATATTTTTTATCTTGGAAAATCAACTACTGGAAATAATAATTATCCTTGTAACACAGGATTTTTTTTAAATATTGGTTATTGGGTGAAATTGTTAAGTAAAGCATCAGTGCTTGGTAATAGTAGTTACTCAGTGCATGTCTAGTGAAAAAATGCATGTTCAAGTTTGAAGCATTCGAAGCTGAATTTACAGTGCTCCATGAACATTTATTTCAGTTGTGAAATTAGACCTGTGTCTATTGCTCCTGCAAAGAATGACTGAAGTTACTTGCCCTTTCTTAAAAACTAGCTCAAATGCTATCAGTGCTGATTCCAAGAAGCTCAAATAGCAGGGAGAATAATGTTGCACAGCACAATTATGCCACATGTCTTTCTGTAATATGTAACTGGAATGTTGTTAATTGCATTGTAAGAGATTTTACTTTGCCATATTTTTGACAACAGGCATTACTCAAGGCTTTAAGCTACCAGTATAATTTTCTCCCAAGCATGCCTGTATTTCCATTGATATGTGATTTAAAGGGGAAGTCTTATAGTATGTCCTCCCTTTCAAGCAGGTACTGGGAATATTATAGTCATTTATATTACATTTTCATATTTATACTAGCTTTGTGTATATTTAAAAAAAAAAGAACTTTTCCAGACATTACTTCTCATTAATTTTCATTTATTTATAAAAACAATAGCTGTCTATCACTGCCTGTGAACTAGGTTCATCTCATCATGTATTTGTTTTGTCTCCCATTTTTAATTACTAACTACTTCGTATTTTGGTATCAGATTTATTATTTTAGGGATTATGATGAATTGATCTTTTATGATTTAAGAAACATACTACTGGTTTATATGTACAGGAAAACCAGTAACATGTTCTGCTCTGGCAACTATTAAGTGTCTGCTGCTTTTTTGTCTGTTGTTGAAAGAGTGCAACACTTGAGGATTGTTGTCTTGAATTCTCCATCCCCCACCACATGGTTGCCAGAATGTGTGATGTTAATCCTAAGGATTGTAGTGACTAGGGCAGGAATCTTCAGACCCTATTGGGTAGTTGGTCATTGTAGTGATAATCTATTGTATATGTGCATTGATGTGAGTGCTGCTGCGGTTATGTTCATTTTCAGTACTACTTGCAGCCAGCGAGTTGCCTGATGATTGGTTTGATAAGCTGTAATTCTGTAAAATCCTAAGCAGTGCTTATTTCCCTATTAGTAAAATAGAGATGGTAAGCTTGTAATAATTTAAAAACATATTTTTGGTAAATTCTTTTAAGTTAAAAGTGAATTTTTTTTGACAAAGCAGTATGCTGAGGTTTCATGGACAAAAAAGTTTGCTATAAAGCAATTTGCTTTTAAGCTTATTTTTCTTCAAAAAGAAATTTTTAATGAAATTAAATTTCACCCAGATAAAATAAAGATTGCTGCAGACATACTTCTCAAAGAAGAATGTAATCAGCATCAAAGTCTTAATTCTTCCTGTCAACATCAATTGATATGTGATAATCTATCAAGTAAATTAAGAGGCTCTCTCAATCTTCCTTGCATACAATTCATGAATAGCTTGCACCTCTTTTCTCTACTATATGAAGAGATGCTAATTCAGAATATGTCTTTGCTGCCATGTCCAAAACCTTTGTTATTTGCCAGGGTATATTTAACTATACCTTTTAACATATTTTGCAGTTTTAAAAAATGAATGAATTAAGAGAAAAGGAATTATTTCAAGAAGTAGGTTTCACAATGGCAACCATTTTATTGCATGTCATTATATAAAAAAATAAAAATTTAAAGTCTTACATCCCTTATTTAGTCGTTCCATCCAAAATATTGAATTGGCATCTCTTTACTGCACAAAATATTGTGATATGTAAATGATAATGCAAGCATGCTTAACAGTAATTAAAGAAAACACATGATATATTGGGTCTGTCATGACTAAATGGTATTTTCTTCTTTTCTGATAACATTTTTATTGCTTTTTCAGCAGGTAGTGCACCAATGATATTTGTGTTGTAACTTTTGGATTACTCCACTGTCAGGGCACAGGAATGCAAAACTGTATGGTCTTCACTGTTAACCGTGTGACAGATTTTGACCTCTATATACTTGTTTTGCCAATACAGTAGTTTTAAAATACGTACTTTTTTTTTTTTTGCCCAATTTTATATTTCATATTTTCCCATTTAATTGTCTCCTTTCATAAACTCATTTTGAGCAGAGATCATAAAACTTTTTGGAGCATTTATTTTCTTAACACTTTAATGAGGAGATGCATTTTTTTTTTATCTCGATTGTAAGGCAAATACAAAATGCTTGAATATATTTTCATAACTTGGATAATTTTAATTGAGTAGCTTTTTCTTTGGATAAAAATAATATACAAATCTGATCAACCATGGACATGCATTAAATTTTGTATTCTTGATGAAATAGGAGTGCAAGTATATAAATAAGTATGAATGATTAAATTATAACTGTTATATTCAAGAGGAAGCCTTTAAACTCATAAGGATCATATATAACACCTAGGAAATGGGAGGTAAATCAGGCATGATCTGAGGAAAAAGTTAGCTCCAGTTTCTTGGGTCAAGCCTTCAGCAACAAGGCAACTATTACAGTTTTCTATAGTATTTATTCCACTGCCATGAGTTGTACAACATGCACAGATAGTGCAGTTGTGTAGTTAATTTCACTTTTTGTTTAATGACTGCTCCTAGTAAAACCAAAGATCAGTCCTTTCTCCTTACCAATAGTTTAGATCAATCATTTTTTAGTAATCATGTATGTTATTAAGTTGTTTAAAATAGATTATACTTTTTTATTGGATGTTTTTTTTTTTTAAGTGATATAAACATATCCTAATGATTTCCAATGATGTCTTGTAAAAATGAAATCATGGTACAGAACTTATGCACGCATACTCAACAAAAGTATTACTGAAACTTGTGCATCATCGGCTTGTGTTCTGCATCTACCCTAATAAGTTAAGTGCTGGTAAACTTGATGACTGACAGAAAAATCTCATAGATTTTGAACTAAATGAAGGTAGTAACAATAATCATAATATTGTGCATATAAAGCTCCTGTGTTTCATTAGCATTATTTATAATAGTTCACATTTGGTAATATTTACCACCAATGAGTATGGTAGTTTTAAGTGTTTGCTAAACACTAAGATTTTCAAGACTTTTTTTTTTTTTGTAGATAATACAATTTATATATATTATATTTACCATGAAAATGTTTTTGTTTACATTTGTTCTGATCCATATATGTTACCAGAATCAGTTGCAGATTATAAAAAAAAAAGTGTTGATGCAGCAATGAGAATGTAGTTGTTAAATTTATAAGTTCTTTCTTCATATGTATTCTATTTAGTTGGTATCTTTGGAATGGGAGTTGGAATATTTTTATTCAATGAAATGTATTGGATCTGACTTGTATATAATGTTACCCTGCTCACTGGAAGAGGCATTGGATCACCTGAAGGTTCACCACCCAGAAAAAACAGTGAAATATAGTTATAGTCATTTTATATAAGCTAATTATTTTATTTAGTGCCAATACTAATCTAACCTCACTATGCTAAAAAATTATGTAATTGCATAAAATAAGTTTACTAATCTAAACACTTGCATAAGTATGTTTCATTGCTTTCATCGGTGTGGCAAATCTTTAAATGACCTGAAGTTTTATTATACTCACAAAATACCAAACTCATCTGGTCAGAAAAGGTAAACTTGTTTATGTTAAGCAAAATGGATCGTGTCCTCGATACCTGTGTACACCGTTAAACGGTAACCTTATTTCACATCTTGAACAGTGACATCTGTGCCTGCCAGACACACTTAATCTGAAATTGTCAAAAAGCAGGAAGTGTCTCTATTACTATTTCTTCAAAGCTCAAAGTCAAACTCTGAATGCTTGAATAGATTTGTTTTGTAAATTAGGTATGAGAGGTTCCTTAACAAGTAAATATGAAATGCTCTATTGTCCAACAAATCTGTCTACCTTGGATGCTATTGTGACAATTTTTATGAAAAGAAATTACAGTCACCTCCCATTTTGATACGTATATTGTGAAAAAAATAGACAAGACTTTTGGTATTGCTTGATCTTGGCATCAGCTTCATTAAGGATAGTTTTCCTTATGATGCTCAAATACATCTTCTGCCTCTTGCCTCCAGTTAAAACATTATACAGTAGGTGTCTGTAATATTTGATGTGGCTCTTGTACTTCATGTGTATGACAAACTTGTATATCATTTTCTTCTAAGACAGTTGTAGGCTAGAGTTCTACTAGAAACTGCCCCTGATTTTACAACACCTGCTGGATAATGGCTCCTCTCTCATGATGCTCTTTCGTCACTGTAAATATTAGCCATCACTCAGATTGTTTTTCTGATGTCACTAGGTATGAGTGAGAAGTTTATATAAGGGAACACAGTTTTATATAACTTGAGAAAGTGTATGTACATTATGTAATCATTTCTTACAAGCTGATACATGCAATTCTTCAGAAGCAGGTATTTGTACTGTACTGCATCATGTGCTCTTTAAATAAATAACAATGTTTTGACTGGATTTATTTTAATTTCCTCATGGGAATATATAAAGCAGATATACCCTGAAAGATAAAGAAATAGCACTATGTAAAAGATAAATGATTCAAGAACCCAAGTGTTGCACATGTGTCCAATTTATCAACTATGTAAAAGGGCTGGGTTGTATATTAAAGCAAGGTTTGTGATGCAAATTTGTACTGTTAAAATTTGCAGAGTGGTAGATTGGAAGCAGCACTGTGAGGCGAGTGACATTTCCTTTCTTTTCATATATAACTTCTTTGCTAAACATAACAGATCCTATATTTTAACTTCACACTGGGTTTCGAGTAATGCTGATTTTCCAGTTTTCTTTGCTTGTACCCTCTTTCTTTCACACTGATCTTGTTACCTTCTGACTTATATATGCTTGTTATGTGGATTCTCAATGTTCCCAAACAGGCTGCTCCAGAAGTTGAAAGAGGGAGGGGACATAGGGAGTCTTCAAGCAGCCTTATAATTTTTATTATGGGGTCCCTCAGCTCACTTACCAATAACCATTACCAAACCACTTGCACATTTAATAATATAGGGACAGTTTTGTCAACAGAGCTGTACAAGAATGCCTTTGGTGAAGAATTTCAGTTAGAAATAAGGCAGTTTTAACATAACTGACCAGTGTATGTATTGTATAGCTCTAAGAAGGGAATGTACGAGAGTATAGTGGTACCAACACGCTTATATGGGTGTGAACAATGGGCTGTAAATGCTGCAGCAAGGAGGAGGCTGGAGGTAGTGGAGATGTGTCTAAGGGAAATGTGTGGTGTAAATATTATGCAGAGACTTCATAGTGTGGAAATTAGAAGGGGGTGTGGAGTTACTAAAAGTATTAGTCACAGGGGTGAAGAGGGGTTGAGGTGATTTGGTCATTTAGAGAGAATGAAGCAAAGTAGAATGGCTTGGAGAGCGTATAAATATGTAGGGGAAGGAAGGCAAGGTAGGGGTTGTCCTTGAAAAGGTTGGAGGGAGGGGGTAAAGGAGGTTTTTTGGGCAAGGGGCTTGGACTTTCAGCAAGCATGCATGAGCATGTTAGATATTGTTTGGAGATGAATGGTTTTTGGGACCTGACGAGCTATTGGGGTGTGAGCATGGTAATATTTTGTTTAGAGATTCAAGGAAACCGGTTAGCTGGAGAGTCCTGGAAATGGGAATTTTTGGATATTGGCAGTTTGGAGGGACATCAATCTTGTCATTCTGACACC
>NC_069481.1:9178703-9198497 GCF_026875155.1 Cherax quadricarinatus
AGTTTTCCTTTAAAAAAATCTTACCACGTTGTGTACTCGCCCTACTCACTAATTGTGGTTGGCAGGGTCGATACTCAGCTCCGGGCCCCCGCCTCTTCACTGATCGCTACTAGGTCCTGGCTCTCTCTGCTCCCTGAGCTTAGTCATACCTCGTCTGAAAGCTATTTATGGTTCCTACCTCCACTACATCACTTGCTAGGCTATTCCACTTCCTGACGACTCTAAGACTGAAGAAATACTTCCTAACATCCCTGTGACTCGTCTGAGTCTTCAGCTTCCAATTGTGACTCCTTGTTTCTGTGTCCCATCTCTGGAATATCCTGTCTGTCCACCTTATCTATCCCACGCAGTATTTTGTATGTCGTTATCATGTCTCCCCCTGACCCTCCTGTCCTCCAGTGTATGTGTACTCACCTAATTGTGGTTGCAGGGGTCGAGACTCAGCTCCTGGCCCCGCCAGGAGTGTGTGTGTGTGTGTGTAACTCAAGAATTAATATTTGCACCGATAACTTGTGACCGGGTGTGGACGTGTGAATTGTTCATTACATCATAATTTGTTCATGATTGTAACCATATATAAACGTAAGTATATTTACTTGCTTACATGATTCATTACCTTTGTAACTTATGACTTCATTACCTTTGTACCTTGTTCAGCTATCAAAACTTTGGGGCCCTGTCCCTGGACCCTTTATGTACCTCTGTAATCTTTTGACTACCTCCCACAGGATGAGTATGGGGTGACTACCGCCCACAGGATGGGTATGGGGTGACTACCTCCCACAGGATGGGTATGGGGTGACTACCGCCCACAGGATGGGTATGGGGTGACTACCGCCCACAGGATGGGTATGGGTGACTACCGCCCACAGGATGGGTATGGGGTGACTACCGCCCACAGGATGGGTATGGGGTGACTACCTCCCACAGGATGGGTATGGGGTGACTACCTCCCACAGGATGGGTATGGGGTGACTACCTCCCACAGGATGGGTATGGGGTGACTACCTCCCACAGGATGGGTATGGGGTGACTACCTCCCACAGGATGGGTATGGGGTGACTACCTCCCACAGATGGGTATGGTGTGACTACCGCCCACAGGATGGGTATGGGGTGACTACCGCCCACAGGATGGGTATGGAGAGACTACCGCCCACAGGATGGGTATGGGATGACTACCGCCCACAGGTTGGGTATGGGGTGACTATCTCCCACAGGATGGGTATGGGGTGACTACCTTCCCTCAGGATGGGTATGGAGTGACTACCGCCACAGGATGGGTATGGGGTGACTATCTCCCACAGGATGGGTTATGGGGTGACTACCTTCCC
Organism: Cherax quadricarinatus; assembly: GCF_026875155.1. Taxonomy (NCBI): domain Eukaryota; kingdom Metazoa; phylum Arthropoda; class Malacostraca; order Decapoda; family Parastacidae; genus Cherax; species Cherax quadricarinatus. Next base: position 9,180,037 of record NC_069481.1, read on the forward strand.
TCAGGATGGGTATGGGGTGACTACCTCCCACAGGATGGGTATGGAGTGACTACCGCCCACAGGATGGGTATGGAGTGACTACCTCCCACAGGATGGGTATGGGGTGACTACCGCCCACAGGATGGGTATGGGGGCATAATAAACGTATTAAACTAAACTCACCTTGATGGAGGAGACGATGTCGTGGGCTAAACTTTCGTCCAGGGAGGGAGAAATGGCCACCACAACATTCTCATATCCGTTGTCGACCAGTTTAATGTTGCTGCTGCTGACAGTGTTCACCACCATCATCACCACCACCATCATCATCACCACCATCATCACCACCACACGCATTATCCGTAATATCTAGGAAAATATTATTATTAATTTAGCTACTGTTATGGTTGAATACAATCACAATACAGTAGCTAGATCAATTTATAATTGATTTACAATTTGGAGAGGAATTGTAGACGTTTTCGATCCATCCTGGACTACAATCAAATGGAATATGATAATAGTCTAGAAGGGAACGTCACAGTACTGTGGCCGTTTAGCCACAGTTACTGTGACGACCCAAACCCCCCTCACTACCCAAACCACCACCACCCAAAACCCCATGTCCAATCCACAACCACCCAACCCACCAACACCCCAAAACCCCTCACTACCCAAAACCACCGTACCCAACCCACTACCCAGTCCACCACATGCAAAACTACTACCAAAACCCACGCATCCCAAAATATATCCAACCCACCCATCCATCTACTATCCAACCCCCCACATCCACCCTACTATCCAACCCACCACATCCAACCAAACTACCCAACCCACCAGCTCCGATATACACAACTAATCCTAGCAAGAGCATTTTTTTTACTGCAGTTCTTAAAGACTTCAGACATGCGACGCTGAAGTGTAAACTGACTCAAGACATTTGACTTTGCACAGTCATAAAAAACTTGGTCACCCGTGTCTGGTGGAAAATTTTGATAATTTACCTAAGATTTATTGGTAGATAATTGATATTAGAAAAAGGTTTATATAATAATTCAGGTGTGTAATGCTGATGTGACTTTGAAAGGGGATAATTCACAAGGGAACCGTCATATCTCTATAATTTTCCATATTTCATGTACTAGGTTAATTAAATAAAGTAAATTAATGTAATAGCGAAGTAAATTAATATTTCTGATGAAGAAATATATTACACACCTATAAATATCACCTAACTTTAAATAAAAAGGTGTACAAAATATGAGAGTCGGGGAGTAACAAAGATGGCGGTGCGGAACAACTAACCGGCGATTTGGCGAATGTCTTTCTCGAATAATTTGTTAGTAATATTAATCAAACAGTGAAATAAATACAAGGAAGAGAAATACATCTCTGGAAATTTCCAAATATATAATGAATTTAAAAAAAAATAAGCATTGTGTAAATTTGAATAATATAATTTGTGTATTTAATGTGATGCAGATTTGATCCCTTTTGAGAAATTTACTAGTGAGGGGGAAAGGTATAAAAGAACACCAGGGAGTGACGCTTGCGAGAGGACGCCTTATGTAATTTGCAAGCACTGATTGTCGTGGAAAATTGTGCAAGTAATCCGGTGTCATCAGACGTTCATTTGTGTATATTGGCCTCAATTCATAATTTAGAAATTTCTGACATGTTCCTGCGAAGATCTAGGATAAATAGTGTGGACAACCCTTACAATTCGGCAACAAGAAAGGAAAATAGAGGACAACGATTCTTCTCAGGAAGCACACCTTAGCTAAGTGAATCCCGCTTACCCGTGATGTACAGTAGTTTTCCGTTTGCCAACGTAAAGTCTAGGATGTTGTGAGGGCAAATACCCCTCAGGGCAGGTTCCTTGAGTTAGTGAGGTGGCTCTTGATTTTAGGATAGGATCTGGTGCTCCAGTTCCCCCGATCAAGCCTGAATGCCGTTCCACATCCCCCTCCAGGCGCAGTATAATCTACAGGTTAGCGCTTTTCCCCTTGATTATAATAATAGTGGTGGCATAGGTGTGTTTCCAAACAATAATAATATGACCAGTAATTAAATGGTAGTGGTAATACAAATTTCTTTTTCTAATAACACCATTGTATTATTTTATTGTATTCATAGTTACATTTTGTGTACCCAGCAAGTAAACTAAAAACCATACAGTCCACACAATTTAATCTACCAAGTACTGGCTTTGATATGTAATTATTAATTTAATCAGGACGAAAGCTTTTTGTGAGAGTAGTTATGGAGTGGGGGCATCGCGAGGTACAGTTCTGCGACCTAACGTGACCAAGTCCACCCTTACCTCCGCCCAAATTATTTGCATATAATATATTCAGGTAATTACTACCCCTGTAAACTTCATGCAGGTAATTTCTCATAATAATAATCCACAGATGGTATTAACGGAAAAACTGACGCGGTAAATAATGGGCCTATGGTACCTTAACCCCGTGTGTTCTCCAAATATGGTGCACTTACCCCCGGTGCATTAAACCACACACAACAGGTCAAGTTGATAGAAATGGAAAAATTTTTGATTCAAGTCTGCCTTCTGAGGTATAGGGTATTCACCAATTAATAAATGGGTATTAATTTTTATATGAAATTATGTAACTTATAATCGTAAAATAGCAGATCAAACAAAATACCTAAACAATCAAGTCCATTCATAATTATACAGTCAACTTAATAGCCATTTTTACTGGCGTAAATTTCTTAATAAGTAAAACAGGAACCGATATGTTCCTATTCCAGGGTTCCGGAGTTATTGGAAAGCAGCTGAAAGGAAAGACATACTTAACGAACCCCCAGTGTCCCTAACGTCCTACAAGTCTCCAGTCACATTAACATCAGTAAGTTACAATTTGATTTGTTGTGTCAAGATGTCCTCTCAGAGTGGATTGGAACGTTAATTCTAAATGTGTTCTAGTGGAAAATCCCCCATATATTTCAAAACAAGAGTCCATCATGTTTTGGCCCGGTCAAACACGCCATTATCAACCACTATAGCCATCGAAGTGTGATAAAGCTATACTCTGTGGGATAAATACATCAGAAAGTCGCAGTTTGGTCACCGAACTTTCTAGGCTTCTGACAACAAAAATCTGTGAGATGTACGCAGAAGGTAGTAAATTCAACGCAGCCTCCTAAAAGAATGTCACACTTTAAAATGTGCTTTTAAGCCCGGTTCTAAGTTAGGTTTGGTTGAAGACTGGCTACAGTTTTACGTGCATGTGATAATTACATGGCACCTCAAGGTTTGTTTACAATCTTGAAACTGATAGAGAAGCATCCTAGTCTAGAATCTGACGACATATATGTCTACCGGTGGGGGAATGGGAACCTTACCGTGTGCTAGAGAGATAAAACCCTTTATATATTTACTATAAATACTTACTAGTTGGCTGGGTGAATGCTGCTATGGTATGACAGCTCTCAAGAACCTCGAAAATCTTTCAACTAAAAACTTTTGTCGCGACGCACTACAGGTCAAGACAGTATCACTGACACACATTTGATAAGCAATATGGTGGACGCCTCGTCCTACGATGTCTTAGGTAAATTCTCATAAATAAAAAGTTGCATTATGTTAATCCTTTTTGTCTTGGTATTTACACGTTATTACTTCAAGCATAACACTATTATTCACTGCACTCTAGACCCTTGAAGGGGGCTGGATTAATGCTACTGAACAGCTCTTTATCAAAGAAATTGAAGCTGTCCTTTCTTTCCTTTGCTCAAACCTTATTACCTTCCGTTTCCCAGAAGCTGCATGACTCCTTACGGGTTTAGTGCTTCCCGCGAAAATAATGATAATTCTGCATACTAAATCATTGCAACTAACATAGGATTAATTACATTCGTAATACCATACTCACGTGATGTATCTTCCCTGTTAATTGATGTATGTTTAGCCTAATCTGTTGTTGACTGCAGTCTGTGGACTTTAAAGCCTATCAACACACGAGGGTCACTAATTACGGCTTTTTTTTTTTAAGAGCGCCGGCCAACTACTGGATACCAAGGTGGCTTGAACCGATCTTATATATCTTGCGAGCGCTGGTGATAACAGCCTGTGCATATCTATTGTTCCAAGGTAGGTAAGTAGGTATCAAGTTTGTCAGGAAACATGAAGTTTTTCTGACGCCGGGTCTTATCATTATGACTCTTCTCTGTTGCGAGTCATCACACAAAAAAACCCCCACACACACACACACACACACACACACACACACACACACACACACACACACACACACACACACACACACACACATACACAGTCATGGTCCGGTGATGAGGTATCACAGTGGGCGCCGGTGACGAGCGGGGTCCCACAGGGTCGTCCTGGGACCAGTGCATCTTGGTATATGTGAACGACATGACGGAAGTGATAGACTCAGAAGTGTCCCCTGTTTGCAGATGACGTGAAGTTAATGAGGAGAATTAAATCAGACCCGGACCAGACAGTCTAACAAAGAGACGCTGGACAGGCATGATGCGTGGTCCAGAGACTGGCTCCTTGAATTTAAATAACCCCGCCAAATGCAAAGTCATGAAGATCAGAGGAAGGGCAAATGAAGACCACAGACAAGTATAGGATAGGAGGGCTAAAGCTGCAAAACCTCACTCAAGGAGAAAGGCCTAGATGATATAATACCGAGTACATTGCCAAAGCACACATTAACCAGGTAACTGCTGCGGCATATAGCGCTTGGCAAACCTGAGATAGCGTTCCCCGGTATCCAGTAAGAATCGTTCCAAGATTTAATACACTGTTACGTCAGGCCCAATACTGGAGTACGCAGCACCTTGTCCAACACTGTCAAGAACTTAAGAAAGAGCAAAGGTTTGCAACAAGGCTAGTTCCCATAACTAAGGGAATGTCCTATGAAGAAAGGTTAAAGGGAAAATCGGTCTGACAACACTGGAGGACATGGAGGGTCAGGGGAGACCTGATAACGGCATACAAAATATGGCGTGGAATAGACAAGGTGGAACATAAGACAGGATGTTGTCCAGAGATGGATACAGAAACAAGGGTCACAATTGGAAGCTGAAGACTCAGAGGGATGTTAGGAAAGTAATTTCTTCAGTCATACAGTAGTTAGAAGTGGAATAGTCTGCAAAGCGATGTAGTGGAGGTCAGGAACTATACTCATAAGTGTTTAAGACGAGGTATATAAAAGCTCATGGATCAGGGGGAGAGAGGACTCTAGTAGAGGTCGGTGAAGAGGCGGGGGGCCATGAGCTGAGATCCGACCCCTGAACCACAATTAGGTGATACACACACCAGAGGACAAGAGAGATAATGGGGGAAATGATAACGAAATACAAAATACTGAGAGGAATCGAACCCCCCCCCCCCAAGGTGGACAGGGACAGGATGTTCCACAGATCAACACAGCAACAAGTGGTCACAGTTGGAAGTTGAAGACTCAGATGAATCACAGGGATGTTAGGAAGTATTTCTTCAGCACAGAGTTTGGTTCGGGAAAGTGTAATAGTCTGGTAAGTGATGTAAGTTGTTGGGAGCAGGATCCCAAAATAGCTTTAAGAGGAGGTAATGGTAAAGCTCAAGACGAGAAGAGAGACCTAGTAGCGCCACTGTGAATCGACCCCTGCAACCACAACTAGTGAGTAAACACACACACACACACACACACACATACACACACACACACATCACACAAACACCACACACACACACACACACACACACACACACACACACCACACACACAACCCACACACGGGGCCAGGAGCTCGACTCGACCCCCTGCAACCTCAACTAGGTGAGTACACACCACACTCAGCCAGGAGCTGACTTCGACCCAGACAAACACAATTAGGTGGACACACCACACACACACACACACACACACACACACCACACACACCACACACACACACACACACACACACACACACAAACACACACTCACACATGGAGTATGGCAGCACCAGTCTGGGAACCCACACCTGTTCACGCACGTCAAGAAGTTAGAGAAAGTACAAAGGTTTGCAACAAGGCTAGTCCCAGAAAGCTCAGAGGAAAGTCGTACGAGGAAAGTTGAGGGATAATCGGACTGACGACACTGTAAGGACAGAAGGGTCAGGGAGACATGATAACAACATAAAGATACTGTGGGAATACACAAGGTGGACAGAGATAGGATGTTCCAGAGAGGGGACACAGGGACAAGGGGTCACAACTGGAAGCTGAAGACTCAGACGAGTCACAGGGACGTTAGGAAGTATTTCTTCAGTCATAGAGTTGTCAGGAAGTGGAATAGCCAAGCAAGTGAATGGTAAGTGGAGGCAGAAACCATACTTAGTTTTAAGAAGAGGTATGATACAGCTCAGGAAGCAGAGAGAGAGAGGACCTAGTAGCGATCAGTGAAGAGGCGGGGCCAGGAGCTGAGTCTCGACCCCTGCAACCACAATTAGGTGAGTACATCCTGTTCCTCATTCTTATATCTGAAATAGACAAAGATGTAAGATATAGCACTGTTTTCCTTTGCCGGTGATACCCGAATTTACATGACAGTGTCATCCATCGAAAACATTACAAGCCTCCAAGCTGACATCACCCAAATCTTTAAATAGGCCGCAGAATACAGTATGAAGTTCATTGAAAACAAATTTCAATTACGAATAAAAAAATAGATGGTGCTGATACCTGGTGCTAGTACCTGGGGTCTTGATAAATTAGACACATGTGCAACTCTTGGGTATCTTTACTGAGGAAACGTTTCGCCACACTTTGTATGGACTGATGAAGCCACACAGTGGCTTCGGAATAAAGTTGTCTAACTATTGCATATGTGAGGAAATGGTATGGTGATACCGACAAGATGTGGAAAAAGACACTTATGTACAGTTCAGGACATTTATTAAAGGAAACGTTTCGCCACGAGTGGCTTCTTCAGTCCTAATACAGAGAAAACTAAGAAAACACACATATATATAGTGGCGGGAGTCAGGTGAGGTGATGCGTGGGTAAAAAAAAGGGATTGTAGTAGTAGTATAGTAGTAGTAATGGAATCAGGAGGTGAGGCTAGAGAGGGACCTGCTGCATCCAAGTAATACCCAGTTTCCCAGGATGGTAATATCCCTCTTGCTTAGTAATTTTGAAATACTTAACTACCGATTTTTGCTTTATAGTGTTACTGACAGAAATTAGTGCAGCTTCAATGCATTTTCTCTCCGTCTTAAAATACCGTCTTCCGTAATAACTAGTTTAGCTTTCATGAAGTTTCACGTGAGGTGTCCCCAACATCGTTCTCTATGTTGAACATCATGCGTTTATGGCGTCAACATTTTCTGCAAGCATTTGTGTTCTGCTATCCTAATGTCCAGCAGTTCTGGCTGTTTCCCCTACACTATACTTTGTCACACCCCCCACATGGTATAGTGTAGATTCCTGCACTTGTGCCAGAATCATGCTTGGGTTTTTGTATCAGGTTTCCCAAATAAGTAGTTTGAAGAGCTGGTAGATATCTTAGCAGTTTTCTGTCAAACATTATGATACATTAGTGGCAACGTGCTGACCTAAAACGATTGTAACTTGGAGGCTTTTCTTCAATTTGATAGGTGTTGGTCTTGCTGAGGATACGTGTTGCCAAGTTTCCTAGCAGTCACGTATGAAGTGTAGGGGAAAGTGTAGTGAAACTAAAAGAGTTGGTGATGTATGTACATTCTTCATCGAGGAACTGCGGACTGGAAATTCATAGCTCACAGAAAGAAGCCAATAACTACCCCTCTTTTAGTTCTTCAGTCATGGTGAGAGAAGAAATGTAGAAGATCATTCTTGTAGGTAGGCTTCACGGTAGACTTTTTTTAAAGGAAAGTTTGTTTCCCCTGTGCGAAAGAGAACTCGAGAAAAGGTAACTGGTTGTCTTCTCGCACCTCTAGAGTAAGAATTAATAGTAGGTTCCAGAGTGTTTGATGGTGTTTGAGGAGCCCTGTACGTCAAGATTTTTGGGTACAATGACCAAAGATATCATCTAGCGTACCGCATCCCCATTAACTGAAAGCGAGGGATGTTATTGATGATCCTTCTTGATTCCAGGTCCTCCATATATAAAATGGCAAGAACTGCACTAATGGGGGATCCAATGGCTATCCCTAAGAGTTGTTTGTACATCTTGTCCCTCTAACCTAAAACAGTTAATAACGAACCAAAGTGCGACTAGGCTCACAAAACTCTTGTCGGGGTACAGGTAACTCTGTTAATCATCTTTAATCACCCTGCGAAGAAGATCAATGGCTTGATCAACATGGGACAGTTGGTGAATAAGCAGTCACGTCAAAACGTTGCAAGCTTTCTTATCACTCATGTCGAGATCCCCGATAACGGTAAGGAGGTCCACCCCGAATTGTCTTCAAGTATCTCTGCTCTATCAAACATTTCTGTACACGACTGAAGAAGCCTACTGTGTAGGCGAAACGTTATCGAAATAAGATACCTAACTGTTGCAAATGTGTCTACCAAACAAACTGTCGGTATTTATACAAAAAGCATTATAATGTTCATAGCAAATCAGTCAGACACTGCAACACAAGGTATCTTGGTACAACCATCAAACTCGACAACCTCTACTAGTGAGAACTGCTGGGGTTTGAGAGGGACCGTCCTCCAAAGCAAACCTACGTCTCACCATCCTGGCACAGATGGAGAGAGGAGGATTCCATCCTTTCACTATCACTTCATATTGTTCAGACAACGGAACAATGCTCTCCAGACTGGAGGACTGACACCTCAAAACTTTAAGGGTGATGGACTGATTACATCGTCTTCAAGTATCTTCTGCTTCTATCAACTTTTCTGTACTCGACTGAAGAAGCCTACTGTGTATCGCAACGTTACGGAAATAAAAGATACCTACTGTTCATATTGTCTTACTCTTGACGTGTTATGTTTGCGGATGCGATTGAGGAGATCACCAGAGTGTTTATAATGTGCTCAACTGATTGTGCCCAAGAGTTTAGAAAAGTGTTTAGCAAGAAACCGTGAGAGTTGATGGGGAGCACTGCCTATTCCTATTCTTAGCTTATCTTAATCCAGAGGATACCGGGCCTCATAGGAATTACAGGCTTGTGAGTTATTCGGCAGGCTCGACAATCTGGCGGGTCTGGTGTTGCTGGGAAATGTTGCAGAAGTTTATTTTGCAAGTTTGTTTTTGCCGGTGAGATGAGTTGAAGGCAGGAGGAGGTCGGATCTTAGTGGACGTGCCACTAGTGATAATAGGTCGTCGTCAAAGGTTGGGCAAGCGTTAGAAGTCCTTTGTACCAAGATCCCAGTATATAAGCCACCTCTCTGCTCTATCTGCACTTACTAACCAAGAGTGTTGGACTGAACACATCGAAGCCAGTGTTGAAGGGACTGATTTAAACCTCAACTTCTACCTCCTTTACCCATTACTACTTGTATTGACTGATGAAGCCACGTGTTAGCGAAAACGTTTCTTCATAAAGATCCCATGTGTTGCATAATGTGCTCAATTCTTCAACTTGTCGGTTTTCAAAACATTCACACCATCTGCAGACACTGCAACATCATGGAACTTGTACAAAGACTTCAACGCTTTGCCTCAACCTTTGGACGAACGACCTACTTACACTAGTGGCACGTCCCACTAAGATCCCGGCCCGCCCCCCTGCTTCAACTCATCTCACCGCAGTATATAAGCCACCTCTCTGGCCCTATGCTGCACTTACTACAAGAGTGATGGACTGAACACATCGAATCCAGGTTGAGGGACTGATTACATCCATTCTCTACCCCTCCTCCTTACCCATTTTCTACTTGTATTGGACGATGAAGCCACTGTGTGGCGAAACGTTTCTTCAATAAAGATTCCCATGTGTTGCATAAGTGTCTCAATTCTTCAACTTGTCGGTTTTCAAAACCATTCATCACACACATTTCGAAACGTTTCCTTACACCTGTTGTCCTGTTCACCTAGCAGCAAATAGGTACCTGGGTGTTAGTCGACTGGTGTGGGTCGCATCCTGGGGGACAAGATTAAGGACCCCAATGGAAATAAGTTAGACAGTCCCCGGAGGGTGGCTAACCCTCCGGGGTTAAAAATCCGAACGAAATCTTATCTTATCTGTCTCACATCCAGCCTACCCTGCATTCACCACCTGACTCCATCCTGTGAATACTCATGCATTATTCACCCAGGTAAATCTGTTTGTGACTTGATAAACCCTCAATAAAAGATTGCATTATACTGCATTTGTATTTATTTTCCCGTCATGTCGGTATTTTATACCCTTTATCTCCGCCAGTAAGCCTTTGTAGATGAATGGTTCACAGAACCGACATGTTGATAAATTAGACACATGTGCAACTCTTGGGTCTCTTTATTGAGGAAACGTTTCGCCACACAGTGGCTTCATCAGTCCAAAACGTAGGAGAAACTTGAAGAACAGGAGGAGAATGAGGTAATCAGTCCCTCAACCTGAGTCGATGTGTTCAGTCCATCAATCTTGAGCGGAGAGAAGCAGCTTATAAACCGTATGGCAGGAGAGGTGCAGCAGTCATAGGTGGTGTCACATTTGTTCAATGTGGAAGTAGGTCGTGCCCCCAAAAATTAGGCAAGCGAAGAATTCCTAAGTATTAAGATCCCAAGAAGTTGCAGTGTGTGACAGGTTTGTAGATGAATGGTTCAGAGAAGCCTGCTGCTGTGCTCCTTCCTTCTTGAGCTGGTGTGACTTGGACATGCCTAGCAGGGGTCAGTAGACTTGCTGCAGTGCTCCTTCTTTCTTATACCTGATTTCTCTTTTTTATTGCATTCATGAGGTGCCTCTGGAACGGGAGGTATTCAGAGGAAGGAAATTGCAACCAACTTCCTTGGATCAAGAGCCCTTCATCAAGGCACCATCCTTGAAAGGAATACGATTTTAAGTGCTTTTCAAATTTATTAGATGTCTAAATTATAAACATTAACATCTCAAAATTATAAATACCTGGAGAGGGTTTCAGGGGTCACAGCCCCCGCAGCCCTGTCTGAGACCAGGCCTCATGGTGGATCAGGGTCTTATCAACCAGGCTGTTACTGCTGGCCTCACGCAAACTGACGTACGAACCACAGCCCGGCTGGTCAGGTACTGACTTTAGGTGCAAGACGATGTAATCAGTCCATCACCCTTAAAGTTTTGAGGTGGTCAGTCCCTTAGTCTGGAGAAGAGCATTGTTCCATAGTCTGAAACAATATCGTCTTCAAGTCTCTTCTGCTTCTATCGACTTTTCTGTACTCGACTGAAGAAGCCTACTGTGTAGGCGAAACGTTTCGAAATAAAGATACCTAACTGTTGCATATGTGTCTTACCTAACAACATATTATCCTGTATCTCTCTCGCTTGCGTTCCAGGGAATACAAATCAAGGGGCTTTAATCGTTCCCAGTAATTTAGGTGCCTTATCGTACTTATATGTGCCGTGAGAGTTCTTTGTACACTCTCCAGGTCTGCAATTTCGCCAGCCTTGAAGGGGGCCGTTAGTGTAGAGAGAACAACCGATTTGAAGAGAATCATCATGAGGTTGGCCTACATTCAGCCCTCATTTTATCGAAACTCGATTATGGTGACCAGATCTATTCAGCTGCCTCTCCTGCTACTCTCTCTAGCCTTAACCCCATCCATCACCAAGGATTACGTTTATGCCTTGGTGCTTTTCGCTCTTTCCCTGTTGAGAGCCTCTATGCAGAAGCGAATGTTCCATCCTTGTCTGATCGCCATGATGCCCATTGCCTTCGCTACTATGTACGTTCTCACGATCTCCACAATCCTTCCATTTATAGAATGGTCACCGATATTAGTAGACATTCTTCGTTTTTTTTCGCCGCCCCTGTTTGCTCCGTCCCTTCTCTCTCCGCCTACATTCGCTTTGTCTTCCCTTCAGTTACCACCTTTGTATGTTCATGTAGCATCTCACTTTTCCCTACCCCCCTGGGAAGTTCCAGCTGTTCGGATCTGTTCTTTCTCACTCCCTTGCTCGAAAGCCCAACTGCCTACGGTTGCTTCCCGCTCTTTTTCTTGACACTTCCACTCTCATTCTCATGCCACCGCCGTGTACACAGATGGCTCTAAGTCTTCTGACGGCGTCGGATTCGCAGCGGTGTTTCCGGACAGCGTCGTGCGAGGGCATTTACTATCCTCGGCTAGCATTTTGACCGCTGAATTGTATGCCATTCTTGCAGCACTTATTTGTATCGCATCTATGCCTGTGTCATCATTTGTGGTTGTCTCGGGACTCCTTAGTGCTCTACAGGCTATACGGAAATTTGATACACCTCACTCCCCTAGTTCTCCGTATCCAACTTTGGCTATGCCGTATCTCTACCAAGCATAAAGATATTGTTTTTTTTTTGATAAATTAGACACATGTGCAACTCATTCATCTACAAACCTGTCAGACACTGCAACTTCTTGGGATCTTAATACTTGGGAATTCTTCGCTTGCCTAATTCTTGGGCACGACCTACTTCAACATTGAACAAATGTTACACGACCTATGACTGCTGCACCTCTCCTGCCAACGGTTTATAAGCTCCTTCTCAGCACGTATGCCGTATTCTATTCAAGATTGATGGACTGACCACATCGACTCAAGGTTGAGGGACTGATTACCTCATTCTCCTCCTATTCTTCAAGCTTCTCCTGTGTATGGACTGATGAAGCCACTGTGTGGCGAAACGTTTCCTCAATAAAGATATCCAAGAGTTGCACATGTGTCTAATTTATCACCATAAAGATATTGTATAAAAAACCTGTCGGTATTTTATGCCATTTTAATGTTCATAAAGATATTGTTTTTTGTTGGGTCCCTGGTCATGTTGACGTACAGGGCAATGAACAGGCAGACACTGCTGCGCGGTCAGCAGTACATGACCTACCAATTTCATATAGAGGTGTTCCATTTCCAGACCATTTTGCTGTAATAGCTACCCACCTTCACACCCGTTGGCAACAACGTTGGTCAACTTTACTCGGTAACAAACTTCATTCTATTAAACCGAGCATAGGTTACTGGCCGTCTTCTTGTCATCAGTGCCGAGGTTGGGCGACCACTCTCTCCCGTCTTCGCATTGGCCACACTCGTCTTACTCATGGGTATCTCATGGAGAGGCACCCTGTTCCTCTCTGTGAGCAGTGTCAAGTTCCAGTATCGATTAGCTACATTCTGTTAGACTGCCCTCTCTATCAACGAGCACGCAGAATTTACCTCCAACGTCGTCTCCGCTCTGCTACTCTCTCTTTACCTTCCCTTCTTGCTGATGGACCCTCCTTTAATCCTGACTCTCTCATTGACTTCTTGACAACGACTGATTTACTTCACAAACTCTGATGATGATACCTTTTGCACTCCCCTCAACCCTTTCAACCTCAATCTCTTGCTGCCCTCTACCTTTCACCATCCACTGCCGCTGTTCTCCGTAACCTATTACTCATCCATCTCCCTTTTGAACATTAAAATGGTATAAAATACCGACAGGTTGTTAGGTAAGACACATATGCAACAGTTAGGTATCTTTATTTTGTTTCATACTATGAAACAATGCTCTTCTCCAGACTGAGGGACTGACCACCTCAAAACTTTAAGGGTGATGGACTGATTACATCGTCTTCAAGTCTCTTCTGCTTCTATCAACTTTTCTGTACTCGACTGAAGAAGCCTACTGTGTAGGCGAAACGTTTCAAAATAAAGATACCTAACTGTTGCATATGTGTCTTACCATCTCCCTTTTGCCACCTGATACCCTCGCTTCCTTCCTGCCCTGCAGCGCTGTATAGCCCTTGTGGCTTAGCGCTTCTTTTTTATTATAATAATAATAATTGGCGTCCCTAGTTTTGAAGGTTGTCATTATCCATCCTAACATTTTTCTAGCAGATGCGGTATATACATTGTTATAATACTACTACTACTACTACTACTACTAATAATAATAATAATATCTTTATTTCTACAAGTACATGTACAAGGTATACAGTCCTAACTGACATCAGTGACATACTACTGTATAGAAAGCCGCTTATTATACTGAGCATTTCGGGCAAATTAGGTTACTTTTGTCTCAGGATGCGGCCCACACCAGTCCACTAACACCCAGGTACCCATTTTATACTGATGGGTGAACAGGGACAGCAAGTGTCTTATGGAAACACGTCCATAATGTTTTCCAGACGTACCGGAGATTCGAACTCCGGACCTCAGTGTGTGAGCTGCGCTAACGATCGAGCTACGAGATCCTCTGACATTATCACTCCCAGGTCTTTCACATTACTTTTTCGCTCTATTGTATGATTAGAATTTGTTGTATACTCTGATAGTTTTAATTTCCTCAAATTTTCAATATCTGAGTAGTTGAAATTTCTCTTCATTGAACTTGACTTGACTTGTACTCGTTGGAACGCAGGAGGGAGAGATATATCATAATCTACACTTGGAAAATCTTGGAAGGAATGGTCCCAAATCTGCACACAGAAATCACTCCCTACGAAAGTAAAAGACTGGGCAGGCGATGCAAAATGCCGCCAATAAAAAGTAGGGGCGCCATTGGTACACTAAGAGAAAACACCATAAGTGTCCGGGGCCCAAAACTGTTCAACAGCCTCCCATCAAGCATTAGGGGAATTGCCAATAAACCCCTGGCTGCCTTCAAGAGACAGCTGGACAGATACCTAAAGTCAGTGCCGGATCAGCCGGGCTGTGGCTCGTACGTCGGACTGCGTGCGGCCAGCAGTAACAGCCTAGTTGATCAGGCCCTGATCCATCGGGAGGCCTGGTCGTGGACCGGGCCGCGGGGGCGTTGATCCCCGGAATAACCTCCAGGTAACCAGGTAACTTCATATTGTTTTGAGTGACCCATTTGAAGATTTGGTTGATGTCCGCTTGGAGTCTTGCGGTGTCTTCGATGGAGGTCACTGTCATGGTAATCCGGGTGTCACCCGAAAAGGAAGACACGGAGCTATGGCTTACGTCTGTCTGTGTCAGATATGAGGATGAGGAATAGGATGGGAGCGAGCGAGATATTAACATATCAATATTGTAGATATTAACCTCTTAATATTATAGACTTTAGCATCTCAGAATTATAGATATTAACATTTTAAAATTATAGAGATTACTATCAGATGGTTGTACTTATCATCCAATTCTAGTCATGATACAATCAAAACCGAAGGAAATTCAATCACTATAATCAGTGGTAAACATTATCATATTGTTATCTCTTACACTTATCTCTTAATTCTAGATATATTAAAGTAATGTAACCGTATCCTGGTATGATGTCAGTAACTTACAGTGCAATACACGTGTGATAAAGAATATAGAATAGAATACTGATAGAGAATATCAGGAAGCATTGTCGCAGATGTTGTTAATGTCGAGATTTTTTTATGCATAAAGCAATACTTAGGTGAAGGTATACCTGGAGTTTACCTGGAGAGAGTTCCGGGGGTCAACGCCCCCGCGGCCCGGTCTGTAACCAGGCCTCCTGGTGGATCAGAGCCTGATCAACCAGGCTGTTGCTGCTGGCTGCACGCAAACCAACGTACGAGCCACAGCCCGGCTGGTCAGGAACTGACTTTAGGTGCTTGTCCAGTGCCAGCTTGAAGACTGCCAGGGGTCTGTTGGTAATCCCCCTTATGTATGCTGGGAGGCAGTTGAACAGTCTCGGGCCCCTGACACTTATTGTATGGTCTCTTAACGTGCTAGTGACACCCCTGCTTTTTATTGGGGGGATGTTGCATCGTCTGCCAAGTCTTTTGCTTTCGTAGTGAGTGATTTTCGTGTGCAAGTTCGGTACTAGTCCCTCTAGGATTTTCCAGGTGTATATAATCATGTATCTCTCCCGCCTGCGTTCCAGGGAATACAGGTTCAGGAACCTCAAGCGCTCCCAGTAATTGAGGTGTTTTATCTCCGTTATGCGCGCCGTGAAGGTTCTCTGTACATTTTCTAGGTCAGCAATTTCACCTGCCTTGAAAGGTGCTGTTAGTGTGCAGCAATATTCCAGCCTAGATAGAACAAGTGACCTGAAGAGTGTCATCATGGGCTTGGCCTCCCTAGTTTTGAAGGTTCTCATTATCCATCCTGTCATTTTTCTAGCAGATACGATTGATACAATGTTATGGTCCTTGAAGGTGAGATCCTCCGACATGATCACTCCCAGGTCTTTGACGCTGGTGTTTTCGCTCTATTTTGTGGCCAGAATTTGTTTTGTACTCTGATGAAGATTTAATTTCCTCGTGTTTACCATATCTGAGTAATTGAAATTTCTCATCGTTGAACTTCATATTGTTTTCTGCAGCCCACTGAAAGATTCGGTTGATGTCCGCCTGGAGCCTTGCAGTGTCTGCAATGGAAGACACTGTCATGCAGATTCGGGTGTCATCTGCAAAGGAAGACACGGTGCTGTGGCTGACATCCTTGTCTATGTCGGATATGAGGATGAGGAACAAGATGGGAGCGAGTACTGTGCCTTGTGGAACAGAGCTTTTCACCGTAGCTGCCTCGGACTTTACTCTGTTGACGACTACTCTCTGTGTTCTGTTAGTGAGGAAATTATAGATCCATCGACCGACTTTTCCTGTTATTCCTTTAGCGCGCATTTTGTGCGCTATTACGCCATGGTCACACTTGTCAAAGGCTTTTGCAAAGTCTGTATATATTACATCTGCATTCTTTTTGTCTTCTAGTGCATCTAGGACCTTGTCGTAGTGATCCAATAGTTGAGACAGACAGGAGCGACATTTAAGTTTCCATATTTCCTGTATTAATAATTTCCCTCTTGTAGTAAGGGGTGACACTAAACCTAGTGGATCAAAACATTTGGAAACTTCAGCAAGCAAAACTCTCTTAGTTAATTTATTGGGCATACTGTAATTATTAGGTTTTAACATTAACAAATCTCTCTCAGTATCCCAATTTAAACCCAATACATTACTACATTTTGGCACTTCATCTCCAGGGTAATCTTTACTTATTTTGTCCTTCAATTTGGACGAATTACTATTCCATTCTCTCAGAGGCATATTTGCACTTTGCATTATTTTATTAGCCTCTCCATAAGTCATTAACAGTTCCTCTTCAGTTGACGTCACACCCAGGAAATTGTCCACATAAAATTGTTTGCTCATTATTTACTCAATGGATTTCCCCGTACTTTAAAAGGGTTTCATTTATCGCGCTTGAAGTAGGAACGGATGGATGTACCCCAAATAATACGCTCCAAAGCAAAAGGGTTTTTCAGAGGGCTAAGTGGTAAAATGGGTTTCTCAGGCATAGAAGCAGGAAAAATTAGGGTAGCCTTTGAAAACCCCACTCTTAGGAAATTTTACTTATGTCAGCCGTAAAGGCATAAGGTTTCACTCTGAAATTTAATAAGATACTCCAAATTTTTTCCCCAAACCGGACCTGTCATAAAACAGTCTTTAAACGGGGTACTTTTTTGTTACTCCTGGCAATAATTAAACCAATTCTCGGGGGATGGTCTTAGAATCCTTCTTCACTCCCTATTGGCAAATAGTGACCATAAAAATTTTGGGTTGCTCAGGAGGTACCTCTTCTATAAATTTATTAATTAACTGTCAGCAATTTTATCATTATGGCATTAAAAATTCTGGTATCTTTCTCATTCGCGAGCTGACCTTTAAATTTTCCATATGCCCTTCTGTAATTATGGGCAATTCTGATGGTTCGCCCACGGAAGTCACCCGTATTGTCCAGATTAAATTTTCATCTCTCAGGGGATTTTTTTTGAGTAAAAAATCGTCTGGATTTCTCTTTTTTCATTTATTCCAAAAAGCTGTCTAATTCCCACAATTTATCATGGGCCAAAACCACCCTTGAAAGAAATACGGGGGACGACTTCAGATAAGACACACAGTTTTTGGGATTTGTAGTTTCCTCTAGCATGAATTTAATTTTTACGAGGAATCCTACCGGGGGGGCCCGGTGGCCTGGTGGCTAAAGCTCCCCCTTCACACAGGAGGGCCCGGGTTCGATTCCCGGGGGGTTTGGGAAAAATTCGACACGTTTCCTTTCACTGTTTTCCTGTTCACCTAGAGCAATAGGTACCCGGGTGTTAGTCGATGGTGGGGTCGATCCGGGGGACAAGATTAAGGACCCCAATGGAAATAAGTTAGACGTCCCGAGACGCACTGACTTTCTTGGGTTATCCCAGGGGTAACCCTCCGGGGGTTTAAAAAACCGAACGAAATCTTACTTATCCTTATACATTACTGGCCTTGCATCTTCAAAAGGGGTGACACCACATTTCTTTACCATACCTTTTCAAAGGAGGGAAAAATCACTACCTATCAAAATATTTATTGGGCCTACAGAATCATCACTTACCCCCAAAGGGGCTAAATTTACTTATTGGGAAATCTTTCTGTAGCTTTTCTAAGCCCTACTGTAAATTTTTCTCTGGAAGTCATCTA
>NC_069481.1:9198997-9226567 GCF_026875155.1 Cherax quadricarinatus
TTTTTTTTTTAAAAAGGAATGAAACTCATTTAAAATTAAGTCCTTTCAAAATTTTCTCTTATACGTTTAAAGATATATTTTTTTCATTAATGTTAACGTAAAAATTTTTAATTTTGCAGGCAAAAGAATCTTGGGAAAAAACTTACCTAACCTTATTTTAGCAAGAACAATTTATTTTAGCCTAACCCAACTAAATATATTTTATATTTGTTTACAATAATTTAATACCAAACAAACACAGTGAAATATATTTTTTTCGTTAGTTTCAGAATAAATTTTGGCGAAATTATTGCATACACAAATTTTTGCTTGTCCTATATGGCAAGATGAGCGTTGCTATTAAGCCAAGATCGCAAGTTCTGCCTATTCGGCACGACATATATATATATATAATATATATATATAATATATATATATAATATATATATATATATATATATATATATATATATGTCGTGCCGAATAGGCAGAACTTGCAATCTTGGCTTAAATAGCAACGCTCATCAACAGATGAAAACAGGATATTACCCCCAGCTAAGTCGTGTCTAGATATTTATTTTCATAGCTCTGGCCAGTATTTTTATCATAAATGTAGATGGGGGTTTTCTGAGTATGACACATCTTAATCTCCAGTCAAATTGGTGAGTGATATTAAGATATATTCTCCTTCTGTTATGTAAATGTGTATATATATAATCATTTATTAATTCTAATATACAGTCCACAAATTTATATATTTACCAGAATTCCTGGTGATATATATTTCATTTGTAATTAATAGGTCAGAAGCAACTTGTGGATATGACAGTTGTAGGTATTGAAGAGGGACATTTTTGCGACGTAGGTGTCCCAAATTCCTACTTGTCTATGTAACTCTGATAAATAATAATTATGTTTGTTATTTACTGTTATGTACATAATGAGTTACATTCAGATAAATGCAATTTTCCACATTTAATATGCCTGTTGGTCCTTCTTGAACCGGAGGTAATTAGTGAAGTCATTAATTAGTAATTACTTAATAATTATATGTGAAATGACAGAAGGAGGTGGATATTAAGTTCACAAATTTACTTAATGTGTAGTGGATTATAATTATTACACTATTAATTTGGATAAGCCAAGTGTGGCTAAAAGATTATATTAATGTGTATAATGTTAATTTTGCTATGCCAAATTCTGGCAAGGATTTACATTAATTTGTATAATATTAATTTGCTAACCAAGTCTGTGTTAACAGGTTTGTATTAATGTACATTTAAATTTAATATTATAATTTTTCTTACATGTGTAAATACTAAGCTTCCAAGTTTTTTTTTAGCTAACTTTATTATGTGTATTTAAAAAATTTGTATTATAATTTTCTTACATGTGTAAATTCTAGAGCTCAAGTGTAGCTAACATTATAATGTGTAGTTCAAATTAAATATTACAATTTTCATACATGTAATTGCAAAGCTCAAGGTAGCTAGGATTTATTTAAAGGTAATTGTACTATTTACATTATAAGTGCATAATTTTTAAGTACATAATCAGTGTTTATTAATTTAAGTTGAATTTAATACATTCATCAGGGCTGAAAATGAAAAAAATAACGTTAAAGACAAACATATGGAATATAGAACAAAAAAACATCACTGCAAGCTAGAAAAAGACATGTAACAAAAGCATAACAATAAATGTTTGATTAATGAAATCAAGAAACTGTGATTACTGATGATTTAAAATTTGTATTTAGATCATAGGGGAATAGATAGGATTCATGACAAATTATGATACTACAAATAGAAGGAGATTTGTTAGTAAACTGTGTAATGAACTGAAGTAGATCTTATGATTAATCAGTATTATGAATTAGAAGAAGAAGATTCTTTCATGTAAAAGCAGGCTTTGAAATAAATTAAAATGTTAAACAGCATTAATCAGTTTGCCCAACAAATAAGAGGTCCTAGAATTATGTATTACCTTAATTAATCCTGGAGAAAATTGGCAGAATGTTGGTCAATTTTTTTAAAGCACTGTGCATGACAAGGAGTGATCAAGCCTGTTAACACACTAAATTATTTACTCAAAGGACATAAAGGAGAGCACACGAACTCATACAAGCCGTTCCTCAGTAGATGATTCTTACAATGAAGCATTCTTGTTGAAAAGTCCACTTATGGTAATATAAGAACAAATAGGTTGGATCTAGTGCATATCATGGTTATGAAAACTATCTCCAGATCCACACTTACAAAGGTTTACAGCAGTTTAGAGTAAACTGGAAGAGCACTCACAAAACTTTAAAGTAATAAATAGAATCTGAAGGAATCAACAGGATATTTGAGTGCCATGGCAACAGAATTAATTAAACAGAAAACACTTGAATGTGCGCGAACAAATATCACCAGGGTTATTTTGGTCGGGAGGAATAAATTAGGCCTACAAAAATTAAATTGTGCGTTGCAGACCACCAACTAACTCATTTTAAAGAGCAACCACATAATAACTCTGAGGTATCTGGCTATTTTCACAAAGGGAAAAAATAATCAAAATTGAAATAAACAAGATCATTTCCAAAAAGATTGCATAGGGCATATCAATAGCAGGAATCAGAAATTAATGATTTCTCCACAGGTAAGAAGAATAAGTATCTCCTAAGAGCAGCCCAGTTAATAAGAAACTCAGTCAAAGAAAAAAGAGAGATGTCCTTTTCTGCAAGTACTCATTTTTTCTAAGAATTGTCAATGCATACAAATCATGGAATGATATAGTGAAAATAGAATGGAGGAACTTCCCAGAAGTATCAGTGGTTTAGGCAATCACATGTAAAAGATTGTCATACAAATTAAACAAGCTGTTATCATGTCACAAAGGAAGAACACACAAATAATTATGTGTAAAGGTCTATATGATAATGCTGATAATAATGATAAGTTGACAAATCCTGACAACAGTAGCTAATTAAAAATTGCTGCTAATGTTAATAATGATGGTTTTGCTGAAGTAGCCTTACCTGTGTTACAGGTAAAAATTGATGATAAAGGCATAAATAAAAAATTTAAATGCATTATTGGACCAGGGATCCCAGCGTACTTTCATAAAACGTAAATGTCTTGATGGTAATAAGTACAGATGGGAGATCCCACAACTTTAAAATTATCTGGTTTTCTCTCGGATAAAAGGGCTAAATTGTATGAACACTGTTTATGTAACTGTCGGGTTGGGCAATGAGAAAAAACGTGTTAATGCAGAATTGTAGATAGACTTCCAGAGAAATATCTACAGTAGGGCTTAGTAAAGCTACAGAAAGACTTCACATAATGTAAATTTAGCACCTTCTGGTGTAAGTGATGATTCTGTAGGCCCAATAAATATTTTGATAGGTAGTGACTATTATGCCTCCTTTGTAAAGGGTATGGTTAAAGAAATGTGGTGTCACCCTTTTGAAGACTGCAGGAGGCATGTTAATGATGGTAGGATTCCTCGTATATAATCATGACCTAGGGAAACTCAAATACCAAAACTTGTGTTTACTCATGAACTGTACCCAGATAATTCTTCCATAGAGGGTGGTGTTGAGCCAGTGCATAAATTGTGGGAATTAAAAGCATTGGAATAAATGAAAATGAAGGAAAGTCCCGAAAGATCTTTACTCAGGAAGCATACCTGGAATGATGTAAAAAATTTTAATCTGGACAATACTGGGTAAGGGTTCCGTGGAGATGAACCATCTCAAGAATTGCCACTAATTACAGAATGGCATATGGAATTAAAGGCTCACTCCACGAACTTTTAGGGAAAGACACCGAAAATTTTTAAATTCCATTATTTATAATTGTAACAATTAATTAATAAATTTATAGAAGAGGGTACCTTTCCTGAGCAAGCCAAAATTTATTGTCACTATTTGCCACATCACGGAGTGAAGAAGGATCAAGACCACTCCTTGAGAAATTTTGTTTAATTGTAGTGCAGGAGTAACAAAATTGTACCTAGTTTAAATGAGTTAGACAGGTCCTCGTTGAGGAAAATTAGGAGATTTTATTAAATTTCAGAGTTGAAGCATTTAATGCCTTTACGGCTGACATAAGTAAGCTTTCCTAAGAGTGGGTTTACAAGAGATGACCGGGGTTGTACCCGCTTCTTATGGCCTGAGAATCCTATTTACCACTTAGCCCTCTGAAAAACCTTTCGCTTTAGGAGCGTATTATTTGGTGCTACATCCAGTCCGTTCCTACTTCAAGGACGATAAAGCACACCTTAAGTACGGAAGTCCATTGAGTAAAGTAATGAGCAAACAATTTTATGTGGGAACAATTTCCTGGGTGTGACGTCAACTGAAGAGAACTGTTAATGACTTATGGAGAGGGCAAATAATAATGCAAAGTGCTAAATATCCTCTGAGAGAATGGAATAGTAATTCTTCAAATTGAAGGACAAAATAAGTAAAGATTACCCTGGAGATGAAGTGGCCAATAATGTATAATGTATTGGGTTTTAAATTGGGATACTGAGAGAGATTTGTAATGTTAAAACCTAATAATTACAGTATGCCCAATAAATTAACTAAGAGAGTTTTGCTTGCTGAAGTTTCCAAATGTTTTGATCCACTAGGTTTAGTGTCACCCCTTACTACAAGAGGGAAAATTATTAATACAGGAAATATGGAAACTTAAATGTCGCTCCTGTCTGTCTCAACTATTGGATCACTACGACAAGGTCCTAGATGCACTAGAAGACAAAAAGAATGCAGATGTAATATATACAGACTTTGCAAAAGCCTTTGACAAGTGTGACCATGGCGTAATACGCACAAAATGCGCGCTAAAGGAATATACAGGAAAAGTCGGTCGATGGATCATAAATTTCCTCACTAACAAACACAGAGAGTAGTCGTCAACAGAGTAAAGTCCGAGGCAGCTACGGTGAAAAGCTCTGTTCCACAAGGCACAGTACTCGCTCCCATCTTGTTCCTCATCCTCATATCCACATAGACAAGGATGTCAGCCACAGCACCGTGTCTTCCTTTGCAGATGACACCCGAATCTGCATGACAGTGTCTTCCATTGCAGACACTGCAAGGCTCCAGGCGGACATCAACCGAATCTTTCAGTGGGCTGCAGAAAACAATATGAAGTTCAACGATGAGAAATTTCAATTACTCAGATATGGTAAACACGAGGAAATTAAATCTTCATCAGAGTACAAAACAAATTCTGGCCACAAAATAGAGCGAAACACCAGCGTCAAAGACCTGGAGGTGATCATGTCGGAGGATCTCACCTTCAAGACCATAACATTGTATCAATCGTATCTGCTAGAAAAATGACAGGATGGATAATGAGAACCTTCAAAACTAGGGAGGCCAAGCCCATGATGACACTCTTCAGGTCACTTTGTTCTATCTAGGCTGGAATATTGCTGCACACTAACAGCACCTTTCAAGGCAGGTGAAATTGCTGACCTAAAAATGTACAGAAACCTTCACGGCGCGCATAACGGAGATAAAACACCTCAATTACTGGGAGCGCTTGAGGTTCCTGAACCTGTATTCCCTGGAACGCAGGCGGGAGAGATACATGATTATATACACCTGGAAAATCCTAGAGGGACTAGTACCGAACTTGCACACGAAAATCCCCTCACTACGAAAGCAAAAGACTTGGCAGACGATGCAACATCCCCCCAATAAAAAGCAGGGGTGTCACAACACGTTAAGAAAACCATACAATAAGTGTCAGGGGCCCGAGACTGTTCAACTGCCTCCCAGCATACATAAGGGGGATTACCAACAGACCCCTGGCAGTCTTCAAGCTGGCACTGGACAAGCACCTAAAGTCAGTTCCTGACCACCGGGCTGTGGCTCGTACTTTGGTTTGCGTGCAGCCAGCAGCAACAGCCGGGTTGATCAGGCTCTGATCCACCAGGAGGCCTGGTTACAGACCGGGCCGCGGGCGTTGACCCCGGAAAAACTCTCTCCAGGTAAACTCCAGGTATACCTTCACCTAAGTATTGCTTTAAATGCATAAAAAAATCTCGACATTAACAACATCTGCGACAATGCTTCCTGATATTCTCTATCAGTATTCTATTCTATAAATTTTTTATCACACTGTATGCACTGTAAGTTACTGACATCATACCAGGATACGTTACATTACTTTAATATATCAGAATTAAGAGATAAGTGTAAGAGATAAACAATATGATAAGTTTACCACTGATTATAGTGGGTTGAATTTCCTTCGGTTTTGATTGTATCATGACTAGAATTGGATGATAAGTACAACCATCTGATAGTAATCTCTATAATTTTTTAAAAAGTTAATATCTATAATTCTGAGATGCTAAAGTCTATAAAATTTTAAGAGTTAATATCTACAATTTGATATGTTAATATCTCGCTCGCTCCCATCCTATTCCTCATCCTCATATCTGACACAGACAGACGTAAGCCATAGCTCCGTGTCTTCCTTTTCGGGTGACACCCGGATTACCATGACAGTGACCTCCATCGAAGACACCGCAAGACTCCAAGCGGACATCAACCAAATCTTCAAATGGGTCACTCAAAACAATATGAAGTTACCTGGTTACCTGGAGGTTATTCCGGGATCAACGCCCCGCGGCCCGGTCCACGACCAGGCCTCCCGATGGATCAGGCCTGATCAACTAGGCTGTTACTGCTGGCCGCACGCAGTCCGACGTACGAGCCACAGCCCGCTGATCCGGCACTGACTTTAGGTATCTGTCCAGCTGTCTCTTGAAGGCAGCCAGGGTTTATTGGCAATTCCCCTAATGCTTGATGGGAGGCTGTTGAACAGTTTTGGGCCCCGGACACTTATGGTGTTTTCTCTTAGTGTACCAATGGCGCCCCTACTTTTTATTGGCGGCATTTTGCATCGCCTGCCCATCTTTTACTTTCGTAGGGAGTGATTTCTGTGTGCAGATTTGGGA
Source organism: Cherax quadricarinatus (assembly GCF_026875155.1). NCBI lineage: Eukaryota > Metazoa > Arthropoda > Malacostraca > Decapoda > Parastacidae > Cherax > Cherax quadricarinatus. Next base: position 9,205,940 of record NC_069481.1, read on the forward strand.
CCATTCCTTCCAAGATTTTCCAAGTTTTAGATTATGATATATCTCTCCCTCCTGCGTTCCAACGAGTACAAGTCAAGTCAAGTTCAATGAAGAGAAATTTCAACTACTCAGATATTGAAAATTTGAGGAAATTAAAACTATCAGAGTATACAACAAATTCTAATCATACAATAGAGCGAAAAGTAATGTGAAAGACCTGGGAGTGATAATGTCAGAGGATCTCGTAGCTCGATCGTTAGCGCAGCTCACACACTGAGGTCCGGAGTTCGAATCTCCGGTACGTCTGGAAAAAAATTATGGACGTGTTTTCCATAAGACACTTGCTGTCCCTGTCAACCCCTCAGTATAAAATGGGTACCTGGGTGTTAGTGGACTGGTGTGGGCCGCATCCTGAGACAAAAGTAACCTAATTTGCCCGAAATGCTCAGTATAATAAGCGGCTTTCTATACAGTAGTATGTCACTGATGTCAGTTAGGCCTGTATACCTTGTACATGTACTTGTAGAAATAAAGATATTATTATTATTAGTAGTAGTAGTAGTAGTAGTAGTATTATAACAATGTATATACCGCATCTGCTAGAAAAATGTTAGGATGGATAATGACAACCTTCAAAACTAGGGACGCCAATTATTATTATTATAATCAAAAAGAAGCGCTAAGCCACAAGGGCTATACAGCGCTGCAGGGCAGGAAGGAAGCGAGGGTATCAGGTGGCAAAAGGGAGATGGTAAGACACATATGCAACAGTTAGGTATCTTTATTTTGAAACGTTTCGCCTACACAGTAGGCTTCTTCAGTCGAGTACAGAAAAGTTGATAGAAGCAGAAGAGACTTGAAGACGATGTAATCAGTCCATCACCCTTAAAGTTTTGAGGTGGTCAGTCCCTCAGTCTGGAGAAGAGCATTGTTTCATAGTATGAAACAAAATAAAGATACCTAACTGTTGCATATGTGTCTTACCTAACAACCTGTCGGTATTTTATACCATTTTAATGTTCAAAAGGGAGATGGATGAGTAATAGGTTACGGAGAACAGCGGGGCAGTGGATGGTGAAAGGGTAGAGGGCAGCAAGAGATTGAGGTTGAAAGGGTTGAGGGGAGTGCAAAAGGTATCATCATCAGAGTTTGTGAAGTAAATCAGTCGTTGTCAAGAAGTCAATGAGAGAGTCAGGATTAAAGGAGGGTCCATCAGCAAGAAGGGAAGGTAAAGAGAGAGTAGCAGAGCGGAGACGACGTTGGAGGTAAATTCTGCGTGCTCGTTGATAGAGAGGGCAGTCTAACAGAATGTAGCTAATCGATACTGGAACTTGACACTGCTCACAGAGAGGAACAGGGTGCCTCTCCATGAGATACCCATGAGTAAGACGAGTGTGGCCAATGCGAAGACGGGAGAGAGTGGTCGCCCAACCTCGGCACTGATGACAAGAAGACGGCCAGTAACCTATGCTCGGTTTAATAGAATGAAGTTTGTTACCGAGTAAAGTTGACCAACGTTGTTGCCAACGGGTGTGAAGGTGGGTAGCTATTACAGCAAAATGTCTGGAAATGGAACACCTCTATATGAAATTGGTAGTCATGTACTGCTGACCGCGCAGCAGTGTCTGCCTGTTCATTGCCCCTGTACGTCAACATGACCAGGGACCCAACAAAAAACAATATCTTTATGAACATTAAAATGCATAAAATACCGACAGGTTTTTTATACAATATCTTTATGGTGATAAAATTAGACACATGTGCAACTCTTGGATATCTTTATTGAGGAAACGTTTCGCCACACAGTGGCTTCATCAGTCCATACACAGGAGAAGCTTGAAGAATAGGAGGAGAATGAGGTAATCAGTCCCTCAACCTTGAGTCGATGTGGTCAGTCCATCAATCTTTGAATAGAAAAACGGCATACGTGCTGAGAAGGAGCTTATAAACCGTTGGCAGGAGAGGTGCAGCAGTCATAGGTCGTGTAACATTTGTTCAATGTTGAAGTAGGTCGTGCCCAAGAATTAGGCAAGCGAAGAATTCCCAAGTATTAAGATCCCAAGAAGTTGCAGTGTCTGACAGGTTTGTAGATGAATGAGTTGCACATGTGTCTAATTTATCAAAAAAAAAAAAACAATATCTTTATGCTTGGTAGAGATACGGCATAGCCAAAGTTGGATACGGAGAACTAGGGGAGTGAGGTGTATCAAATTTCCGTATAGCCTGTAGAGCACTAAGGGAGTCTGAGACAACCACAAATGATGACACAGGCATAGATGCGATACAAATAAGTGCTGCAAGAATGGCATACAATTCAGCGGTCAAAATGCTAGCCGAGGATAGTAAATGCCCTCGCACGACGCTGTCCGGAAACATCGCTGCGAATCCGACGCCGTCAGAAGACTTAGAGCCATCTGTGTACACGGCGGTGGCATGAGAATGAGAGTGGAAGTGGTCAAGAAAAAGAGCGGGAAGCAACCGTAGGCAGTTGGGCTTTCGAGCAAGGGAGTGAGAAAGAACAGATCCGAACAGCTGGAACTTCCCAGGGGGGTAGGGAAAAGTGAGATGCTACATGAACATACAAAGGTGGTAACTGAAGGGAAGACAAGAGCGAATGTAGGCGGAGAGAGAAGGGACGGAGCAAACAGGGGCGGCGAACAAACGAAGAATGTCTACTAATATCGGTGACCATTCTATAAATGGAAGGATTGTGGAGATCGTGAGAACGTACATAGTAGCGAAGGCAATGGGCATCATGGCGATCAGACAAGGATGGAACATTCGCTTCTGCATAGAGGCTCTCAACAGGGAAAGAGCGAAAAGCACCAAGGCATAAACGTAATCCTTGGTGATGGATGGGGTTAAGGCTAGAGAGAGTAGCAGGAGAGGCAGCTGAATAGATCTGGTCACCATAATCGAGTTTCGATAAAATGAGGGCTGAATGTAGGCCAACCTCATGATGATTCTCTTCAAATCGGTTGTTCTCTCTACACTAACGGCCCCCTTCAAGGCTGGCGAAATTGCAGACCTGGAGAGTGTACAAAGAACTCTCACGGCACATATAAGTACGATAAGGCACCTAAATTACTGGAACGATTAAAGCCCCTTGATTTGTATTCCCTGGAACGCAAGCGAGAGAGATACAGGATAATATGTTGTTAGGTAAGACACATATGCAACAGTTAGGTATCTTTATTTCGAAACGTTTCGCCTACACAGTAGGCTTCTTCAGTCGAGTACAGAAAAGTCGATAGAAGCAGAAGAGACTTGAAGACGATATTGTTTCAGACTATGGAACAATGCTCTTCTCCAGACTAAGGGACTGACCACCTCAAAACTTTAAGGGTGATGGACTGATTACATCGTCTTGCACCTAAAGTCAGTACCTGACCAGCCGGGCTGTGGTTCGTACGTCAGTTTGCGTGAGGCCAGCAGTAACAGCCTGGTTGATAAGACCCTGATCCACCATGAGGCCTGGTCTCAGACCGGGCTGCGGGGGCTGTGACCCCTGAAACCCTCTCCAGGTATTTATAATTTTGAGATGTTAATGTTTATAATTTAGACATCTAATAAATTTGAAAAGCACTTAAAATCGTATTCCTTTCAAGGATGGTGCCTTGATGAAGGGCTCTTGATCCAAGGAAGTTGGTTGCAATTTCCTTCCTCTGAATACCTCCCGTTCCAGAGGCACCTCATGAATGCAATAAAAAAGAGAAATCAGGTATAAGAAAGAAGGAGCACTGCAGCAAGTCTACTGACCCCTGCTAGGCATGTCCAAGTCACACCAGCTCAAGAAGGAAGGAGCACAGCAGCAGGCTTCTCTGAACCATTCATCTACAAACCTGTCACACACTGCAACTTCTTGGGATCTTAATACTTAGGAATTCTTCGCTTGCCTAATTCTTGGGCACGACCTACTTCCACATTGAACAAATGTGACACCACCTATGACTGCTGCACCTCTCCTGCCATACGGTTTATAAGCTGCTTCTCCGCTCAAGATTGATGGACTGAACACATCGACTCAAGGTTGAGGGACTGATTACCTCATTCTCCTCCTGTTCTTCAAGTTTCTCCTACGTATGGACTGATGAAGCCACTGTGTGGCGAAACGTTTCCTCAATAAAGATACCCAAGAGTTGCACATGTGTCTAATTTATCAACATGTCGGTTCTGTGAACCATTCATCTACAAAGGCTTACTGGCGGAGATAAAGGGTATAAAATACCGACATGACGGGAAAATAAATACAAATGCAGTATAATGCAATCTTTTATTGAGGGTTTATCAAGTCACAAACAGATTTACCTGGGTGAATAATGCATGAGTATTCACAGGATGGAGTCAGGTGGTGAATGCAGGGTAGGCTGGATGTGAGACAGATAAGATAAGATTTCGTTCGGATTTTTAACCCCGGAGGGTTAGCCACCCCCGGGACTTCCCAACTTATTCCTTTGGGGGTCCTTAATCTTGTCCCCCGGGATGCGCCCCCACCCAGTCGATAACACCCGGGTTAAATTGGCTAGGTGAACAGGACAACAGGTGTAAGGAAACTTTCAAAATGTGTGTATGAAGGGTTTTTGAAAACCGATTGAAAAATTTGAGACACTTATAAACACAGGGGGAATTTTTATTGAAAAAAACTTTTTTCCCCACACAGTGGTTCATCATCCAATAAAAAGTAAAATGGGTAAGAATAAATATAGGTAATCGTCCTCAACCTGGTTTCAGTTTTCATCCTCCCCTTTTATAGTGCGCATGGGGCAGAGGGGTGGCTTATAACTGCGGTGAGATGAGTTAAGCGGAGGAGGGGATCTTAGTGGGACGTCCCACTAGGTAAGTAGGTTCTCCAAAGGTTGGGCAAGCGTTGAAGTCTTTGTACCAAAGATTCCAGATGTTGCAGTGCTGACGTGTGTAATTTTTTTGAAAACCGAAAAAGTTAAGAATTGAGACACTTTGAAACACATGGGAATCTTATTAAAGAAACTTTCGCTACACAGTGGCCACCCCAAACAAAGAAAAGGGGTAAGGAAGAAATTAGGTAACAGCCCCAACCTGGATTGAGTGTTCAGCCCACACTTTGTAGAATGCAGCTAGGGCCAGAGAGGGGGTTATATACTGGAATTTTGGACAAAGTTTAAAACGCTTGCCCCCTTTGGACGCGCCCTTTTTTCACAGTGGCAGTCCCAAAAAGATCCCCCCTCCCCCTTAAATCATCTCACCGCAAACAAACTTGCAAAAAACTTCTGCAAACCATTCCCACAACCCCAGACCCCCCAAAATTACGCCTCCGAAAAACTAAAAACCGAATTTCCCATGGGGGCCCGTCTCCTCGGGAATAAGAAAGTAAGAATGGAATGGGCAGTGCCCCCATCAACTTCAGGTTTCTTGCTAAAACATTTTCAAAAATTTTGGGGCACTCATTGGCACTTATAACCTTGGTGATTCCCAATCGCACCCGCAACATAACTCAAGAGTAAGACACATATGCAACATTAGGATCTTTATTTCAAAACTTTTTTCGCCTACACAGAGGCTTCTTCAGTCGAGTACAAAAAAAGTTGTAGAAGCAAAAAAATTTTAAAGACATGAAATCATCCACCCCTTAAATTTTGAGGTGGTCAGCCCTCATCTGGAGAAGAGCATTGTTCCTTTTGAACAATATGAGTTAAAGGGACAGGAGGGAGCCTTATAAGGCCAAGTAAAACGTGGGTTGTTTTTGGGGAGGGCAGTCCCTCCAACCCAGCCGTTCTCCAGAAAGGGGTTTTTGTCGAAGTTGAGGGTCTGTCCAAGAACCCTTGTTTGCATTTTGACAGAATGAACAAAAAATGGTAAAAATACCGAAAATTTTTTTGGAAAAACACATATGCAACTTGGGTATTTTTATTTCGAAACGTTTCGCCTACACAGTGGGGCTTCCTTCAGTCGAGTACGAAAATTTTGAAGAAGCAGAAGTACTTGAAGACATTCGGGTGACCCCTTTAACCGATGGGGGATCCGACATGAGGATAAAAGTTGCAAGTTTTGCTGCTGCCTTATTCCCCAAATGCCCATTTTAATCAAGCCTTTGATTTTCTTCCGGGGTGATTAAAGATGATACAGAGTTCCCTTCCCCCCGCCAAGATTTTTGTGAGCCTAGGAACTTTGTGTTCGTTTTAACTTTTTTAGGTTAGGGACAAGAAGTACAAAAACTCTTGGGACTGCCAGGGATCCCCCCTTAGTGCATTCTTCCCATTTTATATGGGGACCGGAATCAAGAAGGACCCTCAAAAAACACCCCGTTCAGTTACTTGGATGGGGTACGTAATGATTTTTTGGTCATTGTCCCCAAAAATCTTGAGGGCAGGCATCCTAAACACCATCAACCCGGGAAACCCCTACTTTAAATTTTCTCTAGGGGGAGAAGGAACCCAGTTCCCTTTTCTCGACTTCCCTTTTAGCACAGGGGAAAACAAACTTTCCTTTTAAAGTTTACCGGAAGCCACCTAAAAAAATGACTTCTACTTTCTTCCTCACCAGACACAAGAACTAAAAGGGGGGTAGTTATGGCTTCTTTCTAAAGGGGGCCTAAAAAATTTTCCACCGCATTTTTCCCGAAGAAAAAAGTACATCCCAAACCAACCCCTTTTAGTTCACAACTTTCCCCTACATTTCATCGTGACGGGGGAAAACTTAAAACACGTATCCTCAGAAAGACCAACACCACAAATTGAAAAAAACCCCAATTACACGTTTTACCGGCCCACCAACGTTGCCACTAATGTTTCAAAATTTTTGACAAAAAACTGGCTAAAATACTACCATCTTCAACTACTATTGGGAACCTATAAAAAAACCCCAAGCATGTTTTCTGGCACAATGCAGGAATCTACACATCCCATGTGGGGGTGGGCAAAGTATATGTAGGGGAAAACACCAAAATCGGGACATAATAGCAAAACAAAAAAAATCTTGCAAAAAGATCCCCCGCAAAAACGCATGGTTCAACATAGGAGATGTTGGCACCTCATGAAATTCAATAAAGCTAAACTAGTTATTAAAAAGACGTTTTTAAGACGGAGAAAATGTTTGAAGCTGACTAATTTCGCATAACACATAAAGCAAAAACCCGGTAGTTACAGTTTTCAAAATTACAAAAGAGGAATTACCCATCCGGGGAATGGTTTTACTTGATGCCACATCCCTCTCACCTCACCCCCTTAGTTCCAACTACACTACTACTACTACTACATCACCCTCCCACGCATCACCTCACCTGACTCCCCCATAATATGTGTTTTTCTTATTTTTTCTCTGTATTGGGCTGAAAACCCACTCGGGCAAAACGTTTCCTTTAAAAAATGCCCCTGAATGTACAAAGGTCTTTTCCAATCTTGTCGGTACACCATACCTTTCCTCCTATGCAATAGTTAGAAAATTTTATTCCAAAGCCCTGTGTGGCTTCTCGTCCAACAAATGTGGCAAAACTTTTCCTCTAAAGATACCCAAAGTTGCACAGTTCTAATTTACAAAAACCCCCAGGTACTACACCGGGTACACCCTCTATTTTTTTTTCGTAATTAAAATTTTTTTTCAATGAACTTCATACGTATTCTGCGGCCTATTTAAAGATTTGGGGTGTCAGTTTGGAGGTTAAATGTTTTCGGGGGATACACGTCATTAAATTGGGGTATCACCGGAAAAGGAAAAAAGTGCTAATTTTTCATTTTTGTCTTTTTCAGATAAAAATGGGAACCCGGATTTACTCACCTAATTGGGGTTTGCGGGGTCAAACTCACCCCCTGCCCCGCCTTCACTATCCTACTAGGTCCTCTCTCTCTCTCTTTCCTGAGCTTTTATCATACCCTTCTAAAACTAAGTATGGTTCCCTGCCTCCCTATTCACTTCTAGGGATTTCCCCTTCCCGACAACCCTAACTGAAAATACTTTTCCAACGTCCCCCGTGACTCTCTGAGTCTTCAGCTTTCCGTTGTGACCCCCTTTTTCCCTGTGTCCCCCCTGGGAAAACCATCCTTTTCCCCCTTGTCTTTCCCACAATCTTGTATGTTTTTTATGTCTCCCCTGACCCCTTTGTCCCCAGGTCGTCAGCCGAATCCCTCAACCTTTCCTCGTACGACTTCCCCTGACTCTGGGGTAGCCCTTTTTGCAAACCTTTGACTTTTCAACTTCTTGACGTGTTGCCAGGTGGGGTTCCAGACTGGTCTGCTACTCCATTGTTGGGGGTGTTTGTGTGGTGTGTGTGGGGTGTGTGTGTGTGGTGGGGGGGGTGTGTGTGGTGTGTGTGTGTGGTTGGGGGTGTTCCACCTAATTGTGGGTTTCAGGGGTCGAACTCGCCCTGCTGAGGGGTGTTGTACCACCTAGTTGAGGTTTCAGGGTCGATCCACTCCTGGCCCCCGTTGTGTGTGTGTGGTGTGGGTGGTGTGTGTGGGGTGTGTGTGTGGGTTGGGTGTGGTTGTTTGGGGTTGTTTTGTGTGTGTTGTTTTTTTTACTCCCTAGTTGGGTTTCAGGGGGCGATTCACAGCTGGCCGTACTAGGGCTCTCCTCGCTCCATGAGCTTTACCATCCTCCTCTTAAAGCTAATTGGATCCTGCCCCCACTACATCACTTTCCGACATTCCCTTCCCCCAACTCTGTGGGTGAAAAAAATACTTCCCCAACACCCCGGTTCTCTGATCTTTCCTCCAATGTGCCCCCTTTTTGCGTGTTGATCTGTGGAACATCCGTCCCCGTCCCCTTTTCGACCTCTCAATTTTGTATTTCGTTTTTCATTTCCCCCCTTCTCCTTGTCCTCTGGTGTTAACCCCCTAATTTTGGTTTTTGGGGGGGAGCTCACTCCTGGCCCCGCCTCTTTACCCACCTCTACTAGGGCCTCCTCCCCCTGCTCCATGGCTTTATCATCCTCGCTTAAACTTATGTTTTCCCCTCCACTACATGCTTGCAACTTCCACTTCCTAATACTCTTTGACTGAAGAAATACTTCCCCAAATCCCTCTGAGTCTTCACTTCCAATTTTGACCCCTTTTTTCTGTGTCCCATCTCTGAACTCCTGTCTCTGTCCACCTTTTCTATTTTCCCCGCAATTTTGTAAACCGTACATTCTCCCACCCCCCTGTCCTCCGTGTTGTCAGACCGATTTTCCCCCTTTAAACCCTTTTTTCAAAAGGGCTTCCCCCAGTTCGGAACTAGCCCCTTGTTGCAAACCTTGCACTTTTTTAATTTCTTGACGTGTTTGACCAGGTCTGCGTACCCTAGGGCCCCGCGTACCAGTGTATAAAATCTTGAACGATTCTTTTCTGAAACCGGAACCTATTCTCAGTTTCCAAAACGCCTTTTGCCGCAGCATTACCGTTAATGTGGCTTCTGGCAAGTATCGGGGATTATACCCACTCCTAGCCCTTCTCCTTGAGTGAGGTTTGCAGCCCTTTTCCTCCAGCCTATACTCTGCTGTGGGCTTCTTTTCCCTCCTCGACTTCATGACTTTTCATTTGGGGGGTTTTTTTAAATTCAAGAGCCAGTCTCGGACCACGACCCGCCGTCCCGGTTTTTTGAGACCTTCTGGGCCGGGTCGATTTAATCTCCTCATTTAAATTTACTATCTCAAACAGGGGAAATTTGATCTATCCCTTCCCTTTATGTCGTTCACATATACCAAGAAAAGCACTGGCCCAGAAAGGACCCCTGTGGGGCCCCCTCGTCACCGGGGCCCCCGGATACCTCATCCGGACCAGACTGTGTGTGTGTTGTGTGTGTGTGTGTGTGTGTGTGTGTTGGTGTGTGTTGTGTTGGTTGTGTGTTGGGTGTGGTGAACCCAAAAGAGAGCATCATATGACTAAAACCCGCGTCAGAAAAACACTTCATGTTTCCTGACAAACTTTATACCTACTTACCTACCTTGGGGAAAAATAAAATGCACAGGCTGTTACACCACGCTCGCAAGATTATAAATCGGGTTTTAAGCCACCCCGGATCCCGTATTGGGGGCGCTCTTAAAAAAAAAAAAGCCGTAATTAGTGACCCCCTGGTTTGATAGGCTTTAAATCCACAGACTGCATCAAAAACAATTAGGCTAAAACAACATCAATTAACAGGAAGATACATCACTGAGTATTATTACGAAGTAATTTTAAACCATGTTATTGCAAGATTTTGATGCAGAAATTTTCATTAAATTTTTGGGGAAGCACTAAAAACCCTAAGGGGGTCCCTCACTTTGGGAAAAAGGAAGGGGAAAAAGGGTTTTGGGAAAGGGAAAAAAGACAGTTAATTTCTTTTATAAAGACGTTCAGTACATAATCCGCCCCCTTCAAGGGTCTAGGTGCAGTGAATAATATGTTTTTGCTTTGAAGTAATAACGGGGAAATACCAGACAAAAAGGATTTAAAAATAATGCAACTTTTTATTTATGAAATTTACCCAAACCGAGGACGAGGCGCACCTATTGCTTTTCAAATGTGTGCAGTGTACGGTTTTACCTTTTGTGCTCGCGACAAAAGTTTTTAGTTAAAGATTTTTCGGGTTCTTGAAGCTGTCATACCCTAGCCATTCACCCACCAACTATAGTATTTATGTAAATATATAAAGGGTTTTATCTCTCTAGCACACGGTAAGGTTCCCATTCCCCCACCGGTAGACATATATGTCGTCAGATTCTAGACTGGTGCTTTTTCCCACAGTTTCAAAATTGTAAAACAAACCCCCGAGGGCCATGTAATTATCACATGCACGAAAACTGTAGCCAGTCTTCAACCAAACCTAACTTAGAACCGGGCTTAAAAGCACATTTTAAAGTGTGACATTCTTTTAGGAGGCTGCGTTGAATTTACTACCTTCTGCGTACATCTCACAGATTTTTGTTGTCAGAAGCCTAGAAAGTTCGGTGACCAAACTGCGACTTTCTGATGTATTTATCCCACAGAGTATAGCTTTATCACACTCGATGGCTAGTGGATGATAATGGCGTGTTTGACCGGCAACATGATGGACTCTGTTAGAAATTATATGGGGGATTTTCCACTAGAACACAATTTCGAATTAACGTTCCATCCACTCTGAAGAGGACCTCTTGACACAAAAACAAATTGTAACTTACTGATGTTAATGTGACTTGGAGACTTGTAGGACGTTAGGGACACTGGGGTCGTTAAACTATGTCTTTCCTTCAGCTGCCCAACTAACTCCGGAACCCTGGAATAGGAACATATGGTTCCTGTATACTTATTAAGAAAATTTACGCCAGTAAAACTGGCTATTAAGTAGACTGTATAATTATGAAGTGGACTTGATTGATTTAGGTATTTTGTTTGATCTGCTATTTTACGATTACTAAGTACATAATTTCATATAAAAATTAATACCCATTTATTACATTGGTGATATACCCCTATACCTCACTAAGGCAGACTGAATCAAAAATTTACCATCTCTATCAACTTGACCTGTTGTGTGTGGTTTAATGCACACTGGGAAGTGCACATATTGGAGAACACACGGGGTAATGTACATAGCGCCCATTATATACCGCGTCACGTTTTCCGTTAATACCATCTGTGGATTATTATTATGAGAAATTACCTGCATGAAGTTTACAGGGTATTACCTGAATTATTATATGCAAATAATTTGGGCGAGGTAAGTGGGACTTGGTCACAGTAGGTCGCAGAACTGTACCTCCCTCGATGCCCACTCCATAACTACTCTCACAAAAAGCTCGACCTGAATTAAATTAATAATTACAATATCAAAGCCAGCTACTCTGGTAGATTAAAATTGTGTGGACTGTATGTTTTAGTTTACTTGCTGGGTACACAAAATGTAACTATTAATACAATACATATAATACAATGGTGTTATTAGAAAAGAAATTTGTATTACCACCTACCATTTAATTACTGGATCATAATTATTATTTTTTGGAAACACCCTATGCCACCACATTATTATTATAATCAAGGGGGAAGCGCTAAACCTGTAGGATTATACAGCGCCTGGAGGGGATGTGGAAGGCATTCAGGCTTGATTCGGGGAACTGGAGCACAGATCCAATTCCCTAAATCAAGAGCCCCTCACTAACATCAAGGAACCTTCCCTGAGGGGTATGCCACCACAACATCTAGACTTTACGATGGCCAACGGAAAACTACTGTACATCACGGGTAAGCTTCACTTAGCTAAGGTGTGCTCCTGAGAAGAATCGATGTCCTCTATTTTTCCTTTCTTGTTGCCGAATTGTAAGGGTTTTCCACACTATTTATCCCAGTTCTTCAGCAGGAACATGTCAGAAATTTCTAAATTATGAATTGAGGCCAATATACACCAAATGAACGTCGATGACACCTGATTACATTGCACAATTTTCCACGACAATCAGTGCTTGCAAATTACAAATGGCGTCCTCTCGCAGCGTCACTCCCTGGCTGTTCTACCTTTCCCCCCTCACTAGAAATTTCTCAAAAGGATCAAATCAGCATCACATTTTAATACACAATTATTATATAATTCAAATTTACACATGCTTATTTTTTAAAATTCATTATATATTTGGAATCTTCCAGATGTATTTCCTCTTCACTTGTATTATTTCACTGTTTGCTAATATTACTAACAAATTATTTCGAGAAACATTCGCCAAATCGCCGGTTAGTCTGCTTCCCGCACCGCCATCTTTGTTACTCCCCCGACTCTCATATTTTGTACACCTTTTTATTTAAATTTAGTTATATTTATAGGTGTGTAATATATTTTCTTCATCAGAATATTAATTACTTCGCTATTACAATAATTTCACTTTACTTAATTAACCTATTACAATAAATAAGGAAATTATAGAGGATATGACGGTTCCCTTGTGAATTATCACCTTTCAAAAGTCACATCAGCATTACACACCTGCATTATTATATAAACCCTATTATCACTATCAATTATTACACATAAATCATAGGAAAATTATCAAAATTTTCCACAGACACGGGTGAACCAAGTTATATGACTGTGCAAAGTCAAATGTCTTGAGTCTGTTTACACTTCAGCGTCGCAATGTCTGAAGTCTTTAAGAACTGCAGTAAAAAAAATTGCTCTTGCTAGGATTAGTTGTGTATATCGGAGCTGGTGGGTTGGGTAGTTGGTTGGATGTGGTGGGTTGGATAGTAGGGTGGATGTGGTGGTTGGATAGTAGATGGATGTGGTGGGTTGGATAGTAGGTTGGATGCGGTGGGTTGGGTAGTAGTTTGCATGTGGTGGACTGGGTAGTGGGTTGGGTGACAGTGGTTTGGGTAGTGATGGGTTGGGTGTTGGTGGGTTGGGTGTTGGTGGGTTGGGTGGTTGTGGGTTGGACATCGGGTTGGGTGGTGGTGGTTTGGGTAGTGAGGTGGGTTGGGTCGTCACAGTACTGTGGCTAAAACGGCCACAGTACTGTGACGTTCCCTTCTAGACTATTATCATATTCCATCTTGATTGTAGTCCAGGATGGATCGAAACGTCTACAATTTCCTCTCCAAATTGTAAATCAATTATAAATTGATCTAGCTACTGTATTGTGATTGTATTCAACCATAACAGTAGCTAAATTAATAAATATATTTTCCTAGATATTACGGATAATGCGTGTGGTGGTGATGATGGTGGTGATGATGATGGTGGTGGTGATGATGGTGGTGAACACTGTCAGCAGCAGCAACATTAAACTGGTCGACAACGGATATGAGAATGTTGTGGTGGCCATTTCTCCCTCCCTGGACGAAAGTTTAGCCCACGACATCGTCTCCTCCATCAAGGTGAGTTTAGTTTAATATGTTTATTATGCCCCCATACCCATCCTGTGGGCGGTAGTCACCCCATACCCATCCTGTGGGAGGTAGTCACTCCATACCCATCCTGTGGGCGGTAGTCACTCCATACCCATCCTGTGGGAGGTAGTCACCCCATACCCATCCTGAGGGAAGGTAGTCACCCCATACCCATCCTGTGGGAGATAGTCACCCCATACCCATCCTGTGGGCGGTAGTCACTCCATACCCATCCTGAGGGAAGGTAGTCACCCCATACCCATCCTGTGGGAGATAGTCACCCCATACCCAACCTGTGGGCGGTAGTCATCCCATACCCATCCTGTGGGCGGTAGTCCCTCCATACCCATCCTGTGGGAGGTAGTCACTCCATACCCATCCTGTGGGAGGTAGTCACCCCATACCCATCCTGTGGGCGGTAGTCACCCCATACCCATCATGTGGGCGGTAGTCACCCCATACCCATCCTGTGGAGGTAGTCACCCCATACCCATCCTGTGGGCGGTAGTCACCCCATACCCATCCTGTGGGAGGTAGTCACCCCATACCCATCCTGTGGGAGGTAGTCACCCCATACCCATCCTGTGGGAGGTAGTCACCCCATACCCATCCTGTGGGGGTAGTCACCCCATACCCATCCTGTGGGCGGTAGTCACCCCATACCCATCCTGTGGGCGGTAGTCACCCCATACCCATCCTGTGGGCGGTAGTCACCCCATACCCATCCTGTGGACGGTAGTCACCCCATACCCATCCTGTGGGCGGTAGTCACCCCATACTCATCCTGTGGGAGGTAGTCAAAAGATTACAGAGGTACATAATGGGTCCAGGGACAGGGCCCCAAAGTTTTGATAGCTGAACAAGGTACAAAGGTAATGAAGTCATAAGTTACAAAGGTAATGAATCATGTAAGCAAGTAAATATACTTACGTTTATATATGGTTACAATCATGAACAAATTATGATGTAATGAACAATTCACACTTCCACACCCGGTCACAAGTTATCGGTGCAAATATTAATTCTTGAGTTACACACACACACACACACTCCTGGCGGGGCCAGGAGCTGAGTCTCGACCCCTGCAACCACAATTAGGTGAGTACACATACACTGGAGGACAGGAGGGTCAGGGGGAGACATGATAACGACATACAAAATACTGCGTGGAATAGATAAGGTGGACAGACAGGATATTCCAGAGATGGGACACAGAAACAAGGAGTCACAATTGGAAGCTGAAGACTCAGACGAGTCACAGGGATGTTAGGAAGTATTTCTTCAGTCTTAGAGTCGTCAGGAAGTGGAATAGCCTAGCAAGTGATGTAGTGGAGGTAGGAACCATAAATAGCTTTCAGACGAGGTATGACTAAGCTCAGGGAGCAGAGAGAGCCAGAACCTAGTAGCGATCAGTGAAGAGGCGGGGCCAGGAGCTGAGTATCGACCCCTGCAACCACAATTAGGTGAGTAGGGCGAGTACACATACACGTGGTAATGCATTATTTACAAGGAGCTAAGTCAGGGTATTTTTCCAGAATGGTCTGTAATATACCACTGTGAGATAAATTACTCTGACATATCTTGAACATTTCTGAGTGAGTTGTCTCTGAATTCATTAATTTTATCGCACTCCACCATCTAGGTTAGTCAGAGGATGAAACACATTTACAAGCAGGTACTTTTTTATTATGAAAGCTTAGATAGAACACAGTGTGGGGTTAAATGGGACGAGATCTGTGTAGTAGGTTGTTTGGAGCCTTAATGACTCGTGTAATCCATAGGCTTTAAACCGAATTAACAAAAAAGTTTATGCGGATTTAAGTCATATACTAGTGATACCTCTGGTGGTACACATGTACACGAAAACTGTTTGTGGTTGTGCATCGCTATATGGAACATGGCGGTGCACAGACAAGGGGAAGGCTTGTGTGGTGCTACAAGACAGTGGGAGGGGGGCTTTGCCCCCATAAAAGATAAGTGTACAACCTCTTCACTTCTTGGCCTTGCTGCTGGTGAAGAGCACATGACTTAAGAAATTCAAGTTAACTTTCCCTTCCTTGGTCCAAACTTTATTACCTTACATTTTCTACGTGCTGTATGACTCCCTACGGGTTTAGCGTTTCCAATGAATATAAAAATAATGTGGCCGCATAGGAAGAGTGATACATGAGCCACAACATACGTGTGCAGAACTCAGTAATTTACAGTTTCATCATATCCATTTTTTTACTGATATGTAATCATTTAATAACTTAACACAAGCTGTCAACAGTTGCTAATATTCAGTAGAGAATAAATATTTAACCCTGACCCTAACTTTCCAGCGACAGTAAACAATATATTTAGCAAAAACTAGAACACTTTAAGTCTCAGTAATATTGTGCTTTCTAGTTATTTAGTACGATTATTTCTTATAACAACTGCTTGAATGTAGTAACATACGTAGTATTACTGAATGAAAAATAAGCTACGTACTTTATTATAAACTGAGCAGCACCAATGGAAGGTACTGTCACTAATCAGCATTACTTTACATAGAACACTGAGGTCCTCAGTGGAAATAAGTCACATTGTTTGGCTATTGGGTTAGCTTAGGGTAAATCTTCAAAATGCATGTGCCCATAATGTGTATCTTCACGATTATTGTAAAGATTTATGTATAAAACCGTAAATAAAAACTCATTACGCGGGTTGTGCATCCCTATGAAGGATCGCGAATAATACGAAATGATATTACCTGAAATTTTTAAAAAGGGCTGGGATCTGTAAGCCAGCGGAATGCCTCGGTCATATGACTAAAAGCTCCAGTGACGGGTCATCACTGGATTAAGATCCACATCAGGAAACATTTGTCCTGTTTCCTGACGAATCCTACCTAACCTAACAAATGATCGCAGCAGCAGCAACCGCAGCTTAACCATGCTGAACTAATGATCATTTCCTTCTCATAATATTCTTACTTTTTTATTCCTCCAGGAGACGCTGACGGAAGCCTCAGAGGTGCTGTTCAGAGCCACCAGGAACAGGACCTACTTCAGAGACATCAAAATCCTTCTGCCAAAATCTTGGACCGAAACTGAATATGATGAATTGGCAACCAACGAGAATTTTGAGGCTAGTGTTTTAGTGTATGTGAAGAGAGGATTAGGAGATTAGTGAGGGGGGGTAATGGGTGTTAGTGAGGGAGTTATGGGTGGTAGTGAGGTGTTTGTGAGGCGTTCGGGACGGGAGGTGAGTCGTAGGAGCAGAAGTTATTAATCATACTTAATTTTGTTTTGAGGTACGTGAAAGGCAGCATGAGAGAGCAGGGTGTGAGGGGCAAAAGATGAGAGCCTAGCGCAAAAGATGAGAGCCTAGCAAAACAGTAGGGAAAAGGGTAATAAGCAAGATTATGGGAGGAGGTGAGAAAGGGGTTAGAGAGATGTACGTAGTTAGATGAGGATGACGGAATATCAGATAGCGTCTCAACTTCACCAGATAAGATTTAGATATGGATTATATTAATTAAAAATGTAAGTATAGTAATTACTAAAGCCTTATTTAGAGCGAAATGTTGTCGAATAAAACCACATTCACACTGAAATGTGGTGTAATTGTAGCCCCATTAGACCAAAACCATGTAATGAAAGGCTGTGTTAGGCGCGATTTACACTGGTGTAAGAACTATGTGTCTCTGTAATTAATATTATGTTTGAAACTTCCTGGACACCTTTAAATACGACTGTCACTTTGAAGACATTGTTCTTACAGTTACACACGAAGATAAAGAAGCACATGAAGCTACTTTGCAAAAGGGACAGTGCACTTAAGGGAAAAGTGGAGACTTAATATACATATTACAAGGCCCATGTTTAGCATGTGACCCACTAGGTGCTCCTTAACCCTTCAGGGGAAGCACATTGATACTGCTGAAGAACTCTTGGTCCAAGGAAATGGAGCTTGGCTCAAACGTGATTACCTCTCGTTTCCAGGCTCTATATTACCCGTATGAGTTTAGCGCGCCCCATGAACAAATAATTCAGTGGCGCCTTAGGAATTTAATAAGATCATTATGACAGTGTTATTACTATTACATTCGTGTGGAAGCGCTAAACTCATAAGTTATATAGAGCCTAGGGAATGGGAAGATACTAGCTTCGAACCAAGGGGGATAGCTCCAGTTCTTTGGATCAAGAGCCCTTCACCTGCATCAAGGTTCCTTAACAAGCTTTTCAGATGGGCATCTCTGTGTGGTCCATACGGACTTTAGATTTTATTTTCCATTATATAATATGGATGTGGTCGACAAAGTTTTCAATATCAAATTTGTTTTACAACAAAGTTTCACATCAGAATGCCCTATTTTGCACACAAGTGTACTAGAAATTTTTAAGGGCTGTGACGTTATCTAATCGCAGCAGCCTCGACCTGAGCAACTCTCGTGGCCAGTAACATTATCTAATCTGTATTGCAGTTCTTCTGCCTAAAGACCAACATTCACATATATGTGATAAGTAAGAAACATGTACGACACATGAGTAACTTTGTCATGAGCATTTCGTCCACCAGTGGGTGAAATAACGTAACACAGCCTTCAATAGTGGAGACAGTGGGAGAAGTGGAGCGATGCAGCAGTAGTAGATGTGGTCACTCGTGGACATTATAATTATGTATCCTCAAAAGAATACCTCTGAGCAGTTGCCTCAGTTTTTTTTCTTCAAGCCTTTCATTTACAACGGTAGAACGCCTCATCCAATCGGTTTCAGATCTACAACACTAGTGTGCTGTAACTAGGAAAACATTCATGCAACTACTGGCATGCGCAGGTACCCTCTGGTCAATACCATTTCCCGATTTTGAACTCCATATGACAACTTGAGAAAGCTTCCTCTGGTTGACTTTCAACACCGGTGTGTTCTGCTAAACAGGACGATGGGATTGTTATTGGAGTGTAAGTGCCAATTATATATATATATATATATATATATATATATATATATATTATATTAAAAATTTTAAATATATAATATATATATATATATATATATATATATTATATATATGCGGCGAAATGAAACGGTCAATTAGCAAGAACTCTTTTAAAATAAGTCCTTTCAAAAATTTTCTCTTATCTTTAAAGATATATTTTTTTCATTGGTTAATGTAAAAATTTTTAAAATTTTTGCCCCAAAAAGAATCTTAGAAAACTTATCAACCTTATTATAACAAGAAAAATTTTTTTAGTTTAACCCCAATTTAATATATTTTAGATTTGTTTTCAATAAATTTAATACTAAACAAACACAGTGAAATGTATCTTTTCGTTAGGTTCAGATGATTTGGCGACTTTAAATTGCTTTACACAAAATTTTCACTTGTCTATATGCAAATAGCGTTTATTTAAATTTATATAGGAGTGAATGTGAAAATGTACTTGGACTGACGATCTTTGGAGTGTGAGCAGGGTAATATTATAGTTAAAGGGATTCAGGTAACGGTTTTCATATATCGGACTTGAGTCTGGAAATGGAAGTACAATGCCTGCACTTTAAAGGAGGGTTTGGGAATTTTGCGTTTGGAGGGATAAGTTGTATCTTTATATGTGTATGCTCTAGACTTTAGTATTCTGACCTCTGCAAAAACAGTATAATGTGCGAGTGTGTGAAATTTTGATGTTTTAAGTAATTTTCTTTTGGGGATTTTATCTTCTTTTGTCCAGCCTCGGTGGTGGGCCGCTTGTTGAAAAAAAAATATTATTATCATATATTTTTAATTAAAATATATATTTATATATATAATAATATTATATATATAATATATATATATATATATATATATATATAATAATATATATATGTATTTGTTTTGGTGTGTGTGTGTTGTTGTGTGTTGTTGGTGTGTTGTTGTGGGGTTAGGGGAAGTGGAAATAAATTCAAAGTCTTCAGAAGAAATCCAAATATTCTTTCTTGAAGCCTTTTAATCCACTTCTCCGAGGTTATGGGTCCCACAATTTACATCAGAGGTGGACCCCATCTACATATATACATATATAAATTGTGAAGTGTTTTATTCTATTAACTTTAGTAGGCCTCTTTGAACGGCTTCAGTCTTCAATGGCTGATACATCTTATGATAAGGATAACTTTTGGGTTTAGGCTACTTAAGGGAAAATTTGCCTGTTTACTAACATAAACTTGATATCGTTGGATTGTATGGTCGTCTTCAGACTTTTAGTGCTTCGAACTAATTTTGGATTATATAAATTTTGATTTGCCAGTTACGTTAAGGAAATTAATTTCATATAATTCGTATGGTATTGATAGGTTTGTAAACCTTGAGCATTCAATAAAATTTGCCATTTTTGTTGAACAAATTGGGAAAACATGAACTCCCGAGTTTCATGTAATAATTTGGGATGACTCGTGCTATCACCTTCAAACCTTCAACGCCAAGAACTTAAGAATGCCACTTCTGAGCGGCTTCAAACTTATAGTGTTAGTGTTGTATTTTGGGATATTGGTCTCTGGTAACAAGGGAATGGTATATCAGATTATCTTTAAACTTTCAAAGCTGGTGTATCTTAGTGGAAAGTACGAATAGGTTAGGTTGTATAGGTGCTTATTTGCCATTTTTATTGAAATTGGGAAATCAGTTTTCTTGTAGTAAATCATGAAGGCCTTTTCTGATTGTCTTTAAATCTTCAACGCTGATATTCAACTACATTATAAACTTTAGCCGTACTCCGCACTGTTCATTTTGCCTGTACTGACGTAGAAAGGGCTGAGCTTATGGGATACAAGGATACATTTCTTTGATCATTGACGTACAGGGGGCTAGAGTTATGGGATACGGGATACCTTTCTCGGATATTGAAGAAGACGAGCTG
>NC_069481.1:9227067-9243706 GCF_026875155.1 Cherax quadricarinatus
ATATTTTACACAATTACATAACAGGGAAAATATCTTAATAAAATCACCAATTTGACTGGAGATTAATGTGTATCATACTCAGAAAACCTCACTCTAACTAAATCTATGAAAATAATGCTGGCCAGAATTACACACAAATCTAGAGAGCTTATCTGAGGTTCCTGGAGCTGTCTTGTCCAGTCGTCTGATATCTCAAGTTGTGCAGGAATGCATATCCACCAATTTTGCCTCCTATTTGAGAGGTGTCAGCACAATTTTAACCTCTAGAGCACGAAGAATTCTTCCCCATTCACCAACGTTTCTAATACAAATTCAAAAACCAAGATGGCGAGTGTCCCTTTCTGCGCAGCCGCAGCTTCCAGTTTCCCATTTTCGATAACATACTTCTTTTAAAAATACAATATAGGGCATCTATTTACATATAAATTACCGTATTTCCGGAAAATATACAGTATTTTCCACAGGGATGTTAGGAAGTATTTCTTCAGCCACAGAGTAGTCAGGAAGTGGAATAGTTTTGGAAGCGATGTAGTGGAGGCAGGATCCATACATAGATTTAAGCAGAGGTATGATAAAGCACATGGTTCAGGGAGAGTGACCTAGTAGCGACCAGTGAAGAGGCGGGGCCAGGAGCTTGGACTCGACCCCTGCAACCTCAACTAGGCGAGTACACACACACACACACACACACACACACACACACACACACACACACACACACATATATATATATATATATATATAATGGGAACATATTGTTCCTGTTTCTGTCTTTCCAGTAAACTTTTGTTTCTTCCTTAGGTAAGTTTATCTAGGTACAGGTACGCAGAAATGCAGTAACTTATGTGTTACTAAAGGGGATGTAAATAACGCACTAAAAATATCTAACCAAGACAGGTCTCGCAGCAGTGGTTTCAAGTTGGTAAATTTAAATTCAGAGATGATATAGGAAAGCACTGGCTTGGTAATAGAGTTGTGGATGAATGGAACAAACTCCCATCAGCGTCATTGAAGCTAAAGCATTGTGTAGTTTTAAAAATAAGTTAGACAGGTACATGAATGGGTGTGAGTTGGACCTGACTAGCTTGTGTTATGTGGAAATTTATTTGGTCCCTAAAGTTCCACAGGACAGATACAGCGTACAAATGGGGGTCCCAGAATGGCCGTAATGGAACCGTTGAGCTGGGTGGCCCTTAAACCCACCCAAACAAAAAGCGTTCTCCCCGAGTTGGCATGAGTTGGTAAGCACTATTTAATTTATAGATTTACCCTTCAGGGAAGGAGTAGGTAGTTTTATTGTTAGTATATTAATATTAGGTTTACTAAGGCAACTGTAGATAATAATGTAGACCTAAGACCTTAACATAGGTAGTAATAGGCCGATAATGTAGGCAAACACTAGGTTAAGTTAGCTAGGGAGAACTGGCAGCCCTAGCTTGAATGACGAGGTGCGGGTCTCAAAGACACAATAGCGTTCTTCTTAAGACAGACACCGACTGGACAAGACGTGCCGTGATCAGCAGATGGCACCCCCCCCACGTGTCTTCACATTCAAGACCTGGGGAAATCTGGTAGAGGCACCTCGATGTACCGTAGATGACCTCCTCCGTCAGGCCCATACAGTAAGACATGACCTCCACTTTATCTCGTAGATTTCTGGCCAGTGTCTGGGGAGATTGTGAGTGAGCATGCCCTGCAGCTGGCAGGGCATGCTCAGTAAGTACCAGTGTCTCTTGTCAGTCTGGAAGCTAGTGTCCGTGTCTGCATAGTTGTACTAGGGGATACACACCCTCTTGGATATAGGAATTTCTGAGGTGCAGGCAGGTCACTAATATCGATTGAATATTGCAGGAATTCAGGCTCCCGGTTGCACGTGGTTTCTGAGGGGAAGTCCAAAGGGGCTAAGGCTAAGCTTAGGGAAGTTGAAGATTAGGATATATGCTGCAACACCAAGTAAGTTAGTCCTTTATACGTGCATGCAGGCGAGTTTCTTGCAACATCAATCATTTGTGAAAATCTGTCCTATAAGCCACTTGTGAGGCTGAGGTACCCACCTCAGAACTCGGTGTCATCAGAGTTTGCCAGAGTAGGCGACTCACTTGGAGGCAGTCCACACAAATTTTCACATGTTAATAGGTCTGATGCAGTGCTTCTTCTTCAATGGATGTGGGCCAATAGGTGACTTGGACCTGCTTAGCATGGGTCAGTAGGCCTTGCTGTAGTGCTCCTTTCTTATGTTCTTACCTGGGATAACCCAAAAAAAATCTGGCAAAATGACTTATTTTCAGTGGGGTCTTTGTACCCAAGAAAAAGTAAATCAAGGACCCCAAGGGAAATAAGTCACTTTGACTTTTTTGGGATTATTCTAGATAAAATATACTATGTTTAATAATTGTACTTACGTTTGCCTGTGCCTAACTAAACTTACCTAATTCTGTTTACGTGATCTACGGATTCTGAGAAAAGTTATTTACAAAGAAGAAAGTGTAACAGAAAAGGCACACGTGGTCCACACAAATGTTTTACTTTTAAATCTCAAAACTCGAAAAGAACATGGATAGATAAAAAAAATTATCCCAATTTAAATTGACATATTTTAATACTACACACACAGTTGAGTACTTTTTGGATTATCCTGTTTATCCAGAAACTCCCAGGTTGGAGGTATTGTACTACTTATACTTATAGAGAATAAAGTTTGAATTTGAATTGAATTGAAGGACGGGAGGCAGGGTTCAGTAAGACGTAAGCTTTAGTGGCCTCTATCAGACTGCTGTTTTACTGAACTCGGTAAAGTGTGAGCGTCTTGCTTTACTGGGGCTTGGCAAGAGGGTCCACCTAATCTAATTGGGAACTTTTAGTTCTCATTTCTATTTACAAAGGAGCTCTTGTTCCTTTTTCTTAAATAACCCAGCTTTAGGCATCAAATCTTCCCCGTACATCGGGGAGTCTGGCTCGATACTGTGAGCTGTCAGTGGCCCTGATAAACCCAACAAACAGTCAGACTGCTGTCTGGTCAGGCACACAGTTAACAAGCTTTATTTTGATTGACCTGTGAACAAACTGCACGTATCTTGAAGAAAAGTTTTTTGATTACATAGGTAAAAAAACATCAAAAATCATGGGTAAGAAGAAAGATAAAGAAAGCAGTGAGCAGTCCCACTCTATGAGTATGGATTCACAGAGTCATGTCCACGGTGAGCAGTCTTCAGATATTTTACTTTATTTTTTCATACCTTCCCTTGAAAGAGGTTCCTTGATGCTGGTGAAGGGCACTTGATCAAAGGAATTGGACCTTTGGTCTAATTCCTTGAACCGAGTCAGAATGCCTTCCACTCCTTAGGCGTTGTATGACCCCCTGTAGGTTTAGCACTCCCCATGAATGTAACAAGAGTAAACAGCAAAACTCATGTGTTGTAATGGCTTAGAAAATGACAAGTTGAAATGAGACACTTGCGAAATTTTTGGGGAATTTTGTCGCCCATGTTCTTCTCTGTTTAGACTGAAGAAGTCCGGCTGGAAAAAATATCTTACTTTTTTTTTTCGGATGGACACTACTCTCTTGCATATTACTTTGCCTAATTACTTTTTTAAACTTTGATTTTTAGTCCTAACTAAAGGCTATTTTTGAAGGTTGCCAGTGTAGAATATGGAATTTTTCTCATGTCATTGAAATGAATTCCATGCCTATGATTTTGTCACTAATGGTACTTAGCCCCTACTCTCTTTGCTTTTTAAAATTTTATAAAAAATTCTGTATTTTTTTGTGGCTTATTTTTGCCATTTTTTTCCCACTATTTTTTATTCTTCATATAGCTTTTTTCCTTTCTGCTTTTCCTTTATCTTTTGGGGCCTTCAGCACAAACATTAAAAGAAGATCACCACTCTTCTAGTACCCATCTTCACAACCCAGGGTAACAGGGGGTTTGAGCAGGTCCCCTGCCTGTCCCAATTTTGGACAATCAATCCGGTTTCTCTATAGAAGCAAAATGGATGTGTTTTCACAGACTTGTAAAGCCTTTGAAAGGTCCCCGGTGTAAACACACGAAGCGTGAAAAAGGGTTAACAGGAAATTGGTAAGTGGATTAAAATACCCTAAAAAATAGAACACAAGAGGGAATAAAAAAAAGAAAAGCCTGGGGCGGCTGCTATAAAAAACCTGTTCCACAAGGCACAGTACTGCTCCTTCCGTTCCTCCTCATATCTACTAGCGGGGTGTAAGCCACAGCACCATTTTCCCCTTTTTGGATACACCCAAATTTGCATAAAGTTTCCTCCGTTGAAGACACTGAAAAGACTTCAGGCGGAATAACCAAATCTTTAAAGGGACGCAGAAAAAACTGAAGTTCAATGGTGAGAAATTTATTTTCTCTGATATGGGGAAAAACCTGGGAAATTAAAAATAATTCCAACCACAAAATAGAGCAAAAAACATATGTAAAAGACCTGGGAAGGGGGAAATGCAGAGGGATCTCACTTTTTAAAGACCACAAATTGTATCAGTTTTCATCTCTGAAAAAAGACAGGGGATAATGAGAACCTTTAAAACTAGGATGCCCCAAACCCAGATGACACCCTTCAGGTTTGCTTGTTCATCTAGGCGGGATATTGCTGCACACTAACAGCACCTTTTAAGGCAGGTGTAATTATTGACCTAGAAAATGTACAGACAACCTTCACGGCACACATAATGCGATAAAACATCTCAGTTACTGGAAATGCTTGAAGTTCCTCAACCTGTACTCCCTAGAATGCAGATGGGAGGAACATGACTATGCACTTGGAAAAATTTGAGGGATAAGTACCAAATTTGCACACAAAAATCACTATGAAAGCAAAATACTTGGCGGGACGATGCAACATCCCCCCAATGAAAAGCAGGGGTTTCCCACACAAGCATGATAAGAGACAACACAGTAAGTGTCAGGGCCCAAGACTGTTTAGATCCCTTCCAACATACATAAGGGGGATTATCAATAGACCCTGGCTGTCTTCAAGAAGGTACTGGACGGCACCTAAAGTCAGTATCTGAGCAGCCATGGCTGTGGTTCTTATTTTGGGGTTGCTTGAAAGCCAACAGTAAACAGCCTGGTTTGATCAGGCCCTGATCCACCATGAGGCCCGGTCACAGACGGCCACAGGGGCACTGACCTCGAAAACCCTCTCCAGGTAATCTTCATTATCTTTTGGCATCCATCTATCAGTGGTATGTTTTTTAAAAATTGTTCTTATTAGGGAGCTCTTGTTGAAACTTTTCTTGAAATCTAAATAATGTCATTTTTTTTTTCAACAACCAGCCGAAATCCCACAAGGCAGGGTGGCCCAAAAAGAAAAACAAAAGTTTCTCTTTTTAAATTTAGTAATTTATACAGGGGGAAGGGTTACTAGCCTTTTGTCCTGGCATTTTAGTCGCCTCTTACAACACGCATAGCTTACGGAGGAAAAATTTTTTGTTCCACTTCCCCCATGGAGGTAAGAGGAAATAAACAAGAACAAGAACTAGAAAAAAAAATAGCAGAAAACCCAGAGGGGTGTGTATATATATGCTTGTACTGTATGTGTAGTGTAAACCTAAGTGTAAGTGGAAGTAGCAAGACTTACCTGAAAATCTTGCATGTTTATGAGACAGAAAAAATGGACACTAGCAATCCTACCATCATTAAAACAATTACAGGCTTTCGTTTCACACTCACTTGGCAGGACGGTAGTACCTCCCTGGGCAGTTGCTGTCTATCAATCTACTACCTAGAAATAAATGTCATATGCCATAAATTTCAGAAATTTGCTGTTTAGAAAACTGAACTGGTTGGGTTTAATATCAAAATGGTATACAATACCAACAGGTTGGTAATAAGACACATAGGCAACAGTTTGGCATCTTTATTCTTAACTGTTTGGTTTTTAGCAGGTTTTTTGCTTTACAAGTAAATGGTCTGAAAAATTACATTAATTATATTAATAAATGCAAATTTATGAATAATAGTACTGTAGCAGTAACAGTGCTGAAATGGTTTATTTCAGACCCAGCTATACCTACAATTAAGAAGCCCAAGAAACATAAACATAAAAAGTCGTCTAAGAAAAAAGAGGTAGAAGAATTATAAATGTAGAAGAAATCGAGGATATGGATATTACTGTTGATGACATTGATGACTCTCCATCCCAAAGCCTTAAGTTGAAAATTAAGTTTCAAGACTCCTCCCCTGAGAAACCGTAATGTTCACTTTTACAGTACTTTGGGCACTTTCAATTTTTTTTCTTCTTGTTTGTTTGCAAATTTTGGTTTTAAAGTGTCTGTGAATAGTTAACAGTCCAAGTCAGACCAAAACATTTATAAGTTTCAGTTTCGTATGTGCAGGTTTTTGTGTAATGGGTTTTTGATATTTTAGTGTAGTGTAAGAGCAAATTTGTTTTTTTTACCTGCAACTAGTTTTGTCAGCTTGGTTGATTATTATTTTTGTACTCTACTGTACTTGTTAAAACATTTGTAAGCATTTATGTTTACTGTGTAACTGAGCTATCAGTGCAGAAATAGGAAGTTAACTTTAAAAAAAAGCATAAGATTGAGGTGAAATTTGAAACAGATGTTTCATTGCAACTTATAAAATAAGGATTTATGATTTTATTGTGAATGAGAACAAATATTATACATCCCTTTTTCTGCATTTAAAATTTGTTTCAGATTGTGCTCGTTTTGTGTTCCAGAGGTTCTATCTCCTTAACCCTTAATCTGTCCAAATGTAATCTACGTCCACGTGCGGGGGGCTCCGAACGTAGATCTTACATTTTTTTTACATGCTTTCAGATGGGGAAAATCAAGGTAGGAGCTCTTTTGGTGTGAAAATAGATCTACGTTTGGAACAGTTTAAGGGTTAAATATTGCGCTAATTTCATTAACATTGACAGTTATAAGACAATGTCCTGAAAGATTGGAATTTTCAATCTACTAATTTACAATAGGTAGAAAATTATGAAAATTACCACTGTGAAACTAAACAGAACAGAAAATCTTGAATACTTTAATGCATTTAAAAGCACACCTTCATAGGCTTTTTAATTAGCAATTATTTGTGCATGGCTGAAGTACGGTAATTTACTGAACATTATGAATGGAGAACAGGATTAGTTATGGTACTGTATATCTTCTTCTTTCAACTAACCTGCCTACCCCACCAAGGCAGGTGGCCCCCAAAAAGGGGAAAAAAAAAGTTTCTCCTTTTAAATTTAGTAATATATTTTACAGTGGTCCCTCGTTTTTCGTTTTAAATTAATCCGTTCCTGGAGCCATTACTATAAACGAAATATAAAAGATTTACGAATCAATTTTCCCCATAAGAAATAATGTAAATACAATTAATTCCCCTTCCTGACACCCAGAGTATTAAAACAAAAAAAATTTTAACATGAAATATACATGTAGTACATAAACAAAACAATGGGAAATGATGAATGAAACATTAACAGCATAAAAAACTTACCTTTATTTTGGAGATTTTTTCTTAGTGTATGGGGACTGGAGGAGGAGAGAGAGTGGATTGTTTATAGTTTGGAAGGGGAATCCCTTCCATCAAACACCTCAAAGGGACCATTTGCTTTTCTGGGGGTTGCTTCTCTTCTTGTTTCTTAATGCCACTAGGACCACCTGAGAGGTCACTGGATCCTGTCTCACAAAAAAACTGTGGAGAGAGCTCTGTTTCTGGGGATCCCCTTTAACACTTCCCTAAAATGGCCCAAGACTTTGTCACTGTACATGTTGCCAACCTGGCTTGCAACAACCTTGTTAGGGTGATGTTTCTCCATAAAGCTTTCCATCTTACCCTACATAGTAAAAATCTCTTTAATTTTTTGAAAAAGGCACCTTCTTCCATCTCTCTTCCTCCTCCTCTGCAGCAAGATTCTGAGCTGCAATCTGTTGCTCTTCCTGCTGAAGCTCTTGCAGCTCCTCAGTGGTGAGCTCTTCATTTTGGTCTTCCACCAATTCTTCCACATCCTCCAAACTCACATCCAACCCCATGGAACTCCCAGTGCCACAATTGATTTTACAACGGACATAGGCTCATTAGGGTCAGTCCCAAATCCTTCAAAATCCCTCTTGTCGACACAATCTGGCCACAATTTTCTCCAGGCAGAGTTCAAAGTCCTGGTAGTCCACTCCCTCCAAGCCATACCTATAAGGGTTACACGTGGAGGATGCTGAAGTGTTTCTCTCCAAAATTCCCTTAGGTCAAGTGAGTGTCTGTGGTCCAGTCAAGCACCTGTGAAACAAATTTGCTTTTGTGTAGAGTTTTTTAATGTTGCAATAACCTGCTGCCCCATGGGTTGAGGAGAGGAGTGGAATTCGGGGCAAGAACGTTACTGTGATGAACCCAAACTCCTCGAATATTAGGTCATCCAAGTTTGGAGGATGATGCAGTGCATTGTCCATTTCAGCAGGCACTTGAGAAATACCATTTCTTTTCCAAGGGATACTCCTCACACTAGGGCCAAACACTTCATTGAACCACTCGAAACGAGTAAATTCCCTCGTGACCCATGCCTTACTATTAGATTTCCAAACACACACATTTACTCTTCATAACAATTGTTTTCCTGAACACTCTGGATTTCAGAATGGTAACACTTAATGGCTTCAATCACTTTGAAATCCGACTAGCATTAAGCATCAGCCTGTCTTACAATAGGCTTGTGTCCTGGCATTGCCTTTTCCTCTTGTGTATTGAAGGTTCTCTTGGCATTTTCTTCCAAAAGAGGCCTGTTTCATCACAATTGAACACTTGGTTCAGGTTTCAGTCCTCAGCCTCTATGTACTCCTGGAACTCATGCACATATTTTTCAGCCGCATTTGTGGTCCGAACTGGCAGCCTCACACCATGCATTACAAAACACTGTGTATGCCATACGTTTCTTAAATCTTCAAACCAGCCCTTTGCTGGCCTTAAATACACTCACTTCAACCACTATTTGCAGCATTTTCTTTACAAATCTTCATGCAACTGCCTAGCCTTTTCACAATAATCGAAAGTCATAAGAGTATCTCCCTGCTAATTGTTTTCTCATTTTATCCACACCAATAATTAACTTCTTCAACCTCTTCCAGTACAGGGATCTCATTTTTGTCACATAAGCTAAATATTGCGATTAATGACGGTCTAGTAGCTAGGAATGATAACCTTAACTCCATAAGTAATGCATACTAGGTCAATGTGAGACAATACAGGCCAATGTTATCTCAAACACTACCAAACAGGTGCATACACTGTACTAAACACGCATGAAAAACAAAATGGCAAACTTATGTAAAATGTGTAAGGGGTGGTGGCTGAGGATGTATGTACAATTATAGCAATGGTGCCAGAACTTCATTTGTGTGGTAACAAATGCCTTTGGCACAGTTACCCATTTAGCAGTGATGACATTGATTTACCTAATTTTAATACAAATGACATTGCATATATTCTGATGATTTATGATTGTTTTTTATGAAAACAGGCCTTCACTTTATTCAATGTCCAATGCAAGAAGATCACTTCTTCCTACATTGGCAGAGATTAGATTCTAGCTAACAAAATTAGGCGGCAGTTAAACCAATCTCTGAATCTTGGTTGGATGATACGGTGACCTGACGACGATGTCAAAATAGAAGGTTACAATATAAAACGCTTAGTAGGAAACAGAAAGGGGTGGTTGGAGTATGTGCCTGACATTTAGAAATGAACTTAGCTTACAACCCAAGACCCTGATTTAAATAACAATAAACTGAGATTCTATGGTTTGAAAGTGCTGCTGTCTCTAAGACCAAACCCATCTTAGTAGGAACTAGTTACCGTCCTCCTCCCAGACCAGTTCTTAGAAGACCTTTTCACAGTCCTGTCCGGAGTTGAAAACAATGCGAGACAATAATATACGGGGGCGATTTCAATATCAGTTTTTCAGCAGGCAAAATAACGGGCATGCAAAGGTAAAGCAAATTCTAGGATAAATGTTACACATCAACTAATTAATACTCCATCCTGGATCCACACAGTTTGCAGCCACCCTAATTGACCACATACTTTGGTAACCGCTCTGAGAACATTATCATCAGGCGTCATTACCACCGGTCTTAGTGATCATTTCAATCATTTACTGCACCAGGAAAATCACTAGGGATAGGATAGGCCTACACAGGACAATAAAAATGAGGTCAACTAGAAACTACAGTAAAGAAACACTGGTAAATAGGCTACACAATTGTGACTGGACAGAGATAACAAGTTGCACGGACGAAAAACGATGCCTGGGAAAAATTCAAAACAATGTTCACTACCATCCTTGATAATATTGCACCAGTTAAAGAGGTTAGGATTAAACGAAGAACTGAACCCTGGATGAATACTGAGATATTAGATAATATGAAATTCAGAGACCAGCTGCTAAAAAGATTTAAAGCAAACAGACAGGATATTGCAGCACTAAATGAATTCCAAAGGGTGAGGAACAGAGTACAGAGACTTATAAAAGGAGCAAAGGCAAAGCACTACTGCTCAAAAATTGAAGAGTATAAGCATAACCCCAGAAAGCTCTGGCAACAACTAAAACAGTTGGGGTATAGCCATAAGCCAGTAGATAGGTCTAACATAGTACTCACTATCGATAATGAGGTATGCCACAAAAACATCTAAGGTGGCAAATTGCTTTAATTCCTACTACACATCTGTTGCATCAACACTAGTAAGTAAAACTACCAGCTGCATCAAATACCTTTAACACAGACTCTGATAAGTTTCAAACATACTATACCAATAAAGGGGTAACCCCAAACAGTTGTCAACTAGTAAGTGTATCTCATGACTTTATTCAAAAAGAACTAAGCAGGTTAAACCCAACTAAGAGCACAGGCCCTGATAACATCCCGTCTAAGTTCCTAAAAGATGGTGCTTCTGAACTGTCAATCCCTATTGCTCACATAATAAATCTATCAATCACCACTAATACCGTACCGGAGGGGTTCAAGGAGGCCAGAGTTACTCCTATCTTCAAGAAAATAGTAGGTCTGATGTAAGCAACTATAGGCCTGTTAGTATACTCAGTATAATATCTAAAATTCTAGAGAGGGCGGTGTATTCTCAAGTAGTTAAGTACCTTAATGACAACAACATTCTCCATAGCTATCAATCGGGCTTTAGAAGATCCTACTCAACCGACACCTCCCTTATTAATCTGATGGATTACCTGAGAACTGAAATGTCAAAGGGGAACCTCATAGGTATGGTAACCTTAGACCTGCAAAAGGCCTTCGATACTGTCAACCACAATATATTATGTAATAAACTTCAAGCTATCGGTATAGGTTCTGTAGACTGGTTTAAGTCCTACCTTAGCAACAGGAGACAAATAGTCAAAATCAACAAAACAGAATCAGAACCCTGCCGATAACATGTGGAGTTCCCCAAGGTAGTATTCTGGGTCCCTTATTTTTCTTATGTTATGTCAATGATATGCCTATCAGTGTCAAGTGCAAACTCCTACTGTATGCAGATGGGCAGTGCTCTGTTAGTGTCAGGTAAAGACCCACAAGATATTGCTAATGTTTTAACACTGGAACTGGAGTCCTGCAGCAAATGGTTAGTAGACAACAAACTATCATTACACCTAGGGAAAACTGAAGCCATTCTCTTTGGCACGAAACATAAACTGAGAAGGGTAAATAATTTTTAATGTTCAATGTAATGGGGAGCCCATCACTTTGGTTTCATCAGTAAAATGTCTGGGAATCCCCTTGACCCATGCATGTCAGGAGATTTGATAGGGAACTGTGTAGTAAAGAAAAGTGAATGCCAGACTGAAGTTCCTGTATAGACAAGCACAGTGTCTACTACTGAGGCTCGCAGGACCATGTCTAGCCCTTATACATGCCATAGGGATTACGCTTGCTTTCCTTGGTACTCTGCCTTGACAGAAAAACTGAAAGATAGACTTGCAATCACAAGAACAAATCGTAAGATTCATCCTGGGGGCTGGGTCAAGAGAACATGTAGGGCCAGGATGAATGGCAGCAGGTTGATACGCTGAATGTTGAAGGAACCACCAAACATGAGTTTAAAAACAACTGAAGCTAAATCATGTTTATAAAATTGCCTCACAAAACATGTCCAGAATATCCTTGCTGTCAATTTTGTCAAGGTTGGGAACCAAAGCATATAGTGCAGTGGACCCCGCATAGCGACTTTTTCCGTTGCATAAGAGGCTCATTGTTATGACGAAATGACTCGGTGTGTGAATGAATTGCTCCCCATAAGTATAATGGAAATCAAATTAATCCGTGCAAGACACCCAAAAGTATGAAAAAAAATAAAATTTACCACATGAAAATGTAATTTTAATACACCAAACTGAAAAAGGTATGCACAATTACATGGACACTTACTTTTATTGAAGATCTTGTGATGATTGATGGGATGGGAGAGAGGGGAGATGCGAGTGTTAGTGCTTAGAAGGGGAATTCCCCTTCCAGTAAGACTTGAGGTTTGTCGAGTCCTTTTCTGGGGTTACTTCCCTTCTTCTTTTAATGCATAGGACCTGCTTCAGAGTCACTGGACTTCTTTCGCACAACATATCTGTCCATTAGTGGCCTGTACCTCTCGTTCCTTTATGACTTCCCTTAAGAGTTCCCCACCCCAACATTGCAGTGTTACTGGTTAGCCAACACGGTTGCAATAGCGGTGTGAGGCGTTGATTTTCATCATGGAAGGTTTGCAACTTCAAGCCCACTTTGCAACATATTTCCTTATCTTTGTAGTACACCTCCCCCCAAGCCCCCACCTGCTTCAATTTCTCTTCCCCTCCTCTGAACAGTTTCCTCAGGTCTGGCCTATTGCTGTTGAAGTTGATCTATCGCTCATCAGTGGTTAGTTCTTCATTGTCCTTCACCAATTCATCATCCTCCCACTAACTCCAACCCAAGGACTTTCCGCCCAAGGAT
This sequence comes from Cherax quadricarinatus, assembly GCF_026875155.1. NCBI lineage: Eukaryota > Metazoa > Arthropoda > Malacostraca > Decapoda > Parastacidae > Cherax > Cherax quadricarinatus. The sequence goes on from NC_069481.1 coordinate 9,240,029, forward strand.
TCCTCAATGCGCATATTCCTCTCAGGTTAGCCTCAACCCTTCAAAAATCCCTTTTGTCCTACACATTCTGGCCACAGTTTCTTCCAAGCAGAGTTCAAGGTCTTCTTAGTCACTCCCTCCCAAGCCTTACCTATAAGGTTTACACAATTGAGGATATTAAAGTGCTCTCTCCAAAACTCTCTTAGAGTCAGTTGAGTTTCTGAGGTCACTACAAAGCACCTTTCAAACAGAGCTTTTGTGTACAGTTTTTTTGAAGTTTGCAATAACCTGCTGGTCCATGGGCTGCAGGAGAGGAGTGGTATTAGGAGGCAAAAACTTCACCTTAATGAATTTCATGTCCCCATAAAGTCGCTCTGCCACGTCTGTAGGATGACCAGGGGCATTGTCTAACACCAGGAGGCACTTAAGTTCTAATTTCTTTTCAGTTAGGTAATCTTTCACATTGGGGGCAAATGCATGGTGTAACCAGTCATAGAAAAAGTCCCTAGTGACCCATGCCTTACTGTTTGCCCTCCACAGCACACACAAATTCTCCTTGAGGACATTCTTTTGCCTGAACGGTCTGGGAGTTTCAGAGTGATACACTAATAAAGGCTTCCCTTTGCAATCACCAGTAGCATTGGAACACATCAACAAAGTAAGCCTGTCTTTCATAGGCTTATGTCCCTGGGAGTGCCTTTTCCTCCTCGGTTAATGTAGTCCTGCTTGGCATTTTCTTTTCCAAAACAGGCCTGTTTCATCCACAATTAAACACTTGTTCAGGTTTCTCAGTCCTTCACTGTATGTACTCCTTGAATGCCTCACATATTTTTCAGCTCTTCGTGGACCGAAACTGGAGCCTCACCATGCCTTATCACACTTGTAAAATGCCACACGCTTCTTAAATCTCTCAACTAACCTTTGCTGGCCTTAAAATTCACTGCACATCATCACTAGTGCAGGCCATTTTTTTAATTAAATCCTCATGCAACTTCCTACCTTTTCCGCTATGATCGCTTGAGAAACGCTATCTCCTGCTACTGTTTTCCATTTATCCACACCAATAAGAGTACTTCTCAACATCTTCCCATCACTTTGCGATCCTCTGTTTCGAAAACACAGAGTTAAGACCTTTGGCAAGAAACAGCTTCCTTGATTGCCTTTCTGTTGCCCACAATAGTAGCGATGTTGATTTGGGTTGACTTTGTACAACCTGGCCAGGTACGGCGACACCACTCCACTTTCATACTTATCAATGATCTCTTCTTCATCTCTATTGTAATTCTCACCCTTATTGCTGTAGGTTGGCACAGCAGCTTTCTTGGGGCCCATGGTCACTTATTTGGCAGATAAAATCACAAAAACACTGTAATATACGAAATGTTTCCGATTGTAATGCTTGGATGTTACCGACGGAGGCAGGCTGGTAAACAATGCCACCAGCGGCCCATGTGAGGCTGGCTAGGGCGCACAATAGGACGCACGTGGGTCTCGGACGAAGAGCGGTGAGCGGGTTTTTTGGAGCGGTATGCGAGGCAAAATTTTTTTGCGACAAAAGCGAGCGGTATGCGGATTGTACGTTATGTGGTGGGACGGTAATGCTGGGGTTCCACTGATAAACAAATAAAATATATAGTAAACCTGTAAACCGGTGTTTACAGTGAACAGACATAAGTGAACATTATTTAGATAAGGCAAAGGTGTCTTTGAGGCATTTATAGGAATATGGAAAAGGCAATACAGGTGTGGAATAGGGGTGCAATGTGGCCAGACGTTGCAGGAGAATGGTGTAGAAGGTAGGTTACTAGAAAGCAGGAAGAGTTTTTACGAGGAGGGGGAGTGAAGTGCTAAAGTTAGAGTATGTAGGAAAAGAGGGAAATTAATTCCCCGTAAAAGTAGCCTATAGACCAAGGTGTGTGATGTCCGCCCGGGGTCGTTTAATATATTTTATAGATGGGTTTGTAAGAGAAGTAAATGCGAGGGTCTTGGCAAAAGGCGTGGAGTTAAAGAGATAAAGAATCAACACTAAAAGGTGGGATTTTGTCACAGTTGCTCTTAGCTATGACACAGATGCCTTGGTAGATATCTGAAGAGAAGCTGTAGAGGGGTTGGTGGGATGAATTGTTAGGTATGCAAAAGAAAAAAATTAAAGTGAAACAGGAAAAGAGTAAGGTTATATGAGGATAACAACAGACATTAGGTGAAAAAGAGATTGAATAACAGATAGGAGGGAGCGATAAGGGGAGGTGAAAGTAATCAGATATTTGGGAGTGACGTGTCGCAGTTGGTCTAAGAAAGATGAGGTGCGAATCATAAATTGATGAGGGGAAAGGGTGAGTGGTGCACTTAGAGAGTCAGTGGAGACAACGAACTTGTGTCCCTTGGAGGCAAAGAGGGGATTGTATGAGAAGTATAGTTTTACCAACACACTTCTATGGTTATGAAGCATGGGTATGAATGTTGGCAGGAGGAAGAAGTGCTGGGCGTGCGTGGAGATGTCATGTCTGAGGGAAATTTGTTGTGTGTGAAATTATAATGCAGAAGAATTCGTAGTTGAAGTTAGGAGGAGGGTGCGGGATTACCAAAACATGTTTGTCCAGAGGCTGAGGAAGGGTTGTTGAGGTGGACGGACATGTAGAGAGAAAGGAGCGAAACAGAACTGACTTCAAGAGTGTATCATCTGTATGGAAGGAAGGCGGGGTAGGGGTCGCCTAGGAAGGTTGGAGGGAGGGTGTAAAAAGGAGGTTTTTGAGTGAGGGGCTTGGACTTCCAGCAGGCATAGCGTGAGTGTGTTGATAGGAGTGAATGAGACAAATGGATTTTAATACTTGACCGTGCTGTTGGTGTGAGCAAGTAACATTTATGAAGGGGTTACAGGAAACCAGGCAGGCCAGACTTGAGTCCTGGAGGATGGGGAAAGATACAGATGCCTGCACTCCTGAAGGAGGGGTGTTAATGTTGCCGTTTAAAAACTGTAGTGTACAAGCACCCTACTGGCAAGACAGTGATGGAGAGTGAAAGATGGTGAAATTTTTTCCTTTTTCGGCCACCCTGCCTTGGAGGATCGGCCAGCGAGCATGAGCGGTTAGATAGGAGTGAATGGAGACAAAGAATGCTACTTGGGACCTGAACGATCTGTTGGAGTGTGAGCAGGGTAATATTTAGTGAAGGGATTCAGGGAAACCGGTTACTAATCATACATCGGACCCGAGTCCTGGAACTGGGAAGTACATGACTGCACTTTTAAAGGAGGGGTTTGGGATATTGGCAGAATTGGAGTGATATGTTGTAGTACTTTCTACGCTATATGCTTCCTAAACAGTTGCATTCTGAGCAACCTCTGCAAAAACAGTGATAATGTGTGATGTGGTGAAAGTGTTGAATGATGATGAGAAGTATTTTCTTTTTGTGATTTCTTTCTTTTTTGGGTCACCCTGCTCGGTGGGAGACGGCCGACTTGTTTAACAAAAAAAAAAAAAAAAAAAAAAAATTATATATATAATAAAATATGATATATATATAATATATAATATATATAATTATATATATAAATATTTAGAGCTAAAGAAAGTAGCAATAAATGTTGAAGGAAAAGCTAGGGCAGGAAAAGAGGGACAAAAATGTATTAATTCAAGATAATGTGGAAGTAAAAATAAGATTGGATGTGAAAAGTGGGTTATAATAAGCGTGATGCACCTT